>CM053980.1:3278997-3878997 GCA_028641955.1 Protonibea diacanthus | reverse complement strand
TGGATACATCTCCATTTTCATAGTTACTGTTGGTCCTCTGTGTTGTTAATTTGTTGAACAATAAATGGGATTAAATGGGAATAAATGGGAGTTTAGCAGCCCTTAGCACCTTTATACATCATTAAATAATCATGACAAATCAATGTGAATCACACACCTTTGATTAAATACTCAAATGTAACCAGTTGGTTAGCAAGTCAATTCAACACCTAGATGTTAACTAGTGATCAGCAAGTCATCAATAAAACAATTAGTCTCCTGCATTGGTTCTTTTGTGGTCCATATGAAGTTGGATATATCAAATAAGATTTTTTTTAATCATAACATAATTCTGCAATGCAGAGCATATTAAATAAAGGACTACTTTCTACTAACGATGTGTTTACATGCTACTGTTTGTTTCCATTCATTTCTGCATGGTATAAAAATCCTGAAGCTTTCTTTAAGCTGTGAAATCCATGACAAGTGACATCAAGTTAAGTCATTGATTTTTTTTTAGCCATACAAGTTGTGCGGATTTAGGAATGCCAGTGTCTGTGTTCAGTTGGTGGTGGGGGTGGGACCACTACTTTGGTCCAGACTAAAATATCTTTAAAGCAGTGGATGGGACTGTCAAATATTTTCTGCAGATATTTATGATTCCAAGATGATGTATCCTATAGTTTTGGTGATCCCCTAAATTTTCCTGCAACACCACCACAAGATTGATGTTTGTGGTTTTGTGAAAGACTGCCCTGAAATTTGGTACAGACAGCCATGATTAACTGAAATAACTTATTACATACTGCTTAATTCTAATTTGTTTATGGCCATATAGCTGCACATGCTAAACCATGTTGGCCATGGAAAACACTGTCATGTTAGCATACTGACACCATTGCTGTGCCTAGGTACACCATCACAGAACAGCTAGCATGTTTTACTGCACTATGTTGACAGACAGGCTCGGACTCGTACATACTCCACAGAAATGAACATGAGGTCAATGGCTGCCTGCAAATGTAATAAAAACAATCAAAAATCTAAAACCCAAAAATGGTTTACAAATTGGTTAGTCATTATGTAAAGCATATGTGATTTATGGTGAAATGGTGAAAACATGCAACATTAATTGTAACACTGTTTAAATCTAGCAGTGGAAGAGTATGTGAGTCAGTCAACTAGCTAGTCTGTTAACCAGCCGGTCTAGTCCCACTGCAACACAGTCACTGCAGTGGTTTAATAATTAAAGGCAAGTTCATAATTACTTAATTGTATTATTACTATATTTCCTTTCCTCCTCACTTCTGTCTTTGGATTGTCAGAGAACAGTATGATATGAGACTTCAGATTCTCAGACTTGTTTGTCCACCATCTTCTCCAACTCCTCATCCACCCTCTCTGCTTCTTCCACCTGCATCACTTTGCAGTCTCTAATATCTTCCATCTCCATCATGTCATCCTTCTCTTGGCTCAGTGTTGGCCTGTTCTCTGCTCCAGAAGTGTCTTCAAGTTGACTTTCAGTTTGTCCAAAACCTGAAATTGAAACATTTTCTCCCCGACCAACTGTTGGACCAATTCCTGCTTTTTCTGATTTAACCACAAGTTCAGAAGTCTCTCTTTTCTGGTCTTTTATTGAAGTAGAGGATTCTTCTTCCTCCACCATAGTGACAACAGAAAACTCTCGCTTGCTGTCAGGACTGGCTTTGACGATGGTCACATTACTTATTTTGCTCCCTATTGGTGAGGAGGGAGACAGTGGACTGGAAGAGGATAGAGGCAAACTGCTCAGTCTGTCTTTAGAAAGCTGATCAGTGGGGGAAGAGAAGGCAGAAGCTTTACAATCTCCCTCATCTGTTGGTAGATTAGCTGTTTTGAGAATCCCAACCCTCTTGATTTCTGTCTTTTCCTCTATCTTTGGGACTCCTTCTAGCTCTTGTTCCTTTAGTGATAAAAGGTTTGAAACAATATCTCCTTGGGTCATAGATGTTACAGGCGTCATACTTCCTGACTTCAAAGCCAGACGCGGTGAGGTTCCTAAGGATGGATTTTGGTCAGCTGGAGAAGAGGGGGTTTGTGGTGACATGGTGTCAAGTTTAGGTCTAGCAGTAAGAGCAGGTGAGGGAGTTCGGACTTGTAATGGGCTAGTGCTTTTTCCAAAGGTTGAAGATGGAATAGGGGATTGGCTAGACATCTTTCGACCTGATTGGAATTTGGGGCTTGGAGTGAGGGCTGGGGAAAAGTCAGGTCTTGTAGCCTCTGATGGTGTATTTCTTGAACTTAGTTTGGGGCTTGGTGTGACCACCAGGGGTGAGGTAGGAGTTTTTAATGAAGAGACTGATGATGGGGTCTTCATTTGGGTCGAAGATGGAGGGGATGAACCTAAGCTTATTAAAACTAGACTAGAACCAAAACCTGGTTCCAGAGCTTGGCTAGAGCTTGGATCTGGAGGTGTTTGAGTAACTGGAAAACTTGTGCTAGAATAGGGTTCAAGTTGACCAGTAGGAATGACAGGAATAAAACCTGGAATTGATCCATGCATCGGGGCAATGGGTGTGGAGGTCTGCAGTGGCCCAGGATCATATGCATCTTTCATTTTTAACACCTGATCCTCGTCATCTCCTTCTTTCTCCAATGTCTTAAATGTCTGTCCAGATGAAGCAGGAGATGGGATGGGAAGAGAGCTTGGAGCAGAAGCTGCTGTACTCCTAGAAGGTTTGAGGTTCATACAAGGTTCAGGACTGGGATCACGTTTAAAGGCATCCTCAGGAGCAGGGCTTGAACCACGAGTCTGAATCTTATTTTGGGATGAGGGAGAATTAACAGAACCTTGAGTTTTAGTGTCATGCTGTGGTGAGGCAGAAATTTGATTCTTTTGGGGCTCGGATTCAGGTTTGATATCTAGTTCAGGGGTTACTTCAACATTCTCTGACTGCAGTTCCTCCAGCACTACAGGTTGCTGCTTAATAGCGAATTTAATGCCTCCAGGCTCCCTACCTACGCCCTCTCCTACTTTAATACCAACGGGGTCACTGCCCCGTCTCAGCCCAAATATGGTTAAACTCTTCCTTCGTTTCCCCACATTCGGAGCAACTCCATTGGAGTTCTCAGAAGGCGGTCGGACATCCTTGAACATGCTTCTCAGATTGTACCCGCTCTCCTTCCGCTCCTCACTGTCCTGGGATTGGTCCAGTTGGTCCCCTGAACTGACCAATGGATTAGGACCTCCTTGGGGCTTCTTATCATTATGTGTCACCCGGAACCTGAATGGATAGTGATACATTTTGGATGAAATCTTCCTGCCACTATATCCCAGCATGCACTCAGGACAAGTGGTTTAATCATGTGTTGTTACCTGCCAACAGAGAAGACAGTCTGCTCTCCAGGACGTTGTTTGGAGCGTGGGGTTCGGCTTTGACGTCTACCCTTTTTAGATCGCCCCTGAGCACACAGATGGCAGGAGTTGTGGTCTGCACCTGAGTGAACTGTGTGGTGATGTGGAGGAATACCACCAATGGATTCCTTACGCAACCTGGACATCAACATTATTATTATAGTTAGCATTATTCCTATTATATTAATAGTCTACCATACATACTGTAATACATGTAGTCTAAAGTGGGATTTATTCTTTTCCAGGCTGCATCTAAGAGACTGTTCAAGTATCACATGTGTACATGTGTCTGCTTGTAAAGATAAAGGGTGTAACATAGGTCCACTAGCAAGCAGTATCATATTTAGAACACCACAATGTAAAAAATGTGAAAGAAATCAGGAAACAGATCCATGGATGAAAGCAAAAAAATCTTTTGACTGAACACACACTCTCTCACATCATATCTCCATTCAGCAGCATAAAATATGGAAAATAACCGCTCAAAACAAGGCCGAAACAGGTCCGCTAAAAAATGCAGCAACATGAGTTCAACCGGATCCAAACACCACAGTCAGATGTCCGTGATCAGACCACTCAAACCTCCAATTGCTCCAATTTAAAATCTGTCGTAGTGACAGATAACTTAAATCTATGCAGATATCAGTATCACCCCAGTGACAGTGTAAAAAAAACTGCTGCATCTGTGAAACAATCCTGAAAGAATTTGGATGTGTCTATGTAAATGACAAGACAGCCAATGATCTGTCACACTAATCTTGTTGGTTGAGCTTACCTGGGGTCATGGCGCACACAGACTTTTTGATTCCCCAACATCTCATTGAAAGCTTCCATATTCGCTAGAAGTGACAACAAAAAGAACCGACAGTTGTTAGTTACATACTGACCTAATCTGATTTTTGTATTTTCTGGCATGAAATGGTCAAATCTAGCAATGTTAAACATCACATCACATGTGTTGAAGAGGACAATAAACTAGAACATAGTTAAGGAGTAAAATAAAGCAAAGACTAGAATAAAGTTCATGAACTTTAACAAAATAAAACTCAACTCTAAATACTACTGAGTGATTCTTATATTTGTTACCTTCATTTTCGATAATGCATTTGAGGATCTGCTCCACTGTATCCTGGTGTTCCTCATCCTCATCTGAAACACAGCACAACAACAGACAGATTAAAGATCTGTGGATTAGCAAGAACTGTTCAGGATTTGAGATCTAGTCTGGAGATACATGCTGCCGTTGAGTTTTTTTGCCGTAAGTACTGAAACTTCACAGACAGGATAGATGGATAGTTAGTAGATAGATACTTTATTGTCTTCACAAAGAGATTTGTTGCCACAGTCTGTATAAAGCCTCATGTATATACACAAGTACATAGAAACCTTTCCACCATTTTCTCCACCTATAGCTCCCACACATGGTGGTTACTGGGGTGCTTTGTTTTGGGGGTTTTTTGGCCTTTTTCAAGCTTCATTTTTTACAGAGACAGCTTGAAGAGTGACAAGAATGTGGGGAGAGAGAGATGGGGAATGACATGCAGCAAAGGGCTGCAGGTCTGACTCGGATGCTCTACCAACTGAGCTACTCGACACCCCACTGGGGTGCTTTGTTGAGAAACGCTATGGTAGAAGGGACAAAACTCCTGCTATAGCATACTCATTTACAGGCCAGGGACCTGTATCTGTGACCAGATGGGAGCCATGGAAACAATGAGTTGAGGGGGTGGCTGGGGTTGTGTGCTCCACTGCGTGCTCTGTGTGTAATGGTTTTACTGTTGAGGTCTGAGAGGTTGGAGGTGGGGAGACCAGTGATTTTGGATGTGTGTGATGCTTGTCAGTTTGTTCCTATTGGAGGCAGTTAGCATGTTAAAGAAGCACAGTGGAGTCTTTATTGGCTGCGTTTGTGGATGTCAGTGCGTTGATCAAAGTTCAGTTTATTGTCCAGGGTGAGTCCGAGGTATCTGAAGCACTCCATAATTCAAATGGATTCATTATTGATGTTTATGTGGTTATGGATGGGGCTGTGAGCTGAGCTGCGAGTAATATTTCAGAACGTCCACTTATGTCTCAATCCAGCAGCAGAGATGTCCACTTTGAGTATAAATAAAGTATATTATTAGATAAATAGATTGACATTTGTGTGTTGTGTATAATTTAGGCAAAAGTTTTGGGGAAGTCCACCTTCTACTGTCTTTAGCTGTCTGTGTGTTTGCATGTGTGTAAATGTCTACACGTGTGCATAGACAGTTTTATGTATGAAAGTGAGTGTATGTTTGAATAACTTTGTGTGAGAGAACGTGTGACACAGACTTCAAAGAAGACCACATAGGTTTGTGAGTGTTTGTGTATTTCTGTGGGAGTGTTGCAGGAGGGCATCCAAACATAGCATTTCATAGCTACAAATGTTTCTCTTATCATTCCCATCTTCACAGCATCCAGCTGTTTTCAGTAAAAAATAAACTCTACACTACCTTCCCAGCACCAAACACCAGACAGACAAAGTTACCATGACTAGTTGGTGTATGTGCGGAGCATTTAGTAGCTACAGAGTCCTGGTTTGGTTCCTGTGTTTAAGGAGATTGCAGAATAAATATTTCTGATGCAACCTCAAGTTTTCTTACTACAGCCGTCTGGTTAACACACCAATCATACTTGAAATATGGCCCGATGTCCCTCCACATTTTGAGTCACTGCTCAATCAGGAAGTGGTGAAATGACAACAATAATTTACACAGCAGCAGACATTGTCCTTTTGATAATAGTATTTGAGTTTTTCACCCTGTGTGTGCTGCCATGTTGCTTATCGTCTTGTTGCAGACTCTCTGCTATGAATTTGTACCGCAGTGACATCACAAAGCTCTCTGAAACGGGTAAACTGATCTCCTTATCTAAGCACTTCACTTTTTTCTCAACCCACCGTCTGCATTTCCTCCGAGCTTCTCCCCCTCCTCTTCATCGTCCATGTCTCCGGTGCGGCATCGGTAGCCCTTCTTCTTTAGCAGGTGGCAGATGAGAAAGCCGAACAGTCCGGTGAGGAAGAAGAGGAAGACCACCACAAAGATCATGTAGGGTGGGGGAGGTTCCCCAACCGTGGCTTCTAATTCAGTCATAATGTAGATTCCGCCTGAGATATGAAGAGAGAGAGAGCGATACATCAATATTTATCAGGTACCTTCAGCATTTTGAGTAACAGCTACTTGTGAAAAAATACTGAGACTGTTTTTTTTTTTTTGGTCTTCACTCCTAAAGCTTTAAAGGCAACAACTTGCACTTACAGAGATAGACTTAGGTAGATAGATAGGTAGATAGATTCAAATTAGGTTTAGCTAAATAAATTATTGACTCTGCCGAGTGGTTGTATAGACTGAGACATCAGTGTGAAGACATTATGTAACAATTTCGTAACCACCTCTTCCTTTTCTGATAAATTACCCAAAATGCCATGCTGTTTGGCTCTAATTTAAAAGAAAGGTGAGAAAGACAGCTACTCACATTATACAGCACCACATATCACAGACGCATTAGAATTACTGAGGAACAGAGAATGGGAAACGTTTTGCAGGATCTCTGTATACCAAAGCTTTATCGACAGAGTGATAATTAATGATGCTGCTGTCGAGCTGTGAGGGCCTTCAGTAAGTGCAAGGATCCAAGAAACTGAATGTGATGGAGAGATTTACATATAGTTTTGTACGTTTTGTAGTGGGCTAATCAGATGATCAGAGGTTCAATCCCCGGTTCCTCCAGTCTGCCTTGGGTAAGATACTGAACCCCAAATTGCTCCTGAAGGCTGTGCCATCGGTGTGTGAATGTGTATGAATGGTTAGCTCCTCAAACTGATGAGCAGTTGGCACCTGGCATGGCAGCTAATGTCATCAATGTATGAATGTGTGTGAATAGGGAATGATATATGTAGTGTAAAAGGTCAGAAGACTAGAAAGGCGCTATATAAGTACAGTCCATTTACCATTTAGTTGTTTAAAGACACTGTAACATCTCCCACCAACAACCTCGGTGTGAGTTGAAAAAGCAGGCTTGAACATAGACAGACTTGCATGGCTAAGAACTTGACTTGGTGTGTGTGTGGTGAATGTATGATGGACAATGATTATGACATATTTATTGTAAGTATAAAGCAAGGGACTTCAGCTAATTGCCTCACATGTACTCATTTAAGTACTGGGCTATAAAACTCAGTTATTCTGAAGGACAATATTCACAAACATCAGTACAACAAGAGGTCAACAGGTGTTATATCAGCTTGGAAATGTCCCTGAATCTCTTAAACAATATGAGAAAATGGTTCAATCGCTGGCGAGGAAAGCCATCATGGTGAAGAGGGATGACCCTGCTTCTAAGTCCATGTGGAAAACCTCTGATGTCTGAGGTTGTGACTCTGGAAAAAATCCTACACTCTGTGGATGGAAGGACTCAAAATGTGTGACTTGGGGACAATGAATGTGGCTTGGATCCATGTCTACAGTAATATTGTGTATAGTTGTGTCTCCTGTAATGTGAGTGTTGTGCCTCTTTTTTCGTGTATTTCCCATTTTAAAAACAACAAAACAATAACATACAGGTTTTCTGGTTGTTCAAATCATCCTCAAGCCTTCTGTTGCAGGGGGGTCAACATCATGAGTCAGTCTGTGGGAAACAGAGAAAGGGAGGAAGAGACGCCAATCAGATTATCAGAATCTCCCATAAATCAATATGAATGAACTTGAACCTGTCACTTCTGTATCTTTGCAGACCCTGAGAGAGACTGAAAAGAGGAAGAACGCCTTCTTATCTTAACTTCCACATAATATGTAACATTCCAGCTTCATTTTCAAAGCAGTTATTTGAAGCTCGACAAGAAGAGCACAGGCATGACTAATCCCATTCCTGATGGCCATTTAAGTGTCCCATTAATTAATGCCAGAGAACCAGCATGAAGTCATTATTAATGTTCTCAAGCATTAAATGACAAAACTTAGCAAATGTTTACAGTAAAATTGTGGATTAGCTTCACTCAAAGTTCATTTTTCGTGAACTTTGATGAGTGAATCTGCACAGCTGACCTCTGAACTGTCCTGTTAGTAACTGAGAGAAAGTTAAAAGTGTTTGTGCATAAGTCAATTCTGAGATTTCTTTCAAAGTACATTAAATATGTTGGGTGGTTAATAACACTTTCTTCTTTGGTCTGATAAACTCAGAACACATATTTAAACTGACTTTACATGGACTTTAACAAAATTTATTCAAAAGACATGTTTGTATTATTGTGTCTTCTGACTGTCCCACTGTGTGTTTGGGCTCTCCAGCTCCCTCCTGCTCTGTCTGCGGTTGTGTTCACATTTTTACACTGGATACACAGTTTTCACACAGTGTTCTCAGCAGGGTCTCTTATTTCTTAGAATATTGGCATTTAGGCGATAGAAGTTGCTTAGATAGAAGAGGAAAGCAAGAGTATGAGATGTCTCAGATCAGATCTCTGAAATGAACTCTCTGACCCAGGAGGCACACTGTGAATACCATCACCATGGCAACATTTAATTGTAGTTGGGACCACAGAACTGATTAAGATGAGTTAAATCATTGTAGTTTGACACACACACACATAAACACATAAAGATTTTAAAACGTTCCTCAATTCTTAAACTCAATTCAAACTTTATAATGTTCCACATCTTTTACACATGATGAGACTTTACAGTCCCATTCAGTGTAATCAGACTCTTTCCTGCTTTTCCTTCATACAAATCAAGCCAGCAATGGATTGGATGCACAGTCACGTCACAGCAGGAAGCCTTTTGGTTTATTAATGATAGCTGCACTCCAGTGACAGCTGGTTCACTGTCACTGTTACTGGGACACATCGAGTCCACCTGTGTTCACTGTGAGTCCAAATGTCTGCTGTGTCTGTTCATTTTAGCGCCCAGCCATTAGTAAAGCAACTGTGATGATACTCAGTTCTTTCTTCCTTTAAAAAGTAACAGATTAGCTCACTGCCATTATTTTTAAAGGAAGTTTAGCACCAGAAACCATAAAATATTCCACATAGATGACTGATACTGTTGAACAATAAAGCCTCAGTCTTTCAACATCCACCACTGAAGCTACAATTTCATCAGAAAATGTCCTGTAATGCAGATTGACCTAATATTTTTTAATTTGACTTTATTTATACTATAGATGGTCCAGTCAGTTATTTCTTGCAAAAGAGAGTTTCTGTGAGAGCAGTGAAATAAACATTAAACAACAACAATACCTTAAAACAGAAAACACATGTGCAGAACTCTGAACTGTACTTGAGCTTTAATTTCTTTCATTTTCTGCTTAACATTATTTTTTGTTATTAATCTCTTTGCAAGAATCCTTTTCATGCATGTTCATAAATACAGATATGCCTGTCAACACATACACCCCTAAGCTACAGCCTCTCCTACAAATGCATTAGCCTTGTAAAATACTTGGTAACAACAATCTTTCTTCTTGCCTGATCTTCCCTGACAAAATCGAGCGTTCTTACCATTTTCCCGCCTGTCATCAGTGGACACATCCAAACATGTGAAATTCAGCATGGCCGATTTGAACTGTGCCAGCAAGAAAACAGAGAACAGCTGTTGACATTTGGTTAGTAAGCAATGTAAAAATGTGTTTGCGATGGATATGACGCAGAATACAGTGGACTGTGTGTGCCCCTCAGTATGGGCTCGCCTTGGCCCCACCTTTTCTGTCTATCTGCACAGAAAGAAGCAGGCACTGTGTGTGTGTGTGTGTGTGTGTGTGTGACACTGTGAGTGAGAAGGACAAGAGATAAAGATGTGGTGGAACCTCATCATTATTGGTTTAACAATGAAAAACACAGCAGAGGCCTGACACTACAGCTGTAATACATTCTCTGCTTTATGTGTAGGTACTGTACACATTGATATCGATATAGATATAATTATGTGCATATGTCACATAATATGTAATCATGAATGTGCAAACATTAAACACAAACACACACAGTGTAGACTATGGGTTAACCTATAGCACTTATCAGTGTTGCCCTTCCGCTGGCTTATCATAACATTAACGCCCCTAACACACGTGCACACACATGCACACACTTATCAGCACTCCTTCCCCCATGTTTTTAGGGTGGTTGAGCAGTGATAGCACGAAAACACACCACGAAACATCTTCAAAACAGCTTATTCGTCTTTGTGTTGAAAAAGGCGTTTCATTGATCATTTATTCCAGACTTGATGACAAAGCTGACAGTCCTGTGATACAAAAACTATTTCAGCAAAGTTTGATGAAAATATGGCAGCCTGAAGATGGAGCTGTGTGTGAGTTTGAGTGCCGAGTAAAGGCAACACTCAAAACAATTGAGCTTTTCTCCCAAAGGACTTGCAACAGGGTGAAGATTTGGATTCATAAGTGGTGGAGCACAGTAACCCAAAAGTGAAGCTGAAAGATTTTCATTTCCTCCTAGGTTCATAAACCCCATGGACATGGACCAAACTAAAAAATGACAAGTCAAATACATTTTTCTCAATGTTTTTGGTTTCTGTCATTTTAGGTAGTTTTTATTACACTGATCTATGTTGAAGTGTTCATTTTCAAATTTCCTTTTAATTGGTTACTCGATGCCATAAATTGATGGTTTGATGTCACGATTGACAGCTTAGCTTGCAATAAAGTTAGCTGGATACTGTGGATTTAACCCAGAACCCAAATGTTTGTTAAACCAACCAAACATTGTTCATGTCCCAACATTGTCCAAATCTTAATTAAATTCAATCAAGATGTATTATTACTACATGAAGAAAAACCCAAATTGACAATGACAAAAGACATTTTTTTAATTTAACTTTTGTGATTGTTCATTTGCTACAAAATTCACAGACATGTAATCCTATGACAATTAAAACAACAAATTTCTCATTCTTAATATATAAAAATAAGATAAAATGAGATTTTGCATACAGTGACAAACCAACAGACAGCTCTACTGAGATTTTTTTTTGTGTCTTTTGGTCTTGGTTTAGTCTCATAGCTTTAATCAAATCCAGTCAATCAAACCCTCTGTACAATACCTGCTCAGCACCACACAGCAGACAGACACAGTTAGAGAGTAGCTGGTGAACATACAGTAGTGGAGCATTTAGCAGCTGAAGAGACAGATATTTCCCTCAGGAGCAGGTGGAGACCAAAATCAGAGCCAAAATGAATTAATATTGTCTATTAATCAGATGACACAAACACAATTCCAAATCAATGACTGCTCTGTGTCTGCTGCTTGAGCTTCTGATTTACAGTGTTCACATTGCCTCCAGGCTTCAAAATAAAAGTATGCAGCTTCAAGCCAGCAGTAGATCTATATATTACTGAAAACAATACTGATTCATAAACTGCGTTTGTTGTTTGTCTATGGTATATATATATTGCCACTTACCAACATATTTATTTATATTTAGTTATTATCGTTAATAATTGGGAGTTAAGGGAGCTACAGCAGTGATATATTTGATCTGTGTTCTTTTGGAAAATCCTCTTCCCTCTCCATTTTTAGTACTGATTGTATCTCTGTCTCATCCCTCTTTCCTCCCCTTCTCATGTAAGGTTATTAATGTTTGTTTTTCAGAATGAATACCTCGGGGAGTACACGAGAGGAGGGATGAGAGAGTGTCTCTAAACACTGGGTTATCTATTTTGCTGATCAAAATCATAACATTGAATTTATTTACTTTTTCAGATATCTTTCTTATGTGTTCTTATTCTTTCTTAACATGTGTGGAATAAGCATGTTTTAAAATGCAGTTAAATGTCATGAAGGGTTAGGATTAGGGGGGGGACAGGGTATAAATGCAAGATAAACTGTGGTGGTTATGTATTAGTAGAGTGGAATGTTCCCATGAGTGGAGATATATTTACCCTCAAGTCCAATCTACGTCCAAACAGTTTGACTCCTCTCATCTAACCATGACCAAAACCTTCACCTCTTCTTAACTCTATTATTTTAACCTCACTCACGAAGCTTCACTGTCACCTACCTGTCACATGTCTTGGCAGATTTTCATGTCGGAAGAATCCGATCTACACACTGTCCACAACATGTACAGTATGTTCATGGTTCTTAAGACTGTGTTAAATATTCATTAGGGATACATTATGCAGTCACGTAACCCGGCTGTCCGTGTCAACAGTAAAACCATTTCCTGTTTTGGAACCTGAGAGTAAGGGGTCTCTCCCTCACACACACACACACACACACACACACACCAGTGTGAACATACACTATGTCTGAACTGCTTTCAGTGCAGCAGCGTGCATGCGTACACAGCATAGTATCATTTTGGGTTGTACGGCTTAGTTCCTGTCTTATTCTAACTGCTATAAGAGTGCAAAAAAGATTTCGCACTATTGGCACACAGTTTACACCCCATGATAACACTGCTTGCAACAGTGCTGTGAATTTAGAACATTTTAACATGGGGACTTATGGAGACAGACGACTCATTTCTGTAGCCAGCCTCAAGTGGATGTTTGAGGAACTGTGTTTTTTTTTGGCACTTCTGCATTGGCTTTATTTCGTAGTCGAAGAGGTTGCCACTTGCATAGACAGGGTGTAGTAGATGATGTCATAGACAGCTTGTGTATGACGGCACCCAGGTGTCATTCAGCTTGCCATAAGTCCACAGGTTATCCACGTCAGGCTGATTTTTAGGCAGCACACCCTATGTGGCGCCAACCAGCACCACAGATTTTGAGCATCAAAGCTGCTCTTCAGAAACCTGTGGGTGTCACACATAACACCGTCCATTCTTTATACCGTCAGAGCTCGACCAAAACAGGACAGCAGCAGAAAAAAATAATAAAACCTGGCTCAAGTTTTGCTGCGACACAATGCACGTCATCTGGCATGGTGCTGCTTTGGCCAATCAAAAGCACGCATTTCTGGTACAGTATTTAACAAGATTTTTTTTTATCTTGATTATCAGTACATCCAGAGAACCTGTCAGAATATAATAAACTGTATTTTGTACTGTAGGTTTTGTGTCTGAAAAAACGTCAAATTAATGGATCAGTGGTCGAGAACCAGTCCATTACCTGTCCATTATAGGTCCAAACCAGTTTAGAAAGGACATTTATTCTTAATACACCAATATACACTAATATGGGTTGTTAAGTGGTTTACAGCAGGTTTTGCTTTGCATGACACTCAACACTCAACTACAAAATATGTGTTATGCCAAACTGTTGTCCATGAACGTGAAAGAACGAATATACAGATGCAGTCTGACGCTGAGAAGAGGGTAGTTGGTGAATGCTCACACAAACACACAGACACACACACAGTCTCTCTCCCTGACACACACTCACAGCTTAAAGAGGCAAAGAGCTGAAAGAAGCAGAGAGATGACTCAGCATAATCATGACCTCGACAGAATTGCCTCCCAGTGACGCTTGTGTGTGTGCGTGTTCAGTGATTTATAGGTGCACGTCACAAATATTAAAGTAAAAGAGAGGTACAGAGAAGGAGGGACGGGTGTGTGTGTGTGAAGGGGTGCGTGTTTGGGTGCAGTCATTACGTCAGAGAACTCTGACATCACAGGGATCAGGAATAGTTTGCATGCGTCACGACAGAGAGGAGGTGACACCACTGACTGTAGTGATGCAGTAAAGTGAGTGTGTGAAAGGTTGCACAAGTCACGTTGTGTGTTTTTTTCAAGTGTATAAAGTGTAAGATTATAAAGTTAACAAAAGTAATATTTACTGCAGGGCTTTTGGATTTTATGAAAGCATGAGACGTTCCTCTTCATTTGTCTTTTCCCACATTTCATTTGTCACCTCTGTGTGCTTGAAAGAAGGTCGTACAAACTATGAATAGTATTATGGCTATTAATAGTAAGGTCATGCAATTCAGCATATATTGATTGCTCTACACAGATGAATTGTGAGTCAGCTATCATGGGTGCAGTCTGTACTCGGCTTCTTCTCTTTCTTGTGGAAACAAAAAATATCAACAAAATTTGGACTATCGGTACCAAAATGTAAATCTATTGTGCTCAATCCAGTCACTCCATAATGTGAAAGGACAAATGAGAAACCAAAATCTGCAACTTCACTATCATTTTTGGTCAGTGCAACAAACCAAAGTGCTAAATCCAAATTAAAACCACGGGCAGTCACTCTTGTCCCAAATGCTCACACACCTGCCCAGTGTACCCAGACAGGGACTAAGAATCAAAGTAAACTATTCAGCATGTTCAGCAAAGTTCAGCCTGTAGAGAGCCAAGCCAGCAGCCAGCTAAGCTGAGGAACCCTTCTTATTAACATTAGCCAGCTAACAAAGATGTGGATCATTGGCAGGCCTAAGACAGGTGAATAACGCCTAGGTGCTCAAACAACTCATCTATAACGGCGCTGACCTGTCAATCAACACGTCCACGCTCTTAATTCTGCATAAATTTAAGCCTTAATATAATCTGAAAAGGTGAGTTCTATAAAAATTCACCCTCAGTACAGCTGTCATGAACAGGGTGTGGAGGAGGCGTGGTGCATCAGCTGCAGGAGAGAGTTGTGGAGAGGGCTCAGGAGAGCAGCGCCAGGTGAGAGTGATCGACACACCTGTATCCTGTTGAGCTAAGACAGAAAGTATGCCTGTGAGCGACACCGACTGAGGTGTGTTTGTCTCGTGAACCAAAATAAAACAATTAAAACGTCATCGCTCTCTGAGTATTCTCTGCTGAAGAACCCACAGTGGCATCAGACTACGCCACATGGGGAAATTAGCTATAGACCAAAACTGTTTTTTGTACCAGGCTGTAAACATGTTTATTTCTGTGAAGTTGGACATTTTAACAACATGGTGACTTATGGAGACTGACTTGTTCTGTGGCCAGCCTCAAGACATTTGAGGAACTGCAGTTTTTGTAAAGAATAAAGTAAAGAATGCTTTGTGTCTCTGCTGAGCTGGACTGCTTTGTGTGTGTGCTGTTGTCATCTCAGCTATGACTCACACTATTATTTTCTTAAAAGACTATTAACAGACCACAGAACCCACAGAAACATCATGTTCATCGTCATAATCTGAAACATCTAACAAACACAGTCAGTGTTAGTCAGTCCCTGAATCCTTCACACGTTAAACGTGTGAATCACCGCACAGTGGCACTATTCGTATTCTTTGTCTTAATGTTTGGCACTGTGTGACTGATCTGTTTGACAGTCCTTATCCTCACTGTGTTTGTGTCTGTTCCTACAGTCCAAAGCATCTCAGGTGAACTGAAGACAAAAACATTCTGTAGATGTGTTTTCTTTCTGTCTGCCAAGGTTTTCCACTCAGTGCAGACCACAACATGGCCATCATGATCAAACGGGAATAAGCTGGTTGGATAAAATAATGGAAAAATGTATTACCACTACAGAAATCTGGAGTAATTATCATTAAATGTCTTCTGTTGCACTGTTCAAACAATGAATAAATGAATAAAATAAACAACCCACATGTGAAGTCTTATAAATATAATATGTCATGGATCTTCTTCTTTTCCTTCCCCTACATTATGTATCAGATATCCCACAGTAAGCCATATTATGTGTCCATATCTTATGATATGTGGATGTTTTGACTTATCACTCTCTTTGAGATGACAGGTTTGGTGTGGAAGAGGTGCATGAACATGTAAAACAGCAGAACACACAACACACTAACCCTTACATCAGTTCAACAACTTGTGACAGACAATGATTCACATTTCTGTGCATGAATTCTTCCTTACAGTACGCGGCACATCAACAATACCGTCTCAGGGTCTCATCTGATAAATATTTGACGGACTTCCTGCCTGTGGATTGCTGGGAACTTTGCAGACTCTCTACATTGCATAAGAGGCGAAATTCAATTACAATACAGTGGTATCCAAAGCTCTTTCATGTACCTGCTTGAGTGATCTGCACTCGAACGCTGCTCAGCTGTCACTGGTCTTTAGCTGGTCTTTATAGCTGTGCGTAATTTACCGTCCTCCAGCTCACAGCAGACGCCATTGGAAAAAATTTCACCCTTCCTCATCTGTGCCTGTCAGCTCTTATAAACATCTCAATACTTTCATTCGATTACATGGTGAGCCTATTAGAATTCGCCTCACACAAAATCATTTCAGCACCATTCAATAATTGAATGTCTCCTACCTCTGGCACGCAGCTGGCCACCCGATGTGCGCTTTGTTTTGGTGGAAGACTTCAGATAACAAAGTTTAGGACAGTGACATGAGGAGATATTGGATGATCAAATGATGCCGAATTAAGCAATGGGCTCCACACATTCCCATGATCTGTTTGGTTTCGTTGTATTCTGTCAGTGTCCCCTCCGACAAGTCAGAAAACATTCAAGGCCGAGAGTTTTCTTCGGAGTTTGGCGTGTCATTTCTCATACAGGATCCAGGACGTACATCAGGTCCAAACTATACCATACAAATACCGTAACGCTGATTCACTGCATCATCTTCCCCACCCAGTCAATAACACCCAAATCACACCGTCACGTTCATGTGTGCGGGAACACCGCAAGGAGAAACGCTCCGTTCATTGCGCCAACGCTGAGCACACAGTGAGACCTTATCTGGATGCTGAAGGTTAAATACTTAATGAGCCAGTAAATTAAGCTGATTGGTCCACATGCATCACAAAACAGTGAGATCTAGCCGGATATTCACCTTCACTCAGGCAGGGAGGGTTCGCACACAGCCCGGTCCTCTCCGGTGATCCTGCTCCTGCTGCTGCTGAGATGCTGTCCCATGGCTGCAGCCTCCTCCGTGTCCTCTGGCCGGAGGAACAGGAGTATGCGACGGTCTGCTGAGGAGGGCAGAATGACAGGAAGCTGGGAGGCATGTGCCTGTCTGTCTGCGCCATAGACTCCTGCTGCAAGTTTGAATTTAACCTCTGTTTATCCAGAGAGTCAGCTGAGCTCCACGGCCTGAAACATGCTGTGTGTTTATGTTTTATTCATAGGTTTCACCCTCCACACATCCAAGTATCATATGCAGCACACAGTATGCACAGTACATGCATTGTATGTATGATTGAAGTCAGCGATTATCCATATGATATAAGGTCACTACAATAAAAATAATAATGACATTTCGGGGTACAATGTCATAACTCCAAAACAAACCGTATATGTTAGCATGTTTTATCTATAATTAGCGTATATTTATCTAGAATTAGCGTATTAGTATATTTTAATGGCGTCAGAGGACAGGGGGACCCTGAATACTCTGAGGCCAACAAATCATCACATCAGATAACAACACTATCAGAAGACTGACTGAAAGGTTTCATCTTGAATCTGTCGCCACTGTGTGGCAATGCCAACCCACCCTATTCTATTCTATTCTATTCTATTCTATTCTATTCTATTCTATTCTATTCTATTCTATTCTATTCTATCCTTAAATGATCCTTCTTGCCTTGCTCTTTCACATAGCACACACTTAATCACCTCTTCACATTCGAAATGTTTGACGTCTATAATGAACTTTGCCTTTATTTAATGTAATCATTAGATTCACATTCTGATCCACTGTGATTATGATAAGCACAGTGGATCAGCCTGTTAAAAATCATTTGCGTGGTCATGCGCACAAAATGTACTTTATGGGGTAGCGCCTTTATTCTGAAAAGTCGAACCGGAAGTATTATCAAAGTTCTGCCACAGGTAGCTAACTAGCCAGCTTGCTGTTGCTTCAGCAACAGCTGCTACATATAGATATAGATATTAGCGTTTACTTCCTGCCTCTGCCGGCTGTGACACTGCGGAGACCAGCCGCCGGATGGTGAGAAGCGTTGGGACTCGGCTGAAGCTGAACGTGCACTGACGTTTGTTTGACAGTTACATTACAAACCTCGCCCACTAGCACAGCTAACTGTTAACCTTGACTCTGCTCTGTGCGGCCAGCTAACTCAACCACGTTAGCTGTACCTGACACCTTTGCCAGTTCATTCGAAGTGATGCAACTGAGGTATGTGGTTGTTTATTGTATCCATGAGTCATTATCCACGTGTCATTATTTTTTAATTACTGAGGATGCTAACAGGGCAACAGCCAAAAGCGTTAGCCGATATCTCACTTCCGCTTTCGTATTAACGGTTTCTGTATTCATGTTTTTTCTTGGCTAGCATAAACCGAAAAGAAAGAGCAACGTGTCACGCGCTTTTTGAACGTGCTGTAGTTTATTATATCAGTGAGACATGTCTCCGTGTGAAGAAACGGGTAAACCCCGGAGCGAGTTAAACCGTCGAGCTCCAGCCTGAAGGATGTAAACAACCGAGCTGTCACTGTTAGCAGCTGCTTAGCCAGTGCTAACCTTCAGGTCTTGTGACTTGCAGGTTGTTCTCCACAAAGACTGTCTGTTCATGCCCGGCGATTCAAGCAGCATTTTATTTTGTAATTCCCCAATGATACCCACCTGACCTGCACTAAATTATTGTTATGTCAAGAAGTTCATTTAAATTATTAACTGAGGAAACAGAAACACAATAGAAAATCATTACAAGCATTCTTGTTCATTTTAAAAACATTATAATCTTAGTGTACAGGAATATTCCGGAATGTTTCTTCTCTAATAATCTTAAAGATTCTTTTCTGTTGCTCTGTCTTGTGAAGGTACGTCCATTCTTGAACCATCACGATGGCAGGTTCCCAGTGGGAGCTTCCTCCAGAGCTATGTTGTCGGCCCATGGCCTTTGTGGCTCTTACTGGTCTGGACGTGGTGTATAATGCTGTGCACCGGGCCATCTGGGACGCCTTCTGCGCCAACCGAAGAGCTGACAGAGTTCCGATCTCTTTCAAAGTCCTCCCCGGAGACCACGAGTATCCCAAATGTCGCACCAAGGTGAGCAGTGCATAGAGAGGACACTTTAATGTGGCATGCAGTTATAACACAGATTTAGTTTGCATTTGCTGTCTAGCAGTTCACTCTTTGTGTCAGTGTGTCTTTTAACCACTTATCTTCTCTGTCTGTCTGTCTAGCGAACATCATATGAGTGGTACATCCCTAAAGGCATCCTGAAAACAGGTTGGATGAATAAACATCTGAACCTGGTACCAGCTCTGGTTGTTCTCTTCTATGAACTGGACTGGGATGACCCACAGTGGAAAGAGAAACAGTCTGAATGTGCAACTAAAGTGGAGATTGTTAGGTAGGTGGACGTCACCTTGGGCTTTGAGAAACACTGATCAACTTTTTTCACCATTTTCTGACCTTTTCTGCACCCTATCAGCTCTGGACACATAACTGTAGTAACTTTGATCAGCATTCATCTGTGTTGTGTTTGTTTGTCTTTAGGACCAGTCTGCAGGGCAGGAACACCAAGGTGGCTGTGGTTCTGATCCAGAAGAAAACTCCTCTACCTCCAGGTGAAGACCTATTCTGAATTATTTTTAAATAATTAAAAATCACAGTCCGACTAGCTTCAGATTTGGCTTTTACTTGCCACACATCACTGACCTTCTTGTCTGTACAGGAGAGGACCTGGTAGCATCAGAGAGAGCAGCGGCTCTTTGTAACGCCTGCGATCTGTCTGGCAAGAGTCTCTTTGTACTGCCACACACCGACCACTTAGTGGGCTACATTATACGGTATTTACCAGTTCACTAATGCTGTACTGATGAATATTTTGCCAGCGGTTCTTCTGGTTTGAGTGTTTCCTGAACAGTGGAGTACGTTCAGTTGAACATTTTGTTTGATCTTACATTTGCTACGTTGTGTGTGTGTGTGTGTTAAACTGTATTCTTCCCTGTGGTTCTGTAGGTTGGAGAATGCTTTCTATGAACATGCTCAGACGTACTACTATACTGAGATCCGTCGGGTCAAATCACATAAAGAGTTCCTCAACAAGACAACACACCAGGTGGGACGACACACACACACACACACACACACACAGGCAAATAAATCATCTCTATAAAAGAATAGACAACAACCATAGTTACTCTGTGTTTAAATAAGACTGTTTGGCATGACAGGTGAACTCAAGTGTAACCTGACATTGCTCCTGAAGTATTTTTAAATGCCCCCTCCTCACACTGTCCTCTTCCTCTCCTCCTCTTCATCTCTTCTCCACCTTCTGGTTCTCAGCTGCTGTTTGTCCGACACCAGTTTAAAATCGCCTTCTTCAGTGAGCTGAAACAGGACACCCAGAATGCTCTCAAGTAAGTCTGAGCCTCTCCATTCACAATGGATAAAATGATATTTTCAGCTCCTGGTGGGACTTTATGAGACATCCATCAGCAGACTGAAGTAAATAAATACTGTAAGACCTCAAGAAGAATGTCTTCTAGTCTTCTGTTCATTAGAAAAATGGGAAGGATTTAAAACACAGACCAAAGAAACAGAAGCAGTTCTGCTGTGCCATGAAAATGATCCATTCTCATCTCATGTTCTTTGGTTTTCTTATTTAAACACTCTTTCAGACACTTTAAAGGTTGCTGGAAGCATCGACACACATGCAGACCTATATGTTCTGCTCTGTCTTAGTGAGCTTGTTTGTGTCTGTAGGTACTACAGGACTGCATACAGCCTTGTTCATGAGCTCCGAGCCCATGAGACCAACATGTTGGAGATCAAGACTATGGCTGGATTCATCAACTATAAGGTACATTTCTGTCCATCTGCCTGTCTGTCTGTGTGTAGTTGTTAGGTGGAAATGTTCCTCTGGTCAACACTTTGGTCAGTGACAAAGTGTTTCAAACACTAATGGATGTATCGATTGAGGAAGTGAGTAGGTGCTGTACCTGTCAGGCACAAAGATGAATTGCAGATCAGAGAGAGAGAGAGAGAGAGAGAGAGACAGAGACAGAGACAGAGACAGAGACTTAAACTGAGCAATTTCATCGATCCTGCGATATATATCGATATTTTGTTTCCCCAGAAAGTATCGATTTTTCAGCTGTGAGTATTGATACATTAAATCCCATTCAAATGCCCTGTGTTACGCCTGGCACTCCGCTCGCTGCCTGTTTCCTCTGTTGGCTTTGCAGGAAGAGTGATTAGGTCAGCCAGCCGCTAGTCTCACTGTAGGGCATTTCTAGCAAGTTACCTGTCTAGATACTCTTTACACAGAGATGTACAGTTTGTGTCTGTGTCAGAGACACTTCCTTGTTGTTCTATGCCACCACGTAAAAGACCAGTCGAAAAATAGATGTTCGGCAGACTGACGAATGGACAGACTAGTTTCTTTTTCAACCAATCAGTGGATGTATCTATGACGTATTCTAGCCAATCAAAGGACTCATGGACTTGTGGAGGAGGGACAACAAAGAGAGAGAGCTGTGTGCATAAAACAGAGAGCAGGGGGCAGGGAGCACACAGAGCAGAGTGACAGAATAACTTCATAAATACTGCTTCTATTGAAGGACAGGTTCCCCTCAACTGTCTGGAGGGTCTTTGCTTCGCTAAGTGGCATGCCTGAGGAAAATGAGGCAAAAACGCATGGGACCTTTTGTATTAAAGGGGCATTATTTTATTGTTCTTCACACACTTAGTTAAAAAACTGCATATATATAGGTCAGACAAAGGGATTGAAAAATAATATTTTCATTTAAAAACTCTTCACTAGTACTGTTTGAGGTGTGATATGACAAAAATCAGATTCATTTTGTCCAGCATTCGCAAGCTGTAGACTCTCTGTCCAGTCAGAGTATCAAATCGAATTGTATCGTTGGCTGAATATTGTGTATTGTATCGTATCGTGAGATCAGTATATCGCTACAGCCCTATCTGAGTTTGATATTTTCGACTTATATTTTTGTCTTTCATGCTTGGTGCTCGATGCTTGTGGACAATAGAGTTAGAGAAATAAAAACTGTGTTCATAATTCAGTTATAAAATCCTCTCCTGGTGCCGTGCTGACAGGGCTGCTGTAGTTGTCGATGTAGCAGGATTCAGCACCAGACCTGAGAACATCGGAGTGGTCAACAACAACAACGAGTTTCACTGCTCTGTGTCCTTTGTCTCCATCACCCCTCTCTGTTTTCAATGCAGTCACTTTTTGTAGCCTCTGACTTTGTTTGTAAAAGTTTACAGGCTGCCATCCTGTTATCGCTTTGTGTACAGTGACGCAGCTAAAAACATGGTGCAGCCCCAAAACAGATGGAAGTCTGCAGTTACTGATCACTCTCTCTCTCTCTCTCTCTTTATTTCTAGATCTGTCGTCTGTGTTTCCAGCACAACACTCCTCTGGACGCTATAGCCCAGTTCAGGAAGCACATTGACTTGTGTAAGAAGAAGATCGGCAGTGCTGAACTGGCCTTTGAGCACGCCGCATGGATGTCTAAACAGTGAGATACACGCTGTATATGAATACACATAAATCACACTCATACACTGTGTAGTCATGAATACATCTACATCTATTACAAATGGAAAAAAACTGAACCTCAGAATACTGCAGTGTGTGTTATCAGAGTGATTCTGTATGAGGAACTAACCTTTATCCCTGATGTACATGTACTGTCTGAACCTCAGCTGTCTGTTCATCTGCTTCATCTGCTTCCTAACAGGTTCCAGTCGTTTGGTGAGCTGTTTGATGAAGCCATAAAGTTGGGCCTGACTGCCATCCAGACCCAGAACCCTGGTTTCTACTACCAGCAGGCTGCCTGTTACAGCCAGGACAGGAAACAACAGGCACAGCAGCTTTGTCAGGTGATGATACCACAGTTACTGCTACTACTGCTCCAAGAGCGGGTTTGGAGTGAAGAGCAAGCCAACAGAGAGATTAGACTGTAGTTTTCTGTTGAAAACTACAGTATGAGTGCTTCTCCAATTAATGGTTGACTTTCATTGGTTGGTTGCTCTAGGCTGGAGCGAGTTATCCAGAACCACTGGAAACCCAGAGCGGAGCACTGGACTTCTATGGCCAGAGACCCTGGAGACAAGGACACCAGAGTACGTTCACGCTTTATTTGAAAGTGTTTGGATGACATGTTTTTGTCATGACATGATGTACGAGTGCATCAGGACGTCTGTGCTGTTGTATTTGCAGGTATTGATCCTCCAGATGCAGAGAAGGAGAAGACAGGCATTCTGGCCCTGCAGATTAAAGAGAGAGATGTACCACACTCTGTAAGAACTGCCATGGTGCAAACAATGTTTTCGATTTATTCTAAGCGCTTTGAGCATAAAATGCTTCACAAGCTTCAGAAAGCTGCACCTCCTGCTGCTCAGTATCGATCGTTTGTCTTCAGCCACACATTCACAACGTGTTCCCCCTCCAGCTGCTGTCAGGCTGACTTGCTGCTGTATGAAGACGTGCTTCTGTCTGTGTCTGCCCCTACAGGAGCTGATAATAGCACTTCTCAGTAATGCTGTCGCCCAGTTCAAGAAGTACAAGTGTCCTCGAATGAAGAGTCACCTCAGTGAGTCTTTAGTGTCTCCTCGTGAGGGATGTTACATTCCATTATTATCAAAGGCATTACACTTGATTCTACTCTGTTTGTATTTTATAGTCAGTTTGATTTTATTTTGAGGTTGTCATGTAACATCATGTAGTGAGGAGAGCTCATCGACACATCCTTTCCTAAATATTTTATTTTGTCATCAAGGACCACTTCCTGTTGATTTCCCCCCTGTTGTGTTTCACACTGTCTCACTCTGTTTGTCTCATGCTGTGTCTCCTTCACAGTGGTGCAGATGGGAGAAGAGTACTACCATGCCAAGGACTACACCAAAGCCCTGAAGTAAGTCAAAACACATGCTGCATGTGTGGACAGTCTGTAGATGTTTCCTTCATCTGATTGTTAGCAAGCTATATGACTGTGTGTGTGTGTGTGTTGTGTTATCAGGCTGTTGGACTATGTGATGTGCGACTATCGCACAGAGCGATGGTGGGGCCTCCTGACTGCCATACTGACCACAGCTCTGCGCTGTGCTTATCTGATGGCCAGTGTCAAAGACTACATCATATACTGCATGGAGCTGCTGGGCAGAGGTAAACAGCATATACTGGTTAGACTGGATTTCTGTGATATTTCAGTAAAATACTACACCTTTGCCACAAGTGTAGATGAATTTATATCAGCAGCAATATTGCTGAAAATAACAATACAAATGTACATATCTTACAGCAATAACTTATTGTTAATTACTTACTCATCACACATCTTTTAGTTCCTTACCATGTCATCAGAAGAACCACAAACATAAAAACAATCAAACAGGAGAACAAAACAAAAAAAAGTGTTCCCATATTATATGGTTGGAGAGCTAATGCTTCAGTCATCTTGTCTTCTAGCTTCAACCTTAAAGGAGGACCAAAAGTCAAGGATTGAGAAGAATCTCATCAAAGTTCTGATGGTGAGTAGATTCCACCCAGCTCAGCACGTCATGGTGACCAGATCAAACAGCCATGCAGTGGATTCATTCATTTCACCAAAAGGCCATTCAAATATCAAAGAGCTAACAGGACACTGAGCGATGTCAGAATGTTTGTGCTGGAGAATATCTCACCTCGTTTTGTTCAAAGAGTCGTCATAATTACATCTCCTGCAGTCTGGAGCTGTGTTGCACAGTGAAAATAGTCACACATTAGCTGGGCCACACTTGGACCAGTAAATGATGAGCTGACCCACAGGTTGAGCAGGTCACTCTCCAGCAAATGTATTTTTGATTGGTTCATACACTTTAATTGTCTTTCTGTTTTCAGAACGAGGTCCCTGACGCTGAGCCGGAGTGTGATTCCTCCTCTGTCAGTGCAGCCAGATCGCTGTGGAGCGACCGCATGGCTTTGGCTGGATCGAATGAGCTGACTCTAGAAGTACAGGACTACATCCCATTCAGTAAGTAAACACACACTGAGGAGCTGTTAACATAATTCATTTCTCTTCCTGCTTCACTATTAAATGAATTAAACCAATTAAATGAAGCCTCTTCAGACCTGTCCCTTATGTTCAGTGTTGGACAGATTTCTGCTTAATTAAAGATAAGGTGTGATATAATTACTGTCCGGTGTACTGTATGAGGATGCTTCCACTCTTGACTTTTCCTTTCTGACTCCAGTCCAGTGTAAGGCCAAATTCCAGTCTCCCAGTTTCCACGTAGACCAGCCCATCCAACTGCAGGTCTTCCTCCGAGCAGACTGTCCTCATCCTCTGTCATTCAACAAGCTGGCTGTCAGCCTCAGCAACCAGGTAACAACACATTTTGAGAAAACATTTCTTTTTTCCAGCATCAGACATCGAGACACCAACATGATGCAGTGTCAACAAAAAGAACTTTTAGTCAGCAGAGGATTTTAATGGTCATCTCTCTGGAGCTGCCTCTGGATCCTGGACAGTTTTTCAACTGGTGTGTTTGATTTTAATCCAACATTGTGGTTCATTAGAGTGCTAATGAACAGCAGAGGCAGCAGTATGTATGAGCGCTACAGAATAAATGAAGGAACATGCAGGTAGGATTTACCTGACCCAAAACAAATATCTCATCCAGTCCCTCGAATTATAATCAGTCACCATCTTTTTCCTAAAATGACAAAATGGCGATGACAATTATGTGGTTGTGTGTAATCTTTGTGTGTGTGTGTGTGTGCAGGAGTACAACCAGTGGTGTGTGGTGGAGGAGACTATGAGCCTTCTTCCAGGAAAAACCAAATGCTACAACTTCAGCTTTGTAGCAAAGACTGAAGACGTTGGCAAGAAGATAGAGGTGAGGTGTGTTTGTGAGTGAGTGAGTTTGTGTGACAGAAAGATGTTACTGACTTTGCGTGTGTGTCTCTGGGTTAGATGGCTGGTATTGAGGTGATGCTGGGCGGTGACAGCGGCCGCTGTGTATTCGTGAACTGGAGAGGGGCGGGCGGAGACGCGGCCTCTACCCACGAAGCCTTGCAGGCTAGCAGGTCATCACGTCGATGGGGGCGTAGCATGGAGGCACGTCAGGAGCCGGACTGGGACAGCTTGACCATTCAGCACAGCACCATGTAAGGCCTTCAGACACAAACCTCCGTGTAAACGTTATTCCATCACGCGTGCGTCACTCTGCATGTTCATGTTTGTTCATTTGTTCCTGCTCGTCGTTCAGGATCATCTCCCGAGTCCCAAAGATCTCCGTTCAGCTCAGCCACCAGCCTCCTGCACTCAACAATGAGATGTACTGCATCAGCCTCACTGTCCAATCACAGGAGGAGGGCGTGGCAAAGGATGTCAAGCTGACAGCTGGCCTCAAACCAGGTACACTGATGCTGCTAGAGGCATAGATTTGTTTCTATGTTATATTGTGTATGGATTCATTTTCATTTTAGGCAGCTCTGTGACATCATTCATTCCTTTAATCTTTCCACGACATCAGTATGAGAACAGGAATGGGAAGACTGCTGTCATTTCAAATGTATGGTTGAATAGCTGTATGGTTAAACAGCTGTATGGTCAATGGTTCTGTGTTTGTCTTGATTGGTCTGTCCAGGCCAAGACGCCAATCTAGGCCAGACCACACACGTGACACTTGACGGCTCAAAGGTTTGTGACGACACTGCACCCGCCCTGCTCCCTGATGTACCTCTAGGAGATCTGAAACCAGGCGAAAAGGTACACACACACACACACACACACACACACACACACACACACACGTTCAGAGAGAATGATTTAGATTTACAGACCTGCCTTCATTTTCAGCTTCCCCACAGAGAAAAGTAATGCCAGTGTCTTTGTGTGTGTTTGTCTCCAGTTGGAGAGATGTGTGTATGTGAAGTGTGTGTCGACCGGACCGAGGGTCTTCCTGTTCCATGTGGCCTACAGCATCGACACCACGGTGGAAGGACGACAGATAGTCTGCAAATGTCATAAGGTGAAGAAGCAGATGCAGCTCACAGGCAGCATGTTTCTCTGTTCATGTTAAACTTATCGGTGCAGCTTTGCTCATCTGCTTTACTCCTCTCTTGTTCTGTTGTCTTCCAGGATGAGACGGTTACCATAGAGACAGTGGTCCCATTTGAGGTGTCTGTCAAGTTTGTGTCCACAAAGGTCTGTAGTTGATACTTTATCAGTTTATTAAGAAAGTAGGTGGATCACATTTCTATTCAAGTGCAGTCTTTGGAATTCAATCAAAGTTTAAGCTTAGTCTTAGTCTCAGGCCAGAATCAGACCACTGGAGAATCACAGTGCTCAGTCCTGACAGTTTGACTATAAGGCATAAAGTTGCTGGCCAGGTAGTTGATTATTGTGTGAACCAAGTTTTATACTAGTGTTTGGAGCTTTGATTGTGGTGCTGCTTTAGTGTTTATTATGGCTGCTGAGAGTTTATGAAGTGGTATTATTATTATTATTATTATTGTTATTATTGTTATTATTATTATTGTTGTTGCTGTTGCTGTTGTTGTTGTTGTTATGTGTGCTTCTGTATGTGTGTTTACAGTTTGAGCCATTGGACCGGGTAGCGTTGGACATCCCCTTCCTGCTCATGACAGACATCCTCTCGTCGTCTCCCTGGCCTCTTCTGCTGGCCTCCTCCTCTCTGCAGCTGCTCACCATGACCAGCAACACACCACAACTCCAGTCCCAGCTGCAGGAAGGTACCTGACTAGTTTTTACTGCTGTTGTGCAAAGACTAAAACAAATGAACCCCTTGACTTTAACATTATATGTATGTGTGTGTGTTCAGTGGTTCTGCAGACAGGTGAGAGTGCCAGTGAGTGTTTCTGTCTTCGGTGTCCACCGCTGACCAACAGCAATAGCACTGTAGCTACAGGGCAGTACCTGATATCATGGAGGAGGTATGTACACATGCACACACACACACACACACACACATAGAGTTAAATTGGATGTTCATGATCAGTGTGTGTAAACAGGCTTGTGATTCTGTTTGCAGACAGTCCTCCAGTGCAGACAGTCCTCTCATCCAAACTACAGTCACTCTACCTCACGTCATCCTGGAGTCTGTCCCTCTCTACATCCACGCCGGTCAGTCAAGTGAACACACACACCACGTGCACCGCACACGTAATTACACGGTGCTTTGTGTTAATGTCTCTGATCTTCTTGTAGATTTACCATCATTTGGTCGAGTCAGAGAGTCTCTGTCAGTTCGTTACCACATAGAGAACAGAACAGCTCTGGTGCAGGAGGTAGAGATGGCTGTGGAACCCTCGGATGCCTTCATGTTCTCTGGACTCAAACAGGTACAACTGGGCAAATAAAAGACAATGTTTCCTAAATACAGCTGTGATCATTTAAAGGTCCAGTTGATCAGATTTAGGGGCTCTGTTTGCAGAATATGACAGAAATAGATTAACTGAGTGTGTGTGTGTGTGTGTGTGTGTGTGTGTGTGTCTGTGTGTCTGTGTGTGTGTCTGTGTGTGTGTCTGTGTCTGTGTCTGTGTCTGTGTGTGCAGGTGCGTCTGCGTATCCTCCCCGGCTCAGAGCAGCAGATGCTGTATAACTATTACCCGCTGATGGCTGGTTACCAAACACTACCACAGCTCAACATCAGCCTGCCGCGCTGCCCAACCACCAACACACACACACTGAGACGCTTCCTGCCTCAACGCATCTTTGTCAAGGTAACACAGCCGCAAAAATACGCACTGATCCACCAAGCCACTGTTACGTGAACATAACGTGAAGACATTCAACGTTCCATCTTTTTCTTCCTCTTCCTTCTCAGCCTCAGGGTCGACAGCTGGACGATGCCTCCATCGCTGCAGCCTGAGAAGAACACACAAACTGTTTACTGTAAATATGAAAAGAAAGCAACATTGTGTAGGTTTGTTGTAGATGTATGATTCCTCACAGATGACCATATTAACACTATTTGTTTGAAACTGTTGTGTAAAAACACGCTGGGAGAATCATGTGACGATTGTGTTCAGAGTGAATGTGATGACATGATGAGCCCGTGAATGAACTGATGTTCATGAAACAGTGAAGATCATGGATGAATCTGATGTTGGACTATGTGGACTTTTGGGTCGAGTGTAATACATGAAAATTGAATGTGATGAAATTTTAATTAAACTGAAGTGATGTAAACTACACGTGTTCCGTGTGTGTTACACAAAGAGCGATAACAGTGTTTGTGTTTACACTGTTCATGTGACGAGACTCAAATTTAACCCCACAATGCTTTGCAGAAATGTAGAAGCTACTTATTGCTGTAAGAGAATTACTGAGAAATATATTTACAATACATGAGAACATTTCCTCCTGATGACAAATAAGAAATGTAATGAGCTAATTAAATGAATTTGCCCACATAAATGTAATATATTTGATATCAGGGCTTTTTGGACAATACATTTATTAATTATTTGACTATCATATTGCACAATGCTAATGATGTATAACATAGACATTAAATGCAGCACCTCTGTAGTAACACACAGGCTTCCTTGAGTTTTATTGCACGTATAAGACTAACTATTTAAGTGAGGTGTTGTAGCGCTTCAGCTCCAGTCCTGACGGCTGTGATCTGTTTTGCTGTTTGAGTTTAAAGCCAAGCTTCACAAAGCTTCATCCACCCATCACTGGTGGAGAAAATGGTGCTGTGGTGGCTCAGGTGTCAGGTCCAAAAACACTACGCACCAGAATGATCTAAAAATCACAATAAGTTTTTTTGTGTTTGGATAATTGCCATTAATTACAAAATGTATATGTCAAAATGTTTTTAGTAAGCCATCACATAGCAACATGTTATAAGACTTAAAAAGACATTTATAAAAATAAATGGTGGCACTTAAAAATAAATACAAAATACAAACTACACATTCATACCGTGTTTTAGCTTCTATTTATGTAAAACGACACACTACATAGAAGTCCGCCATTTTCCCAACACTAGAGGGCGCCAAAACGCTGCCTGACTAATCAGGGCCAACTCTCGTTGAGATGAGACGTTGTGTCGCGATAGTTCGTGGGAGCTGGTTTGAACTGTGGCGGTTTGCTTTGACAGACTTCTGATCGCTAACTAAAGGTAACAAACACGAGTTCAGTTATTGTCGTTATTATGTTAGGTTTACTTTATAAACATTGTCCATACCTGTTCAATACATACTGTACAGAGTTACTGAAGGAAATGAACAGCAGTTAACCGCGTTTTGTCCGATTCAAAACAAGTTGCGGAGGGTAACGTTAAAGCTAACTAACGTAGCTAGGTGATTACAGTTAGCTAGCTAATTATACGTAATTCATCAAATCTAACGCTGAACCGTCAGTTGTCGGCATGTGAAGCCTGTTTCACGCGATATCTATGAAGTAGAAGTGATTTAGCTACATCTGTGTGGTGTATCAGCTGTTTGAATTACGGTGCTGATATCTGAACTCCACCTCTTTAACGAAGAGTAACGACAGCTAACGGCGAATCACCTGCACATGATGCAGCCAGGCTGAAAGGACACTGCTCTGAGAGAGTACAACAGTAACGACCAATCTATGCAGTCTGTTACTGTGTGGCTGTTCTGTGTTCCTGGAGAAGGTTTCACAAACGTCTCCTTTTCCTCGTCCTCTGTCCAGATGGCAGCAGAGGAGGAGATCCAGCGGCTGAAGAGCCAGCTGAAGGAGCGAGAGGAGCAGGTCCACCAGGCAGCCCAGGCCGGCCTGGATCTCCTCAACCAGCAGATGGAACTGCAGAACAGGCTGGATGAACAGAGAGTGGAGATGACCAACGCGCTCGAGGTGATGATGACACGCACCATCACTTACACATGCAGGCCAAATGCGCGGAAAGCTTCTCACGGTGGGGCCTGTGTTTCAAACTTCTCCTTATGTGTGTGTCAAAGGTCCTCGAGCAAGACAAGTACTCCCTGCAGAAGGAGGTGGCGTTAAAGACTCGGATGCTCGAGTCACTGCAGTCGGACTACGACTGTGTGAAGAACCAGCAGAGACAGCAGCTTCAGGAACAACGAGAACATCTGGAGAGGAGCCACAGCACAGCTGTCAATGAGCTCAACAACAAGGTACAACAACCACACCCTCATCACAGAAGAAGAAGAAGAAGAAGAAGAGATACTTTTTAATCCCTCCCTCCCTTCACTCTGTTTATTTTACATGCATTTTAACCCTGAACACACATACAGTACAAGGTCTCATAGACATGCAATGTGGAGAGAGATGGTGGAGTGATGGGCATCCATCCCCCCCCGAGGAGTGCCTGCGAGCAGTTGGGGGTTTCAGTACCTTCCTCAAGGGCACCTACCATACTTTGGTCCATGCTGGACTTTACTGGCCAAGCACACAGTTTGACATGTCGTACATACTGTATATATTTTGAGGTTGTCATTATAAATGAGAATTCATTCTCAGCTGATTTATCATACTGTGTGTGTGTGTGTGTGTGTATCATCAAGGCGGTTGTATCCATCCATTAACAGCTGGTGTGTCTTCCTGTGTCAGATGCTGAGGCTGCAGTCGGCTCTGGAGGAGTCTCAGCTGAATGAGAAGCAGCTCAAACACAAACTCGAGGTGCAGACAGAGACTCTGAACAACAAGATGGAGGAGCTGCGAGCTCTGAACGAACACACCCAGAGCTCCATGACGTCTGAGATGATGGAGGTGCAGATGAAGATTATGGAGCTGGAGAACGTGAAGGTGAGGATGTAATCTTAAACCTTCTGCTGCTGCTTCTATGTCAAGTCCTGAACAGTCCTCATCTTCCTCCATCAGGTGCTGTTGTATTAATGAGAAAGGTGGATCTTTTTTGTCTTCCAGGTGGAGTTGGAGCAGGCGCTGCAGGACTCTCAGCACAGAGAGCAGCAGCTGGAGCTAACCAATAGTAGCCTGCAGCGCCACCTGGAGCGAATCACAGAGGAGAAGGAGGAGAGAGAGAAGGAGGCTGTTTCCTGGTTTAATGCTCTAGAGGTAAACACACCGCCAGTAACACCAGTACACCTAACTACCACACAAAGTACACACAGTGTACATATTGACTGAAGTTTTATCAACACAGGCCACTGAAGACTGATTCTGAGTCTAGTTGCCTCTTAAGGTTAAAGAGTCTTTGTCCTACACCTGCAGCAAACAGAAACCTAGCTGAACTGTCTTCATGACAGTTTAACTTACAGATGAGACACCGGTAACCTGATTCCAAAAAGAAAGTGCTCGTAAACGCACACGTCTGTGAGTGTCTGTGCTTCTCAGTATGAGGACATGTTCATGCTGTACGTCTTGGTGTTTCTGTGCCTCTCCACAGAAATCTCGTGAGGCGAACCGGGACCTCCAGATCCAGCTGGACCAGGTTCTGCAGGAGGCCCAGGATCCCAACAGCAGAGGGAACTCTCTGTTTGCTGAGGTAAAAACCAGGAAACAAGCTCTCTGCTGAAGTATAAACCTGAAAAGTGTTCTCCATTTTGACAGTAACTCTAACAACATACAGTGTGAACTTCATTATGTAACTAAATATGTGTCAGACAAGGTAAAAGCATGTTTGCTTTTTGTTTTGCAGTTGGAGGATAAGCGTGCCGAGATGGAGAAACAGCTCATCAGTATGAAGGTCCAGTATCAGTCTCTGCAGAAACAACACGCCTTCAGCAAGCAGCAGCTGCAGCGCATGAAGGTACTGATGACCGTGTGGTGTGTGTGGAGGCCGACTGGATAATACATGTGACATGCACTGTTTTTTGTCTGTAAACTGGACTAACATCATGGGTTGTGCAGGTCCAGATCGCCACTCTGATGCAGCTCCAGGGTTCCAGGGCTGACCCTGCTCAGCTGGAGAGGCTGCAGTCCATGCTGTCAGAGAAGAACGGAGAGATCCAAAGTCTCATGACCAAACTGCAGAGACTGGAGAAGGTTGAGGTGAGTCTGCTAATGCACCACCACAAATAAAAAGACTGAAGTGAAAATAACATGGACAGTTGATAGGAATGATTGTGTGTGTCTGTGTGTGTGTGTGTGTGTGTTTGTAGATGATGCTGAAGTCTCAGCCGGCTAACCCCGCTCCAGCAGAGAGCTGTGACGGCCAAGATGAAACATATTACACTGACCTGCTGAAAATGAAGCTGAACAACACAGTGTGAGTTAAACCTCTGCAGCACTGTGCCTCACTCAATCAGATACTTTTAACTGAAATCACCAAAACCATCTGAAGCTAGAGGACTGCTCCATTTGCAATGGATTTGTCTTTATATGCATTTGTGTGTGTGTAGTAAGGATGCAGAGCGTCTGGGCGATGAGCTTTCCCTGCAGAGGATGAAATCGTTGTCAGAGAGTCAGAGAGCTCTGGAGCTGGAGAGGAAACTCTTCTCATCTGAACGGATGCTCAAACAGGTGACAGGCAGCTCTGACGCTTCATGAATACTGCATGTCACACTGAACTGCAACTGGAAGCACTTATAATACCTCTGTCATCCAAAACACAACAGACTCTTTGTTTATTCACTTTGTGTGTTTGCTCCAGGCTCAGAGTGACAAGATCAAACTGCAGCTACGAGTGGAGGAGCTCCAACACAAATATGAACCAAAAGGTAACCAGAATATAACCAAAACGTTATTTTTATGTTGGTCTGCTGTTCTGGATAGAAGTCTTCATGTTGCTGTATGACCGTCTGCCTCTTTGAATTCTCCAGATGCAAAAAAGAATCTGATCCAGAAGAGAAAGAAGGAGAAGCTTCCTGTCGACATCACACCCTCTGAGGAGACGACGATCGACAAGGGCGAGCGTGTTGTTGCCGTGGAGATGGACGTAACAAATACTAAGACTGAAGACCCCGCAGCACACACCTCTCCTACAGCTGAAGCAGTGACCGCCACTCAAGGCGTGTGCAGTGGAGGTCAGTAACTCTGTTGTCGACACAGAATCAGGACAAGGAGTTACACAACAACCACAAGTATGAGGTACTGTGATGACATCACTCTGTGTGTGTACAGGTTCAGAGCCCGAGCCACGGCCGGCCAAGTGTGTGAAGATCAGTGGAGATGAGCCTGTAGTGATCCCCAACCCCAGGTCAGTGTGTGTGTCTGTGTGTGTGTCTGTGTGTGTGTCCGTGTGTGTGTCCGTGTGTGTGTCCGTGTGTGTGTCCGTGTGTGTGTCCGTGTGTGTGTCCGTGTGTGTGTCTGTGTGTCTGTCTGTGTGTCTGTCTGTGTCTGTCTCTGTGTCTGTCTCTGTGTGTGTGTGTCTGTCTCTGTGTCTGTCTCTGTGTCTGTCCATGTCATTCTGGGGGTGAATAAGTTGCACATCTTAGTCCAACATCAGGATGGACTAACTAATGTGGACTAGATAGGATGTGTGCAGTGTGTCCACCACTAGAGTTTGATTGCATACTGAGTGGTCGTGTGTCTGTGATGGCCCCTCAGCTCTCCTGTGACCGAGTGTAAAGGGATGGAGGAGAACCTGCAACAGAACAAGAGAGAGGAGAGGAGAAAGAAACGAACAGTGGAGGTGATCCACGTCAACTCCAACAGCAGCATGGAGAACCAGTGTGCTCAGCAGTAGACTCTGCTGTGTGCTGGATGTGTGTATATAAACTGAGTGCATCTGATATTCTTTGAGAATGCTCTGTACCCTTTTCATTCAAATATATTCTAGTCTTTACCTTTACCTGTACTTTCCTGCTAACTTCACTGTATATCCTCTGTGCTGTCAAGATGTTTAAATGTTACAGTATTAAAAACATTGTGCAACAAACAATCTTCTGTCTTTGTTCAGTTTATTCACCTGTTTGCCTCACTGACCGATTTATCATACAGAGATCTGATGATAATGTGCAGCTTCAGCTACTTAAAACTGTAATAAATAATTGTGCTCAGTAATGGATCCAAAAGCCAGTAACTGTGACACACTGCTTCTCAAGCCAAAGCCAAAGTAAACCTCTGAACGTTCATAATAAAGACTGTTGGACTTTACTTCATGTCTAGAGTTAGACTGAAGCTCCAGCTTGTTTAAAATGTATGTTATTGACTACAAATACTTAGAGCAACCAGGGAGCTTTCAGAGGAGGCAGAGAAGGCTAGCTTTTGGCTCTGGTTGAGATGGGTTGTGGTGTGGAGAACAGGCACTACCTGAGAATGTTAGCTGCAGGGGGTGCCAGGCAGATGTCCCTGTTCACTGCCCTGCCACCAGGAGATGTTCTGGGCTAAGGGGCGAAATATCCATGAATGGTGGTCCCCAGCTGATGACCCTGCAGCTAGCAAACAAGGCACCGGTGGAGGTGCAGCATGCCTAGAGCAGAGCAGGAGAACATCTACCTGTATAAAGAAAAAGGAAAAGAGTTACACTGTGGGACCCTGTGGCTTCTCAGTATCATCCTCTGGAGGATTTAAAGAGAGACATGGCTCAGCTGGACCTGCTGATGGAGACCAATGTTCAGGTACAGCAGTCTGTCACATGTCACCTGGAAAACCTGCAATGATCAGAAACTAATCAAAGTCTTCCAGTTTATCACATGTTGTTCCAAGATGTCACAACAGTCAGTCGAGTCAAGAAATGAGCGCAGAGCTAAAAACATGTTTGAAATGATTCAGAGCTCAGAGCTTCAGAAACTCATGTTTTAAGACCAGACACTCAGAGTGCGAGTCGTTTCTGGATCTTATAAAACCAGGCTGTCTGCTAAATCAGCTAAATAAACTTTATTTATAAATCAGGAGAACAAAGTGCTGAACAGAATTAAAATAATTTAACAAAGAAAAAGGAAAAGAGTTACAGGTCACGTGTGTAAAATTTAGTAGTTACATTAGAAGTTACAGAATGCAGCTGACTGAATATCCCTCGCCTCACTCTCACTTCAAGCATAGGCACAGTGTTTCCTTTGTGTGTTCTGGCTCCTGTAGAGACTTGGTGATTTAACATGGTGGACTACATGGATGAGGACCCGCTTTCTGTAGATATATAAAGTTAATTCTATGGTAATATAAACATAATTCTTATTTTCCGGTGATTCTTAAACACATAGTTCTGAATATAATATTCCATCTCTGTCAATAGATCCCTTTTAAAGTTTTTAAATTTTATTTGATTCTGGAAAATCATCTTGTGAATCCCGCTTTGCTGCATTGGGAACCAGTGCACTACAGTACAGGCACTCCTGTTTGGGCCCCTGTCCTTCACCTCCTCACCAGCAGGCGGCAGTAGAGCTAATTGTAGTTGTTTGGACGTCTGTAAAGAAGAAGAAGGCGATTCACGTGGACCAATCAGAGTTGAGTGTAATGTCACGCAAGCCTTCAGATGTATGCGGGAACTGTGTGTGTGTGTTTGTGCGTGGATTAAACACCGAAGACAGGCTGAGTGTGTGTCTGCGTCTCATCTTCATCAGCACACCGTCACACAGACAGACGTGACGTGTTACTGACGCAGCCTGACCTCCGATCAGACCCCGGCCAGCTGTGGTACGTCGATACTGTGTGTTTGTGATGACGTCCAGACAGTGACAGCAAACTCTATTCAACATCTGGACTCTTCTGTATCCGTACTGACTCACTGTCACTGTGTACTGTGACATTAAACCATCATATATGTGAATGGAGTTTGGCCAGGCAGATCCAGGACCTGTCAGTGTGTCTGTCAGGGCTCAGGTGTGATGGTGGATGTGATGGTGGATGTGATGGTGGATGTGATGATGATGATGTTTCACTGTGCTCTGCTGTGTTTCAGTCACCATGAGGCTGAGCTCCTGCAGCGCTGCCCCGACTCTTCTCCTGTTGCTGCTTTGCTGTCACATAAGCAGCATTCTTGGCCAAAAGGTGAGCTGTATTTATTCATTTATTTCTGTAGTGTTTAGCATGTCATACATTCTTTATAAACCACGCTGTTAAGTGAAAGCTCTAGTCACTGATTGTAAAGGACAGGTACAGAATCCTCATGTAAAAAAGCTCATAGGAAAGACTGAGAGACAGAAGTCTGGCTGTGCTGGTGTTATTGACAGGTGACGTCCCACCCATAGCTAAATGTTGGACCTGTGTAACGTTACATCATGTTTGGGGCGGCGACACTGTTAGCTGCTGGATGGTGTTTCATGTGGAGCTGAACTTTAATATTCGTGAGAAATGATGTTGAAAACAACAACCTGAACTTTTTTATGATGAACTCATCAAAGGAGTTTCATCAAAGGAGGGCAGTCGATGCAAAGATGGAGAGCTGTGTGAGCTTTTTGATTTCTGGAGTCTCTCTTATGTGTAGTATGACTAATGTACTAATGCATGCATGATAAGTGTATTCTTGGTAATAATAAATAGTGTTCTGTGTGTGTGGAAAGTTGTGTAATGATAGTGTTGTTTCTGTGTGTGTTTCAGTCTGACTCTGCTTTAACCGTGGTGGAGAATACGGAGGGAGGAGAAGGAGCAGGTGGTGATGAAAAGGAGGTGGAGGAGGTGACAGCTGATGAAGATGAAGGAGATTTAGAGGTGGTCCAGCCCACTGACGAGTGGCAAACACTCAAACCAGGTAATGTACTGGAGGCTGGACAGGAGTCAAAAAACAAAGTGATTCTGCTTTAGGCTGACTGTGTGTGTGTGTGTATGTGTGTGTGCAGGACAGGCAGTGCCGGCAGGTTCCCACGTGAGGCTGAATCTGCAGACGGGTCAGAGGGAGGTCAGACTGGGAGAAGAGAAGCTGAAGTACTGGACAGAGGAACACAGGTGAGGCTGACTTTAATAAATAGGTTGGAGAAGCAGCGCAACAAAGAGAAGCAGGCGGTCAGAGCTAGACAAAACCTAAATACAAGTCAGCAGTTAAAGTGTGTTTTTGCAGGGAGAAAGAAGAGGTGGAGTCCTCCTTCAGTCCTGAGGAGCTCAAACAAGCCATGAAGAAGATAAAGGAGGACATGAACTCTGTAAGCAAAGACACAGAGCAGCAGGTAACAGCATACAGTTTATAATGTTATCTAATGACTGAAACAACTTATCACACTCAACTGTGTGTGTGTGTGTGTGTGTGTGCGTGCAGAACCCTGTGGCTTCTCGGTATCGTCCTCTGGAGGAGTTAAAGAGAGACATGGCTCAGCTGGACCTGCTGATGGAGACCGATGTTCAGGTACAGCAGTCTGTCACATGTCACCTGGAAAACCTGCAATGATCACGAGTTCATAGTTTGTCCACCAGAGAGCACTGTTTAACAAGATGTCCCCCTCAGTACAAACTCATGTTTGAAGACCTGACACTCAGAGTGCGAGTCGTTTCTGGATCTTATAAAACCAGAGTGGAAACAAGCTGCTAAAGTCTGCTAAATCAGTTAATAAACTTTATTTATAAGTCAGGAGAGCAAAGTGCTGGGCAGAAGTCAAATAATAATTCAACAAATATAAAAGTAATAATGTCTTTCTGTGCGGCTCTTGTAAGATTATGTTGAATATATAGCTGTTCTGTTTTTGCGCATCTGGCTGGTCGACCTCGTGTATGATGATGCAGGAGTCCTGTTCGAGGATGTCGTGACAGAAAGAGTCACTCGTTGAAGCTTTTTAATTGTGAACATACTCTGAACTTTTTTTTCTCATATGACACGAATCTGATGTTTGGCCTTCAGACTGTTGGTGGGTTAAAGACGCCACATGTGACTTTGGGAAATGTTGATCTTTTGCATTTGTTTGACATTTTCTGAAGTAAATGAACTAATGAAAAAATCAATAGACTAATAGATGATGTAAATAATCAATCTGCTCTGTCCTAAAAATACAAATATTAGTCATCTTAATCATGGACTTGAGATTAGAATACAGTTTGCATCAGTGCATCAAATCCAGCTGCTGCTCAGCAGAGAGTCAAGTGAACCTGTTCACTGGTCTGAGAGCAGCGCTGTGTCAACTCATCACGTCTTCCACCGGCTCAGTGTGTTGTTACTGAATGAAGTGTGTTTGTGCGCGTGTGTGTAGATAATGAGGCGCCTGCTGGATCAGTTGAACAGCAGTAACTCGACTACAGAGCAGAAGCTGAGCATCCTGTTGGAGCTGGAGTACCTGGTGCATCAGGTAGCAACACAACACACTCAAACACACACATCCTCTCTGAAGCTGTCAGTTTACAGATGTGTTTCTGAATTTGCCTGTGTGTGTGTGTCAGGTGGATAACGCTCAGACCTTGTGTTCGATGGGGGGTCTCCAGAACATTCTCCAGGGTCTGAACAGTTCTGACTTCAGAATCCAGGAACACTCTGCCTTTGTCCTGGGATCAGCTCTGTCCAGGTATGAACGTGTTTATGAGAATTAGCTCAGATTTGCACGTGTATAAACAGACAGCAGTTTCAAAATGTAAAAGTTTTAATGTCAGCACGGTGTCAGCAGTGACCGGAGCACCTGACTCAAGGGTTTTGACTTAAAGGAGCTCACACACTCACCAACTCGCTCATGTTTAGCTTGTTAAAGATTTTCCACAAGGGAGAGCCGTCACCAACTGTAGGCAAAGGAAGTAGCAACAGTTTAGATCTGTTGATGAGCTGTATTCCATGGATGTCTAACTTAAATCACCCAGTGGGCCATAATTGAATTAAATTGGCTGCTGCATTGTGGGATTTGTAGTATAAGCGGTGGGAGTGCAATTTACCAGCCAGCCATTCCTAATAAAATGCGGACGTGTGCTTGTCTGCAGTAACCCCGTGGTTCAGGTGAAGGCTGCAGAGAGTGGGGCTCTGCAGACGCTCTTAACCACGCTGGCCACAACACAACCACTGCAAGTCAAAAAGAAGGTACACACACACACACACACACACACACACACACACACGCACACACACTACACATTTCTTGTTGAGAAAGTGTGTGTGTACAAACATGTCTGACTCATGTGTGGTGTGTTCTGTGTGTGTCAGGTCCTGTTTGCAGTGGCCTCCCTCTTACGTCACTTCCCCTACGCGCAGCGTCACTTCCTGTCACATGGAGGGCTGCAGGTCCTATCAGAGCTGTTCAGGGCAGACAGAGGTGGAGTTCTGCGCACACGCATCGTCACCATGTTGTACGACATGATCAGCGAGAAGGTACAACAGCTAAACTGCAGTTTAAGTTCTAAAAGCTCACCCGGCCATCTGAAACTCTGGCTCTTGTTGAGGATGCAGAACATGATACTGGTCTCTGCTGCTCCACCAGGAGCTGATCTCTCAGGCAGGTCTGGACCCGGCGCTAGATGCGTCCCATGAGGAGCGGGTGCGTCAGTACTCTAAGGTGTCCCTGCAGGGGGAGCTGCTGGAGAAGGGCTGGTGCAGTCTGGTCCCACAGCTGCTGGAGTCCACTGAGCATGACTACAGAGAGAAGGTGGGCTGACCTTTAACATATTAACATAATAAGAGTGTTATCCTGAAGAACCCCAGACTGAATGACCACATGAACACAGTGTGTGAACATGCCGTGTGTCGTGTGTCTTTCAGGCTCTGCGGGCTTTGTTGGCGATGGCTCCTGTGTGTTTGGACCAGTACCGCTCAGACAGCACTCTGCTGGGCTCTCTGCTCTATCTCAGAGACCAGTACCAGGAAATGGTCCAGTCCGAAATGATTCTTGGAGAGGAGAACGGCTACTTTTCAGAGATCGTAGAACTTATAGACGCTTTACAAGTCAAAATGAAGTGATGAGGAGGACTGTGCAGGGGGACCGTGGCCTGAGGGCAGAGCGCTCCTCCAGGCTCCAGAGGCAGCTACAGTGCCGTCTAAGAGCGGGATGAGACAGCACCAGTCTGATTATTGCCATCATGCCCACTGTCTGTTTATCATCACGCCTCTGCTGCTTCTTTACACGAGTGTCATGGCACTGAACATGATCCTGAGGCTCTGTGTGGATCCAGGCCGTGTTCACACGTTTTGTTCTCCACACTGTAATTGGCCAAGGATGAGCAGGGTGAAGGGGGCAGTGCAGCGTGTGCACGAGCAGCGATTGACACTCTTGATTCACACTGTTAAGAGACTCCTCCTGGCTGCTTCAGAAACACAAAGAGTAATCTGCTGAACCTGGATGGATGGCACGACCTTTCTTTTTTCAGAGTCATCATTTGAAAAATATTTTTTCTTTCTGTGGATACAAAATAGATTTTTTTTCATTAATTTAAGAATAAATTTCTTATTTTAAAATGATGGTGTTGTGCTCATATATGTCAAGCATCCGACTAACCACAGGAGGAACTCATTCCTTCATTTACTCCAATCATTTTTCAGTTTTTCCTGGACATTTTTGTCTTCAAGTTCACACTCTCCAAATAGTTTGGATTTGCAAACCTAATCCACAAATATCGTGTCTTTCCGCTCCTCCAACACCTCATGGGTATTTTGGCTACCTTCATATTAAACTATAAACGATGGAGTCAGAAGTTCCACAAGACCATTTGATACGTTTTGTATAAAAACTGAAAACGGCTGTACAATACTTTTAATGCTGTTACCTCAAAGCTCATTTTCTGGGCTAATTCATGTCATTATTAATATTATTACCAATATTAGATCCTAATGTAGATTTAAGTGTCTGTTTGATGTGCAAACAGCCCATTGTATGCCCACATTATTAGACGAGGTAGGGGGAGATTAGGTCGTCATAGCAGTCCGGTATTTGAATACAATAAAAATACAACTGAATAAAATACTGAAGTAGAAAAAATAAAAACGATACAAATGTCCAGTAAAGAGGCTACGGAAAAAGAACGACAGGGCTTCTCCTGCCGAAAAGTGACTGCACTCTGATTGAACTGATGCGCGTTCCCGTCGAGGGCAGTCGTTTTTCGGCAAGGACTCTACTTTTCGGTGCTTTTATTCCGAAGAGTCATACCGGTAGTGAGCGGAAATGAGTGTGTTGCTTGAGGAAGCTCAGTTATGTCAGAGATATGAAAGGACGTTAATATGTAAACGGGGCAAACAGCCGCCATATATTATATGTTATAATATAACAGCTATGTCATGAATGGAGCTCGAGTTATTTTGATCCCTCGAAGCTGACGGCGGACCATTTACTGAATTTTTTAAAGAAAGAACAACATCCGGTGAGAGTTTAAAGAGACAGCCTGTGTTTACATTTGTTAGCATGTAGCTGCTAGCAGACTGTTAGCCTTTAAATGAATTCCTAACGCTAGCTGGACTTTAGTACAGAAAAGGAGACTGCTGACAGGTTTTGTCTAGTATATTTTAATGCTTTTATTTATTTAAAACATGTAAATGGGTCAGTTGTGAAGGCTAACATGAATTCAGTTGAAATAAGGCAGTTACAGTTTGATGTAGCGTGTTAGCTTTGTTACATTTCTAACAGTTATTGTCTTGTTAATGTTCGAGAGGTGTGAAAGCCTGCCATGTTTTCTCATTAGACTTCACATTATAACACCTGTACTACCAGGAAATATGACTCACTGTGCGTAATATGTCAAATATAGTATAGTATTAATGCAACATAGTTATCAGTATTAACAGTCTGGCTTTACAATGAGAAGACACCTTCTATAAGAAGACAGTCTTCATTGATCATTTCTTTCTGGTTGTAGTTTTCACTCTGATCAGATGTTTGTCTTCTGTCTTGTTGTACGGCTGTCATCAGCAGGCGTGTTAAAGCAGAGCAGTGATGGAGCTGTCTCAGAGGGACAGGCTGTCAGAGCTGGTGGAGCAGCTGACCACGTCGGGACAGCCACAGCTCAACCAGGACAAGATGAAGGAGATCAAGAAGATCTGCAAGTATGTCACTGACAGAAGGGCAACAGAGCTCCCCACAGGCATAGTTCAGCCATAGTACCTGTGTACCTGTAAGGTTTACAGGCGATTCAAATCACTAGGTCTTCCTCACAAAGAAGCCAAAACTTAGAAACAGTAACAGAAGGGCTTTAAACACAAATGTCAAATGTAGCTCTGAGTCTTCAAATAATTCTCAGAGAAAGATGGCTTAGTGACAGACCCTTTGTAGGTAAAGTCATTCATCCTTGCACTATGCTCCATCGCACCAAAAATTTTTCCTTGTCTGTACACACAGATATTTATGTATATTTACCTTTTTACATGTATATAGCTTTTGTTTTTGTTCTTGTTTATGTCTACGTTTTACCTGTCAAGTCCTCAGTTTTGTTTTTTAACTGTGCCTGTGTCTATAGATGTTTGATGTTTGTACTAAGAGAGCAAAGTGTAACTGAAGTCAAATTCCTTGTGTGTGTTCACATACCTGGTGAATAAAAGTGATTCTGATTCTTCTGATTCATCTGTTTGAAACTATCCATGTGTGTTCTTCCTCCCAGAGCGTCCAATGACTGCATAGACCATGTATATCACTCAGTGTTGTCACAGCTCAACGAAGAACATGCTGAAGTCCGACTGTCTGCCTTCCAGATAGCCAGTGAGCTCTTCTCCAGATCACATCACTTCAGAACTCTGCTGGTGGACAACTTCCAGGTACTTTTAGAATGTCAATGTAAAAACTACCATATGTTTCCATGAGGAGCTGAAGGATCGAAGGTCACACTCACACTTGTTTCTCTCATCCTTCAGGAGTTCTTGGAGTTAACAGTAGAGACGGACTCGGAGCAGCCCCTCCCCCCTCCTAAGGAGGTAGCCAGGAAGCTGCGGTCTCTTGCCATCCAGACTATCCAGTCATGGCAGACCTCGTATGGAGGGGCTTATAAGAAGTTAGCTCTGGGCTACCACTTTCTCAAACAGGTTAAGAAGGTGAGAGAGATTTTAATTGAGTTGACTTTGATTGTCTCATATAATCACACATATTCACATAATCACATGTTTAGATGTTTCAACGGGTCATCCACGCTCACTCCAGCGTCATTTTGAGGACAAGCTTTGTTTACATTACCATCAGATCAGTTGACCAATCATCATCAGACTGATTAAATTTTGCCATCCAGGAAAAGAAAAAACATCTGGACAGGACAGGCCTGTGACTCCTCAACAACACCATCTTAGTTTATGGCGTTAGCATGACATAAATGAACCATAAAGTAGTGTACAAGCTTTGACTTTATGATAGCACTATATGATGTTTCCCATGCTCTGACCCACCTGTGAGTGATGTCATGTGTCTATGTCGTCAGGTGGATTTCCAGGATGCTGAGGCCAGGACAGTGGCAGAGAGGAGGAGGGCGGAGGACAGACAGAGGAGAATGGAGATGATCTACAAGGAGAGAGTGGAGGCAGCTCTCAAAGACATGGAGGGTAAACATTCAACAACTCTGCTAGTGATCATTAGAACAACAATAATAGCAACAATTGATTTTTCTTTGTGATTATTTCTTGGCCAGAGTCGTACCCTGAAATTGAGGCAACACTGACAGAGATGGACTGCTGTATGAGGCTACTTCTCCCTGAGTTTGAACTTACAGGCATCCAGACAACCAATAGCAGCTCTCCAAACTCCCAACCAGCCAATGAATGCTCATCAGTTGATGAACAGCCCTGCTGCAGCAAAGACGTGAGGGATGACAAGAGAGGAGGAAAGCTAGAAGAGAAGGAGGGCAGGGAAGAAAATAAAAGTGCTGGTGAGAAAAAGAGAGAAACAGAAGACACAGGAATGACAGAGGAGGAGGAGAGGAACGACAGGGAAGAGGAAAAAGAGAAGGAAAAGAAGGACAGGTCTGAAGAGGAGGAAGGGAAGGATGAAGAGAGGAGAGATGGGAATGAGCATGAGAAGAAGAAGGCAAAGAAGGTAGAAGATAGGGAACAGGGGGAAGAGGAGGAGGAGGGAAGTAGTGCAGAAGAAGAAGAAGAAGAAGAAGAAGAAGAAGAAGAAGAAGAAGAAGAAGAAGAAGAAGAAGAAGAAGAAGAAGAGGAGGGTGATGAAGACTTGTTTATTCGGAACTCTGGGCTCATCTCTCACTCTTACAGTCTGGACCTGAACCTGAGTCTTGGTGGGTACAACACATGTCACATCCATGTGCCGACACACTCTAATACTACTGATACTATTCTTACTAATAACACTGTCATACAACACATTGTACCTCTGTAAAGCTCATGATCAAGAGGCACTTTTCATCATCATCATTTTTATTCCAACAGAACCACAAAATAATTAGAAGTCATTCAAAACATACTGCAGTTATTATTTATTTTATTTCATACATTCAGCTAGGTGTGTCTGTAATATAATACACTTGCAACACAAGGTTTATATGAATGAGGAATCTAACCTCAATACCTTTAGGCTGTTTTACTGAGGTTGAGTCCTTTTGTGTCAGAACTATTTGTTTGTGTTCAGATGACATTTAACATTTGAGTGGCTGAAAAGTTTAAGACTGACTGTCTCCCTCTCATTCCATGGTCAGGTTGTTTCTCTCTCTTGGCTATTAAAGAGAAAATAGAAGAACACTGAAGACGTTTGACTTGAAATGAAATGTTTTGTAAAAAACATGTATTTTTCTTATATATATTATATAATATTGAAAGATTATCATTTTGATACTAGCTTAGAACCTCAAGTGTATTGGCACGAGTTGAACTGCTTGTCATGTAATAGAATCATTTAGTATACAAAGCATGCAGTCAGTGTGAAGACATGTAAGACTACCTGGACAGAGGGTAGGTGACTGATGACTCCACACGTACCTTTTGATTCTGAGTCATATTTTTTACATGCGGTGACCTCACTTTAACCTAACAGATGACTCCTGCATTTCCCTCTCTCTCCTCCAGGTCTTCATGTTAAGGAGACAGAGGATAATGAGGCAGTGGTTTCCACGGTGATAGACCTCCACAAACTGATAAAAAACAAACATCTACCAGCTGTGCAGGGCTGGATTCAGGTGGGTACAAACTCAACATGTAACCTGTAATCAATGATCACATTAAAGAATGCGCATAGAAATTAGAATAGAAGATGAGAGGCCAACCTACCACAATGTCTCTCTGCTACTATTGCTGTTAAGACGGAGTTATAATTCAGTTCTGTTCAGCAAATAAATGTGTTGATACAAACCACCTGCAGAGCACAAACTCTTATTCTTTCTCTTGTATCTTATTTCTAATTGGTTGCTGAGGAAAGCCTCAGGTCTGTCCAACTATGTAAATAACAGGTGTGTGTGTGTGTGTGTGTGTGTGTGTGTGTGTGTGTGTGTGTGTATGTGTGTGTGTGTGTAGGTCTTCACCAAGTCAGGTGCTGAGCAGCAGCTGTTAAGGAGAGCTCTGGATCTGAAGCGGTCTTTGGAAGCTGCTCTGCAGAAGCACAAAGAGCTTCACATTGATTACAAGACCAGGATCCGCAAAGTGGTGAGTTACCCACAAATTATACATTCTAACGTGTAGCTGAGCCCCAAATTTATGTAATAATAAAATAATTGACCATTTTTACCAAAGTAATGGTGACTGTGAGGGTGCAGATAATTGAGAAACTACAAACAGTGGAGGCATTTGCACTGGATGAATCAGTGGACATGTCCAAAGACACACAGCTCTTGGCATTTAAGAACCAATAATAATTATGCCTGAACTTTTTTATCAATCATCAACACCTCAATCATCAACACATAAAGGCTAATGACCCAGTATGTAAATAGATTAACAAGGTGAAATACATGTTGAATAAAGTAAATTTAAACGTTATTCTAGGCTTAAAATGTGACATCTTTTAAAAAAATGTATCACACGTGTTCAAGGGCTCCTTGGTTGAAGACCTGTTTTACCCAACACAAGTACATGTTAGCACATGACCAGTAGATGGCAGCATGTGACTACAAATCGAACCCGTCATCACTCCACTCTAACTGTACAGATGTTCCTCTAACAGAGAAGTGATTTAGTTAGAGAGAACAGCTTCAGAGGAGTGCAGTGTTGATAAGTGACTCCATCTCTGTCTGATTCCTCCAGCCTGGATAAAAGTCTGAGCTACGACATCAGCTGACTTCTCTCATTGTCCTGTGGACACAGCCTTCACATCTGTATAGCAGAACTGTGACTCTTGAACCAAACACACACATTGAAACAAGTGAAGCTTTTGCTTTGTGTTTGTTCTTTTTTTACTGGAGTCACATACAAGCAGAGAGATTGTCACCGTCGTCGTCTGCTCCCTTTAACAACAGTTTTATCACACTGTAACAACAACACAACAACAACAACAACAACAACACTGTAGCAACATTTCAGGTCCAAATTTTGATGGCTGCAGAGGAATCAAACAGACGTACAGGTAGGTGTGCCTCCAGACAGCTGGGTACATGCACACACCTCCAAGTCCAAGTCTTGAATAATTCCAATAGGACAAGCAAACACACTATTTGTGTTTGAAAAATATTTACAATATCATCAATAAGATGATCAACGAGGAAAAAATAATCAGTTGTTCAGTTTCAGTTGTTTAATAAAGAATAGATAAAAAAATGGTGCTCTCCACGTGAGGAACAACAGCACCCAACCAAAGAGAATTCTGTATGCGTATCATCACACCATCTAGTGGCCATTGAAAGAACTGCAGCTGCAGATGCTCGTCACCACTCGGCCGAGGCGCTCGCTGCCGCCGTCCTCATAAGACTGTTACTGAGCTGCCACAAGACATATTTCAGTAATATAAAGTGGATAAAAGCTCAATAATTACTCTTTGGTAATTACTCATATACTGTAGGTAAAAAAAAAAAAGACATGATGCTTGGCTCAAATGAATCAAAACAGCTGATTATTATTATTGTTATTGTTCTTGTTGACTTAACAACAACAATAAAACAACTTGCACGGCTCTCTTCCTGTTTTCTTCTTCAAACCTCTCAGTTCGTTCCTGCGTTCCCATGAACCCACAGAGGGAAGTATCATAATAGAGACAGAGAGAGGGAGGATGGAAATATTAATAGTAAAGACATTTGGGAGAGGTGAGATAGCAAGGCACAGCCATAATGCATAATGCATCAGAGACAGAGAAGAAATTGGGGAGCAAGGGGGAGGATGTACCCATTCATTCACTTCACTACCACTAATGTGCCCCATGGCTTGACAGCTGATATGTCTATCTGGCTCTGCCTCCGTATCTAGTTTAGCATCGTCCTTCTGCTGCTGTTTGAGCCTGCCCAAAACGGAGGCACAAGTTAACCAGTCATGAAGCCTGTCATTTGCAAAAGCCTTTCACTCAAACTAATTGCTTATTTGAGGGGGTTTAATTGCTGCCAAAATGTCTTGTGTTTTAGAGATGGGGTACTTGGTGCATACTCGCAGTGCTGTGAGACAGAAAAAAGAAAAGAAAATCTGAGAGCAATGACAGCAGCATGCAATTTCAGGTTTTTAAAGGAGCAGTGAATGCAAACTGCAAGGCATAAAAGTTGTAGCGTGTGAATCCATCTTTAGCTGAACAGAGCGTCGGAGTGACAGTGACAGAGCGCCAGGCGTCTCGCTCTGCCTGGTTATCACTGTCAGGGACCAGTCTGCTGCACCAGCAGGCCCAGCACTGCGATAACCACACAACTTACAGCCCCTTTATCATAATTAGCTTTTCCTTTTTAGCCTTAAAAGGCCTTCCATTACTGGGTCCTTCTCTATCGGGCCGCTGACACACCATACGATTGGTTTCTCTCTCAGCGGGCCTCTCAATATAGTCTCCCATAACGGGGGAGCCGGAGAGAGAGAAGAGTGTTGTAGAGGCAGATAGAGAGGCGTGTTTATTGAATGAGAGAATAAAACAGAGGGAGGGTTGAGTGAAGAAACATCTACATGAAGTTGGAATACTATTGAAGATAGAAACGCACCAGGCTGTTTATTTTTCAGTGGGTGACTGTTGAGTGTGTGGACTAATATTTGAATGTTTACTGTTAGCTACGTCTTATAAAGCTAACATATAGCATGTGAATAAAAGTTGATACTGTTGTCATGTAGCCATGTGCTTCTATGGAGCACACAGTCCTGACACCCTCAGATCAGAGGATGGTGCCACTGTCTGAGATCTGTGCTAAGAGCAGCAGGCTAACATCCTGTAGCCTCCGTTGTTCTGGACTGTCTGGTTTGAATCTTTCGGTTCATCGTGTCTGATGAGCAGAAGTGGTGTGTGAGGTAATGAGGGTTAAGTTGCATGTTGTTTTTGTGCCTATAGCTTCTGCTGGACTGGATGGCGTTGCATTGAGCTGTCTTGTAAGCCATCTCTCTGTAAAATGAAAGGTGTGAACGGCAGCCTGTACTTTCTTTGTCTCCACGACATTTTAGCTCTGTCTATCAGGGATGAACCGGTGAATCCAGTCCTAAATTTAAAATGTTTTGAATGATTTTTATGTGAGATAACATGAGGCCAGGGATTGCTGTGGCAAGTATGTTGGCTGCCTGCTGCTACTGCAGAAATATAATAACTGACATAATGGCTCATGGGTTATGGGCTGTAAATTTTCCCATGTAGGATGATAAAAATTTGAAACATTTTAACCATGTGTGGCAACTGTTGAAGGTGTTCTCCACTGAAATGATCCAGGTCTGCCTGATTCCATGTGAATGTCTCTCTCTATGATGACAGACTTTTTGGTCGTGTTCAGAACAGCCACAGGACACGTTTGTTTTCAGATGTGGTGGTACGACCTAATTTGTCTGAAGCAAACTGAGAGCTCTACTCACTTAAACGATTTTGTATATTCAGGAAAGTATCACAGTGTCGGGAAGGCGGCAGATTTCACGCCGTCTTTTATACTTTTTGTCGTAGTGAATACGTTTGAAGGCAGTTTTCAACAAGAGCTATCACCAGGAGAATCCCATATGCATCCGCTGAGCGCTGCTAACTGAAAACATGAGCTCGTGTTTAGGAAAGGATAAGACATGCAGACTTATTTGAACATATCTGTTTTTAAGAGTGTATTCAGTCACTCCTGGCTCCATTCATACAGGCCCAGGCCTTGTTTACTGCTGATAACCCATCTTATCACAGAACAATGGATGTGGCCGCCTGTTTCTCACTGGAGATAAACAAAGAAAGACTATCCCTCTATTTCTCTCCTCCACCGCTCCCTCTTTTTCATTTGTACAATCATTCTCTGAATGTGTCTCCTTCTGTACACGAGTAATATGTTTCTCTCTTTGCTCTCTTTGCCTCCATTTCTCGATTTATTTCTCATTATGCATTATGTTCGTAGGGAGTCTTGGAGTTGTGTTTATTGCACCTCAGAAATGGTCAGGCAGTTACACCCGCACATGTTGTGAATAAAGCTTACAAGGTAATTGCAAGGAGTAAAGAATTTAAGGCAATAAGGGTGTAAAAAAAGGCTGTTCGATGGTCTAAAGGAGTGCGTACTTACTTACTCTACCTAAAATGGACAGAAAATGTGACACTTCCGCTTGGTTGATTGTCGCATTGTGTTTAGCCACAATAGCCATAATGCAGAAATATGGAACGTGACGCTGTAAGGTCCACATCATGACTAATGACTAACCTTGCATGAGAGACAGGTCAGTAAACAAATAAATACTCGAATAGTGATGCAGCCATCTGACCCTGTGGATCAGGAGTGCTGTGTGCTGATATTGACCAGGAAGAGATGTGAGCAGTCCACATTAAATCTAGTTTCCTCAGTCGTGATGGGCTCTAGCATCATGTTAACTTCACTCTGCATGTGCAGAGGCCTTGAATTAATGTATCAGAATCTGATTGCTGCATTCTAAGATGAATAACACGAATGTTAGCATGTCTTTATTGTTAAAGTCTGTGTAAAATTAGAATAAATGTGTCCTGAGTTTGTCAGACCAAAGAAGAAAGTGTTGTTAACCACTCAGCCAAATTAGAAGTTTATGAAATTACTGTGTCAAACTCAGGTAAAAATGAATTCTCAGCTCCAGAACTGTGAGCTTCAGGAATTGTTTTGAAAAAATTCCAAAAATTATCTTCATTATCTCTCGTGTTTTTGAAGTTTGAAAAATGAAATGTTCATCCAGGGAAAATCCATTTGCAGTACTTTAAAGGCAGAGCTAGCTAGCAACTGAGTGTAAACAAGAATAATACCTACTATACGGAGAAGCGCAGATGCTAAAATGCTGCAGGCTTTTATACTGTTGTAGGTTAGGGATGCAGGGGTATGCGCAGGGTGGCCTCAACGTGTCACTGAGCCACCCTTTAAGGACTGCCCACAAAATCCTGGACTGTTTTAACCTTTAACTCCAGATTTCAGTATCGTTCAAAGTCTTTTCACATGTTTTCAGCAACTATTTCCAACATATTTAATGTGTTTTGAAAGAAATCTCAGAACTGCCTTTACACTGTCTTAAATTACAGGTTTAATCACACATTAATGTGTTCATATTGTGAATGCTTGACTGTATTGAACATAATTTTATGTTTCTGATTGTTGTAAAGAGAGCTTATCTGATTGCTGACAAAGTTTAACGATCAGAGGCAGCCTGAAGGTATTTATGAGCACGCCAGGGACATGAAATGTGTGCTGGTGACTAAAGGGATTGTTTCATTTGATAATATTTTATATCTGTCCACTCAGGACACCACTTTGGTGTCAGTTCATCGCCAACAAGAAGACGACTTTGGATGGTTTTGGATAAATTAAATTTTTAAAATGAGTGTGTGTGGAAGTGAATGTTTCTACTGTTGGGGTAAAAATTCAGTAAATCAGTACGGATGCAGTCTGCTTCCATCAGGGGTCTCTGATAATGTGAATGGAGATGGCTTCCAAATTGGAACTGATGGATCCACTGGGACTGACATACTGCGTGTGTGTGTGCTGATTTTCATTCTCTGGACCAATCTCATGTCACAGGGCCAAACTGGGCTGGTAGGCTCCACAAACCCCCCAGGGGTCTTTGAAGGGCTCATGCACCTTTTCAGGTGTCCACCCAGAGCTTTCAGAGGTCTGTGTTAAAATGAAGAATAGCAGTGTGTAATTTCACTTTGGCAGCAGGCGAGAGTGTATAATAATGACTGTTTTGATCACAGATTGAGACAGGCTGGGAGGGGGAACTGAACTAGACGGTTGAGAATAAGCTCGTTGACAGGGAAAGGTTTGGGAAGCTCTGGGCTGGCTAATAGACCTGCCAGGCTAGGTTAGTGAAATAAAGATGTCACCCTATACATCATATAAGCTGACTGCTCCCCAGAGACAAAGGGTGCATCTATGCGTGTGTGTTTGGGGGTGTTGGGGGTGGAGGAGTATAATAATGGGGTAAAGCAGCGGAGAAGAAGCTATGGTGAGACAGCGAGGGGAGTGGAAAGCTTTTTTCTCATTAGTGTTGGATCCCATGGGATCCTTTCAAGGTAGTAATGAATAGGAGTGCAAGGTGGTAATAGAGATGTGGGATGTTGTGGCAAATCAAGCCCTGAACAGGTCAGACTTCACTGGAAGCTTTAGGCCTAATTAGTTTGTAAATATGTTGAAATCAATCAGTGACAGTGGACTTCCAGTCCCTTTAACAGAGCAGAGAACAGTATAGGAAGAATATATTGTAACAGTGGTAATGACGAGAACACGGCCACAGATTGATTTGTAAGTGAATTCATGGTTTAGTACTCCAATAAAACTGTAGAAATGAAGTATATTAATGGGCAGGAAGTTGTGAGCTGCTGCCACATCATGTTTTAAACATCAGAGGTAACTGGCGGAGTTTAGGAAAGCTGTTTTTTCCATACCTGACTTTAATTTTTTTGTTTGTTTTTGTTTAAATTTGTGCTTTCATAAGCATGAAACATACCATCAACCAATGCCACATATCACAGCATGTGTAGCCTCACTCACAAGTCATCAGTGATGAACACTGTACAAATACACAGAACTTAAAGGTCCAGGTCCGGTGTAATAACAGAATATAATACTCATAACTATGTTTTCATTAGTGTATAATCACCTGAAAAGAAGAATTAGAATTAGAATGATGAATGAGCCTTTATATCTAAAGACACCGCAGGTTCAACCACAAAGTTTCCACAGTAGCCCTGAGTGGACAAACCAGACGCTGACTTTAGATTTAGTTCATGTTTTTTTGCACATTGTAGTTTCTCCTTCATGAAGGATGAGGCGAGTGGGTTACAGTCCACAACTACATGTTCGATGTCACTAAATCCTCCGCACTGGTCCTTTAACAGGAAAACATCCAATCCAAACCTCAGTACAAACTCAACTCCTACAGATCAAGTCATCTGTTCAGAGGTTCCAGTTCCTTCGAGATACACCCCGAGTCACTGAATCAGAAACACCAAAATGTTTTAGCGACCTGCTACATCCGTTCAGAGCCTCGTTATGAAAAGCTTGATGCATGAGTCTAATATTAATCATTTTAATGAAATGATCAACACTGTGTGTTTAGTTTTTTGAGAATATTACAGTGGTGAGATCCTGTGGCATATTTTGGTTGGTACCAAAAAAGTATTGAGATACATTCATTTCCACACACAGTCCAGTCAGTCATCTACTAGTGGCCTTTAAGACCTTTGACCTTTTCCACCAACTCTCCCAGGCAGGTTAGTTAGGAACTCTTAACATTAGAACAGGGGTTCCCTCAGCTTACCAGATGCCACTCCTTTATTATAATGTCAGAATCAAGTAATCAAAAAAAGTAACAAAGATGCTAATTTTTCAGGACACATACAGGATCACACAGTGTCAGCAGTCCACAGTCTCCAGTTACCCTAACTTCTCGTATCTGTGTGAGTGTGTGGGTGTAATTTATGTGTAATATTCTCGGGAAGATGACTGTGTGTTTATGAATACATTTGTGTATAATGTGTTCATTAAGCTAACTGTTTCTCTCACTTGCTCTCTCTTAAGGAAATGTCCTGTGATAATGGTGACATTAGAGACACTCAGTATTCCCAAAAGACATTTTCCATTCCAGCCTTAAATGTAGAATGAAATAATCTTCTGTGTGTGTGTGTGTGTGTGTGTGTGTGTGTGTGTGTGTGTAGCCAGGTGGAGAGCTATATTAACATGTCAGGAAGACAATGGAGACATCTCTTGAGGCTTTCTCGCCTCCTTGTGCTCTCCTCTCCTCTCCTCTCCTCTCCTCTCCTCCGTCCTTCCTTCTCCCTCTGCGTTCACTTTCTCCTCCTCACACTCCTTTTTTCTCCTCCTGTGTGTTTGTGTGAGTGTGTGTGATGGTTAACCTGCCCCCTCCCCTCTCTGCCATACACCTGACTTATGGCTGTGCAGTAATAATTTGCCAGACCTTGGCAGGCTGAGTGTACATTAGCATATAAATAGCAGATGCACTGAGTGCCCATCACAGTCGACTACATTTAATTTTTGGTTTATAAGATTGAATGGGTTTTTAAACGCAGCGCCATCAAACTTGCCAAGAGACAAATGAAGTCAGGGGAGCAGTTGTCCGAGGCGGCGCCCTCACATCATTTTTATAAAGGATAAGAGTCTTATTTAAGGGGGAGGAGGGGGGAGGAGGGGGGAGGAGAGGGGTGAGATGCTATAGAAGCTGAATAAGCAGGACACCTGTAGAAGCAGCAACATACTTTAGTTTCTAATCCTATTCAGACATCGATTTTCTTTTACACAGCTGTCAATCTTTCTCCCTGTTCAAGATACGTTATGATTCAAAGTATGTAGACATTAATATTCCACCCTGCTGGCTTCTGCCACATGTGAACCTACAGCGAGAAATTCACTTGTCACAGCAGTTTGTATATACGAGGTGCATCATAAGTTACTCAAAAGGGTTAGGGTTATGAAACATAGAAGAAAGTCATGCTGGTGTTGAAGAGTCTGACAGCTGCTGGAATGAAGGACCTGTGGTAGAGCTCCTTCTTACATGGTGGGAGCAGCAGTCTGTTGTTGATGTTTAAGACCCCTGCAGTGTCTGCACTGGAGGGCAGTAAACATTGGCCTGACAGTAGGCCTGGAGGGGGAAGCAGAGGGATATGAACTAGTTAGTGTCAAGCAGACTGTCTTGTTTATCCGGCACGGTGACTCTACAGTAGAACTATAACGACTGATCATTTAGACAATCAACAGAAAATGAATCATAAATAGTTCTGATGAATTTGCTGCCTTTTCTAAATAATTCTAAATTCTGTCTGTTGACTGTGAGTTTGACCAAACTGCTTGATGTCACTCTCATTTCATAGTCATAATGTTTAGTTGGAGATGGTTGTTGTCGCGCCACCCATTGAAGCTGTATTGTTGTCCAAGTAACGCATGGCCCTTCCGTTAGCACCACCTCTCTCTATATGGGATTGTTAAAAAAACGACTTATTTTTCTTCCTTCCCTATTTTCCCTTTAGGAAGCAGCTTTATTTTATCTGTGAGTAAACATTGCCATTACAGTAACACATAGCTCTGCTTTACTTAAACAACTTTTTTATTTATTCTGCTCTGTTCAGGAACTATTTTTATTTCTATCTGGGCCTGTTTTTAATGTTAAAGTTAGCAATATTTGTTTTGTCTTTTTCCTATTACAATGACACATGGCCCTGCTCGACTTAAACCATCACTTCTAATTTGTCTGCTAAATCTTGAGTTTCAGTTAGAGAAGCAGTTTTTATCTCCAGCGGGAGGGAACTCTGTGTTGCTGTGTGATTTTCTCCTCGTGTGTGTCCCACAGAATAAACCAAAGCTCTGTTAAAATGCAAAGCAGCCCCCTCGTGCAGCCATGAGGGGGAAATAGAGGCCATATTTTAGCTGCACCCCGCCGTCAGCAAAATGTTTCTGGAGGAAAGCTAATTCTACTGTGAGACTTACAGCTCTGCCAGGCCGGCCGACAGCACTCGATGCTATCAGGATTAAATTAAGGTGAATTAGAGACAAAGAGGCAGAAAGAGGGGGAAAAGGGATGATGTTAGGGCAAGATTTTCCTCCAGCCGGGTGATCACTTCTTAGTCTTAGGTCATTGATCAGAGCAGAATAAACCAGCCAGGATTAAAGTAGACAAGCACAAAACCTATAGAGACTATATCTGTGTGTATTGGTGTGTGTGTACGTGTGCTGTGTGTGAATTCGTTGTACTGCGAGGATGAATAAGAGTAGAAGTGGAGTGGAGTAATCGAGAAAGTTTGCTTTGGTGTTTAAAATGTAACACTTCTGTTTAACAGCGTTCTCTCAGCTTTCCTTCGCTAAATAAATAAGATCACGTCTCAGTATCTCACACTCGAGGTTCGCTCTGTGCAACATCCTTTCTTAGATTAAAAGGATCATTTGCAGTAATAACAGCTCTGTTTTTATCAGAGTCAGGGAGATTTTACCTTACTGCCTTTTACTTGATACAGCGTTACATCTCACACTGATTAAGTCACCTCATTTTTATAAGGTCATAATGGAATTCGGTTCTTTTCATTGTCTACTGCTGTGAAAGTAGAGAAATGACTGAAAGAACACACAGAGACACACAAAACATATAGAAATATATGTTACATCCTCCAGAATCTCTATGAAGTGAACATATTTAAGTTATCTCGGCTCCTTTTGACATTTACAATCATTTTCAAACACTTGAGCCCCATCACCGCTACCAGTGCAGGGCTCAACCCGACAACCTGGCTCAAGTAAAATGGCATGTCTGTAAATAAAGCAGCTCACTTGCCTGGGAAAGTACATAAAAGGATTAAGTTTTTAACGTGTGAGCCATCTCACTTCCTTCTCATCTCTGTTGAGAGTGGCACGTGTGGCACTTGAGAGAATGGTGACGGGTCGGGACAAAGTTTAGAACAAGCAAGCATTTGAGTTTGGCATTTGAGAGTCCAAGGTGTGGTGTGGTGTGGTAAGATGAATTGCAAAGTAAAGGTCTCGTTTTACTCAAAAATTTGTGTACAGCAGGGTGGAGCCACCCAAGTAAGGCACAGTAAATGAATGAAACACGCTCCGAATGGATTTCCACCTGCTGAAATCTGCTGACGTGTCGAGACAGAAATCAGGCGGGACAGAAGAAAAGTATGAGCAGGATTATGAGCACAAACTGCAGGAGCTTACTATGGCAAGCAGGCTAACATCACTGACAACAGTAAATCTGTTTTTCCATGTCACTCATAGAGATGACTGTGTGTGTTGCCACAGTTTAGGCTTTGTGGATTACTTCCAAATTAATTTAAACAAATTGTGTTGCTTTGAATTAGTTTGAATGCCATTTGTTTGAAAAGGTGCTCTTTGACAGTAGTTTGGTTTACAGTATGCTTTTGTCTGTGTTCCTGTTTCACACGTGCATTCACTTTGGACTACATGCAGACAGCGATTATTATGAATTATGAATATGAATTTGGGGTTGGGTGTAAGTGTAAATAAAGTGCAAAGGGCACAGCCTGCACAGGATAAATGGTTGGATGGAAGTGTTGGCTACAAGTGTCCTGTGTAATCAACAGGATCGCCATCTTGGATTTTTGGTAATTTGACCCTGGCTAATGGATTGAACCCTAAAATAAACATGCAGTGAAGCCAATATTAGAGGCTGTTTGGAAAAAGTTTGAACAGTGACGCAACATTAGAGGTGAAGTCTCCTCTCTCTGACAGCAGACAGAGGACGAGTTTGCTCAGTGTAATGTCTGTCTCATCTGCTTTCATAGTTCATGTGAGAGGCCTGATTCACAGACCACCCACCATGTCTCAGTCTCTGCAGCTCCATTAATGAGAACTAATTAGGCTTTAATTGTTTAGTTGCTGTTTAACTGAATGGTGAGTATTGTAATATGTGTGTGCTGGATGAACAGGGGTGTTCAGGGTTGTGACATGGTTAACTCTGGAGTCTTTCCTGTGTGTGTGTGTCTGTGTGTGGAGGGATGGGGGAGGGTGGGTGGTTAGTAATCGTCAATGGACTCATCATTTGTAAACTAATTCTAACATTCTAATGGGTTTTATCAGCAGTAACACAGCAGCCTTTCTATCACTCACACACACACACACACACACACACAGGTATTACACACACTAATGAAAAAGAGGCCTTTGGGAATAAGAGGTTAGTTTAACGTGAGGTTTTACTGCTCCTCATAACGCTAATCACTGTGATTATTATGCTGCTAGACTGGAGTGTGTGTCTGTGTCCTCAGCTGTTAAAGGCATAGCCACCAAAAGCCGCCCCACATGCACACGCACACACAGACACACACACACACACACACATACACATTTGTGTTATGGAAATGACCCCTGTGTGTATAGGAGTGTTGTGTTCTGCATTGTAGCCCAGCCTATGGCTAACAACCTCACCAGAAAATTAAAAACCATAAATTCTGCTTAGCCCTGATAGCAGCTCATCACACACACTCACTCACACACACACACACACACACACACACACACACAACCATTGTCATCCCATTTTCCCCTGAAGCCAAAGAGATCACACAACCCTGAGGAGAAGAGTGAAGGAATGACGGAGAAACTGTAACTAACTATTCACCGGTTCAACGTTTGTTGATGGTTTGGTTCATGCACCGCACTGACTGTTCCTTTAGTATATCAGGAAGTGTAGTTTCAGTTTTATTTGACAATCAGGAGACATTTGGACAGGTTTTAGCTTATAGGACAAGGCTGTTAATATTCTAGATTTGTCGCATGTGCAGACCCAAACCAACAGTGACTGTATCTACTAAAAGGTGACTGATGACCTGGTGACAGAGCTTGGTGAATTTGTGTGTTGTCTCTGATGAAAATGAATGATAAATTTGTGGAATGGGAACAAGTAAATGTTTAAGTAATAGAGCCCCTAGGATTGAGCCTTGGGGGACGCCACATGAGAGATGGCTCGTGTTTGGACTTTCCACAACATTCTGCTGTACCTGTTCAGTTCTGGACTGTTTACTCAAACTGCTCAATCTTTATTAATCAGGCAAATATTGTAAAAAGGTGCTATGCTCAACAATGCAGTGTTGATTGATTTATGTCACAGTTTCTGTCGTGTTATTGTCTCTAAACATGCACTGTACCCCAAGAAGAAGGGCCTGCATTGGCTTTAGAATCCTTTTGTTTTGCACCGGTGGGTCTTTCTACATTATTTTGTGTTGGCCTAATGTACAGTACAGTATATAATTACTGCTCCCAGATTCATTGTTTTAACGCAATAACAAAGCTGTCCTGTGTCCAGTGCATGTATGTTTTTGTGGGAACTACCCATTGATCCAACAGCCCTGTTACGAAACCTGGGCAGTCTGAAAATGTTCAATTGGACAGAAAGTCCATTTGTGTGACAGCCCATTATCCTGAAAACAAACAGTCATTATTCTGAAAATACCATCCTGGTAATATAAACCCTGGTTTTCACGCCTAGGTGAGGCAGAATGTGACACTGACACAATGCTACTGCAAGAAGAGTGTGTGTTTTTTGGATAAATGAGCCTTCACAATGTTGTCAGCATTTGCTCAACAAATGAGCTATTGACTATTGATTGCACTATTGACCATTGGGGTTTTCCAAATGATCCGTCGCCTGCTGGAACAATGGCCAGGCTCGATTCTTGTTTTTGAATATGAAATAAAATAGTAACTGATGTTCATGCCTCAGACAAATCTGGAACATTGTCAGCTTCACTGAGGTGGTCTTTATCGCAGAACCCTGTACAGATTTGTTGTTTAAACTCTTGACATTTACTGTAATGTATCGTTCTGGATTTCTCATTTCTTGTTCTTGTTTGTTGTTCTAGTTCATCCCGTACTGTACATGTCAGAAACAGGCTTATCCATCTTTGTCTCCATCTCTTTCAGCCCCTCTCTGATACACAGAGAACTCTAGTAACTCGCTCACTCTACTCTTCTGTCTTATCTGTCCATCAGAATGCCAAGCTGCTTTGCCCTCTGTTTAATATCCTTTACACGCACGCACACACACACACACCAGAGTGAGAGCTGCTACCTACAACACACAGTAGGTGATGGATGATAAAAATTGGTAAAACTTGCCGCTCCACATATGTACAAATATGAGACTCCACAGCAGGTGACAGAGGTAGTGTGTCACTCTGACCTCCCTGCTCAGAAGTGAAAATAAAAAATATCTTTCCACTTTTTCTGGACTTTAAACTGCATGTCCAGGCCTTCATAAGCAGCTGGAGTTTGCTCTGTCTCCTGATGACCTTGAAATTTGTTTAAAAACATCAGGAAGATGTTAGCATGTGTCACATATACGCATACCAGAGTTTGACAGTTGTGCAATAATGAGTAATAATAAATGATAAATAACTTTCTAAGTTTTTCTAATGTTGATATTAATAAAAGCTGAATGTTCCCTTCTCTTCCTCAGATGAAGGCTCATTCAGACGGAGAGGATGACGACGACGACGATGATGACGATTTTGATGAGGTTCCAGAGAAAGAAGGATATGAGCCACACATTCCAGAACATCTACGAGCCGAGTACGGTGAGTTCAACTCCACACACACAAATCTACAGACACGTGCATAAATAGTGAGGTTAAGCTACAAAAGAAGACCTGCTGCTGCCCTAATCTCATAAGATTCACACACACACACACACACACACACACACACACACACACACACACACACACACACATGCTCTACAAATAAACACACCCACACACACACACACACACACACACACACTTCAAAGGACCAGCTGGTCATGTGCAGGTATATTCTGATTTATTTATACAACCACGGTTAAAAATGTGTGTGAGGTTTTAGGTTTTGTTTCGTTTCTGTCAAAGAATGAAAAATGAAACCATGACTCAGCTTTTAACTAGCTTTAGAGGCTCCATGAATGTGGTCCAAAGAGTGTGAGGCAGCCAGAGAACCCCTTTCCATCAAAGAATCTAAGTCCAAACTGAGAGTCTGCCAGCCCTTGACCCTCAGTTAGCATTAAGCTTAATCACACAAATTCATATTACAATTTGAACGTGGGTAAAACTTTCCATAATGCATTGTATTTCACACAGGCTGACTTCATTGCAGTCATTGGATTTTGGCCGCTTGGGGGAAACAGAACAAGCTATAAAAAACAACATCTATATATTGTAAGCTTTTACAGCTGCTTATTTACACATCCAACAAACATAGAGCAACATCAGCATCATTTGAAAAATTTAAATCCATTACTCACTCTCCTTTTAGCTCCATTTTTTATCTCCACCATCTTCCCAGAAGATTTAGCTGCTAAACGCTCCACTTTGTTCACCAGCTGGTCTCTGACTTTCTTTTGTCAGTCATGTGGTGCTGGGCAGATAGTTTACTGAGGGTTTATGGATCTTTGTCACTGCGAGGGTACATTCAGATAGGATTGCCGCAGGGTTGTGTAGCGGTGTGTGGGGGTGATGGGGATGTGTCTATTAGTGTTGAATGTAACCGCTATGAAATAATCAGGAAATAACTTTTTATTTGTCTGATTAACTGGCTTTATCGAGGCTGGCGCTCGCTCACTCTCATTCACTGTCTTGATCAAAACTTGCCCTCTCAAACTATCGGACCCAAACCAAAGAAAACTTTTTTGTGCCTCTATTTTGCACCATAAATTGTGAGCCACAGATTTAGAAGCTGGTACATGAAATAAAGAAAGCCAGAACACAACAGGTATCACAGTTTAGCCTCTGAATCTGGAGGTTTGACTGGTTTGAGGCTGCAGCGTGACGTCAAGCTGCGATTTTTTCCAAAAGTCGGATCAGGCAGCAGGTTACTGTGTTTTTTTAGCGGACTCCCCTGCGTCACACCACTGCAGCCGAAACACACTAACACACTCAATCCTGTGTGGTCATCACAGTGCAGGATCTTCTCTGTATGTACCCTGAAGCTGCAAAGAGGGTAATCAGAGAGGTCAGACTGAATCAGATGAGTTTGTGCGACACTAAAACAAAACAAGGAGCTGAAAGAGGAGAACTGCAGAGTTGATGATAGTTCTCTGTGAATCCGTGACAATGAACGAACCATTTCACCCTATTACACACAGTCACATGAGAGAGTCATGTGTAGTATGAATTAGTGACATATAGAAGACTTAAACAGGTTGATGTTACAGTGAAGGCCGGCTGTTTACGGACACCTGCAGAGTAATTTTGGTGCACGCCCAGGATGGCTGTGAATGCCTATTGAGCCTTATCAGCTCCCAATGAGTTGAGTTAGTGGTCTAGCCGGGTCTCACATGCTGGTTCTGACTGTTAAGTATGTGTTTTTGTCTGTTTTGGAATGCAGCACAGCCTTGTAATGGAGACAGATAGTTTCTTTTCCACGAGCATTTTCCCTGTGTATCTTTGATGGATATAGTCCTGTCAACATATCCATTACCTTCACACGCACAGTCGTCACCAGCTACATATGAATGGCTGTTGTAGTATTGTTCCGTCTTGCACTGTGGTTGCATCGGGGCTTGTATGGATTGTGTCTAGCCTCCAGGCAGCACGCTAGGTTAGAGGTCAGTTGTCCAGGTCATTAACCAACTGCCTGCTCATCTTATTGCTATGTCAGCTACATAACAACATGTTTTTTTTCTAAATATTAAATGCTATTTGAATGCTGTTAATATCATTATCAGTAGCCGTGTAAAGGCTCCAGGCAAGAGCAAACACTAAAACACTGGCGGCGCTGCTCTGTCAGCCATATTCCTGCTTCTCACCATCACTCATAGAGATTCATGCATGTTTATGTGTGTGTCTGCGTTTATGTGTCTGCGTTATTGACACCATAGCAGAACACGTTGTAGACAGTGCTGTTATTGCTAGGTCAGCCATGTTGTTGTGGCTGTGAGGTGGCCTTTGACACCCCTGGCAAACTCCCCCCTCCCTCCCTCCCTCCCCGCCAGCCTCCTGAGTCATTACATTCACACTGAGCCTCTTCTTTACCTGCGCGCCCGTCCCTCTCTACTCCCACCTCCCTCCATTACTAATCAATTAGACGTTAAAGTAATTAGATTGTATCTGATGTGCCCAAAACAGCTGTGTGTGTGCGTATGCGTGTGTCAGGGTGATTAGTGGGCTAGGTAATGATCTACAGGGGCCATACCAAATTAACAATGCAACCTCTTTAATGAGCCCCTATTAGCCCTGCACCCAGATTTTACCACCCACCCACACACACACACACACACACACACACAAACACAAAACACACACACACACCAGCCTGCTATCTTGTTTGAATATAAATAAATGTTTAATCATCTTGCAACAATGTTACAAGTCAAGGGCACCACAGGGTGCTGTTATAGGATAGTAACCCCTCATATTTATCTGTTCTTTGTTCATTCCATTAAGAAATCATGTGGAAAAATCAAATCCAATAACTCGTCTCTCAATACTCTCTGACTCCCCTAACCTGACTGTGCCTCTTCCCAAGTCTGTGGGTACCTACCACTGACAGTATAAAGAATGTACAGTGTATGCGTGACGTCACCCACATGTTTCTGAAGAGACGTTTCTATGCTCAGAATCTGGGGCGGTGGCTGCCGCCATGTTGGTAGTCCTGCCTCTTCTGGCTCCCGGGTAATCTAAAAATCAGCTAAGAAGTGGATCATCAGTGGACCTGAGGTGGGCTGAATGAAGTGTGGTTACTCAGACAATCTGCCAACTGTAACAATACCCACCTGTCAATCAAAGCATCTGCGCCCTTAATCCTGCATAACTATAAGCTTTAATATAATTTGAACAAGTGAGTTCACCCTCAGTACAGTTGCCATGAACGGGGAAATTAGCTATAGAGACCAAAACTGTTTTTTGTACCAGGCTGTAAACATGATTATTTCTGCTGTGAAGTTGGACATTTTAACATGGGGACTTATGGAGACTGACTCGTTCTGTAGCCAGGCTCAAGTGGTTACTTGAGGAAATGCAGTTTTTGGTTTCACTTCCCAGTCACGGAGGTTGCCACTTGGATCCTACTGAAGCTATAAATCTCTAGATAGATTCATTTAAATAGATCAAAATGTACCATTGACAAAAATGTCATTGCACAGTTATAAAGGCTGGTTTAGCTAGAAGAAATCAGTGAAGTGAAAGTGAATCAAGTTTGAACGTTCATATAGAGTTTAACTTTCATTACATTTGACAAATCTCTGTTGTTGACCATCTTGACGGTGTCAAGAAATTGTATTGCTGCAGAGTTCAAAACACACACAGGGCTAACATTACATTAGCTGTGCTACACCATTCAGTTTTATATAACTCTGCTCTTTCTCTGCAAAGGAGACATGGTTTGTAGGCAACTGTGTAATCTGTTTCTGTCCGGTTAGCCACCAAGCAAGCAAACTTGGGTTTACTGTGGCAAACTGGTGCCAGTATTTTAGCAGATAACTAGCATTTTACTGGTTAGCTAACCATCATAGCAATTCAAATAGTTATCATGCTTCATATCACTCCAGTTTTAGGAGGACTTTCCGGTGTGATTACACTTTTCATTCTCTTTCTGCCTTGCATGGTCACTAGACACTGTTATATGAAAAGGCTTTGCATGAAATTAGATCCCTGTAATGTTTCCTGCAAACTATTTAGAGCTGTCGATAATAACAAGCTAATCTGCTCCCTTACTTGACTAATTACATCCAATAGATATTAAATTATTATGTTATATAAAATATATATAATTATAAAAGATGAAAGAAAAGTAGTGACCCTTCAGATTCAGTTATAGAATGTCTGTAACATTTCAACTGTTTTACAGATTATCTATAATATAATTATATGTGACAAGAAATGAACAAATTAATGTTTTTCTACCCAGACCAATCAAACATAAAAAACATATTGTTGAATCACAAATATTACTATGAAAATCTAGTACTAAAGTATCTATAGGCAGACTATCCAAATGAAGCTGTACCAGGAAAGAAAATGTAATGTAAATACTAATTTACACACTGATGAGCAGTATCCGTGCCATCATGAGGATTGGTAAAGGTGTGAATAGTGACTATAGTGAGGTTTGATATTTTTCTGTAGTCCTCAGTATGTCATTGTTCCTCTCCCCATCACATCAGTTCCTCTTTTCTCTTGCACTTTTTCTGATTACAATAGTCTTTCTATTGCTTTCTGTCTTCCTCTGACTCTTTTCATCTCAGCCAGTGGATCACATTCATCATTTCTTCTCCTCTTTCGTTTCTTCTCATTTCTTCCAGTGTTCATTCATTCATTCTCTCTCTCTCTCTCTCTCTCTCTCTCTCTCTCTCTCTCTCTCTCTCTCTCCCTCTCTCTTTCTTCTCCTCTGTCCTGTTCTGTCATTCTGATTATCAGTCCTCTTATCCCTCTCTCTGCTGTCAGGACACTATCTCTCTCTTTCTCAAATTAACATTTTAATTACAGGCCCTGCTTAACCCAAGAAAATCAATACCTCTTTCCGCCTTTCCTCTTTCGCTTTCTCTCTCCCTCTCTTACCCTCAAACCTCCTTAACCCTCTTTTTCTCTCTGTTTCTCTAACAGAGAGAAAAAGAGAAACACACACACACACACACACACATACACATTTCCTCCCATCGATCTGTGCGTTTCAACATCCACAACATCCAGACAAACCTCTGCTATTTGGTGGTTTGAAAAGAGCAGATTGAGTCAGTATTTCACCATCCAACACAGAGAGAGAGAGAGACAGAGAGAGAGAGAGGGAGAGAGGGAGAGAGAGACACGGAGATTATGGAGGGAGGGGTGAGGACAGGGGAGAGGGAGGCCTTACTTTGAAAATGGAACCGTGCTAAAATGCATCACGTGTAACAAACATTTCACCATCCTGAGCCTTTTACATGGACTATGAAGAATTTGAACATATTTTGCAGGAACCTGCAATCAGGACACAAAGGACTTTAGAAACACCGACTGTATGAGACGAGGGCTGAAAATAATGATCATTTAGATGATAAGAATCATTGCATTTTCCTTGTCTTAAAATGAGCCCTTTATATCTACAGTGAAAGTCGTCTGCCATGAAGTCCGCCATGTTGAACCACCATTTTTGTAGAGTAGTCCAGAACAAACAAACCTGACCCTGATCTAGATATGGACGTTTGCTTTTGAAATGCAATTTGGCAGTTTGGCACTTCATTGCTCGGTGGCAGTAAAACCTACACACTGGACCTTCAAAGCACAAGGAGATGTAACTGAATGACCCCCAAAAAAATTCCGTTTATTATAACGTAAGACCAAGAAAACAGCAAATCATCACGTTTGTGATCTGGAATCCTCAAATTTTCTGCAATGAGTCCCTTGAACACACCTAGACATACCCAATACCATTCTGACCTTTTTTGTGTGTCTGAAACTATTTAAATGACTTGGAACTTTTAGTCAAATGAACTTTTACTTACATTTTATTGCTAAACTTGAAAATAAAAAACGGTGCCACAAATCATCTGCACTAATTTATATTTTTATGTAGATAATGGATCAAGTGACCATGTGTAATGTCAAAGGTGTCGCTCATAGTGGCAAACCCACAGAGAATCATCACCACTTTAACAGTTCCTCTCAGCTCTGTGGTGCATTTTAGCATCTTTCAGCTCATTGTTTTGGTTTTACAGCCAGTTTAATCAGCATTGCATCTAACAGTGCTAACTGTTTTTCCAACACTTTTCCACTTGTTAACTTTATAAGCTAATAACATGTCACTGACCAAAAGTCACCCTCTACAGTTAAATCTAAAAGGATCAGATGAATTCATTTTTTACCTTTTCTTAAATCTATTTTTATATCAGTATTATTATTAAGTATTGTGAAGCATGGACACACTCAGCTGACCCAGGTCTTTCACCTGAGATGCAGATTACCATTATAAGATGTTCAGTTACATCATGACACAAGAAACATACGGTAAGAGTTATTGAACGCAAATATCAGGTGATGTCTTCACATTGATGATTTAGTTTGCATCAGTCCAAACCTCAAACACATTTAACAGTGATATCATGGAGAAAATTAGTGAGTCATCACATTTTAAACATTTTAAAATCTGTAGATGTTTGACATGTTAGCTCGTTAAATGCTACGTAACAATTCAAAATTCCTGCTGATTAAATATTGGATAAATGAAGTGACTGGCTGTTTCTGCTCTGCTTAAATGAATGGACCTGTTTGGATTTTGTCAGATTGTCACCATTTAAAGTGTTTGTTACATCCGCCTGAGACACATCTCTGTGGCAGCCTAGGTTCTTGTGTAGAACGTCATATTTGGATGCAAAACCTTCAACAAATGTGTCCTGATACAGAAAATAACCATCTGACTTCAATGTTGTCTATGAAATCCTTAGTGTGTTTGTCAGACTGGCGACAGCACAGACCACTTTCTTACTTTAAATCAAAACCAGGCTGCTCTTTAACACTACTATGTCCACAACAACAGAAACTGGCTGCTTTGACTTTTTTTGTGCATCTTTGTAATGAGGGCAAAGAAGATCTGCATTTGGCCGTCCTACAGTTCAAACAGCAGAGAGGAGTCACACTGCGTAGGGCAGATCATTTGCGTAGTGTACCGTGGCACTGATTGAATCTCTGAAGCATCCAGGTCAGCCCTAATAATGTGTGGGATCAGCATGTTGGCAGCGCTCAGCTTACTGCTTCCCTCTGATCTCACCTGCAGTGTGTGTGTGTGTGTGTGTGTTAAGTCCTGTTCAATCCCCAGAGACCGTGGCTGACCCACTGTTTGACCACACACACACACACAGGCAGCAGCCAAAGACTAACATAACTTGTCTTTGATGTTGGAGTGCACACACACTGCTGCAGATCTCTCCTCATGTGTTAGCACTATTAGCTTCAAGCTCTTAAAAGAGTCCCTGTCTGCAGGTTTGGACCCGACTCCTTCCACCTCAACAGCACCAGTCACGAAAAAACCTCCTGCTAAAAGACCAGCAGCTCCGCCACCTCTGGCCTCCTCCTCTTCCTCCTTCTTTAGGCGGCTAAAGCGACGTGCAGAGGAGGAGCAGGATCCAACATGTGCAGCCGCCACACTGCGCCTCCTCAAACAGAACCTCCCTCTGCCCGCAGAACCCAGGTATACCTCATCTCCTCTAACCTCTCATCTTCTCTGACATCCTTTCACACGTTCTCCTCTCAGCTCACCTCCTCACATCCTCCACCAATCAGCCACCAGAGGTCTAGCTTCTGTAGCCAGTGAATATCTGGAAAACGGAAAGACCTGAAAGACTTCCTTTCCATTAGTCCAGTTACCAATCTGATGTGTGAGAAAACACATTTCTGCTAATCTCTATGAACAGATATGTGCATATGAATGAATTATAGGAGCTAATAAAAAGCTAAATCATCATCAGATGATAGCTGATGGGTTCCCAGGTTGCATTTCAGTCAGTGTGTTGCATCCAAAGCCCACTTAAACGTGACTGGTCAATACCACTCGGACTACAAACAGCACCCAGAACGCTTACAGTGCCAAATTGTTGGTCCCCTGCCCGCAGATTCTGCATCATATGCAGATATCTGTTTATGGAGATGACCTCCTCTCCTCTCATTCAGCCTCAGAAATGTGCATTCAGCTTATTGTTTGTGTCGTCAGCGTTCATAGAGTGCGTTGACCAGTGATGTGTCACTACGATGAGCAGACCGGATTTGGTCATGGAGTTTAAAGCCCGTTCAAGTTTGTTAGTTTAAGGAGTGTTGATGAACCCTAACTTATAACTCTGAGAGACAGCAGGACTCTCGAGATCATGAAATCACCAGATCAAACCATCTGGTGCAGTCAGGTTCCATAACTCGGGCCTGGAAGAGAACATACGTACGTATAGCCATTATAGATGTACTGTCGCTGAGAGTGACGGTACAGAACTAGCACAGCATCTCCTCTCATGACCAACATGGTTAAAGAACTCACCTCAGAGGCAGATGTTTGAGTTTGAGTCCAGCGAGTCTGTCAGATTACACGAAGCAGTATCAGTGCACGTAGGTAAAGCTGTATGTCTTTATTAGATATATATACAGATAGAAGTGTAAATGTGTAGATGTGCATAACTGAAACTTGTTGAAGTTTGTCTCCAGAGGAAAAAGTCCAAATGGACGTCAGACACGCAGCACACGGTTTAATGATGTTGTGAGTCGTTAATATTCATCAAACAAATCTCTACAGCATCGTTAGAGATGAGTCATGTTGGCTCCGTGATGACACCAAAACTGCGCTGCTCTCTGAGAGCTGGCACTAATACGGGCCCTCAGGGGTCGACCCCCCCCCCCCCCCAATGACCGGCCTAATTAGATCAATCTTACTGCCCTTGAGAGCACGGAGGTTCAGCCACAGTCACTTCATGCACTTTCATTATTGGTCATTTGAAAAGTACAGAAGAGTGTGTGAGACCTGCACACACAGAGCAGTGCTGCTGAAGAAGCTGAAGTCTCCTCGGGTTCAGTTTAACTTCCACTTTTAGACCAAACTTCATTTGATTGATGCTGTCAGATACTCTGACTGCTCTGCCTGGGTGACGTCTTGAAGTGTCTTGTTTTGTCCACAACTCAGATATATTCAGTTTAGTGTCACAAAGGACCAAATAAACCAGAAAATCTTCACATCTGAGGAGCTGAAATCAGAGAAGTTTGACATTTTTATTCAAAAAAGACAACACAAGATGAATCTATCATCAAAATAGTTGTCCATTAATATCATAGTTGAGAACAAATGGATGAATGGACTAACTGTTTGAGCTGTAGTTTGTGAATAAGGCCGGTTGAACTCCTTCCACGTGTTCCTCCTCCAGCAGCTCTGCAGGTCCTAGTTCATCCCAGTCCTCTTCAGAGCAGAAGGCCACTGACGCTCCTGTGGTTCCGTTTGGTTTGGACCTGTACTACTGGGGGCAGGAGCAGCCCAACGCCGGCAAGATCGTCAAGTAACACACACACACACACACAATTATAGGCTGGTATACACCTAACAGTTCAGCTCAGTGAGTTGTGTGTGTGACTGTCTTCCTCAGTGTTGGAGGTGGCTTTCTAAATGCCGTGTAGAACTCGTGTTTCTTCTCCTCATGCAGGTTGGCCTCTCAGCATCAGTTCTGGGCTCACACTGTGGTGGAGGAGGAGGTGGAGAACGAGGAGCTCTTGGCAGAGAGCACGAGCAGATACATCTCCTTCCCCGGGAGATTCACTCCCGTCAGCCATCATTGCAGAGCTCCACTGGGCAACGGAAGCCTGTGTCAGAGACAGGACCGCCACAAGGTGACAGGACACACACACTGCTTCTACACACGTCTGTCTCTTCCTGTTTCATATACTGTAAGAGTGTGTGTGTGTGTGTGTGTGGGTGTGTCCTCCAGTGTCCTTTCCACGGCCGGATCGTTCCTCGAGACGAGGACGGGCGACCACTCAGCCAGGAGGACCGACTGAGGGAGGAGCAGGAGGAGAGGAAGAAGAGGGAGGAGCAGCCTGGTAGGTGACACACACACACACACACACACACACACACACACACACACACACAAACTGATTAGCCTGTTCCATGTCCACATCCACGTCTGTTTAAAGCAGTGAAAAGAACTTGTAAGTGGAACTCTCAAAGTCTCTTTCCAGCAATCACCTCCATGCAAGTTGAGGACATGTCTGTGGCACTGACAGTATAAAGAATGGACAGTGTATGCAACGTCACCCACAGTGACTCTGGCATGTTGGCATTCCTGCATCTTCCACCTCTCAGCTGACCTAAAAATCAGTAAGACGTGGATCACCAACAGACTTGAGGCGGGTTGAATGAAGCCATCAAGCAAGCCATCTGTAATAGCACTCAATCAAAGTGTCCATGCTGTTAATTCTGCATAACTTTAGGTCTTAATATCATTTGAACAGGTGAGTTGTATATAAATTCACCCTCAGTACAGTTGCCATGAATGGGGAAATTAGCTATAGAGACCAAAACTGTTTTTTGTACCAGGCTGTAAACATGTTTATTTCTGCTGTGAAGTTGGACATTTTAACATGGGGACTTATGGAGACTGACTCGTTCTGTAGCCAGCCTCAAGTGGACTCTTAAAAAATTACAGTTTTTCGCACTTCAGCATTGTCTTCACTTCACAGACACGGAGGTTGGTGATTGGTCTGTGGTCCAGTGGTTTAGATCTGACTCTGATGATATATCATCACAAAAACATGCAGGTTAATTGGTGACTCTAAACTACCTGTAGGTGTGAATGTGAGTGTGAATGGTTGTTTGTCTCTATGTGCCCTGTGATGAGCTGGTGACTTGTCCAGGGTGTACCCTGCCTCTCACCCAATGTCACCTGGGATAGTGACCTTGATGAGGATAAGTGGTTACAGATAATGGATTGATGATATATCATCACCATCACAGCTCAGTGTGCTGCTCAGTCGCTGAGGGGAGGCAAGCGACTGTTTAAACAGTTTGCACAGAAACATAACAGTGTTATGACTGTGTTTGGACTGCATTTCCCAGATTCCATCTCTGTAGCATGTGAATTGCGTCTTTAGCGAGTGACTCTCTGACTGGTGACTGTTAGGAGCACACATTAGTCCTGTGACAGAAGCTAAGCACAAGCTAATGTTACATTGATGTGGTCTGAGATCTGTGCCTGTGTATATGTGTGTGTGCTTGTTGTTGTTGTTGTTGTGTGAGAGAGAGAGTGTGTGCAGGATGTCCAGCTGCCTGCAGTGTCTTGTTAACCACCAGCTCTGTGTGTGTGTGTGAGAGAGAGAGAGAGAGAGAGAGAGAGAGAGTGTGTGAGAGAGTGAGAGAGAGAGTGTGTGTGTGGCCATGGCATGCAGTCCAGTGACTTGTGAAATAGCATCTTTTGTTACCAACTACACTATCGATCCACGAGTCAATCTCACACCTACACACACACACACACGCACACACACATCAATCTCACAGAAGGGGGGACAGTGGCCTGAATGAGTTGATGGTCCATTGGCCGCAGCTCCTGTACCTATTGAGCTATACATTGACACAAACATACACACACACACACGTATATATACAGAGAGGTTAAACAGGCAGTGTGGGACGTGGTAAAGGTGACACACACAGACAGCATGATTAGTAAGCTTCATAACATCACACACTATACCAAAGTCAAAGAGTGGAGGAGGCTCATGAACCTCGTGATGGAGCTGACAGATGACAAGAAGCAGGTGGTGACATCCACACTCACAGAAACATGACACAGTAAATGAGTGAGCAGCAGCTAATCACAGTGATTGGACATGTGAATAAGGTGACTGCAGACAGAAAACTGTGTGTGGACGCAGCATAGAGTCATCAGAGTGATCAGAGCCCAACAGGTGTGTGCATGGTCTGTACGGTGGGCATCCACCAGTTTATTCATTTATTTACATAGAGAAGTGTGTGAAACAACAAAGAGACAGTGTGTTGGTACAGGTCCCGGTGAGATGATGAAGTGCAGTATGGACGGCTGTCCTGTCTTCCCTCATCAGAACCTGTGAGAGGTTCGAACACAACGTCTGAGCAACTGAAACTGTGGAGAACTGAGCTGGACCTGCACTGTCACAGGATGTTCTCCTCCATGTCTCTGTTCAGTTGTTGTCATTCACCTTCACTTCTATCTAATCTTTACTGCGCACACACACACACACACTCACACACACACACGCGCACAAACAGACACACACAGACAGGGATGAGAGGAATTGATGCTGCACTTCACTCTGGATTCATTCTCTCTCTCTCTCTCTCTCACACACACACACACACACACACACACACATATCCATGGTGCCTGTGCTTAGTGATGCGTAGCTGAGAGACGTCTGAACAAACCAAAGACCCCAGATGCCTTAGTGAGTGTGTGTGTGTGTGTGTGTGTGTGTGTGTGGCCTGGCCCCTGCCCTGACACACACACACAAGCACACATACACACACAGACCCCAGCTGGAAAGGCTAAGAGGTGTTGACAGAGAAAAGAGCCCTGCTGCAACACTGATTAAATTCAGAGGACCATCTCTCTCTCTCTCTCTCTCTCTCTCTCTCTCTCTCTCTCTCTCTCTCTCTCTCTTCTTTCTTTATCACTTCTACTTTTTATTTCTTTTCTCTTCTTTATTTTCTTTCTTACCCAAACTCCTCTAAGATCACAACAACAAACTGATGGAGGACAGGCACACACACACACGCACACACACACACACACACACTACACACAAACACACACACAATGTAAATGCAGCTGCTCCTCTTTTAGCAGTAATGATTCTCCTAAATACACCAGCTGCTTTTCAATTACTGCTCTTCTGCCTGTGTGTGTGTGAGTGTGTAATGAGGGATAGTTGAAGGTTCAGTCAGACCCGGGGTCAGACGGGCTGATTAATAACCCCCCCACATAGACTCACACTGAGCTGGGGTCAGTGTTTTGACAGAGTGGAGAGGCCGTCACCATCACAGTGTAATTACTTTGCATTACTGCAGGTTTATCTCTAATTCCACCACAGTACGTCATTAACTAGAAGTGTCTCTTCGTTTAGACCGTCATTACTCTGCATTACAGCCGCTTTTACTTTATCGCCCAGAATTATGACATTACACTTTTCATTAACACCAGAATTGGATCCAAATGAGGCTGTAGCACACACACACATTGTTTACCACTCGTGCAGCCTGAGCTCATTTATGTTATCAGCTGTAATTACTTCATTCCACTTTTCATTAACATGACTTTTTGTTCAAGTTTCAGTGTGTGAGGGAGAGAATCATGTCAACTGTTCTGAGATTAAAACAGCAGCTGGTACTTTTTGAAGAGATTCAGTCCAACGTGAGATAATTTGAAATAGATTCAGCAAACTGTTCCACTCTTCTGTGATTCAACTCAAATTAAATCACTTTTATTTATATGTAACATGTAATGTTATCTGTTATCTCATGACACTTTCCATACAGAGCAGGTCTTGACTGTACTCTTTATAATACTATTTACAGAGACTCAACAGTTCCACCATGAACAAACACTTGGTGACAATGGCGAGGAAAATCTTCCTTTATGAGATAGAAACTTCAACTAGAAAAAATGAGACACTGAAAGGTTCTTGTGACTCACTCACTACAGTGTGGGCTCCTTTCACTAAGTATGTGAAGAAGTTAAATCTCTCACTGATCATGTTATCTGACTGGGCCATTGATGACATCTCCAGTATTGGATCTATTTATTTATTTATTTATTTATTTTGCGCTCTTTGTCTGATGGGGTATGGGATGTATGGGGAGGGTACAAATATGGGATTACATTTCGAGAGTTTGTATGTTTCTAAATGTATGTGTGCTTATGTATATATGACTGAAAATGCATTAAATAAAGTTATAAAAAATAAATAAAAAAGAGGCAGAACCCGATGGTGATGTACGGCAGCAAAGTTTAATGAAGTAAATGAAAGAGAATGCAAACTGGAAAATCAATCTCTTATTTTAAAGAATAAAAATTAGAAACAGGTGGTAAGTTTGTGTCTTTAAGATTATTATTCAAATTTCATAATGCTTTGAAAAAGAAAACAAAATCCTCTTTGGAAAAGGCAACATTTGTTCCTTTAATAGACTTCAGTATGCTGCTACATTTCTTTTGAGCAACTTTTTTTTGTTGTTATTTTTCATAAAGAAAAAAAATATTTTTATCTATGTTTTTTTCCACAAGAGGTAGATCAACAAAACAATGGCATGACTGCAAGTCTGATTAACATTTTGATTTCATCATCATTTTAGTCAGTAAAAATAAAAACCAACCTTTACTTGTCATCTTTAACACGACGAGCAGCCAAAACACAGAGAGAGTAGCATGACTACAATAATACAGTAACACTGGGACATGACTCATCTGGATAAATCAAATCAATAAATGTTGCTTTACAGTACGTGTGATGGTCCTGCTGATCAGTCCTGTAAACATGGAACATAATCAGCCAAAATGAATGTTAACAGAAAGTCACATTAATAATGCTTCATCTGTTTTTCTGACTCATGTGAAACTCCATTCAAAAGTTTATTGACAAAAAGATGACTAATGTAAATTCACATCATGTTTTTATGTTATAAAATTTTGCTACAATTTTAGCATTCTTTGCTGTCCTGCCCTTCCTCCAGCAGCTGTATTAATCTAACAGCACCGCATCCATGAAGTTTTCAATGCAGCTAATTTTTAATAATAAGCATGAGGTAGAGGAGATTTTCTTCATCCTTCACTGCTCAGTGATTCTCCTCTTCATGTTGTAGACTGGCGTGACGCAGAGCTGATGCGAGACATCGAGGCGGCGACAGGAGAAGACCTGGGTTCAGACAGGGTGCGTAAAAAAGGGAAGGGCAAAGGAAAGAAGAAATACCCCAACTTGAGCGATCTGAAGCAGAGCGCCAACACATCCCGCTCCAGGCTGGAGAAAAAAGTCTTCAACAAGTACGTCACTTCCTGTACTCTCATGTGATTTACAGCAGTCGAGCTCAGGAACACCAGATCCTACAATTCCCATAATGCAACTAGCAAGTAGCATGTTTAATTATCTTGAAACTCTCTGCCTGTCTTCCAGGAGCGCCATGCGCAGGGTGGCTCAGGTGATGAGCAAATGTGACAAAAGAAAACACGAAAAGTTCTCCAACCAGTTCAACTACGCTCTCAAGTGACCTCCAGCCAGCTGAACACGAGCTCGGGCTGAGCTCTGCTTTTAGACCTGATGAACTTTAAAAGAAAGAAAGGTTTTAATGTATTCATGTGCACATACAGATGACTGAAATAACATGTTTGAACACTACGATGAACCTTTGAAGGAGAAACTTGAAGAACGTGATCATTAATGATGATGTGTTCTACCTCTACTGACCACACACGTGCAGCTTAACGATCAGGTACCACACAATAAACACATTTTTTTCTTTTCTCTTAGTCTCATTTATCAGACACATTGTTCAGTGTAATCCTGCCTTTCTGTCTTTTTTCTAATGTTTTCTATTCTTAAATTACTCTCATTACAATAATGATAAATGTTTTGTGTTTTTGTTCTGAACGAACATGGAGCAGAAGTAAACTGTAACTCTCTCCTCAGCCTGCTGTCTTTGTGTCTTTGTCCTGTCCTCCACGTTAATGAGCTTCATTCAGGGTTAATTCAGCTGCACTCAGACCTGCAGCATGATATTGACTGTGAAAACGTGTGTGAACGAATGTGGTCATATTTGCATTTTAATTTGGTAAAACTTGTGTAAAGGTTTGGCTCTACAGATCATTGGAGTGGATATACAGACTATGAAGCGAGTGAATGATGTTAAGTTAGCTGTCAGTGTGTTGTTTATTGATTACTGAGATGGAGATAAAATCCCTAAAAATACCTCTAAAAGTAGAAACTGCCACTTGAAATACAGTCCACACAACTGAAACTCTGTGTCTGCACTACCAGAGTAATCTTCCTGATGGTTAGTGCTCTGACAAGAGACCCATTGAAAACAGAAAGGTGAAAATCGAAGCAGCAGAGGCTGAGATAATCTCACCTTAAGTCTTTATTTCCAAAACCACTGGATCCTACATTTCCCATAATGCAGCCTATAACTTCCCTCTTTTATAGACTATGCCTCCATTGTGTAAACCGCTTTCTCTTGTAAATGTGTAGTTACCTCGCCCAAGCTGGAATAACCCTGATGACATCACTATGACATCACCCAGGCTATTTTCTCTGTTCCTCTAGAGTTATGCGACACGTTAACGACTTCATTTCTGTTCATGTGTAAACTGTTCAGGTGAGTGCCCCTTTATTAAATGGATCACTGTTAAATAGCTTCACTCATGAGTGGACCAGAATGGAAGATGCTTGCTAAGTATGAGGCAACCACTGCTAACTCAAGCTGGGAGACGACAGCTGGTTGTTAGCTCAGATATGACCATGGAGCATTGGGCATGGAGCCATTCTGCATCATGAGAGCCATGAAGCTGACAACAGTGTTAAAGCAACATTGTGAACTTTTCTCTTATAAGCTAACGTCTGTTAAATCCTGTTGATGCTACACTGACCTGTAATCAGGTGAATGGTGTCTCTGTCAGTCGTACGTCTGTTCTCACACTCTGTAACTTTGAGCTCTTGGTTGGGAGATGTACATAACACTTTACGGCACTAAGTCACACACCACCATCTATTTGACTGATTTTGGTGAAACTGGATCATATTTTATGGAGAAAATGTTTTCTGGTTTTTCCTCTGATGTCCTCCAGCTGCTCTGCCTCAACTCTCTGTGATTTACAGAGTTTCCTGATGGACAGTGAAGTAAACAGCTGACAACTGTAGCTGCTGTTAGCTAATGTTAGCTCAATTTGTCAGCTGGACTGCCTGAACTGTGAGTTCAGAGCACCGGAGGAGTGTTACTGTTTGTACCACAGGCATTTTGGACCACGGGAAGAAGAGGAGGTTTACAGGCCTGGGTTGCAGGGGAATGCTAACAAAAAGCGTAGCCGGTGTTGTGCCAGAACTGGAGCTGGGAAAGTGGGCAATGCAGTATTTGTACCACAGGTGTTTAGGACCACCAAGAGGTTTCAGGCCTGGGACATGGGCGCACGCTGATGGTGAGCAGAGCTGGTGTCTGAAGAAATGACCAAAGATGACATTGACAGAGGAGCATAAAAAGAAGTGAGCAAGCAAGGAGTCAATAATGAGGGTAAGCACAACCTCTCTTGTAATATTGCTTAAGAAAATATGATTACGTCCTGCCTGGACTACATCTTACCCATTCAGAAATTTAGAAGTGCCCATGGACCTCAGACTGCTTTTAAACAGCTCAAGAAAACTCAAGAAGAGTCTCTGCTTCAGTTAGAGTTCTGGTTTTTAATCATGTGTTGGAATATTTTATTCAGAAACTGCTGAGGAAAAATATACCGTGTTCAACAGGGGGGCACAGTTACATGGCTTCATCTAACATATCAATACGGGTCTCTGTTGGGGAGTAGCTAATATTGCAAATGTAAAAAACATCCTTAAGTGATGTCACTTGAGTCAGGCTCAAAGAATCCCCAAAATCAAGAAATTGTGTACTTAAAATGAAATGTGCTTACATACCTTCATCTCTGCTGATTAACGAACATACTACGCCCAAATCTTCAAGTACATCCAGTTTATTGGTGTGGTGTGTGTTAGCTTTAACACTGCTGTGACCTGCTACCTGCTGCTACCTATTACAATCACTGAATGAATTTGACGCAGATGTGATTCTGAGGTCTGGAAACAGCTTCTGCTCTTCAGTATGTGTCATCATTCTTTTGGCTACATGACTTGTGGTATGATAATGTTGTTCTATTGGGTTGGTCCAAACTGAAATATCTCAACAATACTTGATTGATTTCCAATAAATGTTTGTATGGATGAAGCTGGATTAGGCCTACTCTTGATGGACCCCTACTGATGTTGGAGATGCTCTGACTTTTTATTTATTTAGTTACTATTTAATTAATTACATTAAGTACTTACATCCAGTACTTGACTGAATACCTGCAATGACATTTTTAAAACAAAGGAATCAACGATTGGTTGCCACTTTTTTTGCAAATTAGCAAATGTTAGCATGCTAAAATGCTAATCGTCAACACGCTGGCATTGTCATCAACTTTTTTTCACGGCAGCCTATCTGACATGAAATCGTAACATAAACACACGTGTTACCAATGATGCTAATAAAGGTTCCGTTCCATTCAGGTCAAACAGACCTCACGGTAAAGGCTCTGCTGCAATAAATGGAATGGAACCTTAATCAGTTTCACTGAAAACACCCGTGTTCGTCTGTTTCATGTCAAAAATGGCTGCTGTGGAAAAGGCCTACTGTGAGCATTTTAGCATGTTGACGTCAGTGAGAGGAAGGGTACACTCAGTCTGTCACACCAAGACATAAAAAAAAAAAAAAAAAACTCTGGGCATGAGAACATGCAAACTTCACACAGAGAGGCCGCCATGCTGTCCTGTCAGAATGAGTTCACAGGGCTAGTCTTCAGTGTTTAATTGTCATCATTTTAATATCAAAGGACGATATCATGTTGAGCTGAGGGTTCAGTACATTCAAGGATTTTTTTATGGAAACTGTCAAGAAAGTCAATAAATAACAGAAGTGAAAACAATCACAGCTGGAGTTAACACGGTACTGACAATAGATCAAGCCATTCCTTAAGTCATAAATAAACATTCAATATTCATACAGACTTTTTTTAAAAACAAAGAAATCAACTATCTGTCTATTACGTCTTTTAAAACAGCATTCGGGAGCTAGAACATAGATTTATGTACAGTTTCTGGTAAATATTCACATTCTATCAAAATAATCCGTTGAAATTAAAGCCTTCAAATGTTGTTGTAGTAAAAAGAAGAGCAGAGCTGAGTGCTGTGCTCACAGTCTGTCTGCTGTGCTGCTGTTCAGTCATACAGTCAAACGTGTCTCTGGGCTCAGAGTGTGTATGTGTGTGTGTGTGTGTGTCTACAGGTGTGTGCTGTAGAAGGCGGGTGCAGCGTAGCTCTGTGTCCCCAGCATGAAGGGGGACAGGACGTGGCTGGCGGTGAGGAAAGGCAGCTGGACTAGGCTGCCGGTGGGGGGGTGATGGTGGCTGGCGTAGCCAGCGTGCATGGCCAGGTGCCCGCTGATTGGAGGGGAAGGGCTGAGAGGGCTGAGGCTGCCCAGACCTCCTCCTCCTCCCGTACCTCCTCCTCCTCCTCCTCCTGCGCCAGTGGGAGCAGAGGTGTCAGCTCCAGGATTCTGTTTCTTCCACTTGGTCCGGCGGTTCTGGAACCAGATCTTGACCTGGGTCTCAGTGAGAGAGAGCGACAGGGCCAGGTTGAGCCGCTCACATACTGACAGGTAGCGTGTAGACTTGAACTTGTTCTCCAGCGCCACCAGCTGCTCGTAGGTGAAGGCAGTCCGGGCTCTGCGGGGCTTCCCCGACTTGGAGTCCGAGCCAGAGCGCTTCCTCTTAGGCTTGCCCTGTGAGCCCTGGCTCCCGTTGGTCTGGGCGTTGGTGATCTGGCCTCCTCCGGGGCTTGCCGTGTCTCTGGCGGGGTCCTGGTGGCTGTGCTGGCCCAGATCTCTGTCTCCGTTACTGGGCAGAGCTGAGCTGCTCTCCTCACTGCTGTAGGGCCCATCTGGAGCCTCTGAGTCTGGGGTCCCAGATCTGTGGTAGTCATCCTCATCTGGGCTTCTGTATACAAAGCCTTCCTCTGGAAACACACACACAGAAGACACTGAGATTAACACCTGTCAGCAGAATCTAACATGTGAAGCAAGCTTTGATCTCAGTATCTGTGTGTGTGTGTGTGTGTGTGTGTGTGTGTCGGGCTGCAGTCCCTCTAATGGCCACTATACAGTACGCTGGCCTCCACACACACTCAAGTGGAAGAGCTAGAATTCAATAGATTCTATCTGAAACACTGCAGCACCACCTGGCCCAGCTCTGTGCTCATTTACTCACACACAGTCAATAGAAACATGCATCACGTCAACATATTATCAACTGAAATAATAAAGACATCTATCGAAATGTTCAAACTGGACCTAATCCTCAAGATTACATCAAACTTGGTGTTAATTACCAAATATATCTACAGTAAATCAAACTGCCACGTTGATCTCAGGACCTCCAGACTGCCTGGTGTGTCTTGCCCATGCCCACCTTTGTCCCAGTGTTGTGCAATCTATGGTAACTGTAAAATAACACTAATAACTTAATTAGGAACGTGGCTGATTGAAAGTTAACTTAACAAGACGGCACATGATCTGAAAGTAAGACTAGAATAAAGAGTGATCGCTGAACTCTGCAGGGTGGAGATGTGACCAACAATCAGCCACAGTAAAAGTCAGTGAGGCCTGCACTCTCTGTGTCTAATGTCTAATTAGATCATTTAAATGCAAATCATTCAAAGTTTGAAAAGAGCTTTAGAGGAACTAATCACACAATTAGTCAAAGTGCTTCGTTAAAATATCGTCCTCTATGAGTGCTTATCAGCCAAACATTTGGAGATCGGCCAGTTGGCAGCTGAATGCCATAATTAGGATGTAAAATAACATTTGACTGTGCTCAGCACCAGGGCCGGATCAACCCACTAGAGGGCCCCAGGGCCAACAAGAACAGCGGGGAGTGTCTGATACTCTGTTCAGGAATGTACAACACACACACACACACTGACAGAATAAAGGTGACAGAGAACCATTACATACAGAAGATGATGGGCCATAATGCAAATCTTATCATGTCAGTTTATATTTTGATATTTAACCAAAAATATTTGAATCACTGACAATGTGAGATTCAGTCAGAACAAACTGAATGACACTCTTCAGGGCCGCTGAGGTCTCTGGGAAGTGAACACTTTGCCTGTTAGTTCATCCAGCCTCCATAAATAATAATGTGTCTAACAACTGAACGTTAGTACGTTTTAAGCATTAAAAAAATAAACTAAACACACATTTAAAAACATCCTTAAATTATAACTTCATATTAAAGTTGCAGTACAAAAATGTTTAATGAACTCATTCATCATGAAATCTGCGAATTTTGAAATAAATATAATTGTGTTTCTTTTTTATTATTGTTATTATTTATGAATGCAATAAGACAGAAATCAAGCTTTAAATGTATGAAACTTTTAGCTGGCAGCTGACACATCAGCTCTAAAATGTATAAAACATTTAATTTAGGCCAATGTTCCTTTTTAAACTGCATATGAATTATTTGTGTTTTTATTTAATCATAAATATTAGAGCAGATATTAAAATATTGACCATGTTGAACATTTTAAATATGACATATTGTTTGAATCATTTCATCTGTAGTTTATGAGCGTTTGACTGGCTCACAGTCCTTCAGAGTAAGAGAGTTTAACACTGGGCCTTAAAACATGCTGTTATTAATACTTTTATTGTTCATTAACAGTAATTAGAATATTTATGAATGTATATTTATTAAACAGAAATCATCCAAATGAATTTTCATTTGAATATTCATCTTAAAATAAACCACAGATGCATTTATATTTAGAATATTCACTAGTGTGATGTCCTGATTCATTACATTACATTAAAAAATAAACTCAACTTGTGTTTATTATTATTATTATTATTATTATTATTACGACTTTAATGGTGGAATTATCATCATGATATCAACAGGATGTGATGGACCTTTATTTTGATAAATGGTGGAGATAAACAAGTGTACTTTTAAATGTTAAAGACACATTTTTTTTAAACGTGTCTAGATATTCTCTGCACAGGTTTAATAAATGAAATTCAGTTTTGTCTTTATAGTATAAACTAGTTCTTCACTGGCTGTTTAAAGGGAAAGTTAAAACGCACTGAGTGTTGGAACCATCACAGATTAGACAAATAACGAAATGAAACGTAAAGAGTGAAAAAGAAAGAAGAATGAAGAATAAATGAAAAAAAGATAAAAATGTAAATATATATATATGATAGAATTTATCAGGATGATGATATGTTTGTTGTATGATATGTTGATATGTTTTTCATATCAAAGAGAGTGGCTGATTGGAGCTAATGTCTTTGAATGGAGCTCAGTCACAGTGCAGACTGCTGTTTGAAACAGATATTCACCAATCAATAATACCGATCACACACACTCACACGCGCGCGCGAACCGTGGCCAATTATCACTTGCCTTTTTTTTTTTTTTTTTTTTTAACTGAGCTTCAATTAAAGGCGACATGGTTTTCTTTTTTTTCTGGCAGACAGTAAACTCAGGAAAACTTCCGCGTGTGTGTGAACGCCGCCGTGTGTGTTCGTTCACACCGACACAACATTCTTCATCATTTTTTTTATTTAAAAAATATATATCTTTGTGTCTGACATGTTCGTGTCTCAGGATTTAGACGGTTCTCTAATCCTCTCTGTGAATAGACGCGTCCACACCGAGCAGGAAAAGTTACCGTGAACGCAGCATCCACGCAGAAAATTACATTTTCATAAAATTAAAACAAATAAAAGTCACAGCAAATTAAAATGAAGCACAAAGGAAAATATTTGCTAAATATATATCGAATAAAAAAGAAAGAATGTTCCTCGTGGCTGGAATGTGTGGTGTGTTCATAGTCTGTCTCTGAATGATCAAATAATACTGGACGGACTTAAAAAAAAACATACTTTAGATAAATAAAAAAGATTAGAAAAGATAGATAAAAAAGGAGCAGAATGAAAAACGTTTGGACAGAAGGACAAAAGTGGGCACGAGCCGGCTGAGTGGCGGGAAAATAAGCCAAAATTATATATATAAACAAACATAAGATGAAGGGGACGTGGGGGGTTCCGGATTTAAAGGTTAACTCCGTGTAAACTCGTGTAGACTTACTGCTCTGGTAGTCCTCAGCACCGTAGCAGCCTTTACTGGCCTCCAGGCTGGGCTCGCGCTCCCCGGTGCTCCCTCTCCGGTTCTCCGCTCCGTACGCGCTCAGCTCGCGCTCACCTCGGTGGCTCGCGTGCTGCTGCTGTCTCCGGCTGCTCGTGAACTTGTTGGGGTCCAGGATGTCCAGGACGGAGAAAGAGGTGGTCCGGTGCCCGGTAGGGCCCTGGAAAATAACGCATCGGAATTATTCACTCACAGTATTTATGATTATTTTTATTATTAGTTAATAAAACAAAACTAAGCGAAGTTCATTTCCGTTTCTTCGGTGTGGAGAACGTGACTCTGCTGGTGTACTGATGCAGCAGATGAAATGTACTGTTCTCACTCATTTTTAAAAGAGTTATGTATCCATTTATAAATAAATAGTATTATAAATAAATAGTATTATTGATTTAGGACACTTTTCCTTCCACACTAATTTCACAGTAATTTTAACCATGTATCTAATATTAAAGAATAATAGCCTAATAATAATAATAATAATAATAATAATAATAATATGAACAACAATAATAAAACGAGTTGTAGCACATGTCCGTAAAATCCTGTAATTAGCCTACATGTGTATGTAACTAGTGCTGAAGTACTGAAGCACCTGAAGGCAGCATCAGTGTGATGCACACTTCACAGGCAATAACACGGACGGTAAACTGTATTCATAAAGCAAGCAGCCACAACATGAACACAAATCAGCTGCATTTCTTTTATCAAATATGTATGATCAATACAGAATCATGAAGAAACCCGTTTTTATTTACACACGTCAGCTGTTGACGGAGAAACACAGTAAACTCTGTTTTAAAAAAATATTTCTTGATGAAAAAAAAACTGTAAAACAAACATTTTTTTTTTTAGTTTAATGAAAGCATTAATTTATGATTTCCATAAAATCTCCAACACCCACATAACTTACAGCAGTTTGACCCCGCATGCGTACACCGTGTTTACTGTATGATATAGATATGTGCGCTGAATTTATATCCTGAAGATTTATGTCAAGCCAAAAAGGTGAGCGAGTGTATGAAGCAGATAAAAGCTGGCGCGGAGGCTCGGCGTCACTTCCCTCCTGCTCTACATCCTGATTAGGATCATTCATTTATTAATGAGGCCAGTCTGGAGCATGTCGACATGAATAATCCCACATTAATAATTTTATAATTCTCCCCTGAAATAATCCGAGGGAGTACCCAGAGGGCCTATTAACATCTGATGATAAGAATAATCACACGGTACCGTGATCAGAGCTGCGATTAGCGGGAATAATCCTTTATTTAAGATACGGAGGAGTTCATAATTAAGCCGGTGTGTAATCCACGACAGTGGAAGTGATTCTGTTTCCGGGACATAAACACGAGGATTCCTCCAGGATCATAATGGATCTATTTTTAATTCAAAGATTTTGAAACTAATTCTTCATGGAATTTTCGTTTATTTAAATTAAATTATTCGGTTTAATAGAAGCAGAAGGATTCTATTGTTGCTGATATTCATAATAAATCACATCAGTCTAAAACAGTCAAATTCGCGTGTTTTCTTTCTTTTTTTCTTTTTTTTATCCACTGCAGCGCAATCAAACTTCCGTTTGCAGAGTCTATTTCCCTCTGAGCCTTTATGGAAACTCATTTGATGACATCTACTTTATTTTTATTGTTCCCATCACATTAGCGCAGCAAATTGGCTGTTAATTTTACTGCTATATCTTAATTAAGGCCTCATCTGCCTGCTGGAACCGAACAGTCAGGACGTGATAACAGGCCCACATGACGACACGACAGTACCGTCAACATGATCATAAAAATCAAAGAAGAATAAAACAAACAAATATGACAAACATCGCCGCAGTCACACTCTGTACATTTCTTTCACTTTGTCTCATTCTGCTAAACTCTTCTCACTTTCTGCTACTTTTCATGCCAACTCTGTCTACCGTTTATTTTCATGCATATACTGGCTTTACTGGTTCTGTTCCGGTTGTACCGGTGATCCAACGTGATATATTTTCATTGACACCCTCTGCTTCCTGAAGTTATCGTTACTGTCTGCTGCTACAACACACTTTTCCTCACAGAAACTCCATCAAGTTTGCTCCATCTACCTGCTGTGGCGGGGCTAACACCGGGTTCGTCGGCGGTGGTTCCGAGTGGTTCTCCACGACCTGAGCATCTCTACCTCCGGCCACCGCGTTGGAGAAGAGCCGCTTCTCACCGGGGGCACCTCCGTCGAGCATGTCTCCGCTGTCCGGGCCCACCACGGTTTGGATCCCGTCCCCGGCGGGAGCCGGTACGGCTCTGTCCCGACTCATCACGGGTTGGACTGTGTCCGCCACGGGCCCTGCTACGACTCTGTCCCGGCTTATCACGGTCTGGACCCCGTCCGCTCCGGGCCCCGGTACCGCTCTGTCCCGGTTCATCACTTTACTCTCCTTTTTCCATATATCAAGAATCCGGATTAAAAAACGGGAACGATAAAAAAAAATTAGATTCAAACCGGTTTAAAGGGACTGTATGATATTCATGTCAAAATAATAAGTTCACACCACAGGCCGGCTCAAGAGTCCCGTCAGCATCCAGACTAAGACGATGTGTTCAGCCCGTCAAAGTTTTCCATGGGGGAGAGTCTGCAGGGATGGAGGGCTTTAACTGGACTACCGGCCGGTCCCGTTAAACTTTAAACTTCTTCTCTCTGTCTTCTCCTCTCCGGCTCTTTCCCCTTCATCCTCTGCGTCCACCGCGGCAATACAACGTCTCCGGTGATCTAATGTCTGTCTGTCTTGTACGCTGCCGTTATCCCGGGCTTGGCACATACACATACACACACACACACATAAACAGCGCTCGGGCGTCCGACCTCCAGCCTCGCGCGCTCTGTCTGGTCACCAGTGGGTGCGCGCGCTGGAAACCTGACAGGAGTTGAAGGCGGGACGGACGCTGATCTATCTCTCCAATAGTTAAAACTAGCTCGCGCCTTTCTCTCTCTCTCTATGTCCCTCTCTCCCCATTAGTTAAGTGAAGCCCCCTCTCTCCTCCCTGTGCGCTCTCTCTCTCTCTCTCTCTCTCTCTCTCTCTCTCTCTCTCTCTCTCTCTCTCTCAGCTCGTGCAGCTCTCAACACCTTTTTTGGTTTTCAGCCGGCCCCTCGAGGACCCACTATCATATACCCTACTCACATATGTCCCCCTCCCTGTGCGCGCGCGTGTGTGTGACTGTGTTAGTTCGTCTCCCTCCTTATTTATGCATTCCTATTCAACTCTAAGGCTTGTAATTGGCTACAAATTAATCCCACTTCCACTAATAGTCTATTATCTCGGAGTGCGCGCGCGCGTGCGCCGCGGTGTGGCTTTCCGATGAGGAGAAAAAAAAAAAAGAGAGACCGAGAGCGGGAAGCGCGCGCTGCCTCGTCTCAGTTTGTAGTCCGCTGAAAGAGCTCGCGGACCTCACAGCGTTAGCCACTTTGTTCACACAGAACTGAAGCGTTATATGTATAATATATAATATTAGCATCGCTTATGTGTAGCACAGGCAGGCTGACAACAGTTACTACGTTCAGTTATAAGTTATAATGGCCGGAATTAGTGTTAGTGTGTGGCGGAGCTACAGTAGCTTTGGTGTGTCGCAAGGTTAACTGGCGTGGCTGTAATTGATGTGTAGCTGATGTGTAATGTGTCGCCTCACTCTAAGCTTCACTTGTGCATCCATATGAGAGGAGCCCTTATCTTTAATGCAGATTCCAGGGCAGGGCCTCTCCTCAAAACTCAATTACGGCCTGAATAAAGCCGGTAATGTCCCCGCTGCAGTGAAATATTGATTCCTAATCCTTGGCAGTCATTACTATGCCAGAAAATAATAGACCACAGAATTGGATTTTGATTTAACACACGACGTGTTTATTCAAATGCTCGGGACTTAATATTCCGTTGACTCTCATTTTCAGCCACAGAGGAGAGGGGAATAGTGATGGGGGGCTCTGACGCCACACTTTTTTTTTATATTGTTGTGGAAGATTTTTTTTTTTTTTAAAGAAAGAGGTGATGGGACATCTTTCCTGTCCTCCTCCCCGGCCCTAATACACAAGGTCAGCTCCATGTAATTGCCTTGCTCAATGATCCTTAGGAGGAAGAAATTAAAAGTTGAGCAAAATAATGGCTGAAACAATGAGACATGATTAGCCAATCAGAGAGCCGAACCCATTACGGGGAGCCTTTTGATCTACTTCCTGCTTCCGCCTGCAGGCTTTATGGCTTTATTTTAAAACAGTCAATATATTAACTATATTAAATATCACAGCAGCTTATTCACCTTGGGAAATATTAGCATTTTAACTATGGTGGAAGAAAACTATAAAACACTGCCAACACACACTGCTACAGGGACAATGAGCAGAGAAGAAGCGGTAGGGAAAATCAGCCAAGTGAGTACAGAAGAATGTTAACTACTGTTATTATGTTCTTTATCTGCAGATGAAGTCAGAGCAGCCAGGCTCCCTCTTCTGGACTTCTCTGAGAGAAAATAAAACATAAATAGGTTTACCATGTCAAATTAAACATGTACAACAATTTATGACTCCACTGACTCTGTGTCTAGACTGAACCCCCTGAAGTCCACCTGAAATACTAACATTTATCAAATAATACTAACAACAAGAATAATATGGTGTCATATTGTAAGAATAAAGATAAATAAATAATATTAATTATTTAATTAAAAGTCAGATAAGTTAAATTAATTAAAATGCCATAATTCCTAATCAGTGTGTGTGTGCATGTATGTGTGTGTGTGTATGTGGGGGGGGGGGGGGGGTTTACTGACTCATAATTAATAATTAACTTAAAGTGAGGATCTGCAAAATGTTCTCACTTAGCAGTCACTGCCTCATTTTATTATTGTTATGAGGACACTGGCTCTTTACAATGATAGTCGCACTATGCCACACACACACACACACGCAGCGGCAATCCTGGTTCCCACAGTGTGTGCCAGCAGACTCTGTGGGAACACTCCCAAGCCTCTCCCTCTCACCATTCAGCATGTGTGTGTATGTGTGTGTATGAGAGAGCGAGAGAGACAGAGAGAGAGTGAGCCGGTGTGTGTCTTGCGTCTATAATTATTCTAATGAAGGTTAATGAGCTCTGCTCAGCCTCCTCTTTATTAAATTAATCTCAGCCAGTAATGAATCATAATTACTATAATTAGCAGCTTGAGCTGCCTGATCTCTGCCTGGTGGCTGGTCAGAGTGAGGTGATGATACGGAGGCTTTCATCAGACCTGCAACCTTCATCTGCACAGTCCTCTGCTGTCTCCACTGTCCACACTGAGTGACCCCTTCTTATATGATGTACTTTACATTATTATTATTATTACTGACTGATCAATATGTCATTGAATGGAGGCACACCGTCCACACATTTGGATGAATATGCCTTCCTCCTATTATTGCTATTAGTATTATTTTAGTATTTTATAGCTATTTCATGATGCATTCCTCATTCTCATGAAACGCACATTCCACGTTGGCTGCATATTTTCAGGAATCTATATCTTTACACACATTTCTGTGTTTTTGGAAAAATTGACGTATTTGCATATCTAATGACATAGTTCCACTGTATTCATATCTCAGCTACAGTTTTCAATAGGGGGTCTGCAACACCTAAAGGGTCCTCACAGTTACTGCAGGGGTCCAAATTATAGTTTGATCTTTTTTCCCCCCAAAATTTAAAGAAGTGTATATTAAGACCCTCAAATTCCCAAATCTTAGAGTTCTCTAAAATAACACATGCAGTTTATTAATAAATGTCAAAAATGTCATATAATATCTGATATATTTTCCTCAGGAAATGCTTTGTAGTCAACTTGCATTTAAATTAACAGTTTCAGTGGCTCATGATCTAAATGTTGTTCCTGAGTTCCGTCAGTTTGACACATTTGACAAGAACAGTGACAAGAAACACACAAGACTTCAATATATCATTTTAAAATGTAAAAATACTGAATACTGACACAAACCGTCCGCTATCAACAAACCTGACATCTGTCCAAAACCACTAGCTTTCAAAAACACATATCAGCATTGCCCGATTTATTATTATTAAACATACAGTTCAAATTATTCCCCGTCTCTGACTCCGTCCTTTTTTCATCCGTCTCTCTGCTTCATCCATCCCTCCTGTTTTTCTATTTTGTGTCTTTTCAAGGTTCTATATTTTAGATTAGCCCTCCTCCTCTTCCCCATTACAGGAGTAATAGCCCCCCATCCTCCACTCACACACACACTTGGCACACACACAGACACACATGCACACACACACAGCCCCCCACCACACACACACACATACCCACAGTTAGACACTCAGATAGCATCTGACCTGAAGAATTAATTAAATATGATAGCTGATTAAAAATAGCATAACTAATAGTGTAATATCTCAAGCTGTCGTCTTTAATAGTCAACATTGTGTGTGTGTGTCTTATCTGCTGCAGACAGACGCTCTCACTATTGATTCCTGTTCATTTCAGTTGTCAGGCAGACCACTCAGCTCATCTGGAATCATTAAACTCTACTGTCTGCCTGTTTCTGTCTCCACCGAGGTCTCTCTGCCTGTCTCTCTCTCTCTCTGTCTCTGTCCTCCTCTTACTTCATTTTCATACTTTTATCCATCCATATTATATCATTTAAAATCATGCATTTTGTTTTTAGAAATTAAATTAACAAGACAGTGTAGCAGTATTTGACTAGGCAATATTACAATCACAATCAGTAGTTCAGGGATGAGGATTTTTTTTTACTCCCCTGTGTCAGTGAGAAAACATCAATGGCAAAATTCAAACGTAGGATTTTTTTTTTTTTTTTACAGAGTTTAGAGCAATTTGGCAGAAAAAATGAATGAATGAATGAATGTGTTTTTCTATCATATACTGTAATGTGAGCTGGTTTACAACATAAGCAGTGGTTGATGCTAAATTTCCAGTCAGAAAACCAGAAGAAGAGGGCGCAACAAGGTGATGTAATTAAAAAAGTGCCAGTGGAAGCTCAACCGGTGACAAACAAACAGAAAACAGAATGTAAATCAGACATTTGTGTTTGTTTCATGTGTTAATGTGAGGAAGGTTACATCAGATCTGTGAGGAACCATCACAGATGGCTATGTACTGGAAAAAAAGTGTAAAACAAAAGACAAAAGACAGAAAGACAACAAAACAAAACAAACTAAAAAACCCACCTCAATTAAATGTAAAACTAAACATGGCTATTGACAACCACTAGTCAGAACATATAGTATATATAGACAGTCAGAACACCAATTAATCTTCCTGTAAAAAATAGTCCTAAAGAAAAACTTAGTCAGCTGTTAAATAAAATAAAATAAAATAAAATAGAATAAATTAAAATGAAATAAAATAAAATAAAATAAAATAAAATAAAATAAAATAAAATAAAATAAAATAAAATAAATGACTTACAGGTCCAGTGTGTAGGATTTAGTTGCATCTAGTGGTCTAATCACTGCATTGTAATCTCAGAAACAACAAAAAAGCCATTTTCTAGAGTCAGTATTTAGTTTGTCTGTTCTGGGCTACAGTAGAAACACAGTGTTTTAACATGACGGCCTCCATGAGAGAGGACCCGCTCCAACTAGATATAAAAGACAAATTTGAAATAAAAACAAAAAGATTCTTATTTTGAGGTGATCATACATGCATGAAAACATAGTTATGAATATTATATTACATGTCTGCCTTATTCTGAAATTAAAGGCCCCAAATGTTACACACTGCATCTTTAAACTAATGACTAATAATAACTTTGTTTGAAAAAGGACGAGGCTGGTGTTATTTTACATTTTACTTACTGTCAACAAATTCAACAAAATCTATTTAGAATAAATGTAAAAATCAAAATCAACAAACTCAATGAAAAGACCAGAACCACTCTGACCTCTGACCTCCACACTCTGTCTGTGGCTCTCAGGTCAGAGTCCATGATGTAAATGATTTCAGACGAGTAGTGTAAATGTGAGGTGTGTGTTCATGGCAATGATGGAACATGTCACCCAGTACACACTACAGCAATGGGACTCGCTGGTGTTTTTGGAACTATGTACTACGTACTTTCTGACAGTACGAAAAATATAGTATATTGTCAGCCTTATCCTTTAAACATACATTACGTATCAGTGTTGTAATGTTAAAATACATTTTCACTTTCATTTGTGTCTGTGTTTATCCCTGATAATTAAAAAAAAACATTTCTAAACCTGCAGGAATCAACTCAGACATACAATTTAGTTTTTTTTTTTTTGTTTGTTTCACAATAAAAGCCCCCTCCCCTCTGTTATTACTCTAGTGAGCTATGTATTCAGCTCTGAGGCTGTTTGCTTTATTCCCAGTGAAAGGCCTGATGCTTCTGACTCGGGTATTCAATCAAAGCCTTTATAGGTCACAGTAGATGGAGAATTGCACACTGGATGTTATGTTGTTGGTCATGAGCTAACAGTGACACTTGGTGGGTCAAGTGACTTGAGCAGGGATGAAGAGGTCTAAATCAATATGGACATCAAATAGAATTCATATTTTAATTATTAATTTAAAGAAATATACTCTATATACTACATTCTGTCCTGCTGTTCTTTATAAAATATCTATTTTACTTTCATAAATATTGCTCAGTTGAATTAGGAGAGGAGAGGAGAGGAGAGGAGAGGAGAGGAGAGGAATGGATGGATGAATTTGGGATGACAGACAGGTGACTTCCCCCTTCCCTCCCAACCTGACTGGAGGTCAGTTTGGTGGTCTCTGTGGTAACCCTGAGGTCAGGGTAAGGCATTAGGGCCAGATGAGTTTTTATTGGTGGAAGTCACAGCTCAGTGATCAGTGTGCATGTGTGTGTCTCAGGCAGTTAGTTTAACTATAGATAGTCATACACACTGCAGTGACTGAGACAACAGAAATCTTGTAATTTCCTCTGCTAAGTGACCTTTCCTGCATGGACGATGCTCTGGTCCATGCAGGAAAGAGGAGGAAGTAGCAGAATACCCCCATGAGGAAGTAGCAGAAGTACAGAAGTAGCTGAAAACCATCCAAACATGAATGCCCTTAGATTCTGCCTCCTGGTCGCCCTCCAGCCTTGCTCTGACCACTGAGCATCCACCTGAGGACCTGAGGTTTCCTACTCTGCCCTTGTCCAGCTCTTTTCTTCTTGAGCTCCCAGGCCACTTGCCCCTGCAACTCAAGCATCTCAGCCTGTCTCTGGTGTTCCCCTGTGAGATCCATGGCTCTTCTTGGACTTTGCTTGTTTTGGGGGGGATTTTGGATTTTGCCTTTTCCCATGGATTTGTTTGATGCCTCCATCTTTCTCTGTCATGTGACCCTCGCCTTGCATTTCATCAAGAGCGTTACTTCCCGGGACCTTCTGGTGCTAATGGTAAAGACACTGTGACAGACGGTGAGCTGCCTCAATGAAGCTCACAGTCACATCTCTTAAGCTGGTTGGCAACATTAATGTTTTTAATATCTCAGTACAAGCCCTCTGTGGTTGATCTAACAAACAATGACAGTCAGACTGCTGACAAGGCACTGCTCTCATACACAAACACAAAAACATACACACACACACACACACACACACACACACAGATGACCAACAGATCAATATTTATGAGCTATCATGCTCCTGACAAAGCAGGAAATTATGGCAGCCAATCAGCGCAGTCTAAAGCTTAGAAATGCCATTTTATTGTCTGATAATTGATTAATCAGTTAATCATTCATCAGCTTCTCCAGTGTTGCTATACTGCTTCCAGAAAATAATACTAGCTGCATAAAGTAAAACACTGATGGCATGGACACAGCTCTGTCTTGCAGTAGCATGATAGAGGTTCAGATAAGTCTGTGGACAGTCTTTATTTCTCAGATGTATGTTAGTATTGATTCCTACTAACTTGTAAAGACAGACTGAAAAGCTGCATTCACTTTTGAATTAATCACAGAGAAGCTGCAGCTTGTTGATTCCTGACAGATATATCACATCATGTAGTGTATAGTCAGTCAGTTCTTTGATGCAAAACAAACATTAGGCAAAAATATTAAAGGACTAGATATAAACATATGGACAGTATGTTTTAAAATGAAAAGCACTGTACAGTTTGAGCATGAATGTGCAATGTCTGCAAAAGTCCACAGGATTCAGAATATGCAAATGTGCAAAATATGTTTTTAAGACAAAATAAATAATTAGTGGCATCTAGAGGTGCAGTTACTGATTGCAACCGCCTCTTTTCACCCTCTCCTTCCTAGTGTGTAGGAGAAAGCATGGTGGCTGTGAAACACCTTAAAAACCTAAAAGACTATTTCCAGTGTTTTTGTCTTTTTGGGCTTGTAGAAACATGATAGTTCAACATAGTGGACATGATGGTAGGCCTGTAGACATAAAAGTTCTCGTTCTCTCAATAACATAATGATTCTTATTTTCACCTGATTATACACTTATGAAAACCAAGTTATGCATATTATATTCCATTTCTGCCATATTCTGGAAATAGTAAATTGAGCATAATCTGACACAAAGGGTGGCACGGTGGTGCAGTGGTTAGCACTGTCACTTCGCAAGAAGGTTCCTGGTTCGAACCTCGGCTGGGGCCTTTCTGTGTGGAGTTTGCATGTTCTCCCTGTGTGGGTTCTCTCCGGGTACTCTGGCTTCCTCCCACCGTCCAAAAACATGCAGATTAACAGTTTACAGATAATAGATGGATGGAAATCTTACACACTGGACCTTTAAATAAAGGCTTATTAAAACATAGAGGCACATTTTTTTCCACACAGCTACATATTATTACATAATCTGCCTCCTTCATAGTAAAATTGAATGCTGATAGTTAAATATGTGTCAATATACCAATATTATATATGAATGTCTCAAACAATCCAATAATAATACATATATAATGTTGTTTCAGGTCTGGACTACTGGATCTGATGGTTATTCATGTGTTAATTACATTAAGTATACAAAAAGTGTGTCTATTCATATATTTGTGATGGACTGATTACAACTGCTTGTGTTTTGTTTTTATTGAAGATATATTTAATATGTGAACTCATTTCTGTCACCATCCTCCAGTGAAGTTGTCAGTGATCCACCTGCTGGAGGAAACAAGCAACAACAAACATTGTGAAAATGTTCTGCCTGTAAAAAAAAACAAACATAAATTTGCATTTGATTTGAAGTCATTTGTGCTCATCTCCTCCAAACACTTGCAAACAGAAGAGTGTTTAGTCATAAACTGGGGCAGGTAGCAACAAAGTGTTTATTAGCTGTCTGCATCTGCACCGAGCATCAGAGTAAACTGTAAACTCTGCTGTACACACAGTATTATTGCAATGAAATGCAACATAAAAAGACCATGAAAATGAGTGGAAAATAGATATTGGCACAAATGTTAATACTGTGCACCAGAACAGGAGACCCCCCTCCCCCCTCCCCATGATGTGAAGTGATGAGAGCCGGTGTGCAGCTTTAAAACCTGAAATCACTTTAAGGTCTTTGTGGCTCTTCAGGGCTAAAATGGTTAAACATAACACCTTATTCTCAGAGTGGCTCTTTCACACAGTAGCAATGATATCTCCGCTGCACAGTTCTTCAATGTGAATGTGTGTGAGGGTGTGTGTGTGTGTGTGTGTGTGTGTGTCAGTGATTGGTTTCTGTTTTATGGACTGGCTAGCAGAGTGCTAGTAATCCGTAGAAATAAATCTGCTTTATTTGACCTTAGTGTTAACTCCAATAAAACACACTTTACTGCTGGGAGGACACACACACACACATACACATACACACACACACTCACATCATGGCCAGCTATCAGGTCATAGCTGGCCACTTGACAACATTTATAAGGACACAGAGGGAAACCTTCCCTTCCACCAGTCCACTCACATTCCTTCAACTAATGAAACTGAGCTGTTGTCCTGTAGCTGAATGTTATAGACAGGAGCACAGGAGGGAAGATAAGCACACACACTTTACACACCCTTTGAGAGTCTACCACCTTTTCAGGATGCATGTGTATGTTTTCCATTCAGTTTTACGCATTATATGACTCTTATATAACTTCATTGTCTCATGCCGTGATGATAATAACCACAAAAGTTACATTTCCTTCATTCTTGTTTGATTCAGCAACACTTGTGGTTACTGGTCATAACATTGTTATAACACAGATACCATAATTCTATACAAAATGACCTAAGAAGAGGTTTTCTCATACAGTGATTATAGAATGGGTAAATGGCTGTAAAAACATGACTACATTTTCCTGAGCTATTTGTATGATCAGTCATTTCATTCAAAAAAGCCCAAAAGTGTCATACATGTGTCTGAGGAGCCAGCATTCAGCCAAAGAAAGACAATATTCATGTTGTATAAGCACAAAAACATAAAAAGCTGAGGTTTTTGTTGATCTTTGATTTCGGAGACATCGGGGTCATGAAAACACAAAACATGTTCCTTTAAAGCTAATATTCCTCACACTAATCTGAATAATGCATCTCTGAGCAGCTTACATGTTCTTTAAATATAACAGTAATTAGTATTTTGGAGCATATGACCAAATGCAGTCATCACAGAAAACATCACTAACTTCCATTTCCTGTCTTGCTCATTTCATGTCCCTATTGTCACCAGCTATCTTGTTCCTGTCACATCCAATCACAGTGGAAGAAAGACTGCCACTCCTCATAATTAGGACAAGATGTTCCAATCTGAAGAGCTCAAGCTCGGATAATTAAGTCAGATGCTCTGACAATTATAACACCGAGTGACAGCGGCTCCGTTCATGGTTAGAAAAGTGCTATCATTGCCTCATCTCACGGAATAATTACTTTATTATAAGCAAACAACTCATGGGATCAAAGTAAGAAATGAAACTTTGTATGAAGATAGTACTAATGAAAGTAATCAGCTCTCAAAGTCTGATTACATTACAGTAAAATGTTCTGAACAGAAAAGAACATTTGATACTCCCAACAACCAACCTAAACCCTTTACTCACTTAACATCTGGGGCAACATCATCAGGATTTGATTTTATGTCAACGGTTAACTGTTAATCAGTTAACTGTTAATCAGTTAACCATCGACAATATTTTTGAAGGCCTATAGAGCAACAGTGTCACCAGCCAACAGTCTGAAGTAAAAAAAAAAAAAAAAAAAAGAGTCAACAACATCAACTGTAAACTGTTTGATGCTACTCATGTTTTTAGCACTATGTACTGTGGACATGCTGTGGACGATTTGCCACAACTATGTGTCACTTGGAGCAACACTTCAGTGTGCTCCTCATTCAAGGCCTCACATTATCAAGTCATTGTAGAGTCAGACAGCATCTCTTGTATTTCTGTACTTCACTTGTTCTATTTCATTTCACATTTTTTGGTTAGTTACTGGTTTAGTTAAAGTTAAAGGTTAGTTAATGGTTAGTTAATGGTTAATGGGTATTGAACTATCAAAAGCAAAACTGGCATCCAGTTGTCAAAGGACTGTAGATGTTTCATCATTACTTTTAAGACTTGTTGTTGCTCTAAAAGTTGAGCTCGACAAACCTTCAAGATCCACTTCCTTCTGTGTTCCAGAGCTTTCATCATCAGAACTTTGAAGCCGACGTGGTCCATAATGGACATCAATCAAATATGACATTCATGAAATGAATATTGTGTAGGTCCCTGAAGGTGTGCTGTGGTATCTGGCACCAGCATGTTACCATCAGATCCTTTAAGTCCTGTAAGTTGTGAGGTGAGGCCTCTGTGGATCTGACTTGTTTGTTCAGCACATCCCACTGCCATCAGGTAAATCAGTGCTTAGGTAGATGGTACGTGTCAAACATCCATGTGAATGGCAGTTTACCCAGCAGAACTTTGCCCAAGCATCACACTGCCTCCACTGGCTTGCCTTCTTCCCATAGTGCATCTTGGTGCCATGTGTTCCTGCTTCTTACACATCAACTTTAAACACAAAATCTTCACTTACGGCAAATATATCCCACTGACAAGTGCCATGATGAGATATTTTAGCTTTTTAAACACTTTTAAACTTTTGGAAACACTTTAATGACAGGAGTAACAATGAATACAAACATACAGTGTAGTTTGTTGCCATAGTGCATGCTGGGAGGTTTCACTACTCAAAATTCATAGAAACTAGTAATATTAGGTTGACTCCAGTGATGTCAAATTATCCATCCATCATTTAATCGTCACGGTGAGGCTGGAGCCTATCCCAGCTGACTTTGGGGTACAGCCCGGACAAGACGCCAGTTCATCACAGGGCTGACACAGAGACAAACAACCACACACTGATACCTATGGGCAATTTAGAGTCACCAGTTAACCTGTTAAGGTTCATGTCTTTGGACTGCGGGTGGAGAACATGGACAGAACGTGCCAACAAGCCAAATTGAATTATTTACTTCAAATAAAAATATGTCTTCACTGAGTGATAAACAGCATTGTTGGCGCTTCTTTTTTGTATATAGTGAAACAGTTGAAGTGTATAGTAACTTGGGGTAATTCACCTAACAGCTGTACAAGGCGAAGCACAAATCCTGCACAAAGAATTATTTAATACTGTATACATCCTTGTAATTCGACCTGGGTCAGCAATGGTTAGCATAGACAGCAGGAGGGTTTGTGGACTGCCACACAAGCTACTGTCCAGGCTGCTGAACTTCAGATCTGCTGCAGCTAACAGTGTGCTGTGCAATAACAAACTAATTAATGGTCTAATACATATATCACTATTGTTTGAGAATGTGAATGGACAGCAGCCTGTCCATTGTAGTAGTGCTGAAACCTTTCTGCCCTCATATGCTGTAACAAGAACCTGTTCCTGTTGATATCTGCCCAGAATTTGATTCTGTCTTTTACCAATGACTGGACATTTCTATATTTTTTATAAACTATTCACTTTATGAATCATTTCATCTATTAAACTTGACACAAATCTAGAAATAATTGAGGAAAAAAGGAAATTGTTTAGAAACTTCAAGAAATGGAGGACAAAATACATGTGACATCTAACCTTTCAATTAAAATGTAATGAGCAGGATTAATGTGAAAATTAGGCACTTTCACACTCTCAGTTGTTTCAAAGTTAACTTGGAGCAAGTCTGAGACAAACTGTTACACAGACTGTTACACAGACTAAAGTAGAAATCAGTTGTGCTTCTGGCTGCCACTGAATGAGAGAATAAACCTGCAGAAACCAAATAAAACAGAGAATTCTGTTTAGGAACAGATGAAAACCAGACGTATCGCCTTCTCTTAAGCCACTGAATTAAACTGATAGCCATCGCTGCTGTTATAGACTGAACAAGGAGCTAAATAACTACCCAGTGCACACATACACACACCGCCAGCCCAAACCTACATTCTGCATCTCTATTCAGCTGCAGTAAACTGAATTATACATCCATCATAATCAAACGGTATTAAATTTGTGTTACAGTTAGTATCTGGCTTAAATGCCTTGTACAGTGTCACCAAAGTGATGCGCTACATTTTATCACACCACATTGATGCTACAAATTTGAGGCACCAGCTCACACCATTGACTGTAGTGGTTATTTTGTGTTTTTGTGTGTGTGTGTGTGTGTGTGTGTGTGTGTGTGTGTGTGTGTGTTTTTTGTCTTTGTTCTGTTGTGACCTTTATATTGTCGTCTTGAAAAAGACATGATAGAAGCACTATCTGCGACAATGTAATGCAAGATGATGTAAAGATATTACCAGAAAAGACATGCAAAACAAGAAATATGTAAATGACAGACATTACAACATTAAAAAAAAAAGAAAAGTAAACTGAAACTGTGTTAACTTGTTTTATAGTAACTGACCCTAGCTTGCTACCTGACTGTGAGACAGCTAGTTTGGAGATCTGTTGTGACCAAACAGCAACCTCTGTGGCTGTGAAGTGAAGTCTATGCTGAAGAAGCAAAAACTGCAGTTCCTCAAATGTCCACTTGAGGCTGGCTTCAAAACGAGTCAGTCTCCATAGGTCCCCATGTTAAAATGTCCAACTTCACAGCAGAAATAAACATGTTTACAGCCTGGTACAAAAAACAGTTTTGGTCTCTATAGCTAATTTCCCCGTTCATGACAACTGTACTGAGGGTGAATTTATATACAACTCACCTGTTCAAATGATGTTAAGACTTAAAGTTATGCAGGATTAACACAGCTTTGATTGACAAGTAGGTGAGTTACAAATGGCTTACATGAACACCTAGGTGTCCACCAATGATCCGTGTCTTTGCCAGTCTTTTAGATTAGCTGTAAGGTGGAAGAGGCAGGACAGGCCGAGATGGCAGCGGACAGAGCCACATATTCTAAGCTTCACAACAGCTCTTCAGAAGCCTGTGGGTGACGTTTACGCTTAAGCTGTCCATTCTTTATACTGTCAGTGGTTTCAAATGACTTGTGCTGGCATGTTCCTGGCTAAATAGCATTTTAACGGTAGTTCTGCATACAGTAGGTCATGAGCTGGCCCTGTGAGACACCTGTTTCAGACGAAAGAACTTCCTATGGAGACTTTATGGTTTGACCACTGCTTTTCTCACTTAATTATATGCACTGGGACACAGAGGGGTAAAAAAACACAGAGATTCTTATTTTCAGGTGATTATAAACTAATGAAAACACAGTTATGAATATTATATTCTGTAAATAGAACCCCTTAAATCTAACACACTGGGCCTTTAAAAATAAATGATAAAATAATTATGCATTAGGTAATAATATGTACATACAATAAAATGCTATTGACTTTTACTCTTCAGGAGAAAATGCCTTAACTTTGCTGGCCTTCCTTCTTTTATTATCATTGAGAGGACATTATAGGTGCACACACTCACACACACACACTCACACACACACACACACACACACACACACACACACACACACACACACACACTCACACACACATGCACAGCTGTCAAGTATAACATCAGAGCTCCAGGCAGAGAAATGTGGCATGTGTGCAGCAGCAGAAAAAAAGCAAATAAAGCAAATAGTGTTATCAGTAATTTAACAGCAGGCTGATATGGCCTATTGATCTGTCCACTGGAATCTTTTATCTCCACAACACAATGTATCCACTCTGCTGTTTATGACCCCCCCACCACCACCAACACCACCACACACACACATAGTAAAACACAAGCTCTGCATCTCACAACACACACAAGCAGAGACACACTAACCACACACAAATATGAAAACAGTCAAAAGAACACAATAACAAGACATAGGTTGTTTAAGGCCCTGAGCTGTAATCGTTCTTTTATTCCACCACTAGGAGTCGCCAAAGTTGAAAATTCAGCTCAGTGTCTAATGCTGATTTGTTGTGTGCTTCCAGTGTCAACTGGGATCATCTCTAGACCCCCATGACCCTGATAAGGATAAGCGGTTATGAAAAATAGATGGATGGATGGATACTTTATGAAAAATAATCAGCTTCATTTGTCATTATGCCACTTGTGGCACCAGCCTTTTTCTTTTTAGACTGGGGATAACATAGGACACAGCTGTACACCACAACATGCAGGTGAGAGTGTAGTCAAAACGTGATAGCTGACCCAACAGTACAGTGAAAACCCCACTGTGAATATTCATCAGATCATGTCAGCAGAATCCAACTGCACGAAACAAATCAAACAAAATATTTGTTACTCCTGTAAATGTACACACGTGCACACGTGTTAGTTCTGATTACATTACTTCTGATCAAAAACATCAACAAGGTCACCAACAGCAGACATAGCAGCCAGCTAATATTACTGACTAGTCCAACAGCAGTCAGCCCAGCTCTGCGTCTGTCTTTCAGCCTTTTATTTCACCAAGCTCTCGCCAACCACTAAAAGTCAGTCCCACATCTACCCCTGTATTCTTATTTTTGACTTGTGCAAACTGCCGCTCGTAAAAACGGACAAAAATGAAACTAATTAACTACATAGCATATTTACACATGTAGAAGCATATTTAGAAGCACATAAACCAGGAAAATGACCAAATCTGAGCAAGTAAACAAAGTCTGGCGGGCTAAACGTTTCTGAAACACTCCTGGTGGGTTCGAAGTCGTGTGCAGGATGGACCAAAACAGAGTCGCAGACATGTCCGGTGGGGTTTTGAGGTTACTCCTGTCCGGCGGCTTCTTGCTCACTCACTCTCTCCTTTTCTCTTCTTAGCTTCCTCCTTCAATGTCCTCTTCAGTCTCCTCTGTCATTATGTCCATAGAAGCTACTGAGCCTGCTTATATTGCCCACTTGTCCAGCTCCAGTTTTGGCACGACACTGGCTCTGCTCTTTGTAAGCATTCCCCCGCACCCCAGGCCTTATGGAGACTGACTCGTTCTGTAGCTTGTAACCTCCTCTTCTGGTGCTCTGAGCTCACAGTCAGGGCAGCCCGGCCAACAAACTGGGCTAACATTAGCTAACAGCAGCTACAGTTATCAGCAGTTTACTTCACTGTCCATCAGGAAACTCTGTAAATCACAGAGAGTTGAGGCAGAGTAGCCGGAGGACATCAGAGGGAAAACCAGAAAACATTTTCTCCATAAAATATGATCCAGTTTCACCAAAATCAGTCAAATAGTTGGTGATGTGTGACTTAGTGCTGTAAAGTGTTACATACTTCTCCTGACCTGGATCTCAAAGTTACAGAGTGTGAGAACAGATGTACGACTGACAGAGACACCATTCACCTGATTACAGGTCAGTGTTCCGTTAGTTTATGGTAGAAATATTACACAATGTGGCTTCACAGATGCTGATGGACACTTTGCTCAGTTACATTGGCTATGAAATGATAAACACAAGTGTTGCTGTCACTGGGACTTATACCTCCAAACCAGAGGTCGGCGGCCTGTGACCTCAGAGCAGTGAGGATGTACCGTGTGGGTGTGGAGGCTTTGGAGATGTTGGAGGTCACCTTTGTATAGTCACCTAATTACTTTCAATGAGTAATAAGTACTGAGTCATTGGACATTTTTCAACTAAGTTGCATGACGTGAACAGTTAGTCCTGGAACACGAGCAAAGACTTTGTCACTTTGTCCATTAATCAGGTGTTACAGAACTTTGTTGGTGGTTCAAGGGGGATGCATTCACTGTCTGCAAAACCGAACACACACACACACACACACACACACACACACACACGCACACATATTCTATCTGCTCTATTCGTCCATTCTATCCATCATAGAATTAAACGACAAGCACCGTAGTTAAAATGCCCAATAAATCCATGTTCATCAAGCATGGTGCAGCAATTACATCTCCTTTATGGCAGCCCCGTTGCTAGCAGCAGCCACAAAGCTTTTGTTAATTAAGATCATCCCATTAAGACACTAATTAACAATTAGCATAAACATAATTAGTGAATGCTGACATTTGGCGTGTTCCATTGTTAAAATAATTTCTAGAAATTGCCCTTGGAGAGGTTTTTGTCAGAGGGGGATAATGGCAGCACTTTGTCACACACACAACCACACACACACACACACACACACACACACAGCAAGCTGGCTAGCTAATTGTCATAGTGTGTGTGTGTGTGTGTGTGTGTGTGTGAGAGAGAGAGAAAGAAAGAGAGGGATGTGGAGGATTTGACAGGTAGCTCTGAGCAGGCGACTCTGTCTAAGAGGAAAAAGTAAAGACGAGGAGTTTCTCGTCTTTCTGACAGCTTTCTGTGTCTCCTCTTCCTTACCTTCCCCTCTTCTCTCTCTCTGTTCATCAACACATAATCACCTCATGATATAAAAACAGAATGAAATAAACTCTCAGTAAAACTTAAATAGTACGTGCAGTTCTTCCCTTCCTATGTTTTTTTTTTTTTTAATGTCTCTTAGAAGACCGCAGTAAGAACAGAACTGTAAACATGATGTTTGTCACAGGGTGAAGATGCATGGGAGCAATACAGCTGTCCACTGCTGCAGGGAACCTGTTGTGAATGGCCACACTCTAAGATGGGAATAAAAATGTCTTCTGTCACAGAGAGAGAGGCGAGATGATCTGAAAAAGGCCGGAGTGCAATTACATGAACAACAGACCCAAACAGAGAGAACAGCAGCGCTGGCTGCTGCATGATGGAGAGCGGATGTAGAAAAGAGTAAAATGTCATTTTTTTTCTGCACTTCACAGTTCACACAGTTTCCTCCTGTAGTGAGTATGACACACAACATGATTAGAGCTCATAGTGAAGTCATGCAGATCCTCTAAAGACATACTTAGACAGACAAGGTCCTTACAGTCTTTTTTTTTGCTCTGAATGTTCAAGAATCACTGACTACATGCTGTTATTAGTGTTTTTTTCTCTTCTAATAATCCCACAGCACATCACTTCCTGTGCACCACACCACCTCTCTCACAAAAAGCCTTTTCCCATCAGCCAGCCCTCCATGAAAAGAGCTCATCTTTGTTCGTTTGTTGACGCAAAACCGTGAGAATGAGAGTAAAGCCTCCGCCCAAACAGCAGCCACTAGCTAAAGCCTTCACACAGAAAACCAGCTGAGTGATACTGACATCTCATCCTGCTCACACACACACACACTGACCAGTCTCCTATCATCTCCTCTCCTCTCCTCTCCTCTCCTCTCCTCTCCAATGGGCAGCAGTCTTTAGAAAATTAACTTTGAGAAGTCTGGAAGAGACATACAATTCATCACATACCACTCTGTCAACCACAACACTATTAGAGAGAGGGTGTGTGTTTGTGTGTGTGTGTGTGTATTGCAGCCATCCCACTTACTGTAGGTCTGGCTGAGGTGATGTGTGTGCATCTCAGTGTGTTAGTGTGTGTGTGTGTGTGTGTGTGTGTGTGTTGCCATCTACAGAGGCTTTGATAAATGTGTCTATTTGGTGGTGTGTTTCAGGCAGACTGGCTGTGTGTGATGGATGGAAAGAAAGCAGCTGCTAATATGTGGGATGGGACTAAACACTGCTACACTGCTATCACCTACACCCATCCTACTATTAACACATCAGCTATACATACACAGTGCAGGAGGCCACCACACACAGCTGTTTGTGCTTAATAGGCAATATTATTGTTCCTGCTCTTCTCTTCAGGTCTTGGCTGTTTGCCTGTAGACCTCCATGCTGATATCAGTGTTTGTAGACTGACGGAGCTCACTGCTGATCTCCTGTATTCATTATCCTTAAATTTCTATCATGGACTTTAATTAGCACATAGGGCTAATGTGCTGGACACTTAAATGTGCCTGGAAAATCAGTTGGTCTGATGTGATACTGCTGTGAACTTGGCTGCAAAGCCTGGAGGCATTGAGACATGGCTTATAAAGATTTTTTTTTTGTTATATCATATTATAAAAGCCACAGCACCATAAGGTTTGCTGGGGCTCATGAAGAGAAGTATTGAACCTCTGTGTATCACGGCCTCCTTGCTGCCAGGTAAAAATAGATATCTGTGACCAAAGAGGACACAGACTGTGTGTGAGTATTCACATCTTCCTACAGATGGGAATTACAGGCATGATGTACACTTTACCCTCTCCTGCCCTGTGTGCCTCATGTTTAGTTACTCCTCGTCCTCCTTTAGCGATAATGGTACTTGTAATAAATGTAGTTTATTTGTAGCTTTGGAGGCGAGGCTCAGTGAGTTAGAGGCACGGTACCGCACCACCGAACAGTCAGTAGCTGCTATAGTTAGCCAGTCCCCTGTAGTCGGTGCGGTACCACCGAAGGTAGCTTCAGCTAGCCGTCCCCCGGTAGTTCCCGAGCAGCCGGGAGGCTGGGTGACTGCCCGAAAGAGGCATAGCCCCAAACTGAAGCCCACGGTACACCACCAACCGCTCCACGTTTCAAACAGATATTCCCCACTCAGCGACACACCCGCTGAGAAGCCAACTCTGGTCATTGGCAGCTCCATTTTACGAAACGTGAAGTTAGCGACACCGGGGGTCATAGTCAAATGCATCCCTGGGGCCAGAGCGGGCGACATCGAGTCAAATTTGAAACTGCTGGCTAAAGCTAAACGTCGGCGGTAATGACACCCGGTTACGCCAATCGGAGGTCACTAAAATTAATGTTTCTTCGGTGTGTGCATACGCCAAAACGATGTCGGACTCCGTAGTTTTCTCTGGACCCCTGCCCAATGTGACCAGTGATGACATGTATAGCCGCATGTCGTCATTTCACCGCTGGCTGTCGAGGTGGTGTCCAGCAAACGATGTGGGCTTCATAGATAATTGGACACCTTTCTGGGGAAAACCTGGTCTGATTAGGAGAGACGGCATCCATCCCACTTTGGATGGAGCAGCTCTCATATCTAGAAATATGGCCAAGTTTCTTAGTCGACCAAAGCCGTGACAACCCAGAGTTGAGACCAGGAAGCAGAGCTGCAGTCTTACACGCTTCTCTGCGCCTCCATTAGAGCAGCTGCCCACCCAATCCTTTAGTATAGAGACTGTGTCTGTCCCCCGTCCACCTACATTATTTAAAGATAAAACAAACAGAAGAGGAGTTCATCATAAAAACTTAATAAAAATTAAATCAACATCTCAAACAGTCCAAAATAAGAAAATTAAATGTGGACTCTTGAATATCAGGTCCTTGTCCTCTAAAGCTGTTTTAGTCAATGAATTAATATCTGATTATGATATTGATTTATTTTGTCTTACTGAAACCTGGCTGCAGGAGGATGAATATGTTAGCTTAAATGAATCCACTCCTCCCAGTCATTGTAATACTCATATTCCTCGTAGTACCGGTCGAGGTGGTGGAGTTGGAGCCATATTTGACTCAAGTCTTTTAATAAATCCTAAACCTAAACTAAATTATAATTCATTTGAAAGTCTTGTTCTTAGCTTCACTCACCCAACTTGGAAAACATTACAGCCAATTCTATTTGTTACAGTATATCGAGCTCCTGGCCCTTACTCTGAATTTTTATCTGAATTTGCAGAATTTGCATCAGGCTTGATCCTCAAAACAGATAAAGTAATTATTGTAGGTGATTTTAATATTCATGTGGACAACCACAATGATAGTCTTAGTACTGCGTTTATCTCTTTATTAGATTCAATTGGCTTCTGTCAGAGTGTCAATAAACCGACTCATTGTCTGAACCACACTCTTGATCTTGTTCTTTCATATGGTATCGAAATTGATCATCTAATAGTCTTTCCACAGAATCCTCTTCTATCTGACCATTTCTTAATAACCTTCGAGTTCATATTACTGGACTATAAGCCTTTTTGCAGAAACTCCTACAGCAGATGTTTATCTGACAATGCTGTAGCCAAATTTAAGGAAGTGATTCCTTCAGTATTGAATTCAATGCCATGTCTCAATGTAGCAGAGGACTTGTCTGCTTCCTTTAGCCCCTCACAAATAGATCATCTTGTTGACAGTACTACAGGCTCATTACAGACAACTCTAGACTCTATTGCACCTCTGAAAAAGAAGATAATTAAACAGAGGAGGTTAGCACCATGGTATAGCCAAAAGACTCGCAAATTAAAGCAAGTGGCACGTAATTCTGAACGTAAATGGCGTACCACCAAACTGGAAGAATCTCGCTTAGTCTGGCAGGATAATCTTAAAACCTACAGGAAGGCTCTCCGCAATGCCAGAACAGCCTATTACTCTTCATTAATAGAGGAAAATAAGAACAACCCCAGGTTTCTCTTCAGCACTGTAGCCAGGCTAACAGAGAACCGCAGCTCTATTGACCCATCTATTCCTTTAGGTCTAACTAGTAATGACTTCATGAGCTTCTTTAATGATAAAATTATAACTATTAGAGACAAAATTCATCACGCCTTGCCTTCGACAGGCAATGATCTGCATTCTGATACAGCAATCCTGGAAACAGCTGTAAAACCTGATATATATTTAAACTGTTTTTCTCCCATTGACCTTCATCAAATAACTTCAATAATTTCTTCATCTAAGCCGTCAACCTGTCTCTTAGACCCCATCCCAACCAGGCTGGTCAAGGATGTCTTACCTCTAGTCAGCCCTTCTTTATTGGATATGATTAATCTGTCTTTATTATCAGGATATGTACCACAGTCCTTTAAAGTAGCCGTAATTAAACCTCTTCTTAAAAAGCCCACCCTAGACCCAGAGGTTTTAGCCAATTACAGACCGATATCAAACCTTCCATTTCTCTCTAAGATACTTGAGAAAGCTGTAGCTAAACAGCTGTGCGACTTTCTCCATAAGAACAGTTTATTTGAGGATTTTCAGTCAGGATTTAGAGTGCATCATAGCACGGAGACCGCACTAGTCAAAGTTACAAATGACCTCCTAATGGCATCAGACAAAGGACTCATCTCTGTACTTGTCCTGTTAGATCTTAGTGCCGCATTTGACACCATTGACCATCAAATTCTTTTACATAGACTGGAGCATCAAGTTGGTATCAAAGGAACCGCCCTAAGCTGGTTTAAGTCATATTTCTTAGATCGATCTCAGTTTGTTCACGTCAATGATGAATCCTCCATGCACACTAAAGTTTGTCACGGCGTTCCACAAGGTTCTGTACTAGGACCACTTCTATTCAGTTTATATATGCTTCCTCTAGGGAACATTATTAGGAATCACTCTATTAATTTTCATTGTTATGCTGATGACACCCAATTATATTTGTCGATCAAGCCTGATGAAACCAACCCATTAACTAAACTCCAAGCATGCCTTAAGGATATAAAAAGTTGGATGACCTACAATTTTCTGATGCTGAATTCAGACAAAACTGAAGTTCTTGTAATTGGACCTAAACACCTCAGAAATTCTCTTCCCGGAGAATTAGTTACCTTAGATGGGATCACTCTGGCTTCCAGCTCCACCGTAAAGAATCTTGGAGTTGTTTTTGATCAGGATTTGTCCTTTAACGTCCACATAAAACAAATTTCGAGGACTGCATTCTTCCACTTACGCAACATTGCCAAAATCAGACGCATCGTGTCTCAAGCGGATGCAGAAAAACTAGTCCATGCATTTGTTACGTCTAGGCTGGACTATTGTAACTCTTTGTTATCAGGCTGCTCAAGTAAGTCTCTTAGGTCTTTGCAGCTAATTCAGAATGCTGCTGCACGTGTTCTGACAGGAACCAAGATCAGAGATCACATCTCTCCCATTTTGGCTTCCTTGCACTGGCTACCTGTTAAGTCTAGAATTGAATTTAAAATTCTTCTCCTTACATACAAAGCTCTTCATGGCCAGGCACCATCATATCTTAAAGAACTCATAGTACCTTACTACCCCTCTAGACCACTGCGCTCTCAGAATGCTGGGTTCCTTGTGGTTCCTATAGTTTCCAAAAGTAGATTGGGAGCCAGAGCTTTCAGCTATCAAGCTCCTCTTCTGTGGAACAAACTACCGTTCTGGGTTCGGGAGGCAGACACAGTCAACACTTTCAAGAGTAGACTTAAGACTTTCCTTTTTGAAAGCGCTTATAGTTAGGGCTGACTCAGGTCATCCCTTAGTTATGCTGCCATAGGACTAGACTGCCGGGGGACTCCCCCCCACTCCCCCCCCCCGCCTGTCTCTTTCTGGGTTATGCCTAGCCAGGCACGGTAATGGTTGAAGATGCAGTCACATCTCCCTTTACTGAAAACCCTCTCTCTCTCTCTCTCTCTCTCTCTCTCTCGATCTCTCTCAATCTCTCTCTCTCCCCATCACCATTACCATCAACGCATGTTACTAACTAAACTTCTTCCCCGGAGTTTCTGTGCTTTCTCGTCCAGCAGGTTCTCGTGGATCGTGGCTGCTGCTGTGGTCTGCTGCTGATGTCCACTATATATAGCATCACTGTCATAATTGCTACCACATCTCTCCTATAGTTTATAGTCTGTTAATGTTTCACTGCTGCTGTGCATCTGTGTCCCTCTAACTCTATCACAAGTTCCACTGCTACTGTAATCATACTATCATTTATTGTATTTCATTGTAATTGTACAATATGTTTGTGTTGATTTGTTCTGTACACGTGACATCCATTGCACGTCTGTCCGTCCTGGGAGAGGGATCCCTCCTCTGTGGCTCTTCCTGAGGTTTCTTCCACCTTTTTTCCCTGTTAAAAGGGTTTTTTTGGTGGGCAAGTTTTTCCTCACTCGAACCGAGGGTCTAAGGACAGAGGGTGTCACTCCCTGTACAGATTGTAAAGCCCTCTGAGGCAAACTGTGTTTTGTGACTTTGGGCTATATAAATAAAATTTGATTTGATTTGAAATTTGATTTAACTCATATCTAACTCATATCTAATAGTCTAATGACAGCCATGGTAAGACGGAGATGAGTATGAAGACAAAGCTCTTGCTTTTCCAGTTTATCTACATTCCAACTCTCACCTTTGGTCAGGAGCTTTGGGAAGTGACCAAAAGAATGAGATTGTGGCCGAAACAAGCAGCCAAAATGAACTTCCTCCACCGGGTGGCCGGGCTCAGCCTTAGATATAGGGTGAGGCACTTGGACATCTGGGGGGAGTTCAGAATAGAGCCGCTGCTCTCTGCAACAAAAGGAGCCAGCTGAGGTGGTTGGATTAGGATGCCCCCTGGGCGCCTTCCTTTGACGGTGTTCTGGGGCAGACCCAGAACTCAGTGGATGGACTATATAGACCTTCTGGCATGGGAATGCCTCAGGATCCCCCTGGAGGATCTCCATGGCTGCCATTGACCTCCACTAAATTACAAATTTGGACATTTGAAAATTTAGCTTTTTCTTTGTTAACTTGGGGTAGCTTCCCAAAGGCACAGTTTAATATTCTTTGGTTTATTTATTTTACCGAGTGGACAGTCAGTTTAGAGTGACTTGACAGAAAATAAATGACTTGCGTCTCAACTTGGACATGGAAGTTAAAGACTTGTGACTTGACTTAAGTTTGAATATTAAATATTAAAAATATTCAGTGTTGTCCACTTTGACATTACAAGTGTCAGTTATTATCTGGCTAACATTATCAGACTCAGACTAACAGAAAAATGTTATTCACTGTGTGAACATAAAGACTCCATTTGATTTGATATAACCTGTGACCAAATGACTTGCTTTAGACTTGGACCACATGTCTGTAATTTTCAGTTGCCAAACAGTGAAGAACAGTCCATACTGCACTCAACAGTAGTAGCATATAGTGTGGAAGCGTTCACCATCATCATGTTCCCTCTGTTGTAAATGACACACACACACACATATATATATATATATATATATATATATAGACATACTATAATCTTGTTGCCTTTGAACTGATGCCCCAACATGGTGACCTCAGCTGCATTCAGTGTCTGTAGAGTACTGTAGCTCTGTAGAGATGGAGCTCAGTGTTGTTGCCTCTTGTGTATATACAAAAGGTTTCTGTGTTTATCTTGGAGCACATCTCCAGGTCAACAAGGTCCCTGTGACCTTCTACCTCTCGCTCTGTCCTCCTCCCCTCATCCCCCTCACCCTGCTAAGCTAACAGAGACTTCACTGTCAACAGCAGGCTTTATTAACACTGACACTAACAGGTTTGAGTTCAAATAACTGGTTTTACGTATCAGTACTGGATTTATTTAACCAAGGGTTCCTCAGGGTTAGTTTCTTTTCAAAGAGACATTCTCAGTGAAGCAGTGAAATTTAAAGACTTGAATATTGTCTGTCTGTCATGTTGCTTCTTTGCAGCCGGACCTTCAGTGTCAGTCTGAGGAGACTATTGATTTTAATTAGCGCCTGCCCACAGGGAGCCGCCTGATGATTGGAGAAGAGTAGGATGTCCTCAAAACTATGATAAAAATCACACACACACACACACACACACACACACACAGCTAATTATTAGGTTTAATCAGTGGTGGAATGGCCGTAGGTCCTGTCCAAGGTGCTTAGAGGTGGAAGGAAACACAGAGAGACACAGAGAGAGAGGGGCACTAATTGTCAGGTGAAAACCTCCTAAGTCCATTTAATAGTCTTTTATAGACCAATTTAAACCTCATTTCAAATATTATTGAAACAAATGCTGTGAAAAACAAAAAGAATCTAATGTTCAAATAATGGCAGTCGCAAATACTGGCCAGCATGAACAAGTATAGGACAGTCCAGTGTTTACACATTGTATTCTTCTGATTAGCAGTTGTAGTCAAGATCATATAAACACATCCTCAAAGTCATGACCATACACAGGTTTCTGAAGAGCTGTTGTGGTCATCTCCATCAGTCCTACCTTCACATGCTACTGGCTAAACCAAAAATGGTCAAAGCATGGTTGAAGATGAGTCAAGCCTAGTCATACCTGGTCACTCAGACATACCACCTGTGACAGCACCCACCTGTCAATAAAGTGGTCATTTTTTAAAATTCTGCATAACTTTAAGCCTTAATATAATCTGAACAGGTGAGTTGTATATAAATTTACCCTCAGTACAGTTGTCATGAACAGGGAAATTAGCTATAGAGACCAAAACTGTTTTTTGTACCAGGCTGTAAACATGTTTATTTCTGCTGTGAAGTTGGACACTTTAACATGGGGACTTATGGAGACTGACTCGTTCTGTAGCCAGCCTCAAGTGGACTTTTGAGGAACTGCAGTTTTGGCACTTCAGCCAAGATTGGCAGGGCAAGATCAAGTCAAGACCAAGACCAGCCATTCTATATCCTACTTAGGTAGGTAATATTTATTCCATATCACTAGTCATTGCACTGCAGATCCCAAGCACTGTGTGCTTTCTTTTGGATGCTGTTTTACTCTTTGTGGTTTTGGAAGCCAAGTTATCAAGTTGTTAGATTTGGCTAGCTGGTTAGCATACTGATTTGAGTATTTATCTCTGTTAAAAAAGTCCCCCACAAAAAAACATTCACCATTTTACAGCTGATTTTCTCACAACGTAAATGGGAAAAAGTCTTTTGAGGCACATTTGGGGCTTGGCTTCCCCTCGCGTTCAGTCTTTATGCTATGCTAACTAAGTACTGCTAGTTCTGCTAGTTCTAGCATCATATTTAGTGCACAGACATCTCTCATCCAATGTGACAACTTGGAGCTGCTGGATGACTTTAAATGTGAAACATCAATACAATAACTGCTGGGCTTCATTGACAGTACACTAACTGCAATGAGACAATGAGTGATAAAAACCAGCAGAGAGGTGAGTATGATACAGCTGTACTCATAGTCAAAATACTGTGGAAATGTACATTATACTGTATTTATAAAGACAATAGCAGCGTCAACAGCAGATTAAATATTAGAATATTACTAAGAATACATACTAAGATTTAAGACATACTTCCAAAAAGAGGTTCAGTTCAAATCTACTCTTCCTTGCTCTCATTCCTCCCCTCGAGTTCATCCTTCCCTCGTTTATTTGTATTTGTATTTTGTTTATGTGTAACTGTTTCGTGGTTTATGGTGTCCAGAAAATCCAACTCTATCCATCTCTTCCTCTTTCCATCCCTCCATCCAGGGTAAAACTGTGGGGATTTGTTTTGACGTTACATTTAACCAGCAGGAAGTGTGACCGGTCATAGTGTGTGTGTGTGTAATATCCTCGTCCAATCAGAGCACGGGATGGACCGGATCGCTGTCGCTACACAATTACTGTCAAATGTCAATTTCATGGAGGCAATATTGAGGAGATTAACACTCACTCACACTTTCACACACACACAAACACAGGAACACACAGACAGGCAAAGTAACAGAAAGACAAACACCAATAAATACACACACACACTCACACACGGCAGAGATGGAGTGAATGTTAATGTATGGCCTGAGGAAGGGTGAAAGTGAAGGTGACTGAATGCTGTCCAGGCTAATGGAAAGCTAGCCAACCTTAACCCTATCACTGAAAATCACCTGCACACCACAAAATAGCCGCTAAACACACCTCATCATACACACCTCAACATACTGTAATTCACATCTCATATGACCTGCCCCAGTGTACAGCTGTCAGCCTGTCCTGCAGCATCTTTACATTTAGCTTCCTGTTGATTCACTCTCACTGACAACTAATAACAGCTTCAGCTTTCACACCGGCACAGTGACCTGAGGTAAACTCTCTGGGGCAACATATTGTTACAGCTGACAAGAAGAAGACAAGAGCAGACAAGAATATCGATGTTAGACAAAACCCCATATTATGTTAAGTGTCAAACATTCAATGCTAGCGACAGAAAAAAAAAAAAAAAAAAAAAAAAGTATGTTTCTGATTGGAGCAAAACTCCCACATAAAAGTCATGCTACTTATCTATCCACCACCCTGACCTTTGCATCTTTTCTCTAATCTTCTACCATGTTACTTCCTGGGTTCTGTTAGGTTTTCCTAAGTGCTTGCTAATGATGGAACTGTTGAGTCTCTGTAACCCCGAAATCCTGCCAGGCACATCTCTGTCACGTCAGGCCGCAACACTGTTTTGGTCCGTCCTCAACGCGACTTCAAACCCCATTGGGAGTGTTTCAGAAGAACAGAGTTTAGCCTGCCACACTTTGTTTACTTGCTCAGATTTGGCTGTTAGGTGCTTCCAAATATGATTCTATCTAAATAAAATAAAATGTGTAAATATGCTATAGCTACTTTGTTTCTCTTTTGTCTGTGTTTACAACCTTTGCACGGGGTGTTTTATTTTGAAAATCATCCAGATTCTCTATGCTGTTTCTGTGTCTGGCTTATGACCGGCTGAGCTGCTCTGTGTAAAATCATCAAAAATAGATAATATTCCCCACGGAGCCGAGCAAAAGGATGCTTCTGAACTGGACCAAGGTGGGGCTGGTGGGGTTTGAAACATTGACAAGAGTGGCGATCACGGTGCACACACAACACAGCACATCTACGCCTGGTGGAATTTGGGGGTAAGAGTACAGTCTAGACCTGCTCTGTATGTCATGAGATAACTTCTGTTATGATTTGGTTCTGCATAAATCAAACTGAAGCACTGGAATCAGGTGCTGCATCTGCTGTTACAGTAATGAGCTCATCTTCAAATAAACTGAAACATAAAACCTGTGAGTGGCAAAGCAAACTGGAGACAGTCACAAAAATACCAATTTCTAAGCAATGTTGCTTTGAAGAGTATTGGATTTAGTGTCCTCTAGTGGTATAGTTGCTGATTGCAACCCTGCTGCCTCACCCTCTCCTTCCTAGTGTGACATAGAAACTCTAAATAGAGGTATTGTTTAGTTTATCTGTTCTGCGCTACTGTATGGTGGTTCAACATGGTGGACCCACTGCATCTGTAGATATAAAAGGCTCATAGATGTTTTGGACGACACTTATAAATGGACTATTTTGTCATTAAACAAACCACCTTAGCGGTGTACATCCTCACCAGCTTTGCAGAGTTTCTTTCACAAAATTCGGCTGGAAGTTTCTTTTTCCTCTTGTGGATAATCCACATAATAGAACACAATTGTAAACCCAGTAGTGGCTGGTTGGCTCAGAGCAGGTCCACTGATCATTCTTTTGCTACAACTGCAGTCATCACTCTGACACACACACATACACACGTGCACACAAATGCACACACAACCTCACACACAATCACTCTTTCACATGGTCTATCAGGCTTGACTCTGGGCTTCAAAGCTTTGTTCTGAATGATTGACTGGCCACTGACTGCCTGGCAGTGTGTGTGTGTGTGTGTGTGTGTGTATGTGTGGTCCAGAGTTGTCAGTCCACCTGACAAACACACATTTAGAGTACCTGACTGATCCCACAATCCATTATGGGAGGTTTTCTTACTGAATAAAGTGGTCAGAACATTGACTGTGGTGTTAAATAGGTGTCAGACAGCTGGGGTGTATATACTCAGGTCTACTGCTGGAGGCCATTCAAAACACACTCACACACACTCAACACACACACACTCAACACACACACACACACACACACACACACACACACACACACACACACATATTCAATTCAATTCATTTCAATAATGATAATCATAACAATATTATAGTCGTGGACATCAACCAAGACGAGCAGCAGGCTCGACCAATCTCTGATCACGATCCATGAGAACCTGTGAGACGAGAAAGCAGGGAAGAAGCTAAGTGAGTGTGTACAGATGGAGAGAGAGAAGAAGAGAAGAGCTCAGTGCATCATGGGAAGTCCCCTGGCAGTCTAGTCCTAAGTCAGCCCTAACTATAAGCGCTTTCAAAAAGGAAAGTCTTAAGTCTACTCTTGAAGGTGTTGACTGTGTCGGCCTCCCGAACCCAGAATGGTAGTTTGTTCCACAGAAGAGGAGCTTGATAGCTGAAAGCTCTGGCTCCCAATCTACTTTTGGAAACTATAGGAACCACAAGAGACCCAGCATTCTGAGAGCGCAGTGGTCTAGAGGGGTAGTAAGGCACTATGAGTTCTTTTAGATACGATAGTGCCTGGCCATGAAGAGCTTTGTATGTAAGGAGAAGAATTTTAAATTCTATTCTAGACTTAACAGGTAGCCAGTGCAAAGAAAATTGGAGAAACAGGTTCACATTTGAGAAACATGACTGAGAGATCAGCTGGTACCAACCAATGCAGTGACTTTAAAAAAGGCAGTACATGTGCTGTCTGTCTGGTCTTGGTCTTGCTGCTGCATTCTGAGCATGTTACACAGAAGATCACTTCATATTTTTGTGTGTGACCATATGTTAACAAAATCTAAAATGGCATTTTGCCCTTCATTTTATTATTTGGAGGTCCCCATTACCAAAATATCACATTGGACTATCACATGAGAAACAATCACGTCAATAATACAGCACATATAAAACATTTGTGATGAAATGTAAAGTACAAATCTCTTAAAATATATCTACATTTTTGTATAAAATGAAACAAAGCAGTCCAGCTGAAAGCAGCTGGACAGAGCAGTGCTGTGTGTGTCCACAGCTTGTGTTCTGTGTGTAAAGGCTCGTGTTGTGTGTCCGTGGGCAGGCTGCGGCTAAATCTGCTCCACATCTTGTCGACTGGCCACAGTCTTAAATCTACAACATTCTGTTGAGCACAGCTTTGCTAACCTCAGACAGCCACCTCTGTGGCACCGCTATCACTCACTGTGTGTGTGTGTGTGTGTGTGTGACCAGACCATACTCCAGATAACCTGATGTTATTGATGCTCAAGACCACAGAGCCACTGCTATCTACATGTGCTGCATAACACAGGGATACACACACACACTCGTGCAAAGGCCACGTTAGTATCCTGCTCAGGTCTGACAGATTTCGTCGGACAGCTCCTCTCCTCTCCTCTCCTCTCCTCTCCTCTCCTCTCCTCTCCTCTCCCTTTCAGTGCCTTCTTTCCTCTTTACTTCTCCCCCCTTTCCTCCTTTTATCCTTGTTTTTCTATTATTTCCCCCTTCCCCCTGCCCTCCTTTCATTTCTGGGTTGTCCCCACAAATGTCCCTCCTCCTCCATTTCCTCTTCTCTACCATCCCTTCATCTCTCTCTGCACCGTCCCTGTAATCTACTTTTCCTCACCACTCTTTCCTCCCCTTCTCCTTCCCTCTGGCTCTCCTCCCCTCTCTCTTCCTCCTCTCCTCTGTCTCTCCTGCCCATTTATCTAAATCTGTGCTCTCCTTAACCACTTCTTATCAGAAGTGGCGGTCGCTCTCCATCCTAAACGCACCGCTCCAGATTTTAATTTTCTTTAGATTAATGTCCTCCCCTCCTCTCTTAATGCCTTCAGCCTTCAGCTATCTGGCTCCCTGATGTCTATCAGCGTGCACGCACACACACAAGCACGCACACAGTCTCGAATCGTTACATGTGCACATGCATACACAGAATTTCAGCTGCTTAAACACACACATTTGTCTCCTCTTTGCTATACCATCTACACACACACACACACACACACACACACACACACACACACATACAGTGTTACAGCCAGCAGGCCGGGAAAATGTAATGGAACAATTTTCTCAAATTTCCTGTAAATTAGAAAGTCTTAGAATGCTCTGCTAAAGCGAAGAAAAGCAACAAAAAGCACCAGTGAAATCTTTTCATTACAGCCGAGCCGACTGAACACAACAAACCAGAGCAGAGACAGTCTAACAACAGGAACAGGCAGGCTGAAGAAGACCCTGTATGAAAATATGGCTCAGATATATAAACAGTTGTGTTTATTTGATGTCACCTGTGATCTCTTACCAACATTTCCAAGACTGGTTGTTCATATATTGTTGCAGAGACTCTGTGGTAGTCCTTAGTATAACAGTTTGCAACAAAATGAACTCATTTAGCTGAATAGAACTGAGAGAAGAAGAGTTTTTTTCCTCATCTTTTGATTCTGTGATGATGATGATGATGATGATGATGATGATGATGATGATGGCAACATCTCTCTCTTTTTGTTTGTAATGGTGACAAGCCTGTAACATCTCTTCTCAGGTTAAAGTCAGTGTAAAGTCAGAATAAATACGTGTTCTGAGTTTGTCAGACCAAAGAAGAAAGTGTTATTAAAAACTGAGCCAAATTTTAATAATTAAAAATATTGACAGGTTTATGAAATTAGATGTTGAAATCAGGTAAAAATGAATTCTCTGCTCCAGGACTGTGGGGGCGTGTCCTCTGAATATGCTGAAGCCACACCCACTCCTGTGGGAGCAGTCAAGCAGCCATTTTCGAGGACTGAAACATGTTCAGAAAATACATGACTAACTTTGAAACTCTGAGTGAGATGAATTCATTTCTGTCTCTCTGCTAGAGGTGCAGGGTTATGCTCAGGGTGGCCTCAGCATGTCATCGAGCCAGCCTTTAAGGACCGCCCACAAAATCCTGGACTGAAAACTGGAGAAAAACTGTTTGAACCTCTAACTCCACATTTCACTAATATATCCTTCAAAGTAACTATTTTCTATTATTTTCTATTATTATTATTATAACTATTTTCAACTATTTTCAACATATTTAATGTGTTTTGAAGGAAATCTCAGTATTGCCTTTATACAGACTTTAAGAATAGTTTGTTCAGTGGTCAGCAGCTCTGATGAACGCTGAAGGTAAGCGAGGTATTTGCCAGTCAGCGGGAAATTCTTTCATTATGTTACCTTAAGGCTGCACTCATTTGAATTTAATGAATGTGTCATGTAGAAGGAGGAGTCACTGTTTTGGTTATATTTCAAAACTGAAGCTGTTTTCTGAGAAAAAAGCTCTGCTAAAGCCACAAAATACGCCTGCTCAGCAAACACAGACACATAGAGACTAGTGAACACCGTGGAGTATACAGAAGCTGAAGAAACAGATTTTTGTCTCAGGAGGTGGTGGAGAATGGAAAAAAAAAAAACGGAAAATATTCATCAGGTGACACAAACACGACTCAAATGCTAACTCGCTCCGTACTTAATGGATGTATAAAAAGGCAACTTTTTGCTAACACACATTAGTCATGGGAATGATATGTCAGTGTATCATTTAGAGCTTGTTCTGCTGCACCCACCTCTCAAATAAATAAATAAATAAAGATAAAGAAAATTATTCAGCTTCAGATACAGTTCAGTTCTAGCATCAGCAGATCAGAGAAAGGCCAGCGCTCAGAGAATAACTGAGAGGTCACACTACATTAATTACAGGCAATTATGCCACATTAATTAAATTCAATTATGCCCAAGTAATTAAATTAAATGTATACACTAATTTGATGTGTAGTTTCCATTTATATAAACTCTCTTTAGACAAATGAAATTTATATGTTCATAAAAAAAATCACAAAGTGAGTTTATGTGAATAAAAACAAAAGCCCATGAATGAATGCAGCTTTAGCTGAGCGCAGATATGTTTGTAGATGAAATACAAGACGGATGGTGAGAACATTTGAGGCGATCGTAGGATCTGTGAGTCTCTAACATAAACTACCAGAGCTTCTCATTTTCTCTGGAGCTCATTAAAGCAGTTTTAAAGTAATTACAGTGTGATGTTGTTGTCTGAATAAATGCCTGATATGCTCCACGCTACTACATTAAGATAACACTGTATTTAAATCTATTCATTAAATCCTTACCTGAAGAAAATCCTCTGCCTCGCAAAGAGTTTATGTTTCAGTTTAATTGAAATAAATCGAAGATGATTGATTGATTGATGATTATTATTTTATTAATTATTATTTATTTATTATAATATGTATTCTAATAATAATATTATTTATTATTTTTACAGCTGATTCAACACCTGATTCCAGTGCTGTCCACTTCATTTCAGTTTTATTTAAATAGTGTCAACATCATCATTCGCAGAAGTTATCTCATAACACTTTCCATGCAGTGCAGGTCTAGATTGTGCTATTTATATATTGTTTACAAAGACTCAACAGTTCCCACCATGAGCAAGCACTTGACAACAGTGGCAAAGAAAAACTTCAACTGGCCATCTGTCGTGACTGGTCGAGATAGATTGTCATCCATACTGTCTCTCTATTCTCAACCTGATAAATCTTCTTCCTCTGCGTCATAGAGCTCCTGTCCTTCATTGTCATAAGCACACAATTTCAAGTACACCATCCTGCTATCATAAAAATATCAAAATGTGGATCCATCCGCCGCTGAAAGAAGTCCCCAGCGAATGCAGTTTGAGTAGCGTTTGAGAAAAACTACAGTGACCTGCTGTGTTGAGAGATTACTGAGCCTTTAAATAAATAAATGAAACAATGTTTGTGAGCTGAAGGTTTACATCTTCAGTAGGAGCCGTTGGGTTTGGGGCTGTGATCCACAGACATCCTGAATGAAGGCAGAAATGATCGAGCTTTGTAAGCCTGGTCCTTTAAATTGTAATTAAATTGTTATTGTAATTAAACATTCAAATCAAAATCAGCTTTCTTCATTGTCTTTCCACACAGGATGTGTTGGACTAAGCTTTCGTTTATTACCATAATATATTTGATCTAATTTGAAAATGATAACATAATCTTTACATCAAAAGGAATGAGACATTTGCATTTTTGAATCAGATTTGAATAATTCCATCAAGTCCTCTTCAGTAGGACTTTCTTTTTTTTTTTTTTGTAATGATGTAACTACATAATTACGTGTAGGAATAATTATTTTTTAAGAGGTCTGGTAGGAGCGAATGTAGCAGCAATACATTCTAATTAAGCCGAGGCTGACGAAAAGCAGCAATAAAATTAGCTGGCAATCACTATTAGCAGAGTCTATTACTACACATTAGTAAGCCAAGGACACACACACACACACACACACACACACACACACACGCACACTTATATTGTATGCCAACGTATGCAACTCCGTCTCTCTCTCTCCTTCTCTTAACACACACACACACACACACACACACACACACACACACACACACACACACACACACACTGATATCCCAGGCCTCTATAATTATTTTAATAGGATTTTCTCTCTATTCAGCCTGAGCTTGTTGCTTTAATAACACCATTACAACCTGAATATAACCTCAATATATTACTGCCTGATATCGCTTTGCAGCCCGCCGTTGCGCTCTGTGTGTGTGCGTGTGTGTGCATGTTGGGGTTAATAAGCTGCTGTGTGTTTTAGAAGAGGCACTTGGCCTCGCTGCTCTCTCTCTTTGTCTCTGTGCATTGTGCGGCCTGGTGGGGAGGAGGGGTGAGGAGGAGGGGGGAGAGAGAGAGAGAGAGAGAGAGAGAGAGAGAGAGCGCTGACAGCGGCAGAATAGCCTCTGGAGAATAAAACACCGGTCATTGTTTTCTATTAGCTAACTCTCCTCTCTGCGTTCTCTAACCTCATCTCCTCATTTTACATTGAAATGAAATTGGCTGGGGAAATGTGAATAAATGTATGTCCGTCACAGAGAAATACACTCCTCCTTTTATCTGGGCTACATATTAAAGCGGCTCCCAGCGGCGTGCTCTTTTCTCCAGAATAATGTTTAATTCCCTTAAACATGAGAATTAATTAGCGCAGATCTGCATCTCAATAGGAGCGGCTGCACGCCGAGGCCTGTCGCCGCGGCCTCTCTGGGCCCTGTCACAAACACCGGCATCACATCGAGACCCTGTAACGGCTACAGATGTGAGGAAAAAGCCAGCCGCTTGTACGAGTGGAGAAGTGTCAGAGAAGCTGTGAGGTTTCCACGGGACAGCTGTGTAATAGAAGGAGCTATTATGGAAGCAGCCTCTAACTCTGCGGAAATAGCTTTAGTTTAATCTCAGACACTGTCCGTATCAGCTCTGAGGCCACGGTGTGCTCTGGCTTTAGCACTGTGTGTGTGTGTGTGTGTGTGTGTGTGTGTGTGTGTTTGAGTGGTTAGTACACCTTTTGTAAATGAAATTGTGCTGCTTACAGGATGTATCAGATATGATGCACACAGTGGTTTAGTAGTCTGCACGACATAGAGCTAAAACAATTAGTTTAATTACACAGCTGAGTTATAGAAATTGATTTGGGAAATGTTTTGCATTTAGCAATGTGAATATTTTGGGTTTTTGAACTGTTGGTTGAATCAAACAAACTCACCTTGGTGGCTGTGGTGATAACTCATATCAGTGAGATGTTTTTCATTCGGCTCTCTTCAGATGTGCTACAAAATGACAAAAGCCCACTGTGACCAATGACAGTATACAGAATGGACAGCACATCACCCACAGGTTTCCAAAGCACTGTCCTGACTCTTGGATCGTCAGTGGACCTGAGGTGGGCTGAATGACGCCTGGTTGCTCAAACAAGCCAACGGCACCTACCTGTCAATCACACTGTTAATTCTGCATAACTTTAAATTCACCCTCAGTACAGTTGTCATGAACGGGGAAATTAGCTATAGAGACCAAAACTGTTTTTGTACCAGAGTGTAAACATGTTTATTTCTGCTGTGAAGTTGGACATTTTAACATGGAGACTTATGGAGATTGACTTCTGGAGCCAGCCTCAAGTGGCTGCTCAAGGAATTACAATTTTTTGGCATTTCTGCATTGGCTTCATTTTTTATGACTTAGGACAGAGGCCAGCAATCATCCACTTACTTCAGTGTGACTTATCTCCCAGCTCTAGAATATGGTTTTAATATGTATTTTAGATCATTGTGTATCTAAGGAGCCCTATGATTGGTCAGGGAAGTTGAACTCACCCCTCTTGCTGCCTTCACCTAACAGTTGTGACTTTTTACACGTGTGTAGGTTTCTACAGTATAAATATTTTGTTATGGTTATGACAGCAGTGAGTCGAGGCAGAGTCAAAATGCTCACGACACATTTGGCACCAAGTGTGGAAGAGGAAACAGAGTTACAGCTGGAGAGAAGCAGTCAAAAAGTAAAGGTGTTGAAGAGGAACACTATTCTCAACAGTTTTCTCACAGGCTGTATCATCAACAATCCTAAAACCCATCTGATGGAGATTCAACCTCAACCTAACCTTAACCACCAATGTTTCACGGCTTCCGGTGGATAACGGCTATCCAGGCCAAGACTTCATCTGCGGCCTGATTTGCAACTTGATATGCAAGAAGGACACAAGACACGTTTCTGCTTATCTCTGTAAACATATATCAGCACATTAATGCAGATACATTTGAAAAAACATTTTATAAAACATAATCATCACCAGACATGATTGCATTTCGGCCATTGTGTTCTTCCTCTTTTGCTCTCTACACGGACTGCTGCAACCAAAGCCAGATTCTGCGTTTATATTCAGAAACCTGAATATAGAGATTAAAATCATGTATGACAGACCTGCACTCCATAACATGAAATGGGTTAGAATGCTGTGAAATAGTGACAGTCTGATGAAATGATTTGCACCAAACCTCCTTTTGTGAAAGACACAGATTGTCCCAAATGAAATGATCTCATTGTTCAGAGAGTCGTGTCCTTCATAATGTGTAAAAATGGTGTTTTTTTCTGCAGAGTGGAGCTCACAGAGAGATATAATTGAAAGCACAGAATGAAAGAACCACTACGTCCAGGAACAGTGCCATCCACATCTCCTTTACATATTACAATATAATTCTAGCTGCCAGTTCTGCAGCTGTAATTTAACAGCCGGGCTGTCATTGTGAATCAGAATTTATTCTTAAATGCCTGCCTGCTTAAATAAAGGTTAGATTAAAGGAGACAAATTAGAGGAAAATGTTAAATTAAAGTGGAAAATAATAAAGTTATTCATCGGTGAGTTGTCAGTGTTGATCATCTCCTTTAACCGCACTTTCATTGTCTTGATTCATTATCACTGCAATAATCCCGCTCTCACAGCCTAGTCAAAACACATTATCTACCTGGAATGACATTATCACTGTCTACTTCAATGACATTAGCATGTCAGCTTGACTGAGAGGCGTGCAGCCAATCCAACGCATGGCTGCGTCCTGAGGAGCCTCAGACAGCCAATCAGCTGTCAGATCCACAGATGTCTCCTCCTCTTAGGCTGATGAGCAGCCAGTCAGTCAGAACCTGAACACAGGTTAGCTCAACACAGGTCAACAAGACGTCTCATTTCCATTCAAGCTCATGTTCACATGTTCATGTGCAGTATTCATGATGGCAGTCAGTTTGTCTTCAAAACTCACATGCTCACATGTCCAGTACGTTCTAACTGGAGACATTCCTTCTGTTCATGCTGTTCATTACAGGCTTCCAGTGGAAGAGATGGGACAAAATCCAGAGCCCACTGTTGTGTTTTCATATCTTTATCTGAAGTTTGAGTCTGGGTTAATCAAAGTATCTTCCAAAATGAATCCTTTCTGTGCTGAGCTGTAGTGAACAAATAACACAAGGTGGGAATTTTGCAGTAAAAACGCTGAAACTCTTTCACTGAATATGTCTAACTATTCCCCAGCCTGCTGCTGATCGAGACAGTGATCGTGATTCCACCAGAAGCATCACAGTGCATTTCAGACGCCGTCCTGAAGCATCCCTCTCCACTCCACTCTGCTCTGCAGAGGATATGGAGCTGTTCTACTTTTGAAGGATGATGTCAAGCTGAGCAGATCGAGCTGACAGGAAGTCAGACGCGCAAACGAAATAAAGAATCCAGTCAATTTTCAAAATAAAACACCCTGTGCGCACAAAAACAGACAAAAGGGAAACTATTTAAAGGTCCAGTGTGTTGAATTTAATTACATCTAGTGGTGTAATCGCTGCATTGCAATCTCCTCACATCAGCCTCACTTTCCTAGTGTAACACTTGAAAGGCCCTGTTTACAGGCCCTGTTTGTCAGTTCTGGGCTACTGTAGAAATATGGTGTTCAAAAATGGCCTCCATAAGAGAGCTCCCTCTGTAGATATAAAATCATTTTATAAGTAACAAAAACAAAAAGATACTTATTTTCATGTGATTATACATGCATGAAAACATAATTAGAAATATTATATTGCATGTTGCCTTATTCTGAAACTAAAGGCCCCAAACACAATGCACCTTTAAACATGTAGCCTACTCCTGGTAGAAGCATATAAACCAAGAAAAATGACCAAAACTGAGCAAGTTTTTAAAATCTGACAGGCAAAACTTCTGAACCACACCAGGAGCAGGGTTTGAAGCCACATGGAAGCACAGACCAAAACAGCATTGAAGCCACAACAAAGAACTGTGGAATTTAGAGTAAAACAACTGCTAAAGCCTCCTGATAGCTTTGGTTTAACTTTGGAAGACAAAAAAAAAATATGCTTGTACTTAATGAACAGAGATGAATGTTTAGAGCACACTTGTGTACCACCTTTCTAGTGTTAGGACCACTCATTATCTTGCCCAAGGACACTTCAACATGCAGACTGGAGGAGCTGGGAATCAAACCACTGATCATCATGATTAGTGAACGACCCGCTCTACCTCCTGCAACACACTTGAGTGAATGATTTCATCTTCTCATCTCACTCACATTTAAACATCTAAAACATCAAACTATTCCTGTAAATTAACGTGTTTTCAGTGGTGGAAAAAGACGGCCAAGTGCTGCCAAACTGTATTTCTAAGACGTCTCAGTTTCTAAGACGTCTCAGTTTCTCTTTACTCTTTCTAAAGCCAACATCTTTTCCGGTGTAATATGACTACTTTCAGAAATGGCAGATAATAATTTACCTTCACACATAAAATCCTCTTTCTTTTTAGTGTTAAATCCACAAGACAAAAGGTGGTGTAAGAATAAGCTGAAGTTGTATCTTTTTACTGCGGAATCTCCTACAGCAGGATATGGATTTCACATCAAAAGGTTATAAGGTAAACAGTATGAGATGAAATGAAAAGTATTAAAAATGTACCTCACACGTGTTGTAGAAGGAGATGGTGATGGATACACGTGTACTAGATAACTAGACACTAGATAAATATTTTCTTTGTTTTTCTGGTTTAATTGTAATAAAAATGATTAAAATCATAAGAATGGAATAATTAAAAGGTGTGTCCTGCCCTGTGAAAATGTCCTATTAGCTGCCTGCTGACTTCCATCTCAGCACACTGATGTCTAACTAATGTCAAACTCAGCAGGCGGTGAGATCTGGAAAAGATTAACAAATTGTTGTGATAATTCATTTTTAGCGTATAATATCATCTCAGGGAGTGTACTGCTGGTGGGCTACCCATCTCCAAACCATTAAAGAATTGATTTGTGGATTTTACATGTCTGCTCAACATTTTATTTTGTTGGGCAGAGACATAATGACACAGATTTGGCTCAAATGTGGTCAGATTGGATGACATTAACAATTGTTTACAGGGGGTGGTGGTGTACTTTATGGATTCTTGCTGCTGCTGAGTTTGATTGCAGTGCAATTCTCTGGTAAATCACAATGATTTATTCAGTTCAGAACGATGAATCATTTTCATCATACCAATTTGTTTTCTTCTCAAGTGAAATACAATATGTGGTTGTGTCTATAAAGAGTAGCAAAAAGGGGGAATGTTTGCATTGTTGATATTTAGGCCAAGAAAGTGGTAACCATGGCTTCAGGCCTCAGTATACACAGAATAGGTTGTAGGATGTCCAACTATGTCCAAAGACAAAGTGTTTTTCAATATCCACACTGGAAGGTGGAGCAAAAGGCTGCTGTCTCACTGTCTCCCCATCAACTCTCTTCACTTAGGTCCAAAAAAGTATGTTACGCAATGTTCATAACATTACATAAGGTAGGTACAGTATGCTAAGATAAGTCAATGTTGATTGGTTTCACATGATCGTTTGGGTGTGGTTGATCCATCAACCTCCTATAAATGTGTATTTTGCACTCTTCACATCACCTGACATCCTTCCTTGCTCCTGTCATAATAACTAGACCACTAGAGGCCAAACAATAAACTTAATTAATATGGATTGTAATTAGTTGTGGAGAACAGGTTGTGCTTTGACACAAGTTGTTTTAAATATAAGATATTTATTTATAAATATAAAATAAGTATCTATCCACTGTAACCATCACGCATATCAATAAACTTAGAATTAAGATTAAACAACTTCCCCCTGTACCTCAATGCCAATCAGAGCTGTAGTTACTTGTTTGTGCAAACTGTAACTACACACATAATTACAGTAGTTCTCAACTTTTTGCCTGTTCCAAAAATTGAATATAAAGTCATATCTTTAAAGAGCTAGTTTCTGATGAAAACGGAAAGCGAAAGTTAATACCACTTGGAAGCGCTAGCAGGAATCTTCTGTCTGTTTCCACTTTAGCTTGTCAGCCAGTATAGTATGTTATGTTAATATAGTTTCTAAAACAACTAGATTCTGCCCAGGGCCCCATGTAAGCTTTGGTCCGGCCCTGTGATAGCTTTTGTCAAATCAAGTTTTTCACCCTTTAAAGCCTATTTCATTTCAGCTTAAGATCGTCATAACTTACATAAAAAATGCCGGCAATGACTGATGGACCCTTCCAAACACACCAATGTTTCTCAACTACAGGTTAACAGGAAACCCCCCTACAAGGGCTCCATGGCTGTTTGCGGCAGGTACTGGTATGTAATGAGCCTCAGACCCAGTGTGGTGAAGCCTGACAAGCCGATACTGTAGCGTTTTAACAAGGCGAAGCTTCAGGTCAGGGCCAGAGTGGGTTTGCAGGGACACCGATTCACTCAACTGTGCAAATCAATAGCGAGAGAGACAATAGATAATAATGGAACAAATGAAAGGGACTTTCCAGCGTGGCTGTGGCTGCATCAGGATAGTGAATATCTAGAGGGGAGCATGATACTGGTGCTTTAGGTAATAGACTTAGCCCTGATATGCTATTCCAGTTAATAGTCTAATCCAGCTCCATGCCTGCTCTCGCCAGGTTATAGCCCTATCCCTGCCACAGCCTATTCACAGAGATAATAAACGAGCATGGTGATGGGCTATATATCCCTCCTCAGCCTGATAAGACGTCGGCAGGGAAATGAAATTCTGCTTTTGCTGAAACATTATGATTTATGGATTGGGAGCACAGCACTGGTGGCCTGCACTGTGTCCACAAGCTCTCCTATCTGTGTGTGTGTGTGTGTGTGTGTGTGTGTGTTTCTGTGTGGAAGAATAACGTGTGCATGTTTACGTGCAAGCGCTAAAGGAATGCAGCATGTCCACTGTGTGTGTGTGTGTGTGTGTGTGTGTGTGTGTGTGTGTGTGTGAGCGTGTGTGAGTGTAATGTAAAGCAGTGTGAGCAGTTAGTTAATTCAACCCAGGCCTGCTTACACTATCTGACTGTGATTGTAATTCCCCCTTCCATTGAATCACAATAATAAATCCACTTTATAGTTTATTCCACTGAATCACTTCAATAAACACACATTCATTGGAAGGTCAGATGACTAATCTCTTTACAACACGTTGCTATGGCCGACACCTTTATTACTGCTACTATCATTAATAATAATAATAATACTAATAATGATGATAATAATAATAATAATAATAATTGCAAAGAAATAAGGATTTAATAAAAAATCTCCATTAAAATAATTACTTGGTAACTTTCCCTGTTTAGTATTTAGTAACACTGTTTATCTGTATAACAAGAAGCTCTCCTTGCACATACACCCCTCATGATGATGCTATGATGCTGCTGTCTCAGGAGTTCACCCTCAAAAAGTCAAAGTCAGAATTAAAATATACAGACACACAAACACAATAATGAACAACTACTGCTGCCATGAAATGAGGTGTTAGATCTTTAAAAGTCTAAGATTGTATATCTCCAGTGGAGACATGACAGGATGATGGGGAGAAAGAGATGCTACAAAGGTCCCACCTGAACTTGAATCAGGGATGCTGCAGGTCATCATCCCAACCCCAAAGCCATGCTGGCACCCCAGGCATGTTTATGTTTAAATGAAATGTGTAATCTAATATGGTAAAATGTGTATATGTGTGTAATTTGTAAATTTAGTAAGAAGCAGCAGCCAGTTCGTAAGAAGTTAGTAACTGGCTGCTGCTTATAGTGGTGTAGGATTTAGTGGCATTTAGTGGTGTTGTTGTAAGTTGCAGTTGAAGATTGGTTTGTCTGTTCTGGGTTTGTAGAAAGATGGAGGTTGTAAGGTAACAATAACATAATGGTTCTTATTTTCAGGTTAATATACAAATATTAAAACACTGGACCTTTAATAGTTGAATACATGTATACAACATTATAGTGATGAGCAGACTGTTAAGTGTTCATCAATGAATTTGTCAATAATTCAGTCAATAATCATTCTAATAAAACTTTTCCTGTGGAAAATGTGTGTTAACAGTTAGTTAGAGTTATTCCTGTGATTTATTGTGTCACTTCCGTTTTATCCAGGGACTCATGAGAAACACTTTTATAAAAAACGGTCACAATCAAAGCAGCAGAGGCTGAATCATTCAGATTTGTAGTGTCTAACACAGGTCAAAGTGCTCCAGTGTGTACCACAGATTGTGGTCAAAATAAAATGTCACTCAATATTCTGATTGCTAATGTTAAAAATGGGAATTATAGTAAAGAAAAGGTGTCACCAGCTGATAGACACACACACACACAGACATGAATGAGTGAGTGGTGAGAACCATTAGACCCCAGCAGTATTTTCAACCCATTTTCAGCTCTTCATATCCTATTACGGTGATGTGTGTCTGTGTGTGTGTGAGAGAGAGAGTGTGTGTAAAATGTTGTAGGAGTGAGGGCAGCGCCACTCAATTGACCTCAGGGTCAAACCACTTGACCTCTGACCTCCCTGAGGCTCGACCTCGCTCACATGCACCCACCCAGAGAGAGAGAGAGAGAGAGAGAGAGAGAGAGAGAGAGAACAAGGTGACTGTACTGTAGATGTTCTTTCAGTCTTTCATTCATCAGATGATGGAAAAGAACTGTGTTTAATAATAGCACTCCCTCATAGAACTACAGTGTGTGTTTGGAAAATGACTGCAGTACAGACGTGCTGTCATAAACATACAGGATACATACAAATGCAGAGAGAGCAGAATAAATATGATGTGTGTGTGCCTTACAAAATAAAAAGAACAACACACCAGAAATTATGTTTGTTTTTTTTTAAATCACAGTTTTTGCTCTCTTTTTTATATTACATTTAACTTAAACTCTTTAAACCCCATTGCGTATGTTAACGTGTGTGTTGGAGCCATGACACTGCTGAGCTGTGTCCAGTGGGTTTCAGTAATATGACTACAGTGATGGTACTTCAGTTTTACCCCATCTAGTGCTGAGTAGAGGTAACACCCACCTGCTGTACAGTAGGACTTACCGTACAGTACGAGTACACTACACTAAAGGAGGACTGGAGAGTTGATTTTCTCCAAAGTTCTCCTTGTTTCTATCCTACACAACACTTGAGCTTCTTTAGGATGAAGTTTCAGCTTTTTCTGTTTTTGCCAGTTGAGTAAATCCATGATGTTTTAAAGTTCTTCAAAAGTCCAGGGACATGTTTGTCTCTACCTTGCAAAGCAAATTGGTTCAGCCGCATAACAGCCACATTCATGGTTTGATTCTTTGCTGCATCATGTCATACCCATCTTCCTGACCTTGTTGCCTGTCTGCCTCTGTACTTTGTACTTTTGTTGTCCAGCAAAGGATTTTTTCACTTTTCTTAAAAACATGTCTACAGTTTTATAGATATATTTTTGACATCATGTTTTTGGTTTCATATAGCGAGCAGGCTTTGCAGTGATACCTGCATCGGAAATGCTAACCTCTGTCATTTGTTGTTAAAAGTCTGCAGTCAGTGTGTAGTGAGGCCTTATCACACTGTAATTCTGATCTTACCTCAAAGAGAATTCAGCAGATTTTTGTGAAAATGTATATAAATAGATTCACAAAATAAATCAGATGTGTTTTTCTGTGTTTGAGTTATTCACAGCAGATTTCAGTACATAAGTCAGGTGTGACATAATTTTTCTGCAAAAAATAAACCATTGCCCAAGTGAACTTTTTTGGAATCTGTTTCCCTGACCAAACATCACATCCTTTAGAGGCCATGGCGGAATTCAACATCTGGAGGGCAACTATTATAATCAAGCACTTATCATCTTGTTTTATTGTATTATTCAGATACTGACATATGATGGTCTAATTCTACATTTAACTAACCAGTGATGTGGATGCAGCACAGATATTACAACAACACTGATGAATTCAGAGATAAATGACTTCTATTCTTAAACTGACTCTGTACTGTGTTTTTTCCCACATACAGTACATGATGTGTCAGTTTTGTTTAAATTATATTATAAATGATATTGATTATTTGTAGGCTATTTTTCAAGAAAATTACCATTTTCAAACTAATTGTTTAACTATTTCAATTTTGTAACGGACAAATTAATGGACTTATGATTCACAGTTACTGTATAGGGTATTTTAGTAAGGTGTTGTTCCACCTGGAGCTCTCAGTATAGCTTCAGTGCTTCATGTCATCGATTCTGTAGAACGATAAATTTAATATTCGGAACTTTTGCAAACTACCTGGTGAATATTTTACACCAGATATTCCTGCACAGACAAACTGTACAGCTCTTTTCATTTCAAAACCACAGTGTACATGTTTTTATATCTTCCAGTACCTGATTTTGATCTTTTTTTTTTTTTTTTTTGCTTGGTAATAAACCTGATTCTGATTCTGAACCGGAGAGATATTTCTGTATCATCTTTTTCAGGCTTTTCTTTCATTTGTCATTGTTGTCTGTTCTTAATAAAGTTGCACAGAGTCAGTTGACATTTTCACTGTACTTGTGCTTCCTCTCTCTGTGCTCACTGACTTACAGTCTCACCTCCTCATTACTCCTCGTATTGAACTGCTGAACCTCCAGGTGTGCTGCTGAACCGCTGCACTCACTACACTCGTCACACACTCCCCGCTTCACCTCCCTTTTTCTCCTCCTCCTTCTCTCTCAGTTTTCTCTCCTCTTCCTCTCTATGACTCACTCCACTCTTCCCCTTCCATCTCGTTTCCTTTTCCTTCCTCACTTCCTCATCTTTACAGTTGTCTCGCCTCCCTTTCCGCTCGTCCCCACATTCCTCCTTCTCCTGCCTTCCCACTTCGCCTCCCTCCTCGTCTCTCCCCCTCCTTCCCTTGCTCCTCATCTCTGTCGCTGTTGGCAGCCTATTTAAATGCTCCATTGGAGAAGGATTAAGGTTTATGCAAGGTCAGTGTGGGATGTGATAATTATAATCACAGCTTTTTGCCTGGCCAATGACGGCCATTTGTTATTCTCAGCTCAGTGGCTTCAGAAGCCCCTTGGGGGGAGCTGGTGGGAGGTGTTGACAAGAGGCTGGCTGATTTACTGGGCCTCCTCCTCCCCCTCCTCTCCCAACACAGAGCTGGTGTTGGGCTTTGCATGTTTCCCCCTCTGTCTCCTTCTCCTCCTCTCTTTATCCCTCCCTTATCTCCCAGTGTTTTTTGTCTCTGTACACTATGTCCACCTCCACCTCTTCCCTCATCTCCACCTTTACTTTGAACCCACCTTTACTTTCCCCCCTCATCCACGTCATTCTCTTCATTCAAGGGCATTTCTGCTGTGTGTGGAAGCTGTTGTAGCTCAGAGGGAAGGGACGGAGAGCAGAGAGCTATGAATGAAGTGAAGCCAAAAGAACAACAGAAATGTCTTGATTGTTATTGACACACAGTTTATGGAGACAATTAAAGAACTTTAAAACCTTTAGTGCCCGATCGCTGCGATCTACATCCAACATCCCACTCCTTCCTCTCACAGTCATAACTGAACAGTTAAATCTGAACACACAGGCGTGATACACAAGTTTTTTTTTGTTTGTTTAAGTGTGACTTCCACATACTCAAGACTTCATTATCTCTGATGTCAATCATGAATACATGCCTGTAAATCCGCTGTGAAATGATCAAACTGCAGAACCTGCCTGAGATTCACTCTGTTTGAAACTTTTCTGTAGTACCAAAGTAAGCCAGTGGTACAGATCTATAGATCCAGGTGTTGAAACGGACACCTGGACACCTGACCCAAGTGATACTTATGCTTTATTTTGATTGTTAGCTCACCAGGTCACATTGACTGTTTTGCCACTGAGCATGTGTCATGGAACACATAAACACAGGTGCACAGATCATCAGCACAATCAGAGAGGAAAAATAAATTGATGTTATATTTGAAAACAACCAAACCTTAAATTCAATACTTTGCCCTAGCCAGGCAGCAGAATTTAAGCTGCCAACTGTCTGAATTTATTCAAAAAGTTTATGTCTGGGGCAAATGGACTTGGAGTCTGAGTATCCTAGGCTTGTAGATCCGCTCATTGTTCCACTTAGTTAGTTAGTGCTCATTGTGGTCATGTCGACTGTTGTCAGAGTTGTTGATGGTCACCTGAGGTATGTTGGACTGTCATTCACACCAAACCTCAGGTGACTATCAACGACTATAATGTTTCAGATACAATCATGTTCAGACATGTCTCCATAAGCTCCTACAATTTGTTCAATTCAGAATCAAAAATAAAAAATTGTGTAAATAGAAAACATAAATAGTTTCCTGCTTCCTGTCAGTTCATACATGTCAATCACAGGTGTGACTAATAACATTAATGAAGGCTGCATTCCATTTACTGTACGTGTGCAAGTGTAGAGCTCTGGTATCATGCATGTTAGCTTACATCATGGCTTATTGGCACACCATGGTGAAGAGGTGTGCCAATAAGCCATGGAAGCCACACTGGAAGTTCTTGTAATGATATCCTAATTGTTCCTAATAATAAAAACACAATCATCAACAAAGCATCAATAATTTACATCTGAAATAAAATCTAATATTAATCGATTCAGTTGATTTACATAAAGCTATACACAGTTAGATAAGATAAACAATAATGTGACTACAAGGCTCGCTGTGGGACTAACCAGTAACTTTCTGAAATAATATCTGAAGACTCCAAAGTTGGAATAATGTTTCTCTGTTCTTGACCCACTTTAGGTTTTATCAGCAGTACACAGGCACAAATAAAATATCTGTTGTAGCACAGGTGGTATTTTGTACTGATTATTTCTCCAGGACAGTTTCATGTTTCAACCATAGACTGTATAAAACCTGGACGTAGTCTCTGTGACGTCACTCACAGATTTCTGAAGAGCCATTTGTAAAGCTCAGAGAGGTTCATCCAGCAGACATGCTGTTAATTATGCATTACTTTAAGCCTTAATATAATTAGAATAGAATTCTATAAAAATTAGCTATAGAGACCAAAACTGTTTTTTGTACCAGGCTGTAAACATGTTTATTTCTGCTGTGAAGTTGGACATTTTAACATGGGGACTTATGGAGACTCACATGTTGTGTAGCCAGCCTCAAGTGACCGTTTGAGGAACTGCAGTTTCTTCACTGCCACAGAGATTGCCACTTGGTAAGTCACCTAACATTGTCAGAAGATTAATGTAATATATATTTTTTCATCATTTCCCCTGTGAATGCAATGCAATGTGTAGCATTATCCCAGTCCTAGCCTGTGTACTGGGAGCTGCCCCTTACAACCTGAGTCTATCCTACTGCCCATTGGGAGCTGCCCAGAACAACCCCAGCTTAAACCTCTGCACACTGGGATTTGACCAGTCTAAGCAAAGTCTATACTCCAACCCACATGGGAGCTAACCAGTGCAAACTTCTTAGCTTCAGGCTCACTGTGTGTTACTGAAGGTCGCTGCTGTGTTCTCGCTTCACCTTCAGCTTGTCTCAGTGATCTCAGGGTTCTAACCTGTGATTCTGTAACTATAGGCCTGATTCAGACTGCCATGTGCACTCTTGATGTTCAGTACATGATGCAGAGCTAACCAAGCCTCCATCCATCATCCCTCCAGTCAGCCAGCACTGCCAGCCATGTTTGACTGCTCAGGACTGCTGCTGGGGAATAGATTGGTAGATTTGTCCAGCTCTCTCACACACACAGACAAACACACATTCTCACACACACACACACACACACACACACGCGCATTCACATGCACACACGCTTTCACATACACAAGGGACTAGTCTTGGCTGGGGAGTGTTTTCTAGTTGACTGGTGTTATAACCTGAACTAAGCGCAGACGAAGAGAGAGCAAAAGGCCGGGGTCAGACAGGGATTTGGGTGAATGACTCCTTTAAAGCTCCAGTCCTGCAGCTCAGCTGTCAGTCTGTGTGTCATTCACAGGGGAGAAAATAGCTTAGAGGTTAGAGATCCTGCTGAGGGGAGAAGACACAGGTTTGAATCCGGGAAACACTGTGAAACATGTTAAAGGGGAAGGTGATACCTTTTATGTCGTGATGCACTATGGGAGTCATACAGCACAGGCCCACAGCGGCACCACAGGTCAAGTGGAGAAGCCAAAAAGGGAGTCAATAAATCTAATTTTTATGTTACAAACACTGACTTGTTATAGGCTGCTTGTGTGCGTTCATCTTCTCTGAACAGGTTTGACTCATCTCAGAAACAGTGCAAGTAAATAAAAAATCACATGTAGATAGATAGACACTTTATTGATACCAAGGGAAATTCAAGCATCCGGTAGCAGCATGCAAACATACATTAAAATCAACCTATTACACGATAGCCATACGTTAAAATGAACCTGAGATAATTCTCAAATTAAAACCTGTGCTAAAATATTGAACACGTACCTGCAGCATTAGAAAGAATGGAGTCTGTAGTGTCTTTGGCAACAGTTTAAAAATCTGTAAAATGACAATGAGGTTCAGCATCACACCCACCTGCTGCTGCTGTTTGATTGTCAACTGATAGATATTCAACTTCCACCGCCTGCTCTCCATTCAACCTTGTTCGCTTGCAGCATGACCAAATGGAACACAGCCAGTAACTCTTCTGTCAGGGAGGACTGGCATTTGTTATGTTAAAAATCATCACATTATGTATGTATTATATAATATTATATTTATAATATCATTATACTATTGTATTCATGTTGTTCTTGGGTTGACTTTTTGCTGTTATATTTTTGCATTAGGTGTGACAATCTCAACATGGCTTTAACTACTTTAACTGTGGCAAACAAGAAAACTCTGTTATCTGGAGTTATTATTTGTCTTTGTCTTTTGACAAAGGTAAGGTAAAGAATGAACCATTATCATCACACCATCATATTATCATAACACCATGAACCGTTTCCTCCTAATGAGCAGAAGTTTTTCCACATGTGCTGTTTGTAATCTTACTATATCAACCCACTGTCTGATTTTCTTGATGCTTCCATGCTCTGCGTCCTCTGTCCTTGTGATAAAGTTACACTAAACTTTGAGACTCTCCGTTTCAATGAAGCAGTAAGGGAAAACAACCATTTCCACACATACGATCAAGGCTGATAAGCTGCCATATCTGACCCCTGGACAGTTCAAACACTGTGGTGTTTGTGGATAGCTGTTAGCTACCTAGCTAAGCTGTTACTGACACTGGCAGTTGTTGTAGATTTGTTATGTGACAAATTGAGACAGGCTAAAGGCCAATTCATACTTTCCTTGTCCACATGGTGTAAAAGTCGACATTGGTAAATTAAGTTATCTGCCTGTTTCTGCAATATCTGTGCAGTGCTAAATTGGGGACCACATGGACTGCATGCATATTGAGGGCTGACTGCGTATGCTGGACACTGGACAAAGGAAGTGTTTTCACACAGTTCTTTAGTTCAGCAGACCTCATCTTGTCATGGTACATGTCCACCATGTGTCTGAAAGAAAGTCATGAGGTTGTGCGAGTGTAGTATGAATTGAACTGCGTGACTGGTAGAAGTCTGCAAATGTCTGCAGAAAGCATGTCCAAGCCTCAGGAGAGACAGAAATCTCACTTGACATGAGAGTGGAAATGGGGCCTTAGATTGTTTTAATAAAGTAAATCACCACCAACAACTACTTACACCATCATTCAGCCGTCACTGCTGTGGCATTGAACTCTTTCCAGATGGTCTGAACACACCACAAATCAACATCTCCCGTGTTCTTCACAGCTCAGCCCTCAAACATACAATGGATCAGTGACACTGTACAACAATGACAATGTTGTGCTGTAAAATTTGTAATGAGAAGTGCTGGTTCTGATTAGCTGATGAGCTGAAGCCTTTGAAATCTTGATGGTCTGAACCACTCATTGTATGGCCCTGCGAGACTGGACTCAGGTATGCATCTCTATCCATGACGAGAACCTTTACAATGGATCCTTTACACACATGAAGGCCTCTTTTGTTCAGTGTGGACATAAGAGGCTCAAAATGACACAAGGTATCAACGTTAAAGCACCATTTAAAACGATAGATTTCGGTGAATGGAACTCCAATATGGTGTAAAGGCAGCTCGGGGAGCGGAGCCCTGTAAAGAAGGAATGGCTGTTTTTTCGCCTCTAATTGTCTCTGCCTGTGTTCGACAGAGCCGTTTTGAAGGACAGGGTCTCTCATTAGGCATTCACACCCAGGGCTTGCTCCAATTGGGCTGCCTAAGGAATCTGAAGGCAATGCAATTGTGTAATTTGCACACAAAGTGGTCTGGATTGATCCAAAATAAACCTCTCAACTTTAAATGTGGGGGGGGGGGTGGAGAGGGAGGGCGTATAATTGCATCATTTAGTGAATTGATTGGCTGAGAGTCGATGGAAGGGAATCAGGAAGCAGCAGATAAACGGTGACAGCAGCGCCTTTTAGAGCGGGGACCCATCGACGCGAGGACCGAGACACACACACACATACACACACACACATGCAGACAGACTTTTAAGAAACACACACACGGGTTTAAGGCAACGACGTACACACAGTGAAAAAAGAACACACCTAGAGACACAAACACAGATAAACCAAGGCACAAACATAGAAACAGACACAAGAACACACACACATGAACACACACAGTCAGATTAGACAGCACAAAGAGAGCCCAGGTCCACATCACACACCGAGTGCTGCAGGGCGGGACAATGGAAGACAGAATTAGAGGTAACAATAGATTTCATTAAGCCAAACTAGACTTAACGAGACAATCGATACGTCATAATTAAAGCGAGGAGGCTGAGAGCGACTTAGACTCTAAATGATGACTGCTCTTATTAAGATGGAGCAGATAGAGAAAGGCTGTGTGACAATGGAGCTCTATAACTACCTACCACAGCCGGCCTTTGTGCTCACACCGGCCTTTCACTGAGACAGATAGATAGGAGAGAGAGGAGGGAGGAGCAAAGGAAGTGAGGAGAGGAGAGTAGAAGACAAGAAAGGAAAGGTGAGGAGGGGAGCAGAGGAGGTCTAGGTCTTTCACTTGGTTGCGGTAGCAGAAAAGAAGAACTGATGTGTGATGATGTGAATGATGACGCGCGCGCACACACACACACACACACACACACACACACACACACACACACTTTCACTGTCTTTGTTCTATTCTTTCATATGTACAGAAACTTAACAAAGTTCTGTGATTCACATTCAGTGTGTGTGTGTGTGTGTGTGTGTGCATGTGTGTGTGCGGTGTGTGTGTGTGTGTGTGTGTGTGTGTGTGTGTGTGTGTGTGTGTGTGAACAGAACTTTACCAGGGTTATTTCTGCTGTGGAGTTGGACATTTTAATAACTGACTGCTCTTCTCTGTATTTAATGAGTTTAGCAGGCCAGAGCAAGAAGGAGGGAACAATGTCATGACTTTCTTAAGCTACAGGAGCTGCACTTTGTTTGTATACCTGATAGTAGTCCAGTATTTGACTACTCAGGAGTATTAAAGGAAGGGATGACAGTTAAGTTGAAGTGCTCCTGCTGTCAATCTGAAGAGACTGTAACAATGTAGCACCCGACCTGTTCTCATCTCAAAGACATCATTACCAAATATAACTTGTTCAGCAGAGTGTGTGTTCAGGTTCAGGTGACAGGTGAACATGCACGCTCCACACAGAAAGGCCCAAACCAGCTGGGGGGTTCGAACCTTCATGCTGTGAGGCAACAGTGCTAACCACTGCACTGCTGTGTCACCCCAGGTGGTGAGGAATAACTGATGGACAGGTAGGGAATGGCAGCAAACAGTATTACAACTGGGCTCCGTGCAAAATGTAACAAACTGGCTGTTGCATGATGGTTAGTTTAGTACAGTCAAAATGTGCACAGCTCACACTGCAGTGCACAAACACACAAAGTGAATGCGATCATCAACATGTTTGATGCTGTTAAGCTCACATGTGGTAGCTGCTTTGTTGGGGTCAATGTGGTGACATGGCTGAAAACTCACCAGTAAACTACCTGAAATATGTGATGAGGTGGACATGGTACAAACCCAGCTGTACTCAGTCAGAGAAGTCATTACAATGTCATTTAAATCCAAATCTAAGTCCAATGTTTGACATGTTGCTCAGTGTTGCTCAACCTTTGTCACATTTGCGTTGTGCAAGTTGTGTAAAAGTGTGGTGAAGTGAGTTTAGGTGGGTGTGTACCCTTGACTCTGTCCCTGCTCCCTGTCAGCCTCTGATGATGAGGGTGACAGATGGAGGAGGGAGACAAGAGACAGGAGATGGAGAAGATGGGGTGGGTGAGGGGTGGGGGATATAACTGGGTCAAACACAGGTCAAACACCTCAGCCCTCAGGCTAAGTGCTATGTCGATGTGCATATAACACACACACACAGGCCTATCTCCTTCATCTGGCTTGATTCTCAGTTTAATTAGCTCTTATCATTAATAGACTGGTTAATGTTTCTGTTTCTATTGACTCTGCTCTGCTGACTGTGGAGGGTTCTTTCATTTCTCTGCAAACGGATCAAACATGTGAACGTTTGATCATTTCAGGAGTCAAAGTACAAAGAAAGAAGTGGTTTTATATAAACCTTTGATAAAAAGAATAATGAATTCAAAGCAGGCTGATGAATTTATCTGTTGTAGAATTAACTGTTCAATAAACACCATCCGGGTAATTTATTTTACACACTCAGAGAGAGTGTGTGTCTTAAAAACGTCAGGGCCCAGGTTCGAATCTTGACCTGTGCGGCCCTTTCCCGCAACTCATTCCCCATCTCTCTCCCCATATTTCCTGTCGCTCTTCAGCTGTCTCTATCCAATAAAGCAAAAAGGCCAAAAAATAATATAATATAAAAAAAAAAAAAAATCATCAGGGCATACCAGAAAGAAGTGAAATCTCACCACAAATGGAATAAAAGATTGTCTTCATTTCTTCCTATTATTTCTCTCTGGCCAAATGATATTTTTAATTTGAAAGCAATGCGTTCTTCTTTTAAAAAGTTGCACACAGATTATAGACAGTATAAAACATGGACGTAGTCTTTGTGATGTCACACACAGATTTCTGAAGAGCTGTTGTGAAGCTCAGTGTGCCTGCCTTGGATTCAGAGTAATCCAAAGATGAGCAAAGAGGTGGAGCTGAGGCGGTTTGGATGAAGCCTGGTTGGTCAAACAAGCCACCTGTGATGGCACCCACCTGTCAGTCAAAGCAGTCACACTCTTTATGCAGTCTATCATTTGAACAGGTGAGTTGTATATAAATTCACCCTCAGTACAGTTGTCATGAACGGGGAAATTAGCTATAGAGACCAAAACTGTTTTTTGTACCAGGCTGTAAACATGTTTATTTCTGCTGTGAAGTTTTAACATGGGGACCTATGGAGACTGACTCATTTTGTAGCCAACCTCATCTGGCCATTTGAGGAACTGCGGTTTTTGGCACTTTGTGTTGGTTATACTTCACAGCCACAGAGGTTACTGTTCGAGACAGAGAGTGTTCAATGATGAGTTTAGGTCGGAAACAAAGCACCATATTGCCCAACATACTGAATGAACAGACAGACAGTACCTGTAGCTAGCTAGCAACACCTCAACCTTGGACTGCAACAAGAAACTCCTGTTCTCCCTGTTTGTTTCCTCCATCTACTTTTTCCTGTCCTCTATGAACTTCATCTCAAATACAAGCATGAACTTTATGCTCAAGATGAGACATTTCTAACTGTTTGCGGCACAAAGGTCAGAGTACCCCTCACACTTCACATTTAATGATGATATTCAGTGTAATATCCCAGAAACTGCCGAATGGAGCTTTAATATTGGTATGTTTTATGTCTTTAAACCTGTGTGTTTATTTCTGGGCTGATTTTTCAGCACAACATGAAGGCACTGTGTGGTATATTAATAAGTAATAGAAATGTTTAATTTCAACTTCTCATTCTTTGAATGGGTGTAGATGGCTGTCCATTTATCTTGATTTTCTCCACAATAGGTAAAAGAACACAATGGGCAGCCTGGTGCAGCCAGTACATTTAAAGTATGACTTCCACTCTCACTGGATCTAATAAGATGTGTTTCACCCATCATTGACTGGCACATGAAGGCCAGCCTTCAGTGTGAGCTGTGGAGTCGAGTCGGAGGAGAAAAGCTCTCTATTGTCACACTGCAGCAGGTTAAGGTGCAGAATACATCAGTGGATTAAGCTGCATAATGTGGCCTATTGAAACCCAGTGAACACATTAGAACATTAGTACAGCTGTGTCTGTCTTTGTCTCTTGCTCTCTCTTCGTTCTGACCTTTTTTTATGTCTCCAACATGTACATATGAACAATATGATCCTGACTATCTCTTCACGGCAATAGATGTAAATGAGATATGAGCAAAGTGAATGAGATGGAATTATTGTATTTCTTAACACTCTTTGCATTAATACTGTGGTTAAAATTAGTTCAGGGGGGCTTCATTAAGCTTCTGTGGTGCAAGAATTAAATCAAATTTCAAAGAATACATTTAAAATGACTATATTATTATATCTAACTAAATTCTACATTCAAAACAACATATGTTGTAGCCATAACCAAATCATTGTTTTGAATATACAGTATCTGTGTGAAAAACCTGACAATGAAATTTCTCAAATGATTCATTCATTCCATTCAAGGTCTCTCTCTCTCTCTCTCTCTCTCTCTCTCTCTCTCTCTCTCTCTCTTTATATATATATATATATATTCATGTAGCGTCTTAAGGCAGGCGTGTGGACTCATGAATCTGCAGATCTTACACGACAGAATGAGAAAAGTTCTTGAACATCAATGACTCATGACTTGGAAAGCAGCATTATGTGAGATTTGGTATTTTTATGATTTGGTGCCCACAGCTGTACTGTAAGTATTTGTTCTGATTACTGTGTATTACTTATGGTCAAAAACTAGCAAGTCGACAACTTTGCTAACAGCCAAACATCAACAAGGTCACCAACAGCAGACATAGCAGCCAGATAATATTACTGACTAGTCCAACAGCAGTCAGCCCAGCTCTGCGTCTGTCTTTCAGCCTTTTATTTCACCAAGCTCTCACCAACCACTAAAAGTCAGTCCCACATTTACTCTTGTCCAGCGACTTCTTGCTCGCTCAGTCTTTCTCTTCTCAGCTTCCTCTGTTACTATCTTCTCTGTGGTCTGTTCACCATTGCCGTGCTTTGCCTCTGCTTAGCCTGCTTACATCACCCGCTCACCAGGCTCCGATTCAGTGTTTGTCTTCCACCACCTCTTCCTGGTCATTCAAAATCCTCGTGGCACCAGTGTAAAAACTCCTGATGCTCTGAGCTCACAGGGCACAGATAAGTAAACTAGCTTATGGCAGCTACATTTAACAGCAGTTCCTTCACTGTCCACCAGGAACCTCTGTCAGCTGAAGCAGAGCTGGTAGCCCTGCATAGTACGAGAAAAGACATACAGGCAATGACAGAGACAGCATGCACCCTGTTAGATGATTTGAAATGTTATTTGAATGAAAAGTTGAAAACTTTAATGATTTGATATTCTTACCAAACCCATCCTCAAAAACATGTCCAACCTCACCATGTCTTTATTTAAAATGACAGATGTCAAAATCAGCTGCAAGCTTGAGGGAATGGGTGGATGTTACATCAACAGCAGAAAGACTCTTCAATAAAAATGTTTTATTAGTTTTTGTTCATGTGACGCTGTAAAATAAAGACAATAAACAATCAATAAGGATAATAGTTAAACTGTATACTGGTCTACATGCTAACAGATTGACATATTTCCAGTAGAGGTTCAAAGTGAGGAATCATGATTAGAAATATGCTGTTTGCCTACAGAACATGTGAACTGTTAGTGTAAAAACAGATTTTGAACCTGTGTTGGCTGGTTGGTTTTGCAGGGTGAAATTTCTCAGGCTGCTAGTTCGCGGTGCAAAGAGAAGACGAGATTTTGCTGATACGGAAACACTGTTGACAATAGACTGTCTTTGTCTTCCTATCTCTCCATCTCTCTCTCACTCTCTCCCTCTCCGTCTCTTTCAGACGACTATCATTTCTGAATTATATTTTACGGCTCATTAAGCATCTATAGTGCTGGAGTGCAGAGACAAAAGCAGAGGGGAGGAGGAAGGATTGATGAAAAGACGGGAGAAACATTGAGAGAGGCTCCGGAGGTGAAAACCTCCTCCTGAAAATCTACAGTATTTACGCTAATGAAAAGATGTGTTTAATTAGCACCAATTAAACACACACACAGATGGCACACAGCATGGGCTGACACTTGTTTAATGTGAGGCATGTCACACTGATACCATAAAGGCTTTTCTTAACTTCCTCCAAATTCAAACCAAAGTCTAGTTTGAGTAACACATCCATGAGCTGAGGAAACTCTTTTCTTCTCTACTGTACATGCAGTTGTCCCATTAAAATATGACTCTGGGCTGCTGATTAGAGATCTGCTACCCATCCAGAGCTTGGTTGGTCTTAAATAAGTGTTGGATTTCTTTCTTATACTCTCTGAATGCGCTGATCGCTCCAAGACATCCTGGTAACCAACCTCACTGAAGTAAGTCAGGAACTTTTTGAAGACTGGAGTCTGATCCTGGTCTTATTTTTAGTCATGAAAAACATAACTGCTGCTTCATTTATCTGCTGTGATGTCATTCAGACACACAGTAATCTGCGATCAGACAAAGAGCATGATTCGTGTGATATTTAGCACCTGGTTCACGAGAGGGAGCGCTGAGTTAAAAAAAATAATGATATAAAGAATAAAGTGATTTTGCTGTTGGAAACTTAATTTTTCCTCCCATAATGCACAATGAAAGAAACATCTGTAGCTAGCCTCAACATCTTCAAATAGACCCTTTCACAGTGTTTTATGGTTCATTTATTATTTTCTTTGTGCATTACACATGATAACTGAGTGATTTTGTTCCAGTGTTAGACAAGGTGTATTTAATATTCCCCTGTTTATTTCTGTTTTAGACATGAGACAACATGTAAAATACCATCACATTTACATAATAGAAGGAGACCCTGTATTAAAACTGCAGTTGAGAGAGCGTCAGCATTAGTAACTGCAGCAGTAACCAACTTTGACACTTTGACGGCGGCTGTTGAAGGGCAGGATACTGGCTGCTGCACCGTCCTCATGTTTCTTCTCCCTGTTTAAATTTTCCACCTCTGTAGGTCCTTCCAGCCACAAGGTCACAGTGTGTTTTTAATTGTGGTGCCCCTCAACCCCCCGCACACCCCGCCACCGCATCCCACCAACCCCCTCAGCCCAAATGATGAACGACTGCACCTTGTGAAAAGGGCCCTCTCCAATAAACAAGCTTATCTCTCCTCTCTCTCTCTCTCTCTCTCTCGCCGCTGCCTGTGAATAATGAGCTCTGCGTATCACTGTTAATCACTATAATTGTTAATGTTAAGAGGGGGCCGGTTGCTAGTTGCCCGACGCCCCACGCCTTTATTGATTTCATTTTTTTACATTAAAACGCTGCATGCCTTTGTCAGAGCGGTGGGTCACCCCCCACCACCCCCTCGCCCCCTCATTCCCCACCCCCAGAGAGAAGCTAATTAGTTATTTAGTGGCCTGTGTGTGTGATGGTGTGTATGTGGGACGGCAGAGCAGAGCTAAAGCCTGTTATCAGTAGCCTGATAAAGGGAATTGGTTGTCCCACAGTAGCTGTGAGAGGCTATGGCTGATAGCAGCGTGACTATTATAGAGGACGGGCACGTGCATGCTCACATACACACATCCATACGTGTACTGTTGGAAACATGCACATGTAAATACACACAGGCACATAAACAGATGATGTTTGAAGAAGAAATCAACATGCAAACACATTTCAAACACACAATTCAGTGTTCTTTACAGACGGCCAGCAGATCGTTTTCACCGCCGAGCAGGACGACAAGTAACATCCACATTTTAAAATCCAGTTTTTGTGTCACGCTGTTTATTGGAAAAATATATTTTGCCTGAGATTTACTCGTTTCAGCTTGAACTGCTTCATGAGCATACAGAGGAATGCAAGGAACTTCTGCTCAGATCACACACTGCTATGACCTGCCAGTCATGGCTCACATGACTCCATATCTCCTAGCATTCTTTTGTCAAACACTGCAGTTTGGTCAGTGACCCTTCGATGCTGTAGGTACTCCTCTCAGTTCTGCCTGTATCTGTCTGCTATAATGTTTCCATGTACCAGCAAAGTCAGGTGACAGTCAGAAAGTCCAACATGGAGGATGTTGGACTTACACTAGTACTACAGGGATTTCGGATCAGCAGGAAGAGGTGGTGGAAGAACACTGAATTGGAGCCGGGTGAGTGGGTGATGTAAGCAGGCTGAGCAGAGGCCAAGCATGGCAGTGGTGACAGAGGACAGAGGAAGGTGGATGGATGGTTCAAATAAACACAGGACAAGTTGTTTATGTGCCTGAAAAGGTTTGACCTGATGAAATATGAAATGTTTCTCAACAAGCTGGCACATTTCAGCACGAATGGATGACTGAGAATTCTTCTTGGTGTCTGATAATTGTCTAGGCAGTGTGACCAGGGCTGATGGAGGTCCTGATGGAGGTAACAAACCACATATTAAAACCTGAAAAGTAACTTATTTTGAAGAAATCCTAGTGTGGTTTTCAAATTCTGATCAAGTGTGTTTATCATGATCATGATTTTATATTGATTCTAATGATATTATGAGTTTTACAAGTTTTATATTTGTTCTAAACACAGTTTGTCAAAGCTGAATAGAAGTAAAGCAGGTTGATTAATAGTTTTATTTATTTTGCTGTAGAAACATTTCTTTCCAGTTGTGTTATTATTATTATTGTTATTGTTATTATTCTGTCCACAGCTGAAGGTGGGCTAACTCCACAAAATAACTGGAACTCACTGAACATGACATTAAAGATGAAATAAGAGAATGAAGTTGTCCTTTAAATGCTACAGGTAATGGAAGAAATTCATTCAAACAATGCTTTATCATTTTATTAACTACATTTATTTTATAAGTAAATATATAATCCTGGAAAGTGAAAGTGGATTCATTTTATTATATTTACATATTGGCACTAATTACTATTGTTAATTAAGAATATGAAGAATATGGAGCTCTTTAATTTTCCTTGAAGTTCCACAGACATTGAAAGAAGGAAGTTCCATTTGGTATGATGGAAGTTCAGTTTTGGCTCAGACTAACTAAAGTCTGTAAAAGTGATGATGTGTGAGAGACTTAATATTTGTTTGGTTACATCCATGTCCCAGATTGTTGCTTTAATCCAGAAGAATCTTTATCACACTGCCCCAAACACTCTTATCTGTTCAGCTGCTTGTTGGTGTTTTCTCCCTGTTGTCTCTGTGTTTCTTCACACTAAATCTGTATTTCCATGAACAAAAACACACACTTCATTTGACATTTGACTGCTGTTACACCTCTGTAAAATGGTACTGATGGTACAAAACTGCTTCCAAAAATCCTCTTTGAGCAAATATCTTGTTTGTAAAATTACAAACACTCAGATTTAGTGATCCGATTGATAACAGCCTTTTAAAATGATGTACAAAGCACATAAAAACTACCATCAAGTACTCAAAATATGTGAAGTATGTCTCAAACATGTAAGGTCAGGACAAATCAATAATCTATTAAACAATGAGACAAGGATGATTTAAATCTTGAGAGAAATTCAGAAATTCAAAAGAATATTTAAAAAATAATATAATAAACAAATATAAAATAATGATTGATATCCCATGATGCTCTTTGTACTTATGAAATCAGTTTTTTGTTATGCTGTATTGATAAAGCATTGATAAGTGTATATCATTGAATATATGTCCAAATGCATGTGCATGTTACCTCTCTGTGTATGAATATGTGCACAGTAAATGTGAATATAAATGTACAATTCCTGACAAGTTTTATGTTCTGTGTGATGCTCTAGCACCAAGACTCAAGTAATTAATATTTATTATTAATTATTTTAATTAAAAAAACAAAATAAAGTTCAGTCAATCTCATGAAAAAAAGAATTTAATGTGACTACCTCATCATCATCATCATCATCATCATCATCATGTAACTGAATGATGCAGATTAAATTGTGTGAATCATTTTTTCAATAGCACCACAGAAGAGGTTTCCAAACGGTGAGGTGTGAGGGCTGTGAAGGAGAAGTGAAGGAGTCTTCAGTGTGTGAGGTGAAAGAGACAAAACAACAGGAAGTCAGTTATTGTAGTTTGGTTTGATCAGAGTGTGTGTCAAAATACTCATGTTAGACTCAGTATAACTGTTACATTTAAATATGCAAACAACATTTTAGACTAAGTGTGACTTTCCAATAATATCATTATTTCTGCCCAACAAACGTCCATAAGAAATAAATGTCCATAAATCCACTCAGAGATCAGAGAGAGAGAGAGAGAGAGAGAGAGAGAGAGAGAGAGAGAGAGAAAGAAGCGCATGTAACTCCAGAACCAGCCTGAAAAACCTGAGATGGCTTCCTCAGTACATCCATGGGTACACTGCAAACAGGACCTGCTAATGGCTAATTGGCTTACTTTTAATGGTAACACTTTGCCAAAACAAATATGAGCAAACACACACACAAAATAGAAGGAAGTAATGCTGTGGCATTTCAGTTTTTACAAACATTCAGGTTAAGGTCAGCTTAAGTAGAAACTTCACTGAAGTGAACCTTGCAGGAAGAATCACTTTGTTGTACTTGTGATTAACTTATTTTGTGCATTGGAGCATAAAGTGTGTTGGAATTGAGTGTGTTTTGTTTATTTGATCCTTTAACACCAACATCTCTGCTGCTCAGCATGTTGACGTGTGCTGTATGCAGGATCGTGGATCAGGTCCATTATTTGTCATAAACTGACTGCTGCTTTCCAAGTCATTTACACTGTGCGTGTGTAGGTGTGTGTGTGACTGTGTGTGTGGTTAATTAAGGCTATGTGTGTGTGTGTGGGTAAGCTGAGATGCTCCCTAAAGGGAACTTTAGTTTTTAGTGGAACCATTAACCTTTCAGATGACAGAGATCATGCAGCCAGAGCTACAACGATGACAGAATGATGATGAGAGAGATACTGTGTGTTATTACTGTGTGTGTGTGGTTAATTAGTGGCAGTAATCAGATGCTGCTCATTACGTCCTCTCAACGCATGACTAGAGCCTAGAGATTCATGTACGTTCATGTCTGTGCATGTGTGTGTCTGTGTGTGTGTGTAAGCTAGGATCACAGAGTTTTGCCCCTGCACCAGCTAACAGTGTACAACACACACACGCAAACACACCATGCCTGGATGCTGTGATCGAGACTGCAGATCTCTCATAATTAATTATCTAGCCCTGATCACAGGAACGCTCTAATTAGACAGACTCCTTCAATTACTTGTCAGGAATTAGTCCTTTCCATAATGCACCACACATTAACCACATCAACAGGAATTAGTTTGCACCATAACACAGCACACACCACTTACACCAATAGGAAAGTGTTTCAGAAAGTGTCCCCATAACACACCATTATAGGAGAGTACAATTAAAGGTCCAGTGTGTCCGATTTAGGAGGATGTATTTACAGAATATAATGTTCATAACGTTTTCATTGGTGTATAATCATCACAAAATAAGAGTGGTTGTGATTTTGTTACCTTAGAACGAACCCAAATGTCTAAAGAATGAGCAGGTCCTCTTCCACAGAGTGAACCTCCATGTTTCTCCAGTAGCCCAGAATTGACAAATCAAACACTGGCTGTAGATATTGGCTCTGCTTTTTTTTTTTTTTTTTTTTTGCAACCACCACAGGTTTTCTTAGTGTACACACTTTGAAGTGAAGGGGGTAGAATGGGGTGCTGAGACACTTTCTTTGTCTTTGTGAAGCACTTAAACTTTAAACTCTTTAAAAGAATAGTTAGCTAGCCCAGCCTGCTGGGCTAGTTCTCAGCCTGTTTCTTTTCTTCAAATAGCCTACATACTCACTGTCCAGTCATATTAATCACAACTAATAAAGTTCCACTGTTATGCAGACGATACCCAGTTCTATATCCCCAAATAAAATGTAATGACACAAGCAAAGAAAACTGTGTTCTTCCACCTCCTTCCTACCATCGAGTTACAGATGCATCTGTGAGAAGAACTTCAAACAACATCACACAAATCTGACCCTTGCTACCTTGGTTACCTGTAATGTTTCCTGCAATGTTAACTTTAACATCCTCATCATTAAAACATTAATGATGAGCATGAACAGTCTATAGCCTTCTGGCAGCCTGGGCGTCGTGGCAGTTCCTAAATCCCAGTCCAGTTCTTAAAGAAACAAGGCTTTTGCAGTCTGATCAGAGGTCCTTAGGTTTGTCTGTACCTCAAGTCCATCCTCAGATGCCGGCTTAAATCTGTTTTCTTTTTAATCTATTGTTATTAACATTTCTTTTATTAACATTCACACATTTGATTGTGTTTTATTTTATACATTTGAGTAGTACCTCATTAGGACTTGATGGTTTGGAGAGGACTTCACCTCTGATCCTGATGGGGGAAAATGGTTGAAAATCTTGACAAAGTCTAAAAGTATGAAACTTCAAACTTGATTCAAACCAGGTCAAAGGTCATTTATTTTTACAGTACCATGGCTTCAGTTTCTTCAGAGCTGTGAGATTTCCTCTGACTCATCTGATGGATGACTGCCAGTCACAGTGATGCTGAGTTGACATGTCCAAACAGGAGGACTTAACCTGGGATTATCAAGGTGGCAAGACATGGTTTGACAATGAGACACCTGCAATGCAGTCTACTGCAGTGAAGTGTTGATGGGGAGCCAATCAATGGAACATTTTCCAAATGTTCCAAAGAAGTCTAGCCTAACTAAATTTACTACGGTTGACTTCATTGCACTGAATTGAGTGTTGGATTGTGTGTTGGACCTTAAAAATCTTCTTATGCTATCTGAGGTTTTGTACATCTGTCCAGCCCATGCAGTGCTTGAATTGGGCAAATACAATAAGGAGAACCAACACAACTACTATGTGTTTAAATTAGCATCAGAAATGAAATGTGGTTAAGGTAGGGACATTGCTAAGTCAGTCTTTACTGATGAATGTAAGTGTCTGTTGTCCACAGCTGCTCAATACTGTATGAAGGCTGCTACAAAATAACCACTCACACCACAACACACATCAGACTGATGCGTGTTGCGGTCACAGCATTCTGTTGTTCATACAGGAGAAGTCCTGTGTGTCACAACCTCCTCTCCAACTTTAGCAAAATGTCTTGTTTTATTCTTTAATTGCATAATGGTGGCTCTGGACGTTGCCGTCTTGCCAGTCCTGGTTACTCAAACAAGTCACCTGTGACAGCACCCACCTGTCAATCAAAGCAGACAAGCTCTTAATTCTCCATAACATAAATAAGTCTTGATATAATATGAACAGGTGAGCTCTATAAAATTCACCCTCAGTACAGTTGTCATGAACGGGGAAATTAGCTAACTAATTGTGTTTTTAACTGTTGTACACGCTGTAAACATGTTTATTTCTATTGTGAAGTTGCACATTTTAATATGGGGACTTGTGGAGACTAACTCACTTCTAGAGCCAGCCTCAAGTGGACGTTTGAGGAACTGCAATTTTTGGCACTTCAGTGTTGGATTCATTTCACAGCCACAGGTTTTCACTTAGGTGCTGGACAGTGACTGCCTTCTGCTAACACTGCTAACACAACAAATTTCCCAGATAAGGATTAGTAAAGTATATTGCAGGTAAGTTTCAAGACCAAAGCTCCACTTACTCTCTCTTTTGGAGATCCTTTGTTAGTAACATTGGAAACATGATACTGCGTTGAACCTACTATTTCATGTTACAATGGCTCCTATGAAAAAAGGTATATTTAAGTCCAAGACCAGACTCAGCCACTTCACTCCAGAGCAATTCAGTCTATTGGGATTGTATTATGTCTCTTAAAAATGGGGCGCAATTGGGTTCCAGTCCAGTCCAGTTCCAAGAGATCCTGTCCAGTCCAACCCAGCCCATTCCAGTCCAGTCCAGTGGATCCTGTGAAGGAAGTGATTTTAATTAAAGATAAGTTGCTCAGTGCAAGGCTGTACTGAGCCTGTTAATCTGAATCCAATAGGCTGGATGTAGCAGCTAGGAGGCCCTTGTAAAGCACAGGCTCTATTGAAGCCCACTGCATTTCATTTGGGTGGGAATCAATGCAGATTGACACCACTTAACATGCAAATGGTGCTCAGGTCAACCAGCGGCTTCCTGCCCGCTGGCGGTGGTCCAACATCTACAGCTTAACTCTCTTTTTCGCCTCCTCTTCCTCCTCCTCTTTCTCCTTTGTTACCTGTTTTCTTTCCCTTCTCGCCCCGTCCGCCTCCTCGCCTTGCCTCCTTTCTCCCTCATCCCTTTCCATCTTCCCCTTTCCACCACCTCTTCCTCCTCTCCTCTCCCCTCCCCTCCCTTCTTTTCCATCACATTCCTCCCTGCTGTTGTAAAAATCATATTCAGGATATTCGTCCATTTAAAGATATGAGAAAATAAAAGACTATTGATTGCTTGATAAACTGCCACTGATGGCAACAGAATGGGAGTAAAGTCAGTATAACCCCTTGCTGAGCTGTGTGTGTGTTAGCCGGAGGCACTATATGGGAGATGCTGTGGATCAATAAAGTGTATTTGTGTGTGTCGGCCCTTAGCTATCCTTCCAATTACACATTTCCAGCAGCGCGGCCGAGCACAGCTCTTTGTTAAAGCCTTAATGGATCAGCTCAGGGAAGTGTCCACACACACACACACACACACACACACACACACACACACACAAATAGATACAGCTTTACAAGGTAAGCATTCTCAAATTGATTTGTTAAACAGCGTTTTGAGCCCCGGCGCTCTCTGCAACTGTGTAATTACTGTGAGAGCTGACGCTGTATCTGTGTGTATGCGTGTGTGTGTGTGTGTGTGTGTGTGTGTGTGTGTGTGTGTGTGTGTGTGTGTGTGTCTGCATCAGAGTGTGTCTGTGGATAATTTCATGAAGCGCTGTGCGTTTGTGCTGCTAAGAGTTTCCAGATGAAGGAAGCTCCATGTGTCTGATTATTGAAGAAGAGAGCGTTTCATTAGGAATTTACTTCACAACAGCAGACACATTACAGCAGCCAGCAGCACCTCCTTGCTCCTCTCCTCTCGTCTCCTCGTCCTTCTTCGCTCGTCTTCAGATCGACCGAGCAGAGAGCAGAGGTTTATTCATGACTAATCTGTTGAACAAGCGCTAAACTAATTCAATTTGCAAGTCAAAAGGTAGTCAAATGGATTTAGCAAAAAACAGATTTTGTGTATGTTCTGTTGAAAATCTACTCTGATATTTTATCAGTCTGTTTTTGGAAGATTCATCAGGCAGCTCTTCAGCTGCTTCTCACATCCAGGTCCTCCTTTAAATGGCCTCACACTCCTGTCACTCCACACTACCACATTGTTCATGCCACCTGCCTCTACACATTCATGAAAATGAAAGCAAAAATCTGAAGAAGTGAGTAGAAACAGATGTTTTCAGAGGTGAGGGGTTCACGCAATGGAACAAATCAGAACAATGATTCTATTTGCAAGTCAAAAAAGAGCATGCAGGGATTGACCACAAGACAGACTGATATCATGTTGGAAGCATAAACTACACAGCTGATCTCAGATCTGGACTACTGATGACAAGATATTCCACATGGAGAATCCATCTGTATTAAATTTCCACAATATGACAAGATGACATGGGAGCAGACATACTGTGTGTGTGTGTGTGTATCAAACAAAACAGCAGTTAAAAAGATAAAAATGAGTCACATGGAAGGTTGTAGCTGAGAAAAGACACATGAATTTATCCAAAGGAACACTTAAAATAACCAAACAAATAAAAAGTAAAGAGAATTGGATTCTTCTTCTATAACACACAATATTAAAAGCAGTGAGGCAGCAAGGAGCTGTGATTTGTGTTGTTAAACTTGAATTTGAACATCCAAATAACTAATATCACTACATGCCTGCAGCCTGTTTCAGGCTCCATATTTTGAGAGTAGCTTTGCATGATTCACAGCTTTAAAAAAATCCTTTTTTCTCATATGGCTTGAAGGTTGCCACCTTCACCGTGGAAAAAAAAATAAGTACACCATGCTGTCCTCCAACACAAACACAAATGCTACTCTCAGCGTGAATGAAGGAAATAAAGAGTCAATAAAAGCATCTGCAAGTATTAGAAAATAAGTCTCTCTCTCTCTCTGGAATGGTTTGTAGCTGTGTGTCGTGTGTGTTCACTGCCTCCCTACCTCCCAGCCATGCCTCCAGGCCCATCTGGTTCAAGTTATGATCCATGATCCACAAACACAAGCAAAGTGACATCACGACTTGTTTGTTTTTTTACTGTGAAAATAAAAATTGTTACTTTACCTAAAACATTGCATGGTGAGTGAAGCGTACACATGTTCCATTGTTACATTTTTGTAAAACCTGGACAAAAGTCTTCTACATTCTACACATCTGAAAGAAATGATTTTGAAAGGAGCCAGCAGGAGGTGTTAGAGGAGAGGATGATGAGGAGGAGGAGGAGGAGCAGAGAAAGGAGGGAAAAGTGAAAGCAGGATGCTGCAATAAGTTCTTCTGCCTGGTGCTGGATATTTATCAGTGTGAAGGACTTTGTCCATCCATCCATGACACCTCCTCACTCTCTTCTTTTCCTGCACTTCCTGATCATGTCATCGTTTCCTCTGATCTCTTCTCTCACACGTTGCCCTCTCAGCAGTGTACAATTAGTTCAGTGTAAATCAGTGTAGTGTGAACATCCATTTATGACTGAGTTGTAAATCAGCTACAGAAACAAACGTGAACATTTAAATATTTTCATTTAAAGTTTAAAGTTTATGCCAGACATTTATTTTTTTAATTGAATTTATTTTCCTGAAGTGTGATGTTAATATACATGTCTGCATATTGAAGACTTTATTCTATTATTTTAGTTGTTACTTTTGGACTTCTTAGCCATTATTCATATTTTGACAGAACTTTAACTGTGATACATGTTCAAATATCAGCATTGAACTGAGTGAAATCTATTTCTTGACAAAGAAGAGAATAAATTCATATCACACCACTCTTAGTATGGTGAGTATTGTAGCAGCATCTTATTTTGCTCATGTTTCATGTGTTTGTGTTTTAGGGACACGGTCTGAACTGATCTGAGTACTATTCAGTCACAGGCGCAAAGCAAGCGTTTGACACATTTTGTTAAACAGGTATTTTAGTATTTTACTTTCCTAAATGTGTGGAGACATAAAAAGGCTGAGTACTGAGACTCAAAGTAGCAGAAGCAGAGATATCCTAATTTACTTACTTACTTACTTCCTGGTATAATGCTCAAAAAACACTGGATCCTACATTTCCCACAATTCAATTCAATACCATCATTTTATAGAGAGCCGATGTGACTGTGAAAAACAACTGCCAAACAAAAAACGTGAAATTAAAGTCAAATATGATTCAAATAAATGTCAAAAACTGTAATTTTACAGACATTGTCAAAGATTTTCCAGAGACACACTGACATCAGGCCAGAATCATCCATACACTCATACATTCATTCATGTGGTTCCACTTCATATGTTTAGGGTTGTTCCTAACACTGACGTTTAATTAACCATGCATATGATCCAAGAGTGAGTTGAGAGGCCCGGGTGATGTTGTGAAATCATTTTGTTGGACTTGTCTTAATACAGCTGGTTTCACAGTCTGGGTAGGACTCATGCTGATCAGCAGTAATGAATTACTGGTTGATGGTTAAATGGTTAGAAAAATGAAGAAACATGAGCATGTGTGTGTGATGTGTGTTTGTCAGCTCACAGCTGATCCCGCAGTCACCAGGATGACGGTGAGGATTCACAGGAATGAGCAAATCGAGATCCATTTCGAATCCACGCTCTGCAGTTGGTGTCTGGCTCAGAGACACTTCAGCAGAGGGAGCGTTTCAAAGCTGACTCCTCCCTCTCTTTGACACCACCCTGCTGCCCTGAGGGGACACCTTCCTCCTGCCTCCCATTAACTTTAAACCATCCTCTGTGCAGCTTCATTATACTCCACTCTTTCCCTCCGTACCAAAGAAAAGTTAGTTATCTCTGAATGTTCAGCTACAAAACACTGAGGAGTTGCACAGATACAGTACAGTCCTGAGGATGATCCTATGTGTGTGTATGTGTGTGTGTGTGTGTGTGAGAGAGAGAGAGAGAGAGAGAGAGAGAGAGAGAGAGAGAGGGAGAGAGAGAGAGAGACTGTATGTATGATATACTCTGTGTGTGGATTATGAATGGCTTTATGTCTGTGTTATGTATGTTTTTGCCTGAGCGTCCATGTTTTTATCTGACCCGTTGTGTGTGTGCCTGTGTAAACATGCGTGCACGTGTGTGTGTGTGTGTGAGCTTACGACTCGGGGGAAAGACAGCAGTCTAAAGGATGAAATTGAAGAGATTAGCATGGTCTGCTCTGCTTTTGATTAGTTCTGACTGGAAATCTGCCCGAGCCACAAGGGGCCCCTCAGCAGCCTCTCTCTCTCTCTCTCTCTCTCTCTCTCTCTCTCGTAGCGTTTCGCGCTACGCCAGAAATTGAATTGATATTTTGTAAACCTGATTTGTGGATAACGTGATGTGACAGCGACAAATGCCTGGCTGAGAATGGTTTTCAAAGCCAGTCCAAATGAAAGTTATTACAGGGTAAATGCGCATTTCTTTGTCTTGGCGGCGGCAGCAGCCCCTCCTGGCTCTATGTATGAGTTTATATGGGTTGAATATGGATCCATTTCCTGGGTAATTGAATTGATACTGTCATGCACGGGGGCAGTGCCACATTGCTCTGCAGGGCGGATGGACTGTCTGATTGAATTGGATAGGGGGGAAAAAAGTGTCCTGGTGCATGTGTGTGTGTGTGTGTGTGCATAGGTGTGTGTGTGTCTGTAAGGGGTTGTCAGCAAGCAGTCATAAGATAGACACACCTCAGTGTTCTCCTGATTACTGCCGTACAGCCAATTGTCTCTCCAATAATCTGCCGCCACAACCCCCTGACACACACACTCACACACTCACACACGCACACATGCGGACGGATACGGGTCAGGCAGCACAGAAGCCATTTCCAATTCCAGCCTAGGCGAGCGCACTGCAGATCTGCTACATATTAATTTTGTCCCGGCTGAGATTTGCTCCCATTCAGTTAGAGCCGATTGATGAGAGAGCAGAGAGGATCGGACGGCTGCTCATTCGCTCTCCTCACCTCTGATTAGAAACACTGCTGCTGTCACCGCGCTATTAGGACGGAGGGAGGGAGAGGGGGGAGAAGAGAGGGAGGGAGGGAGAGATAGAGGGGGCAGTGAGTGGGGAAAGGAGGGGAGAAAAGAGGTAAGAGGGAAGGGACGTGAAGAGGTGATGGGAAGAGATGTGGGGCTGAGGGAATGGGGAAGTATGGAAGATGGGAGAGAGAGGAGAGAGAGACTGATAAAGTGGGAGGGAGTGATGCACAAAAGCAGAGAGGAAGAGATGGGTCAAGGTGGGAGAGGTGAATAAGGGGATGGAGAAAGAGAAAGAGAGGGAGGAGATGGGTAAAAAAGATGAGAAAGATGTGAAAGAAAAAGAGAAAGGAAGAATGGGGGAGTCATATGCAGGAAGGAGAAAGCGGGGATGATGGGAGAGAAAAGAGGTAAGGACAAAGAGATGGAGAGAGAAAAACGAAGAAGAAAGAGATGGAGGGATGAAGTGAGAGGAGGAAAGATGGAGGGTGAGGGGAGAAAGAGGTAAGGAATGGAGGGAGGGAGGGAGGGAGGGAGGGAGAGGGGATGGAAAAATGAGGTGTGGAGTGAGAGAGGAGGGAGTCAAAAAGAGAGGAGTTGAGACGGGTGGAAAGAAGGGAAGGAGAGGCAGAGGAGAAAGGAGGTGAGGTGTGATGGGAGGGAGGAAGGGAGGATTACAAAAGATGTTAGGAGAGAGGAATTGCGTGGTAAAGAGGGTAAAAGGAGGAGTGGAAGGATGGAAGATGAGGAGGCAAGAAATGGAGTGGTGAAAAGAGATGGGGAGAGAAGTAGAGATGGAGTAGATGGGTAAAGGAGGTGTAGTGGGAGAGATAGTGGATGATGGGAAAGACCAGATGAATGGGAGAACAGAGAGAGAGAAAAGGGGAGGGGAGGGGGAGATAAAAGAAAGAATACAAAAGGAGGAAGAGACAGAGGGGTGAAAACAAGGACAATACAGAGATCTACACCACTCTGACGTCCATGTGTTAACTGTGGGGCTGGCAGGACATGATTAGCTTAGCTTAGCATAAAGACTGGAAGACCTAATTCAGACTAAATCTGGTGCTGTTGAGAAAACACGGGTTTTCCTGTTCAATTCAACGAGGGTAATCTAATTTGGCTACAGGGGGTGACAAAAAAAGCAGCAATCCGTCGCAAAGAATCTGAACTTTTGGAGAAATGCAAGCTAATGGCACACTGCGATGACCAATCAAAACGGTCTGAAATATGAAACTCAGCATGCTCCAGGTGGATTCATGGACTAAACTGATACTCTGCCTGTTATGTTCTGGCTTGGTTTATTTCATGTACCCAGCCTCTACGTCTGGGTCTGGCTCGCAGTCTATGCTGTGAAATAGACACAAGAAGAAGTTTAGTTTGATTTGTGATTGATGGTTTGATGATAGAGAGACAGCAGTGGCTGAGTGACATATACAGTGAATGTGAATGAAGAGTGCCAATAGTGAGAAAGCCGGTGAATCGGATATTTTCTTGTTCATTTCTTCATTCCAAACTTTCAGTTCTGTGGATTTTGAGGAAGGTTTGGGTTCTGGAACTATTTCTTGGTAAACAATCCTCACTGGCAGATGTATAAGTATTTGTGAAAAAAGAGAAAGAAAGAAGAAATAACTAGCTGTGGAAACCAAGAACAAAGACCAGTTCTTCCACTCTTTGTCTGTGCTAACACATAGACGTCACAGTGACATCACTTTTCTATTCTATACTATTTTCTATTTAACTCTGAATTGAAGTCCTCAAAGGCAACATTCCATCTATTGCTAATGATTCAATATTGCACTGGTTGGTTTCTCATTTCTGTCATACTAATAGACACTGATTAGAATTCTACCTTTAAATAAGATTTCAGTTTATTAATAATTACTTTATTATAGGCTTATTTCTGTTTGTCTACTACTGATTTTACTGATTCTACTACTGTTTACCCAGCTCACAGTCTTCATGCTAATCTAGGTTAACCACATTCTGACACCATCGTACACACATCAGTCAGACATCAGTCTTCTCGTGTCATTCTCAGAGAAAGAAAGTGAATAAACATATTTCCCCAAATATCAGACTGTTCATTTAAAAGTGACAGCTTCAGAGGCAGAGTTTTACTAGCCCTACGTCTACCTTCAGACAGACAGAAGAGCCATTTAAACCTCTCATCTGTATCCCCCTCTTAAATTCACATTTCTTCTCCAAACCCTTGTCTTTCACGCTGCTGTCACCACTCCCACCTGAAAGCATTTTATGGGAGCCATTTAGCGTCTATGCTAGAAAGCATTTGATCTGATTCAACTGCTCATGCAAACTAGAATAAAGAGAATAAAAGAACCAATGACAGATATAGACGGCTCACCATGAGACACTGAGGAGTACAGGCAAACTATCTATCTATCGATCTATCTATCTATACTGTAAAAAATGTCTGTCGATTTTATGGTAAAAAAAAAACAAACATGACAAAATATGCCACGTTGGAATTTCTCCAAAATAAAGCAGTATTTTATATTAGAGACTGTTAGTTGTACAGTAAAACACCGTAATATTAAATTGCATATTTTATGGTCATGTTTTTGTCGATTTTTTATTCTATCTATCTATGCAAATTTAAATTTAAAGATTGTGTATAACTGTTTATATTCACATGTTAACTAACTCAATTTAAACAGTGAGAATAAATTCAGATCATTTCATTGATGTAAAACTAATAAGTCAGTGAATCAGAGAACTTCATTTGTGTCCTTCACATGAGACACACACAATCGACCAGTGACAGACAGAGAAAAGGTTCATTAATACTGTCCAGGCCTTTCCCAGCAGATGCAGTCAGCATTGTCCTAAACTTCAACACACCATTAACTCTTATCAGCTAAATGCTCCCAGCTTTAACTTAAACAGTCCTCTCCATCTAATAGTCTCTTTAACTTTAGGCCTTAATTGTGTCTATAGCAGCTAATCGGGTGGCTGCAATAAGAGCTTGTGTATGGTCCGAATGGCCCACCACCATCTAATGGTATAAAAACTTAACGATCGTTATCGTCATCCCTCTTTCCATTCTCGGGCTCCGCCTTCTTCATCTCTCTCTTTAATTTCTCTGATCTCTCAGTCGATCTTCTCCTCACTCTCTCTGTCGTTAAAGAGTCGCCCATTAACACAGTCCTTAGGTAGACTTATTAAGTTCACTTAACAGTTAATGCTCCATTCAGAGGATATTACCATTTAAAGGTCTGATTTGCTCTGTAATGTTTGATCATAGCAGAGACATCATTAGACAGCATAATGAGCAACATTTAGATGCCAACTAAGAAGTTTGAGATTTCAGGCATCTGTTGCTGAAAGACTGGATTATTGATCAGCCATGAGGACTTATGGCAGTTTACCCAAACTCAGTTTAGAGAAAATACAAGATGGAGGCTCTTGTGGCTCTTAGCTGTCCTCTGGGTTTAGCTGCTAGTTGACATCCTTTTACTGTTGGTGGCAAAGGCAATCACCCTAATTGGTTCCTCTCATTACCGTCCTGATCGCTCCCTGACCCCCAGATTCCACAGGGCGCTTGGGTCACCTCAGTGATACGCAGCCGCTCCAGTCAGTGTTTCAAACTCCACAGGCTCTGCCACGGTCTGGTTCAGAAGTGTCCCAGAAGCAGGCCTCCGCTTGGCTCCGCGTTGAATACGCAGCTGTTCTATTTTTGACACATCTTTGAGCAGCCTGTGTCAATTTATACAGAGCACGTTGAGCTGGTCCAGTGGATTTTCAAAATAAAATACCCTGTGCAAATTGCCAGTTGTAGAAATAGACAAAAGCGAAACTAATTAACTACATAGCATATGTACACATGTAGAAGCATATTTAGAAGCACATAAACCAGGAAAATGGCCATTATGAGCAAGTAAACAATGTATGGTGGGCATAACGCTTCTGAAACACTCCCGGTGGGGTTTGAAGCCATGTGCTGGACAGACCAAAACAGTGTTGCACCCGTGACATGACAGAGATGAGTGATGGTGAGGAGAGATTTTCCAGTCTTGGAATAATAAAAATGTTTGACAGTTCATCTTTGAAGGCATTCATTCAGTGGCAAAATGTACAAGTACAACAAAATGTATTCTATATGTAGATGCATATATATCATATATAATAGGAGTGAAACACTGTAGGAGTGTTGCACTGGAAGTACTGAAATCTAAAAATGGCGAGCCCTTCAAAAACGTGTTGACTGCATGACCACACATACTGAGTCAATTAGTTTTCAGCAGCAGAGCTCAGTAGAGGGCAGAGACGGTCACAGCAGGCCATAATATTTCAGGTCATGGTGGCTACTCCTGCTGCGAGGGTGCAATAGAAAAACATACAAGCATGCCACATATGCCTTTTTTCCATGGCAACTGTGAAAAAAGGACTTAAGACCCAGTCGACTTCAAAATCCTCCATGGTGGCTCTGAAAGCCTCGTTTCTTCCACTTCAGGACCATCCCTGTCGGGCCCTATTGGTACCCTTTTTGATGCCCTGCACATCACTTTATGAACTATCATGCTGATCCAGTAAATTGTATATTATTCAGTATCTTAATGTTGTGTTTTCATGCAACAAACATAATGAATAATGGTAAAAATGGAACTGAATCTAAATCATAGGTGGACCCTAAAACTCTCCTGAAATAAATCAATGAGAATCATAATGTGGGAGTTTGAATTTTAGAATAGCCTCAATAAAAGTTAATACCTTCCAATAGACCAGCAGTATATTATTGATCAGTTCTATAAGATATGAAATCAATCAAACTGCATCATACTCCCCCTTCCTCCCACTGCCCTCCTCACCTCCCTGCAGTTCTCCCATGGATCACAGCATAATTAAAAGAAAGCAGCCAACAGATCCAATTTAAGATTACTGTCTATGAAGAATGTGTGCAGGAGCTGCTGTAGCACCCCCCAACACTGCACGTCCACTCCCCTCAGTAACACCCACAGAATGCCTATTATACAATCTGTGATCAGTGATAATAAACATGGAACACAGCGACACTGAACACACTATCTCCTGTTTAAAGGTTTGAGGAAGAGTTAAACCAACACATGAGGCCTTCTTTAAATGGAACTCCTGTCAGATCCACAAACATCATCTGATTCTCTCATGATTGATTTTTATATTTCTTGTATTGATCAGTATAAAACTGGTGGAACCTCTTTGGTTGTTGTAATGACAATATGAATTGGTACAATTATGTTGAGACATAAGTCTATATTAAATGGGTGATATGATAATGCACAGTGGTCCAATTAGACTTTGTAGGACCAATAACAGTCCACTCTAATATAATGTGATTAGAACTGCCCAATTCAATAGAATGGCCGAGTAGTTCAGGTTCCTAAAGCTGCACTAATCAATAATTTTATATTAGCAATGGGTCAACTGACTACATGTAATGTGAAAGAGGTCACTGATAGTGATGAACGCACAGAGAATTATCACCCACCCTCAGTTCTGCAGTGCATTTTAGCTTCTTTCAGCTCATTTCAGCAGCTCTAGACTTTGAGTGGCCCCAAGTAGGGGAGTGTGACCTCATTCTTGTTATATTCCATAACAAACTCTGCATTTTTCTTAACAACCTGAGTCTAAATCAGCCTAAAAGACGAGACGATTGTGTCATTTTCACGTCCCTATTAGACAAAAAAGTTGTTTTTGCCACCATCTGTTCATGTTTTTTAATGCTTTGTTAGTTCATAACTTGTAAAGCCGCACCGGTAACACAAACAACATGAAACAGTCTCACTTTATTACTGATGCCTTTATATGACCTACATAAACAAACCAGACCATCAGAGAGAAGGCTGACTGTTTCTACTGTATGAACTTCTTTATTTCTGCCACCAGCGAGGCGCTGAAAACATTACCACTCCTGTCCACAGGGGGCGCCAGAATCAACACTAATGACCCTTGTACTTGCTTCAAGACATAAACAAAGACATATAGTGAAAGAATCTTCATTATCTAATCTTTGCATCTATGATTATCTTTCATAGTTCATATATACTACAGTCATAGTATGTTTGAATACACAAGAATTCAAGGCAAGTGAATGAAATTGTACACATGTTCAGTTTGAAACATGTATGGACAGCCAGTGCCTGTGATAAAAGGTTATAACCTGTGATAGTATGCTGTAAGCTAACTAGCAGTATTCGAAGTCTGTTCTAAATGAAAGTTGGATTTTAGAGATTTATAGTCTTTCTTTGGATTTGTAAGACACAAATGTGGAGCTGCTTCCTGAAGGCCAGCATCTCATCTCACAACAGCTTGAAAGTGAAGCATGGACTGAACTTTAGGCAGGAGTAGGCATGGACAAGTATTGAGGTCAAATCTGTGGTTACTGTTTGGGTGATGATGCTACAGTATCAAACTTCAGTCTGACTGCTGCAGTTTCTTTCTTCGATTATCATGTCTTCATTACATAACAGAAAGGAATGACATATCGCAGGATCTAAACTGGGAACACTGGAGTATGCACTACAACCACAGGCTTTTTTTTTTTTTAGCTTCATTTGACAGATACTGCTAAAGAGATACAGGAATTTGGGGAGAGGGGGACTGACATGCAGGAAGGGGCCATAGGTCAGAATCCAATCCTGCGCCTCTTTGGCAAGGACTAAGCTAACAGTTTTAGTTGCCACAATTGGAGGTCTCAGCAATGAACTCGGTTTATTACATTATGATAGAATCTAAAGCTAGAACTATAGAATGAAATTCAATAATCATCTGAAGTTTTTCTACAATCGCTGCTAATGTTTCTAATATCTGATCAAACTTCAAAATAAAAGTCAAAATATCAAATATCAATTAAATTTATCAAACACTACAGTAACTAATCAACCTGCAGAGTTCCTGCTGAGTATGTCACCAAGGACATTGGCCTATACAGTACACCTGCACACACACACACACACACACACACACACACACATGCGCACAAACCTACACATACACACGCACACACACACACACACACACACACACACACACACACACACACACACACACACACTGTAAATGCTTCATTTGATCAATCAATCCTGCAGTACTGTAACTGAATGTTGGCCCAATGGACTGAAGACACCACTATATCTCTGCAGGTCTGGATTCTGTCAAACAACTCGCTGCAATCACTTCACTTCATTTGAAAACTCAGCTTTCTTTCACTGAAGCAGCCTTACACTTAGAAAAACTCCGTCTGTATTGCCGCACTAGCTCTATTTCACTTCAGCAGAGAAAAAAAAAGAACTCTGCCTCCACTTCAAAAACTCTACTTCAATCAGCGCAGAATAATACAAAGGGCTCTCAGATTACAGAGGGCCTGCTGTACTTTAAATCCTGTAATACAGGCTGAAATGAAATCCATTTTTTGCTCCGATGATCTTTCTAGGCAATGTTCAACATGGTCAGAGAGAGAGAGAGAGAAATGGCCATCTGTCTGCCACTGTTACTGTGCCACCCGCAACTACCACACACACACACACACACACACACACACACACACACGCATGACCCCAGCTGAAAAAAATGAGCTGCTAAAAAACCCCAGAGAGAGGAATGAGATGCCGTTTTTCCATTTGTAGCAGCATGATAGCACAAAGGAAAGAGACAAAACATTATTTGAAGATAGAAGATACACACACTCTGATAAGGGAGAAAGGAAGAGTGTGTGTGTGTGTGTGTGTGTGTGTGTGTGTGCGTGGGTGTGTCTGGGAGTGTGTGACTATTTCATCTTCCATGGTAACTTAAATGGTAGATGGAGGCCACACACACACACACACACACATGGACACACGCACACACACACACACAGACAGACAGGCCTCCCAGTGCTGCGGCACCCCAGATGCCTTACGGGATTGTAATAATTCATGGAGTTAGCCAACTGCTTGCTGGACCAGACAAATGGAATTATACTGCCCAGATGAGATGGCTGCATACATGTGTGTATATGTGTGTTGTGTATTTGTGTGTTTGTGCGCCTGTGCGTGTGTGTGTGTATGTGTCTCAGGGCCACTCGGCCAGTCAGTACGAAAAGAAAAATAGCTGCTTGACTCTATAACCCTCCACACACAACAGCAACCGGCCTGCATCTGTGCGTGTGTGTGTGAATGTGCTATGCAGCAGAAGGCCGACACCGTGACATTGTTAAACCATGTTAGATTTCAGGGCCTCTGGCCAGGGATGTCACTGACACACACAAATGCATACACACACACACACACACACACAGATCACATCTGTGTGTGTGAACAAATGTGTGTTTCTATCTGTGCCTGCCTGCCTGCAGGTTCCAGGCTGACCATTAGATAAAGGCCCATTAAAACATGACAGTGCTGCAGTGCAAACTGCTTTTGCATCTCACTCTAAAAGAAAGGATGATGTCAGTTTATTAAATCTGATGTTTGTAGTTTCAAGTTTTTAATTCACCTTTTGTCTGCTGTGGCAATGCAATGAAAAATCAACTTAACTTGTCATTTTCTGTTCAAGCTGAGTCTTGCATTGATAACATCTAATAGGCCAAAGTACTGTGTACTAAAGTATTATGTCTGTGATTAGCTCAGATTTATTGATTCAATAACAAAAAAAAAAAAAAAAAAAAAAGCTCCTGAAAATGAAGCTGTGGCTGTGTTTGCTGCTGTACTGCTAGTTTACAGTGAGTAGAATGTTAACAACTCAGTATGATCAGTGCTGTGCTGTGGTGCTTCAGTGGACTGCATTACGTAAGTATTTTGTCCACCTTACAACATCATGAACTACAGTTATAAACTTATATATGATTATATGATATGATATATAAATTATATGATAGTTACGTATAAAATTATATATGATGAGACATCATGTAAACACAAAGTGTTTTATTCATACTATCACTGCAGAGCAGAGGACGTGGTGATGTAGTGGTTTGTCTACACCGTCACCACGGTGAATCTGATTATAAAAACACAACAAGAGAGACTCAACAACAAAATAAACTCCCTCCTGATTTTTTCTTCTTTTTCTTTACTTTGTGCCGAATGTGACTCTGCCTCCTGCTGGACACGCTCATCAAATCACAAATCCATATGAATATAAAAGAAACACGCAAACATGTCTGAACGTTCTCTTACTGTACGTGCAGCCTCTCCGGAAAGAACGTAAGAGTTTCAGCTTTGGTGTCACATCACTGTCCTGTAACACTTCATTAATGCTGTTCTCCAGCAGAACACAGAGACAAGAAGGGAGGGAGGTCAGAAGCGGAAGTTAACGTGGAGACAACCCTAAACTCCAGCCTTGCGGCTGCTCTTCCTCTCTGCTCCTTTAGTTCCTCCTCTTCACTTCATCTCACCTCCTCATAATTCCATTCATCCTTTCTCTCCTCTTGTATTCATCTCTTCTCCGTCCACCCTCATTCTTTTTCCACCCTCATCCTCTCCTTTCCCTTTCCCCTGTTGCCTCCCCCTCTCCTCCACATCCTCCTCCTCTGTCTCTCCATTCATCAGTATTTCAGCTCCCAACAGATAGCATCGTTGCTTTACTGCTGCGCCGAGCTGACAGTCTGTCTGTCCTCGCCGTGGGCTTTAAACACACTAAATCAACGCCTGAAAGAAATAGATATTTTGCCACTGAGATAAGCCCATTTCCTGGCGAGTATTCATTGAAATGATATAATAACTGACATGGATAGGAGAGCGGCGGAAGAGAGAGGGAGAGAGAGGGAACAGAGATAAATATGGTATTTGCAAGTTTCCTTTTGTAGCGTGAAGGCGCCTCCTTTTTCTGGAGGAGGAGAAGGGGGTGAGGGATCTAAACGTTGACAGGGGAGGTGGTAAATTGAATGCCATGAGCCGTCTGAGCCTCTCTGTCTCTAAAAAGAAATTCAATTAAAGTGTATTGGAGGGTTGTGAATGTGGCAGAGACTGGGCTCCCAGTGGCTGATAAGAGCTGCTTCTCTCTGCGAGTGGCGTTATAACTGAAGCCAGATCACTAGCTGCTAAACGTGTAATCCCCTGCAGCCGAACAATATGGGCCCCAGTCTGATTCAATACAGCAGCAGCCAATTCTCCACATTAAATCAACGCAGGGGGGCCAGAGTCGCCTCCGCCGCCGCACAGCCGCTAACGCACTTCCTCCGGCTTAAGCCACACACAGAAATCAGAAAGCTAGGCCGCTGACAATGGCTACTATCTACCACTCAACACACACACACACACGCTCATACACACACACATTGTATAAAAGCTCCCTTGGGAAGTGATTTCAGTCCTTTCAGTGTTAAGTACCTGCCCCACTCTGGCTAATACCACCACTAATGCTGGAATTATACACTGTGTGTGTGTGTGTGTGTGTGTGTGTGTGTGTGTGTGTGTGTGTGTGTTTGCCTTTTCCGACTGATAAAAAAAAGATGAGATTAAATGGTGCTACTTGGCTGAAGCACACACACACACACACACACACACCTACAGTCTGGTTCATGACCTGTTAAGCTCCAGGTCTGTGTGAGTGTGTGAAACACACACTGTCACACTAAAATTCAACTCGGCCAGTTTAAGGAGACACATCAACTTTTTTGTAAAGGTCATTGATCATCTTATTGCTTTGCAACAATCAGACAGTCACACAGAGAGAGAGGAGGAGAAACGTGTTGGTACCACGTCAGTGAGAGAACGTAAGGAGCACAGAAGCCATGTTTGTTAATGCTGCTTTTTCACAAAGCTTTTGTGTTCATAGTGCACAGTCAGTCAGTCTGTCTGTCTGTTTGTCAGTCTGTCTGTCTGTCTGGACAGGCCTCAGACTGGCACCAACACCTACAACTTTACTCACATACTGGTTAGGGTCAATTATATCTAACTATTGCTTGTTTTGTACCAAGGATCAAAATTGCTTATGATCTCTATACACTCTTTTACTCTTTACATGAATGTTTACTGTGTATGGTGTTGAACATTTTGTGTTGCTCAGCCGCTATAATTAGATTGACAACAGACTTGGAAAAACTGTGAAGCTGTCCTTTAAGATAAAGTAAGTATTCACATCTAACTTTGGATGTAACAGAACATATTTCACACGAACCATATTTGCTCGTTTCCTTTCAGTGCTGAAGATGGTTATGTTTTAGGAGATAGGAGATCAGGAGGAGATCAATATTTCACACGTTCATCATTCAGAAACAGATGAAACACACCAAGTGTAAAATATTCCAACATATCTTCAACATATTTAAAAACATGCATTACAGAGAAACAAGATGTGATATAATTCTGTGAAGTGTCAAGTTATGAGTTACACTGACAGTGTTTAAACATCTCACTTTATACAATATCAGCAGCTGCAGTGTGAGAACAGTTCATGTCTTGTCATGACTTGTCCAGTATGGACAGAATACAGGAAACTGACTGGATTTACTTCTGTTCCTATTTCATATTGCATGATAGCACTTTTAATCACAAATTTTAATCACAAATTTCACTTGAGCTTCTGAAAACTGACCTGGATGTTTGATGCTGCCAGACGTCTGTCTCTGACAGTCTGATGTCCTGTGTACTTTAATACTTCATGAAAAGACTGTGTGTTTGGAAGAAGAAAATAGGTCAGCAAAGACATGCAGTGGATGCCACTAATGTCACGAAGAGAGAGAAGCTAAAAATAATAAAAGAAAATATTAAAATATAAAGAAAATCAAAAGATTTACAGAAACACGGATTTCAATGTTTATCCCCTTAACTACATTCATTTCTCTTTACCATGAGGCTGATAAAATGAGATGTGTGTCTAATAAGACCTAAAACAAGATTTAAAAAAAATATCCATCTGATCATTTAATATTTACTCATAATGAACCAAAATCTATTCTTGATTATGCATAAACAAACCCAACAGAATACTATCTCTATACTCTATACTCTCTCTCTCTCTCTCTCTCTCTCTCTCTCTCTCTCTCTCACACACACACACACACACACACACACACACACACACACAGATTGTTAATGACTAATAGGTTGCCTGGGAATAAAGCTCATTAATTAATAACAAGAGATGCACAATAGACCCACATTAACACTGTCAGCCAGCATACACACACACACACACACACACACACACACACACACACACACACACACACACAACTACCACCCCCTCCAATCTCCAATTATTAATTAGTGAAAGTGAAATCTATGAATTACTTGCTCCATTATGTACTTTAGCGGCTTCAATTTGCATTGTGGCCTGTTTCCTCCTGGCCAGCAGATTAAAGTGGCTATTTGAAATCAATTTCTCTAATAACAGATCTTAACGAGCTCATCAATTAAGGCTTCGTTAATGGCTTGTTACCATCCAGCGATGTGCTTGTGTGTGTGTGTGTGTGTGTAAATACGTGTGTGTGGCCCTGTGTGCCTGTGTTACTCCTGACAAACACACACCTTGTACATGTATGTGTAGAGTGTACGCACACACACACTGTGATTGGTTTGAGTGGGAATGGGAGAGGGCGACGTGGGGGTTAGGCTTAACTTTTTGTCTAACCTAACTGGAACCTTAAAGGAATATTGGACACACACACACACACGTGTGTTTGGAATTGGGGGTGGGGGGCGTGTCCCGGCCTTCAGGAACCTATTTGAAAGAGTCTTTATGCAAATGAGTCTGATAATGGCTTCCAGCGTTGAGGTTGTGATTTCCATAAGTTAGGCTGCTCACTGGGGCATTTCCCAGGCTGGAAAGACCATTAGCACGCCACACACACACACACACACACACACACACACACACACACACACACACAAGCAGTTATGAGCCTGTGACCTCCTCCCTGACCCTTCTTCTTCTTGACACACACACACACACACACACACACACACACACACACACACAGTCACACCCCCTCTAAATGTAAGTGTTATATATGCATGAGTTAGCTTAACTCCTCAGAGCGAGGCCTGTAATAAGCACTTCATTTATTTAACCTCTGCCTTGGCACTTTCTTTAAACACTGATGAAAGAGGCTACAACACACATCCACTCCAGACTCACACTGCGGGCCCACGTCTCACTGTTAGACCAGATTAAATTAGATCAACGACACCACCTGAAGGCTTCAGTCAGCCACGCAGGCTCAAAGGTTGTGATGCACATTTCATTTCAGACGTCTCCAAATAGTGCTTAATAAACTGGATGATCAATAAATGTGCGTCTCCTTAGCGCAAACAACGTGAACTTTAGGCCTTGTGTTATTTTCACAATCCATTTTCATTGGAAACACACACAGTAATGGGTGATAAGGGTCTGAATGTGCTTATTAAGATTAATAAATGTTAATACAGTTGTATGAGTAAGCACCTTTCTGCTGTAACCCATATAGCTGCTAATGTAAGTATCAGTGTCTTGTTGCAGAAGATGTAGTAAATAGTCCCTCAATACACAACAGCAGGTGAATCAGGAAGTGACATCTGAAATGAAGACATGTTAAACTCGTTAAATACTGTACAGTCCTCTGAAATGTGGAATAGAAGGACTCAGAAAATTGAAATATTTTAATAAAGCGGCATACCCCAGATTAGCTATGAATATGAATTAAAATGTAGTCAGAAATATTAAACGACCACATGGAAAAAGCAATTACTCATGTCTATTATTATTATTATTATTATTATTATTATTATTATTATTATTATTATTCCAGAACTTTCAGTGGAAACAATCATATTATTTATATTTATTTATTTATAAATAAATAATAAATAATAAATACACTGTTGGCCACAAAGTTGGAATTTCTCAGAACTTTATTGATCAATGTCTGTCACAGTGAAAGTGAAACCACAAGGAACCTGAAAGAAAGAGAAATGTGTCTGAAAACTAAATGATTCTAACTTTATTCATGAAAGTGTTCATTCTGCATGATGGACAATTTGCCTTTGATACTTTGGTAATAAAACTAAAAATATATTGCTAATGAAACAGCTTACTTTAAGGATCTAAAGACTTTGTAACTAATATTACAAAGAAACAAAGTATAATCCAGGTGTAACTTTCAGTGACACATGTAAGTTTCCCAAATCAGAACATAAAAAAAAAATAGATATATAAATTATTGTGGTCTGCTTGACTCTGTCTGTTGAGATGCAGCTGAAGCATTGCAGAAATAAAGTACTGTAAACTGCAGCTCATTAATGCACATTTAGTCATCTTATCATGTGATTTCCCAGCAGTTACAGCGGGAGACTCTCAGCCATGTCTCTGCTCTCATCAGTTGCCTGTTTATCAGCAAAACTTGCACTTTAATGATTGATACTGGGAGAACTAATTATGACACCTCAGTTCACTCATTAAGCTACACAGCTACAAATGATTAATTGATTTATCACATTTTCCCAAGGCTCCATTTATAATCTCATGCTGAAATGAGTTTGAAGAAAGAGGGGGAGGAAAGAGGGAGGCGATACTGAGGGTGGAGGAAAGACTGACGGTACAGGGTTGGAGGAGAGAGACAAGAAGAGAGAGTGAAAGCAGGGGATGATGGAGGGAGGGAAGGTTAAAGGGTGGTGGTGGGATCTTAAGGGTGGAGCGGAGGTTAAGGAATATTAATATACTCCAACTGCTATTAAACTATATTAATGCACTGGAAGCTCAGAGATAAGTGGTCTAATTATTCGAGTGGTGAGGGGGCCAAATCAAAAACAAGCAGAGTGACATGATGAGGATGTTTGATGAGCGCTCCACAACACCTCAGGCTTGTTTTAACTTTAAGGTTATCATATTTCATTGTTCATGAGAAAAGAGTTTGAGGACTTAAAAGAAAGAAGGTCGACTATACTGCATATCTTAAACCTTATATAACCTTATATATTCAAAGTTCAGTTCTAACATACACTGACATAGTAGAATATAGCAGCAGACCAGCCGTCATGAAAAAGAAAATACATTTTTTATTTTCTCAGGTTTCATGGCCCATGAAAATTATTGAACATCTAGAGGCCAGCGTTCAATCCAGGGAGGAAAATGGAAATCATGAAAGTTGGAGTTATGAGGATCGGTTGAGTGTACAATATACACAGCAGAATATTTAGACTTCACTTCTTCACACACTTTTCCACTGTCTGAACATAATAGGTGGCTTTCATTTGTTGTTTCCTTTTCCTCCCGAGTCGACTTTGTCTTTCGCTCAGGTAAGAGATCTGTGGAAGGTCTTTCTGGAAGTTCAGGATGAGCCAAGGCCAAAAAGATTCTGTCTGATTTCAAAACTGATGTGAAATGAAAGTTTACTTCACACTGTGTTGCCTCACTTAATCTTGTAAAGTTTGCTATAATAGCAATAAAATAGGTGAAACCTTTGCTTCCAGACACACTACACACTATGGAGGCTGGTTCTTTTTATCCCAGCATGCAGCAGTGACGTCCCATCTTTTCATCGGCAAAGAAATCCCGCTCCGTTCCTTTCCCTGTGAGGAAAACTGTGGGGTCAGTGTCTTGAAGGTTTACATTTGTAAAGCCTGTGAGCACAATAATGTGCCAGGATGTGAAATGGTGAAAGGCAAATGAAACCTAAAGCTAACTGATGATGTGACTCCTCAGTCTGGCTGCATCTTTGGTGGATACATTTAACATAGATAAGTCTGCCGAGGTCCTAAAATTTCTCCTCCGTGTTTGTGAAATGATGCCAATGCCAAAGTGCCAAAAACTGCAGTTCCTCAAACGTCCATATGAGGCTGGCTACAGAATGAGTCAGCCTCCATAAGTCCCCATGTTAAAATGTCCAACTTCACAGCAGAAATAAACATTTTTACAGCCTGGTACAAAAAACAGTTTTAGTCTCTATAGCTGATTTCCCCGTTCATGACAACTGTACTGAGGGTGAATTTATATCCAACTCACCTGTTCAAATGATATTAAGACTTAAAGTTATGAAGGCTTGGGGTGTCACTCACAGCTCAGTCAGGTAGAGCATCCACCCCATGTACGAAGGCTCAGTCCTAGCCGACCTGTGACCCTTTGCTGCATGCCATTCCTGTCTCTATACAATAAAGCTTGAAAAGGCCAAAAAATATATCTTAAAAAAATAAAATTATAAAGTTATGCAGAATTGGCTGTTTTGATTGACAGGTAGGTGTTGTTACAGATGGTTTGTTTGAGCACCCAGACGTCATTCAGCCAACATGGCGGTGGCCAGGGCCACATATTCTGAGCTCAAAATGGCTCTTCAGAAACCTGTGAGTGACTTCAGTCAAACACTGTTTGATAAGGGTTGAAAATCCTCCACTGACACTGTGGCCAAAGGTAAGACTTTCTACCAAGTACTCATGTGCTGTCTTGTCTGGCCCTAAATGCAGTGAGTAACATTGAATTAATTGTAAATTGATAAGAGTCATAAAAAAGGCTTGTGAACTTGAATTTAATGTTTAATGTTCTGCTAGGAGAGTTGGGAAACTGACTGCCTCATGTGATGTCCCTGCTCTAACACTGTTAGAATATTTGCTATTATGGCCTTATTATGGTCCTAAAACATCAAATAGTTCCTGTATTAACTTTTCAAAGAATCATTTCTGTGAAATCCAAAATAAAGTAAAAGTACACTGGTTGGTGTCAATTGTAAAAATTGACATCAACCTTAAACATGGTTATTGTGACAGCTTTACCAACAGAATGAGCTCATGGTGACGATGAACGTCATCTCAGTTCAAGTGAGGCTGGACCGACTCTTTCGAGGAGGAGATGGAGCTGACCCTGATGGACAGATCTCTGTTCTGAGGCCATCGAAGCATCTATCAAGAGTCTTCCAGTTTTTCAAGAGCGGAGGAGGCCGGCCTATCAGGAGCACTTTAATCTACCAGGAGGAGAGGAGGAGGCCGGTCCGTCAGCAGGAGAAGGTCTATCAGGAGGAGGTGTAATGAGATGCTGAAGCTCGGCTGCCTAACAATAGCTGCAGTGTGTCGCTGCTTAGCCTGCTGCTCTCCACCTATTTGTCATAATCACAGCCAGTTTTCTCATTAGTGGAAACCATTAGTCCTTAAAGCTTTATCTGCCCCTTATCAGCCCCACCACCACACCACACCACCCGGCTCTGCGCTAACACACCCGTCCACACAGAACACACACACACATCATAAAATCTAAAAACAATCATAGGAGCATGTCGTACGCTCCGCAGCTCCAGAGACAATGCACATGGTGCCACAGCACCACCGGCCCACAATGCCTTGCTCAGGTATCTCATAAAGAAGTCACTGACCCCACACATCTAACTGAGCAACTCCGGCAGTGCCAGCCCGAGTTACAAAGCACACCCATCCTAATCTGGCTCCATTAGCGGCGTCTGTCCCTCCCCACTTGCTGGGCTTTGTTCAGCTGTCAGGATGACCAATGACGTCGCACCGCTGCCTGATTCATGGCAGCGACCCTGAGATCACATCTGATGGGAGCGTCAGGCCAAACGACCAAACGCACCCCCAGCAACCCATTATAGTCTATTTATCTAGCTGGACATCTAATGGGAGCGCTTCTTTTCCACTCCGACACTGTGATGCTATCACTGAAGGCTTGGTTAGGACTTGGACTGCTTAGCTGAGGCTATCTGCAGTGGATGCAGGTTAATAACTGGAATAGCTGTTAACTTCTGAAACCTATAAAAAGGAATTAGACTTGACTGAGGCCTGTGGAAGCTCCTCTGTTTTCAAATCAACACAGCGTAGTCGGACATGTTTAGTCATCATTCTTCTCCAACAAGCTGGTTTAGGTTAGACTTTGAGGTAGCTCCAGACTATGGAGCTTCAACAAGATGCATATTGAATGATATGTGTAATTTCATTAAATTATGTGTCATCTTAACTGTTACACTCATTAGACATGAGTATAAACAAAAATAATTGTGTTGACTAGACAGAATTTAGCCTGAGGCTGAATTCAAAGCATGTCAGAAACTAAAATAACCAATAACCACTTTGTCTAACTTATGTTAGCAGTGAACTTAAAGGATGACTTCATTTTTTTCTTAGTTTCATTTGATAAAAATTTTCCTCATGTTATCGTTGTGTTCACAGAATGAAGAAGAAAGGGCTAAGTGAATAAATAAATAAACAGCTGAGGAAGGATGAACACTGAGCTCTAATATCCTTTAATCATCACAAGCGCCCTCTGCACAGCTGCTTATTACTTTTTATCTTCTGATATTTTTGTCTTCTTTATATTGTTCTATTCTTTCTGTTTGTTCTGCACCAAAACACAGAGGTAAACTGTTTAATTGTTTTATTTTTTATTATAACTTACTTATATTGCTATATGTATTGATTGAAGGATGACCCCGTACTCAAAATTTCAGGGTTAAGCCCGTGCTTACAGAGTGGTAGAGTAATCAGATTACACAGGGGTGTGAGTGTGCACCACTATCACAAGCATGTGAGCTGAAACAGTGATGGATGTTTACAGCAGACAGATTGGCCTGGTTTGTTTTAAAGCTCAGGTGTGGCTGAGCTCCACCCGTCTGATCACTGACTGCTCGTGTCTCTTTCCTCGTCTGACCTCTTGTTAGTGACATGACTGCATGTGCTCCTCATGTCAGCAGTCACTTTAGTCAGCATGATGTTATGATGCAGGACAAGGAGCCAAAACTCCACAAATGAAAATGACATGCAGTACTTCTAGCTAACATTAGCTGCTAAACGTGTGAATATTAATCATTGTCATGCATGTATATGTAACCGTTGTATGTTAAGCATGTATTTAAATCTCTGCTTCAGACTGATGCCATGGAGCACCGTGGTGGTTCAGTTAAGCCTTTCACATTCTCCTCACTCCCCTCTCTTCCTTGTTTCCTCTTTGTCCTCTTCTTATTCTCATTTTCTGCTTAATCCCCTCATCCTCGTCCAGTGTTTCTGCTCTCCCTCCTCTTCCATCTCCTCCCAGCACTTGTCCTCCTCAAGATTGTCTTTTAAGTTCCTCCATCTCCTCTCAGCAATTACATTCTTGGTTTCCTTCTATTTCTTTACTCCATCTTCCTTTATTTTTCCTCTACCCTGCTCCCTAATCTTCCTCCTCTTCTTTCATCTTCCTCTCTATCCCTCCTCCTCTTTCTCTCTATCTCCCCCTCTCTCCATGTCATTAAGCCCTCAGCCCGCCCGTGCACTAAAACATGTAAAAGAGCTTCCGTTTTGGGAGAGATTTGTTTGTGGCATTAATAGTCTTTAGTTTTCCACATGGTTTCCCAGCAGCCAGAGACATTAGAAAGAGAAGTGAGGTGCAACACATCTCCCCTCTCATCCCCTCATCCTCTCATCCCTGCCTCATCTGTCAAACACAGTGGCAGAGAGAGGGAGGGAGGGGAGGAGAGAAAGGGGAGAGAGAGCGAGTGAAAGGCCGACAGAAAGAAAAGAGTTTGATTTTATTTGTATTTTGGCACTTTTAAGGGAGACAGAGCTCTGTTAGAGAGAGGACTGTGTTCAATAATGAGACGTTAGAGCAGAGTCATGGGGGGAATGTTTTATTTGTGGAAGAGTTCACTAACTTTTAGATTGAGCAAAGTCATCACAGTCCATTTATTATCTTCAAGCAGCATGCTGGTCAGATCTACAGTGTGTGGATCCCTCTCTTCAAACAGTCTAAAGCTGACATGCATTCATTAGCCAGGTGAGAGGTGAGAAACTTCTGTCTCATGTTCAGTTTTTTCATTCTTCACTGTTTGTGTACGACTGAGTGACAGAGAGACTCTCCCACAGTGTGTGTCCATCTGAATAATGAATCATGTTGAAACTACGAACATGCAAAAAGATATTTTGACTTTATTTAAACACTTTTATCTCAATCCTGATCCTGATCAGGTCATTCTACAGTAAGTTTAGTTTTCTAAATTCAGTTTGTCTTGTTTCATGTATTATAAACTGAGCCCTATATGTTGAGACAGAGACAGACAACTGAAAACACAGAACATGTCAGAGAAAGTACAGAAATTAAGAAGAGAGAAAAGAGAGGGAACAAAAGAGGAAACAGAAGCATGAGACCTGACCTTAGCTCACACATACATCAGGCAAAGACATAATCCAGAAAGGGGGACACAGAAAATAAAGGTACACAAATGCACGTGAACTGAAAAAAAGTATGTTATGTTCTTTTGTTTTGTTTTTTTCTCTTCTCATTTTGTTTCATAAAATAAATAATAAATCATAAATAAAATAATTTAGTGAAAAACGGGGAACAAAAGTAGATTTATAACATTATAACATTTATTATATGACAGGTGCACATCCTCTTCTCTGTTAAAAAATAACACAGTATTGTTGGGATGATTTCAGTATTTCTAGTTTTGTCTAATTAAATGTGATTATTTTTAGGACAAACAAAACAAAAGAAAAATATTGTCAGTTTCTCTGAATCCATGACGTTTGAGACCCTGATGATTTAATTAGTCTGTAATTTTGTAATAATTTACTAAGATGTAATTATGTGGTAAATATAGATTTGTCCTCTTACAATTAATTCAATCCAATCACGTCCTCGCCTCAACCGGAAAATTGAAATCTTTTTTTTTTTCTTTCTTTTTTTTTTTTTTTTAACTTCACGTCCAGTTTAGTGACTTTTGTCTTTTAAATGTTTCCTTTTCATTTCTGTTGAGGACATAAACTGTTGAAGCTTTTCTCTAACTTGTACTGTCACCATGTCTCGTCCTCCTCGTCTTCCCTCCATCCTTCCACTCGTCCTCAGCTCAGCGCGCACTGTGTCATCAGTTGGTTATGTCACCTGCAGCCGACCTGTCTGACTGTAATTAATACAACCAGAGTGTGAACATTTTCAGGCTAGCTCCTCTCCTTCTTTCTTCTCCTCAACCCCCCCTTCTTCCTCACCCTCCCCTCCGTCGCCCCCCTCAGTTAATCACAGTTGTTCCCGGCAAAAGGAGCCGTTAACGGCTTGGTGCACCAGGAATGGTCCTGGCGCTCCCCGCCGCTAATCGGACCGTTACGACTGAGAAGCTTTGCATTATGCAAATCACTGGCCGGGAACAGGTGACATTTGTAGGGGAGCGGGGCGACAGGGCGATGGAGTCTGGCTGATTTAGACATTAGTCCCTGTCACAACGCAACACAGACGCGCACACACACACACACACACACACACACACACACACTGCTCATCTGCATATGCACACAGCACACACTCACTATATACAAGCAGAAAGAGTGGAAGTAACAAATTACATATAATCTACTTTTGGTACTGTAATTGAGGAGCTCATTTGTAGCAGCGCTCTTTCTGAAGTCAGTGTTTTACTTAAATTAAAGTCCTCACATCTCTCCGCTGGGCCTCCTTCTTCATCTTCCTCTTTCATTTGTCTTCTCAGTCATTGACATTATCACTGTTGACCATCCAGGGTCTCGTTCCAGAAAGCACCTTAAGGTTACAATGAGTGTAAATCTATTTCACCAACCTTCTTAAGGTTAAAAGGTGTTCCCTAAAGCATCACAACGGAAGACCCTTTTAGACATGATGGTAACCTGCTCACAGGAGGCTGAAACTACGTTTCATGTCTTTTATCATCAACACTGACTGATTACTGATTTAAAAAAACAAAGAAAAGGAGTTGATCTGTCATCATGGTCCTCCTGTCCATCTTCTTGTCTCATGTCTCATCTCGTCTGGCTGACGTCACTTTCTTCATGGTATATTTTCAGGTATCTTCTCATTTCTCTGTGTTTGTTGTGTGTGTGTTGTTTGCTTGTGCAGAATGTCCAATACACAAATGATGACAGAGCGACGTTTCCTTTCATAAATGCACTTTCATCAAACTTTTAGGAACCAGCACTGCTTCATTTTATGTTTAATATGAGAGTTAGAGGAACGTCTTCCTCCAGCAGCAGCTAAATCAATCAAAGTTTACTTTCTTAAACTTAAACTTCCGCCTGAGAACATAAATTACGAAGGTGCAGCAACCTGACAGCTGTTTACTGCACAGTCAGCTTTGTCTTCATTCTGAACATTTCTTTAGATCGTCTACAACACTGAACATACGGCACAGCTTGCGGACCGCTAAGTATGCAAAGTTACTTTAATGCACCATTTTCCAAACTTAGGCCTGGGAAACATTTTTAATTGGTCCCCAACTGCAGAATGAAATGCACAGCAGTGCTATGAGATGTTTTGTTTGTAGTCACTGAATTGGTGAACAGTCCATGTGGAGAGCAAAGAGGTGGCTATCATCTGACATTGATTAGGTTTAGCAAAATTAGCTTTTTTAAAACTTGTTGAACTGTTGAACGCTGTGCCGACATGCTTTTATTTGGCTCGGTAATTCATTAAAAATGAACAAACTGGACAGACTTCTGCATTCCCACTATCAAAACAATGTTTCCTGTGCAAAGAAGAGATTCAGAAGAGAGTGTTGTTGGCTTCTTCATCCGCAGTTTATAAGTCTAGATGTTGAATTGAAAATGTTCATTTACGATTCATGATATTTTTGTAAGTTTGGGCTGAGCAGACAAACAGATAAATTTCTCTGTCAGTTCTCAAACTGAAAAACTGTGAACTGCTTTAAAAAACCATGCAGCATCATCTTCAGCACAACAGACTGACAATGTTAACTTAACAGTGCATCTAAATATGAACAGGTGTACACATTTCTAGTGGGTTTATTAAAATATTTGGTGAAAACACAATCAGCCTTTGATTGTGAGCTACAAGAGATAATCATTGGCCTGTCCTGTAGTAATCCAAATTAGCTTTAGCCTGAAGGTGAAGAAGGTGGTGTTTGGCTACATTCAGGTTTTATGAGCTGACAGTAGATCTACCCTCAAAGTGTGGAATGTGTAACGTTTGGCAGCCTGACAGAACAATTGTTGAATCAACTTACAACCTGAAGTTTATTGAACTTTTACATTTTCAAAACTCATGACAGGACCTTCAGGGAAATCATAAAATCTCATTCACAGATAAAATGAATTCACTTTTTCCTACTGGCTAATTTTCAATAAAAACAATGTTACATCCTCTTCTACTATATTTTATATATCATGCTTCTTTATTTCGCAGTTCTCGCGATCATGAACCCAGTCTGCACTTAAATATGTTGAAAATCTTTAGACACTCTTGGTGTTCTCATCTCATATGGTCTTGAACACAACACTGCTTGGTGTGTGTGTGTCTGTGCGTATATGTGTGTGTAAGTATTAACATGTTTAAGTTCGAGCACCCTTGAACAAGTCAACATCTAATTCTGTGTCAGTCTGCTCAGTGTCTCTGTCACTCTACCTCACTCTCTGTCTGTGTCTGTTTCACTTGGTCTATCACACACACACACACACACATACACACAAACACACACACACACACATACACACACACACACAAACACAATCACGCACACACACACACACACACAAAATGACACACACAAACTTATTTTGCATTCATTGGGCATGAGCAGTAATAAGAGGCCATTACGGATGCTAACCAGATCTTTTAACCAATGACTAACTGACATTCCCTCATATACAACCAATGAGCTGTGAGAGATCCGGCAGGACCTGAAGAAACACACACACACAGACACACGCACATACACATACACACCAAGTGACACGGTGTAATAATACATGCATACCAATCTAGACTGTGTCTGCCTGAATGCTCTTCAACTGAGCACATAACCATAATCACTTTATCAGAGGGAGGAGAATAAAAGCCAGTGAATATGAAGAAGAGTAGGAGGAGGAGGAGGAGGAGGAGGAGGAGGAGGGAGGGTGAGAGGGCCAAGGAGGAGGAAGGAGCAAATTAAGAAGTAAGGAAGGGAGGAATGAAAGAGGGAGAATGGGAGGAAGACAGAGAAATAAATGGCAGAGAGCTGCTGGGAGAACAGGTTTGAAAACACACCATCTCATAAAGCATGGAGTACTTCCAATACAATGAGAAAGAGTATTTAGAGTTATTAAAAGCAGTAATACGATGATTAAAGGATGAAGCTGAAGTTATTCTGTTTCTTCTATAAACAGACAAAAGTATTGACTTTCAGTACTTTGTTCCTTCTCCACACTGTCTGTGGAAGCTCACGGCTTCACTGACTTACTTACTGTTCACAACAATTGAGCTCTTTTGCACAAAGGAGGATCTTTTTATTGATGGTTTTCGTCTTTTCAACAAAACAGCTCATCATCCAATCAACCCCTCCTGTATAAAAGAACCCACTCAACCTGACAGACTCCTCCAGGTCATTCGGTCTCCTTCGTCATCATTTGTGTGAACTTGTTTTGTAAATCTTGTCTAACCTTGCTCTCCCTGTGCTTCAGGAAATCCTGCCAATCATTCCCTCTGCCACATCTATCTCCGTCTTGTCCTCAGACCTGCTCCTGAAGTTTTCAGCCACTCAATGCTCCTCCGAGCTCTGATCCAGTCCTTTGGTTTGAATAAACTGCTTACACTGATTCTGGTCTCTGGTTGGTGTTTGCATTTTGGGTCCTCGGCACACTGGACCTCTAAAAGTGTATGTGTAGTTGTCGTAACAACAGGAGTAGTGGTATTTGTAGATATTAGTGGCAGTATAAGCAGCATTTGTGGTGACAGTTATAGCAGTGGTTTATATAGTTGTAGTACATTTAGTATATGTAGAAGGAACATCCAGTAATAGATACAGTACTGGAGACAGAACCTCACAGTGTGGAGTGATATATAGTTTATATGTGCGTTTCATATTCACGTTCTTTCACTTGAAGTAACAAACCCTAAACTCTGCAGTTACAAAGAATCTTTCAGCGTGTTGTTTTGGTTAAAAAAACGACCATCTTACAGTTTTGGTTCACTCTCTGATAAACCCGTAATTCAGGGGTCTTCAACCTTATTGGACGAGAGACAAACCCCTCGTAAGAGACCCTTCGTAATAACAAAAATGTGTCACATTTTAAGCTTGGCCCATAATAGATAGATAAATACTTTATTGTCCTTACAAGGAAATTTGTTGCCACAGTCTGTATAAAGCCCCCAACATACATACACAGATACATAGAAACACCACAACATAAATCCAAAAATAAACATTCAATACAGCACAGTTATCACATTTATCCATCCAAAATGAGCGCTTTTATATTATATATCTATTCACCTTTTATTTCACCTTATTAACCTATTTATATACTGGGTTATTAGCCTATATGTGTTGATAAGATGTTCATGCATAATGGAATCATTTATAAAAATATTTTTTTGTCAAAAGTAGCTTATTATTGCATATTAATGCTTGCACTTTACTCATTATCATTTTAATTATATTTTTTAATTCTCACAAATTATTTTGGTGAAATTTGTCAATTATTATGACAAAATTGGCAGACCCCCTGCAGTACCTCTGTGGACCCCTAGGGGTCACGGACCCCTATTGTAATTGTAATACATTACCATCAGCTCTGAAACAGCAGACAGACACAGTTAGCTGGTGAACATAGTGGAGGATTTAGCTGCTAAAGACACAGATATTTGTCTCAGGAGTTGGGGGAGACCAAAAACTGAAAAGAGAGAGAACGCTGGACTTCGATTCATCAGGTGGACACAAACATGACTTCAAATAAAAAATAATGTCACAATCTTTAAAAGACCATAATATGACATGGGTAGGTGATTTTTCATTTGTTGTGCTATTCTGTCCTGATGACTACCCTAAACTACCAACTGTGATGTAGTAATGGTAACTATAAGACTAGAATCAAGGGAGCCGATCAACATTGAATATATTGTCATTCTTTTCACAGTAGACAGGGAAGCAAAGTTGTGTTTCTTCATTGCTACATAACATAGACTGTAAAAAAACATGGATGTAGTCTTCAACACAGGTTCCTGAAGAGTTGTTGCTCTGACTGTTGCCATCCATCCTGACGCTGGTGCCTCCACCGCCTCGCAGCTAATCCAAAAAATGGGCAATGAGACGTCAGTGATGGGTGGAGCTGAGGCTTACATTCAGCACCATGTGATAATTTTCTGTCGCTATAGTGATAAAACTACAGACTGCATAAAACATGGATGTAGTTTGTGTGATGTCAACATCTTGGCAGTCCTACATCGGCTGGCTCCTTCCAGAGATGGTCAAAGAGGTGGAGGGTGGGTGGAGATGACATAGAGATGTCATACTACTACTTTACATGCGATGTCTACGCAGTAAGAACACTAGAGAGTAACAATAACAAACAGAAACAATAAAACAGTTAGAGGTTATCTTTAGTTGAACAGAGTGTCATCACACTGGAAGTGCCTCATTTCATTAAACACAGTAAGATGTTCGTATGGATCATAATGACCACAAAAGTACTAATAATATCTACAACAATAGAAAGAGAAGACACATGAGTAGTGTCATTAGCTGCAAAGTCGATTATGGTAAAAGCAGTAACATTTCTGTGGAGCACACAGACTCTTGCATTCAGATGTCATTGATGTGGTTGCTCCATCTTTGGTGTAAACTGACCCTGGATCAGTCACAGCATCATATATCCACTCATTGGCTCCCAGCAGAGGAGAGTATGATATTAAACCGGCCAATCAAATGATCAATACAGCCTTGTAGCCCCCCTCCAGCTCCATCCAATAGCAGAAGTGTCTGCCCAGTGTTAATTAGCACTGGCACATCTCTGCTCTCCTCTTGTCTCTGTGTGTCTAGCTAATTCAGCCTCTCGTTAACAACGCTTATACAGCCAATTACCATAAATCCCTGTTAGCCCGGCAATTAACAGTAACGAGGCAGTGCTGCATGTGTTTCTACTGTTGTAATTAAGCCAGTGTGTTGTTAATTAGCAAAATGTGAGTGGGAGGTTTTATGCTCGTTAGTATGGCCATTTCATTCAATTAGCACTGTCATTAACGAGGTGTCTCTGTTCTAACAAAGTTAATGCAGGGAGGAGGCGGCGACTGGGCGATTAGCTTAGACAAACATGATGAGGAGCATGGCACTGAGCCCAGGGAACGATATATGGAGGGAGTGTGTGTGTGTGTGTGTGTGTGTGTGTGTGTGTGTGAGCTCCAGGTGGTGTGGCAGCTTAACACACTCCCACTGTGCTCCCACTTCTCCTGTTTGCAGACACAAACTCTGAACACTGAACACCTGAAGATCCAACAATCATCATGTCAAGCAAACACAAATTCAGGACCGGCCCTTTAAGAATGCCACACTTTACAGAGTGTTCTTATGGACAACTGATAGTGTTGGATTAATATATATCTGTGAGTATTCTTTAGCAGCACTTTTAAATGTGCAGTGGTTGTTCAATGGAGCTCTGTGGCATTATGGAGGATGAATCCAGCGATAGTTTTGCTCTTTTCTACAAAATAGCACCAGCCTTGTCCTTAAAGGACTCCAATTTAAACCCCTTCACCTCACCCTTTCTATCTTGGTGTGAGGGAGAAACTACAGTGTGCCTTCACAGTGAAACAACATGGAGGACTCTGTGGAAGAAGACCCTTGGTGTCTGTAGATATAAATGTCTCATTGTAAGGTAACAAAAACAAAGATTCTTATTTTCAAGCGTCTGTGCTTTCTCGTCCAGCAGGTTCTCGTGGATCGTGGCAGCTGCTGTGGTCCTGCATGACGTCCACTACATATATTATTACTGTCATTATTGCTACCATATCTCCATTACAGTTTATAGTTAGTTAATGATTTACTGCTGCTGTGCATCTGTATCTCTCTGTCTCTATCACAGGTTCCACTGCTACTGTAATCATTCTATCATTTATTGTAATTCATTGTCATTCTATCATTCATTGTAATTGTACAATATGTTTGTGTTGATTTGTTCTGTACACGTGACTTTCTTCCACATTTTTTCCCTGTTAAAGGGTTTTTTGTGGGCTAGTTTTTCCTCACTGGAACCGAGGGTCTAAGGACAGAGGGTGTCACTCCCTGTACAGATTGTAAAGCCCTCTGAGGCTAAATGTGTTTTGTGACTTTGGGCTATACAAATAAAATTTGATTTGATTTGATTTGATTTGAAGTGTCCGAGATATTATTTATCATTTGGTTCAATAAAAAGTATTTGAATAGAGTGACATACCGACATAATGAGAAATGTAAAAGCTTCTCAGAGACTGAAATACAGAGTGGAAAAGAAAAATGTTGTTGAATGTAATGAAGTCACTTTGCAGCTTGGAAGGCAGACTGCAGATAATATCAGTAAGATAATTGGAAAAACAAACTAATGACTGATCAATGATAAAACACAATTTTCTATTGAGTTCAAAGGTTTATTGTTGACATTGTTTTATATAACATACTAACAATACTAATGAAAAGTGTCTAGTAACGAACAAAGTAATCTGTTTGTTTTTTTCTATTTTGGAAAATATAATTAGAAAATAATATTATTTATTTATTCATAATTAGTATATGCCGTCTTTTTACACTACTCCACCAAAAATATTTGTTTATTTGTTGACTGTTGTTGAGTCCTGAATGGAACCTCTTGGAGCTAACACGATGTTAAAGGGGTATTCCTGATCCGCACTTCTCTTCCTAATACTTCCCATCTGGAGCCATGATTGTTTTTGAACCATTCATTTTACCGCTGTGTGCTGTCCAGCCCTCATAGCCAATCATGATTGAATGTGCACTCTACGGGCATAAACATGGCTACATAGCAGGCTAATATTGAGTCAAAATATTATTCTTCCCCATACCACTAGAGGAGTGCATGCATGGTACATGCAACTATGGTACATGCACGAACGAACTATACGAACTATGGTTCGTATAGTTCGTTATACTATACTATACTATACTATACCATATGAACTATGCTATAGTATAGTATATAGTATACCATACTATACTATACCATATGAACTATGGTACATGCACCACCAGTGGTACATGTACCATAGTTTGAGAACAGTGTTTTCTACATGAAAAAAATAACATTTTGTAAGAAAAATATAATAAAATATAATAATAATAATTTTAGCAATAATCTTAGTAGCAGATTGTAGCAACAAACGTAAAATAATAGTTTTGAGGAAGAACCATGGAGACATTTAATGAAAGGACAAATATGAAAATCCAGATTTCTTCAGTGTGGTGCTTCAATAACTGCCGAACTTTGTCTCGGAGCGTTTTCTGCTTTCTGAATCTTTTCTCCTGACTAAATTATAATGGAGACACATCATTTACTCTTCTATCTTTTTTTTATGTTTTCAGTGCTCACTCACCCATTTAGTTGAAACACATGAAAGGAACGCTGAACCTCCTGCGGCGCGTAACACACCAGACTGATTAACTTTGAATGGGAATTGCTCTGACATTCAAGAGATTACCAGGAATTATGACACGACACAGCTGGGGAGATCGGTAACGCAGGCAGAGGGAGGGAGGTTGCTGCCAACATTTGGTCTGAATATAAACATTACTGCTGTAATACCTGAGCGGAACATCATAATTTAAAATATTTAACATCTGGAAGCACATATGAACAGTGTCTTGTTACCGTCAACAATGGCTAATCACCACAAATATGTCTCTGAATTTTGGGAAAAATCCTTTGTAAAAAATGACCGTGCACTGATTATGCTTGTGGATTTTGTTGTTCTTGAAGTATGAAAAATAATAAACGTAAACGGTAAACTTATATCTGTTTTCCTACCTCAGTACCCTGACAAGACTGCATGCATCACCTCAGCTAAAGTTTTAAGGAGCCACTAACTATAACTGTCATATCCTGAAATAGCAGATTTATTGACTTAAAATATTCCAGAACCAGCTTAAAAAATAGGCTCTACAATATCTGAAAGATAATGATTAATAACATGTTGAATAAACTGCCAGACTATTTGTGTCTGATGCTTGGCATCACCCATAATGAAATGTCTATGGTTCTCTAAGCATTGAAAACAAAGATAAAATTTGTATGATCAAAGTTAATGAATAAGCTAAAGCCACTGGCATTGCAGTGTTTGCAATTGTTTTTTGTGTTGAGGTCAAGAGGTGTTGAGATAAGCATATACAATGTCAAAGTACGCACAGTCATCACTAGCAAAATGTGGAACACATTATCTACAGCCAAAAGCTTGAAAAATAAATCTGTAAGTTCTGAAATTTAAAACTGCACTAATCAAAATGTTCTATGAAAAATGGATCAAATGATTACATGTAATGTGAAAACTTATAGTGACAAACCCGCAAAGTTATCAAGTGATTCTGCAGATCAGCTCAGCTACACTAGCTCATAGTTTTGATTTTAAGAACCATAACTCTGTTTTGGTTCACTATTACTCTTCTCATTCAGTCTTCATTTGATTCCAGCAAAACTCCTGAACTACTGCCAGATAAAGTTAGTAATTAACAAAGTGAAGCTTTTAGCAACTAAAGAGCCACATTTGAATCAGGAGGCGGCGGAGACCAAAGTTTAGCTAGAGGGTGAATATTAGACTTTAATTCATCAACTCTAAATCAATGGTAATCTGTGCAGCTCTGCATCTGCTGAATGTTTAAATACGCAGCTGTTAGGAAACACCTTAACTAACAACTATAACGTTGAGAATACGTTAGTGTTGTGTTAACAGCTTGTTGCACCGCCCCCAAGTGGATTACAAGAAATCAATTCAAAAGAAATCAATTCAAGCATCTTTAAAGACGTCGGGGTGTTGCAGTGGCTGGTAGGACAGCTGTGAGCTGGTGTCTCTTCACTCTGGAACTGGTGCTTGGGGAAGCCCCTGCTATACTCAGGAGGTTACACAACATTAATTACATTTAATTATGCTACATTAATTAAATTTAATTAAGCTGCAGTAATTGAATTAAATGAATACACAAATTTGACGTGCAGTTTCCATGTATATAAGCACTCTTTACAGAACAGTAAAAATACTCACTAATAATAATGACTTGTGTTAATCATAAATAGTAAACACACTCATTCATTCTGCACTCACTGCAGCTCAGCGCCCTCTGCTGGCTGTAATTAGACGTGTGTCTTTCCTCTGTCCTGTATTCTTTCTGGACACCAGCTGAAGACAAAGCTGCAGTTGTTTTTATTTCCATGAAGCTGTTAAGAGTCGACTCTGACTTCAGCTGACCATTTACAGACACAGAGAAACAGAGGGATGGAGGGACTGCAGGGGGAAGGGCCGCTGGTGTCGATGTGACACAAGATGAACATGCTTCTCAGTGAACGGCCTCTCTCCCCCATCTTCTCCCTCTCATCTCTTTCTCTCCATTTCTTCTGTCCAAACATATTTTTCTTCTCCGCCACGTCTTTCCAACTCCACCTCTTCCTCTCTCCCACCCTACTTCTAAATTCTCCTCATCCCTCTCTCCCCCGTTTCCCCATCTCTCTTTCACTCCTTCTGATAAGAGCCTGTTCTCTTTGACATCTCAGTCTGACTCCATTACAGCTAATAGAGAGAGGCCATCTTGTCACCGACACACACACACACACACACACACACACATATAGACATGCACACACACACACAGGGGTATCAGGGGACCCCATTGGATGCTGGGAAAATAAAATGTGTGAATGTCTACAGAGCAGAGCAACACCCGAACACTCTGTTCACACTTAGCCTAACTATTTACTTTTAACATTATATTTACATTTATTCCACCTCGACCAGCTGCAACAATAAATGCTGTTGTTATATAATGATTGATAATTCAATAATATAGCACTGACTGGGGCCATCATGCATAATCAGTGCTTTTACAATTGGTATTTTAAGCACATGTAGCTGCACATCTGTATTTTTCACTTACAGCTCAATCAGTTGATTTTTTTTAACATAGCACTGACATATTATCTCCTTATGAAGTTCTTATGTGTTAGCAAACAGTTGGATATTGTGGCCTACATCCAGCAGACAGAGCAATATTAGACTTCATCTGGAGTTGAGTTTGTGTCCAGCAGATGGGGGTTAGGGTTAGTTTTCTTTTTGCTCTGCTTTTGGTCTCTACCAACTCCAGAGAAGAATAATATCTAAACTTTGTCAGCTGTTTGCTGCTGAGCAGGTAGTGTTCAGCTGGGTGAGGCTGAGAACAAGGTGTGCTGAGATGGAACCGCTAACTGACAGCATCTGAGTGTCGTAGAAAATGGATGACTTCTAATATTATTAATTAATATTAATATTATTTTCATTCAGCACTGACTAATTTACATGAAGTGGTTGCACTGTTTCTAATTTAACTATTTCTGCAAACAAACCTGAATGAGGATTTACTCCAAATATGAGCTAGACATTGGGAGAGCAGCTCATATCTTCTTCCTTGTGATGACAGGATATTTGACGTCCTGTAGAGACACACTGTCTCTCTCACTTGTGGTCATGAGCTGCAGAGGTTTTTTCTACACAAATGATGATTTTGTTTATTCAGTTTACAAAAGTGAGAGCACCAGCCACGATGCATTGACATACAAGTCAACCAGATGTTAATCCACTGACCCAATATGAATGTTTTTCACCCTGAAAGGACTGCAGCTCTCACATGTGAAAATAGAAGCGTAAATATTGACTCCGAGCAGCTTCAAACTAATACAAATATCAGTATCAGTCTTTTGAAACACACAGTGACTGTGGGAGAATGTCTTACATCGTAGGTCGAATTGTTTCAAGACATATATACTATACACACACAGTGATGTGACCAGTAACCCCCCCCCCTTCAGTGTTTGCCATGACAGGGTGATTACAAATGGAGAACGGGGGCTAGAGCGGTCAAATGGTTCAACAATAGAGTGTGTGTGTTTGTGTTGTTATATTTCAATATGTGTGTGTCTGTTTCACCTAGTGTGTGTGTGTGCGCGCGTGTGTGTGTGTGTGTGTGTCACGGTGTGTATCAGTGTATTGGCTGCTGATAAATGGCTGCCTCTTTAGGGAACTTATCTCTTTAAGTGTTGCCGCGGTGAGGGATGACATCATTTGGATCCCCCGGCTAACTGGCTGCCATGACGACACCTCACCAACCTATCCATTTACCAGATGGCCCGATAGTGTCTGCACACGCACGCACACACACACACACACACACACACACACACACACACACACACACACACACACACACACACAGGTAATAGGAGGCCATGTGGAAATTACAGCCAGAGACTGTGGCAGCTCCTAGCACTGATACACACACTGTTGTGATAGGGAGACACACACACACACACACACACACACACACACACACACTGATAATATACACCCAGTTGCAGATGTCTTACAAACACACACGCTAAAGCACATAGCCCCGCCCCCCCCCCCCCTCACTGCTCTTATCACAGCTTAACAGAGAAAAAAGCATTGAGGAGGAAAAATTAAGTATTGATCAAATTAGCAGTTTTTAAAGCATACCTCATGGACGTCTGTGTGTGTGTGTGTGTGTGTGTGTGCGTGTGTGTGTGTGTCTGGATGGCGATGGGTGGGGATGGTTGGAGGGATTTAATGAAGCCATCACATGGCAAACAAAATGGAAAGGCCAGAAGAACGCTTGACCTGCAACACACACACAATGAAGATACATTTACATATCCAATACGATGAAAAACAAGATACACACACACACACACCAGGTGACAAAGGCACATCAGTATATCACTGAGTGCTTCTTTAACATCACACCGACAGATACAGACCAGAGCGGCACAAGCAGAGGGGACTCTGCGCTGTGTTTGGGTGGAGAACAGTAATAATAACAGTACTAGTGGAGTTGGAGGTCTTCCTGTCCGTGCTGGCCGTGTGGATTGGTGGTGTCAGGTCGATAAGTCTTCATTTGGCTGCTAATTGGCCCTGTCTGCATGAGAACTGCACAAGAACACTGACCGCTAGAGGCTGTCAAACGCAGCACAGAGCTGATCAATAGTTCACTGGATGTTTCTGGGAAAAAAAAAACAAAAAAAAAACTTAATAGTAGAATAATGGGAGAGCTCGTTTTCTATCGGAGAGACGGACTGATGCCGCTCTCATGGATTCCAGTCACAAGTAACAAGTTTGATGACTTTCGGCTCAACAAAATCAAGAAAGACTTACAACTTGAACTTTTTCACCAATGACTTGTGACCTCACTTGGACTTGATATCTTCCCCCAAAACCAATGATTAATATAATGTTATTTAAAAAGTACGCATCAATCATTTCCCCTCACATGCTGAATCAGCTAACACTTTTCATACCCAGCGAGTCAAAGTAATTTAACAGATCTGCTTTGTTTGATCCATTCGTACAGCATCCAGTAACGTTGAGAGAGAGAATGAAGAATGTTATGTTGCTGAGTGTCAGTTGGAAAAATGATACCTATGTAAATATAGTAGTAAATACTTTTGTTTGCGTACAAAATCTGTGCAGTCATCAACAAAAAATGAATTGCAGTATGCAAAACGAGAAAAGAGTGGCTAATATTAACATTGTTAGCTAATGCTTAGGTAATGTTAGCTTAACAGTGAAATAACTTTAAACTTTAAAGGCTGGATACTCACTGTCAACAGTAATCCACTGCGTCCACCGCAGAGCTCCCCTCAGTCATTATAGGACTTATTATTATATTATGAACCTGTTTTATTGTTTTTTCTTTTGTTTTATCATGGAGAGAGGGCTAGTAGTTACACTGATTCAGTGTAACATAAATGATAAATAATAACATTTAAATGTATATATTTCTTTTATTAATAATAAAGTGTGTTTTAACACACATGCCTTACCTTTCTGCCTGAACAAACACCTCAGTTGCTCTCATAATGCTTCCTAATTCCTTCCCTGCAGGTGACATCCCATAGAGGAGAGTTGTTCACATTCACAGTTACTGATGGGGCGGCTCTGCACTATCACAGTGACAATTACTCATTCTTAAAATAAGTGGTTTGTCCCTTTAGAGCTCTCTGGACTGAGCTAATAGTTGCTATCAGTGACAGAATAAGTCAAACAATTGCTGCTGGTAATGATGAGCTATATGTTCAGCCTCTCTGGACCTCATACTGAATATTCAGACTGGAAACAATACAAACACACACTGACCCCGCTGACCTCACACGCAAGCCCTGGTACGCACACACACACACATGCATACACACACACAAGGGGAAACTTATTAGGTTATTATCTTTCCGCCCCATAAAATAGGAATAACTTAAAGCGCCGCCGCAATTAATAACCCAACTATAAATCTGAATATTCCCCATGAATATTATTCTATATTACTCACACACTCACTCACACACACACACACACACAGTGATCAGCAGGGTGTATGGGAGCAGGGAGAATGATAAAGCCATCAGAGAACGTTCTGGATGAAGTGAGCCAAACGTGAATGTGTCTATCAGAGCATGTGAGTGTGTGTATGCGTGTGTGTGTCTGTGTATGTCCCATCAGAGTGTGTTCTGCATGGTAGCTTTATGCATCAACACACTGATGCATTCTCCATTTCCATGTCGAGGGGCCGTTCCCAGTCATATGTGGATGCACTGGTTAAATCAATGCTCTACCCAGTAACCTCTAACACACTCTAACACACACATACGCACGTGCACTTCTGTTATCTGCTGTGACCTTGCTGCCCATTACCAGAACGACACACACAGACACACACACGGATACTCTTCATAATGTTCAGGAATGAGTTTGATTGACATCCATGCTCTGGACTTCTGAAGGATCTTGCTCTTTGTTCTTTGTGTTGATCTGTTGAACATGAAAAGTCATCCATGTATAACACTGCTTAGTTCACCAGAAAATGCTGATAAATTGTTAGAAATGATGTTTTGTCCCATGATACTTTCAAACAGTGCAGAGCTACATGTGTCAGAACACAGGTCACAACCTCACGTTATTATTAGAAATACTGAACATAACTTCATCACTGTAAAGAGTTAGTGATGTTTGAGTGATGACTGATGTTTGAGACAGTGACAGTCCACTTAGTGACCTGAGCGCTCCAGAAAAAATCTAGAAAATGAAGCTTGAGAAAAGATTTGCTTTGGCCAAATATTATTTGTTGTTATTATTAGTGATTTATTTAAATTAAAACAACATTGTTGCCATTTATAAATTGACATTAGTTTGGATTTTTGGAATATTAAAGGAAATGACCAATGTAATCTTGCTGTGAAGAACCACAGCCATTATCATTGTAGCTGTGTTTACATATTGAAAAAATGTACAATTACAGTATGCCTCACATTTAGTTAAATCAGAAACACTCTGAAGTTCTTTCATTTCCAATTTATAATATAAATTACTGTAACTGTAATTGTACACACTGTAAATGTTTTGTCCATCAGTTGTAACCTGAAGGGAACTTTTAACATGGGCTGAACCACCAGCTCCGTTATTCTTGAACGGTATCTGCCATTAATGTGGCTGAGCCACTATGAGCTCAGAGATGCACTGACTCACTCATAGTGTTGTTTGTAACAGGGCATTGGTTGGTCCACTTTAGCCAAGCTCAAATAACATCTTCAAATATTCTAATAGCAAAACAAAAGTGTTTGAATATCAGCCTCAGCAGTTCACTTTTGTCTTTCTTGGATCAGTGGATCAGCTGGTCTAACACAGATCGTCTACTGTAGGAATTACTTTCACATCTAGACGGTGTAGGTCAAAGAGAACAAAGCTAAAGCAGAAACACAAAGCCTACAACAGCAGAAGTGGGAAAACCCAAAAACACTGGTGGAAACACCACAGACACAGTTCTAAGATTTTGTCCTGCAGCACAATCAGCCACGATTACACAGTCTTCATGCAGACTTCTGTAGAAACATGATGGCCTGTGGAAGAGTACCCACTGCATTGGTAGATATGAAACAAAAACAAAATGATTCTTATTACCTGATCTGACACACTGGACCTTTAAGTAACACTTTGAGTTCAGATTTGTTTTAGACCTGAATTATTTCATTTTATCCTATTAGAATTTTACCAAATAATATTTAGCTTAATTAAGCCACTGAAATTAATCACTAAATGTATAGAAATACATATGAAATGGTGGCACGGTAGTACAGTGGTTAGTACTATCGCCTCACAGCAAGAAGGTTCCTGTTTGAACCTCGGCTGGGGTCTTTCTGTGTGGAGGTTGCATGTTCTCCCCGTGTCTGTGTGGGTTCTCTCCAGGTATTCTGGCTTCCTCCCACAGTCCAAAAACATGCACTCTGTAGGTTAATTGGTGACTCTAGTAGGTCCCGTGAATGTGAGTGTGAATGGTTGTTTGTCTCTATGTGTCCTGTGATGAACTGGCTACTTGTCCAGGGTGTACCCCGTCTCTCAATGTCAGCTGGGATAGGCTCCAGCTCCACCATGACCCTGATGAGGATGAGTAGTTACAGATAATGCATATGCAGATATGTGTACATGAAATACACAGATAGGTGGGATAAGTGGGGAGGGGGTCAGTCAGGGCTGGACTGGAGATCTGGTCATGACTGCAGATCAGCCTTAAAGTTATTATTAAATTAAGAAAGAGCTTTTTTTCACTTGGCTCTAGTGGTCTTTATTTTCCCTTTTATTTTTCCATCTTTTGATATACTGTATCTGTCTCTATCATTTCCACCACATACTGCTCACAACAAATATGTTTCCTGTGATTTGGGTCAAGTGACCAGTTAAGTTCACTGACATTTTCTTTACAGCCTCACAGATATCTGCTCATCCACACTTATCCACCTCTAACCTTTACTAGATGTTAGATTCAGATGTGCCCAGCATGCTATCATTCTCTCTCATTATCTCTCTCACACACGCACACAATGCTGACAAAGTGGGGTCAGGACCACTGATTACACCCCCAGTTTATATGTTATTCTTTGTCCAGACATCCCTTGTTCTCTTCCTTCCTTACATCTTTCTCTATATGCCCGTGTGTCTTTGTCCCTTTCTTTCCTCTCTGATCTATGTCCCACGGCTCAATCTTTTAACTCCAACACCAACATTCTCCCTTCCAGCCTGGCTTCAATTCCCCCTAAACAGATACCATCAGTGGAGAGGAGAAAGCTTGGTTTCTGGACGTTTCACACACACACCAACACACACGCATGCACATCATAGCCACTCAGTGGGTTGACAGATGTGCTAGGACAATAAAACAGTTTGTAATAGAGGTAATATGATTTAAAATACTATCTATTAGCCTGGATAGGCCTGTCAAGTCTGTGTATGTGTGTGTGGGAGATAAAACAATGAAGATGGCAGAGAGAATATAGGGCTGCACATCTAAATCACAGTATACACACACACACACACACACACACAGTACAATTCATTCCATTAGACAACACAGATCTAACCCTCAAACCAATCCTGTGAATACAGTTTATACAGTGCCAATAAGATCCATATGTCACACAAACACGCCTGATAAGAGAGAATATAGTGAGCGGTGAGAGACCTGTAATACATATCTCATAATAATAATAATGTTAGCGTAGAATGCACACTGCACTCAAAGTTCAAATGCACTGAAAAACTTTGAGCAGGAGACGTGATTGATTCTCATTCACATAAGCAGCATATAGAAATATGCACACATTCATTTATTACAATGATCTGCTGTATAGCTCACATCACTTCATGTTCAGTCCATTCAGCAACAGTGCTGACAGATGACAAGACTAGAAATATTATGTTCTTACTGTCAACAGATTCCATGAAAACCAAAACCAACAATGACTGATCCAAGCCCAAAGATTTTATAGCTTTGTGCCAAACAGTTCTAATGTTGTCCAAAAACTATTACCAAGGCATGCCAGTTAGAGGCTGAACTTAGCATGCTAACATTTGATAATTAGCATTGAACACAAGCTGAGGCTGAATGTGTGAAATTTTGACCTGATGATGGCGCTACATACAGAAGTCCCGAAAGACAAGTGGTTCTGTTTTACCACAGTTTCACTTCTGTAGTGAAACTGGCACCTCTGACATGAGGAAGTCAAGCCTCCTGTGGCCAAAATGAGTATTACAACAACAAACACATATTTCTACAGATGAAAAACTAAATAAATGGATTTTTTCCATTGGTAGATCATGGGATCACCATGTCAGTATATCCAGTCAATGTCCATCCATCCATCCATTTTCTTCTTCTTATCCGGGGTCAGGTCATGGTGGCAGCAGGTTCAGCAGATGTCCCTCTTTCCAGCAACATTCCAGCACACAACAACTACATCCAACACATTCCAGCTCCTCCTGGGGAATCCTGCCCTTCCCAGGCTATAGATGTGCTATATAGTCCCTCCAGCGGGTTCTGGGTCTGCCCTTAAGGTCTACTACAAGTTGGATGTGCCCAGAACACCTCCCAAGGCAAGCACCCAGGAGGCATCCCAATCAGATGCCCTAACCACCTCAGCAGAGGATCCGCAGCTCTTCTCCCAGCTCTGTTCATATGTCCAAGCTCCTTATCCCATCTCTAAGGCTGAGCCTGGCTACCCGGCAGATGAAGTTTATTTTGGACACTTGTATCCACAGTCTCATTCTTTCAGTCACTACCCAATTCTCATGACCATAGGTGAGCGTTGGACCATAGATGGACTGGAAAATCGAGAGCTTTGCCTTCTGCGCAAGACAGAATTTTCAGTGCCGCGCCCGCATTGTGCAGTCCCGTTCCCGCAAAGAATTATGATTTTCAGTCCCGCTCCCACCCGCGCCTGCCATATTTTGTCCCACTCCCGCCCGCAATTCCTGCAAGATGTGGACGTTATTTGTCACGAAAGTTCTTTTCATTGGCTTGGGAAATTAAACACGCTGAGCTTAGCTGAGCTCTCCACAAACCAATCCTTCACCTAGCGCACATAGCGAGGGTGCGCGGTGCCAGGCGTTTCTGCCATGATCAGAGATCTCAAACACGGAAGAGCGGAAACGAATTGTCTGAAACATACGTGAGATTAGACCACATCCACAAATTTAGGCATCTTAAAATGTTTTTATTAAAGCCAAAAGAAATATCCAGCACAAATTATATATGATAGACATAAATTAATCATTTATACATTTTATTTTAGACACGTTTTTAGTCCCGCACGCGCTCGCAATGAGCTTTCAAAATTTGTCCTGCTTTGGGTCGGACCTGCGGGACTCCCGCGGGAGTGCAGGGCTCTACCTTCCGGGTTCAGCTCCCTCTGGACCACACCAGTCCAGTACAGCGTCCTAAGTACTACAGACGCCACACCAACTCGCCAGGCCATCTCACACTCAATTTTCCCATCACTCATGAACAAGACTCCAACATACTTGAGCTCCTTTGTTTGGGGGAGTAACTCACTACCAAGCCAAAGGGAGGATTCCATGATTTTCTAGTGGATGTTTCAAAGGATAAGTAAAAACATTGACTTTCTAAGAAAAGTCAGAGGATCACAATGATGATGTCATGATGATTCATTCTCTGAAGATAAATGTCTTATGAATTCACAAATTTCATGGTAATCCATCCAGTAGCTTTAAAAAAAAAGTTTTAGTCTAAACCAACATGGTGGACTGACTGACCAGTCAAACCATAGAACAGTATGTAAGTACCACATCATGGCCACTTGTACATAAGAAACAACATTTAAGAAACAGATGGCCACACTGGGAGATGATGAATTCTTTGATTTTAAAATCTTCACAACTTCAATACTAATGCAACAATAACACTACAACTAGGACAAGTCTCACACTGGTTACTCTTTGCTTAACTATTGACTGGATTCTTACTATATTAGATCTACTGAGGCCAGAGCAGCATGGAGACAGATTCTTCTGTTTAGCTTGGTAACACCTTGCCTCACTCTTACATATTCCTATTAACCATCACTAACATTATAGGCAAAGTGCTAAATATTATGTAGTTCCTGGTCTAAACTTATAATACATATATGTTTAGTTACCATTGATTCAATGATGCAAATTCTCTCAATAAACCTTAGAATTTTTTTTTTTTTTTTTTTTTTTGTCAGTGTGTTGTGTTGTGAGCTGCTTACAGGGGTTTTTTGTTTAAAATGAATTAGTTAGGTTAACTTTAATAGGAAAAGAAAATGTGTATAAATGAGTGATTTATGATTAATATCAGCATGTTTACTCCTAATTGCTTTACTTACAGGAGCAGATCTAAAATCTATGGCGATAACTATCCATCCCATTAAGAAATAACTGAGAATACTCTGGTAATTTTGTCCTGACCCGAGCGCTCACATTCTCAGCACAGATAAGACAGAAAATGGTGCTATAGTCTGAGGTAGCCAACTGGTGAGTAAAAGGGGGAAAATACAGAGCCATAAGCATCAGCCACTCAGATAGCCTTTAGATGGAGTAAAAACCTCTAGGCAAGCCGAGAAGATAGAAGACATATCAACATGGACAGAGAAAATAAAGGAGCTGTGGAAAAACAGAGCAGTGTTTGCAGAATCCAATTGAGCTGACACTTTTTCAGCCACATACCATTTTCTGTTGTTTACGGCTTTATGAGTGGCTGACCCCAGTGTGTCTGTGTTTTCGTGGGTGTGGGCGTACGGTTGAGTGGCTGACCTGTGTGTGTTTGCGTGTGTGTGCGTGTGATTGAGGTTGATAGATGTTGACAGCTGCGGAGAATCACTTTCCTGTTGGTAAAACACCATATTGACCCTGTAGCCCCACCGCAGGCAGAGGTTAGCTGTGCTGAAGCCCACCAGGCAGAGTGGGGATGACATCCAGCTGAGGGCTGAGGGCTGCGCTTGAACCCACAGCATTACACTGACCCGCAGAGCACCCTGGACACACACCAACACACACCTCCCATCCAAAATCCCCACATTCACCAGGGTTAGACAATATGTGGGGCTAATATGGAAGACTTTCAGATGACACACCCTATGGCAGCCATATTGGAGGTCCATGCTTCAGGTCAGGCAATAATGCATTTGAAGTGTATTACCTGAACTAACCTGTGCAAACACCAAGTGAAAAGACATGGTCAAAGCAATATAATCAAAGCAATCAAAGCAATAAAATATGACATTGATAACATAAAGTTCTATTGCGTTTGTGTATTTATTTAAATTAGGGCTGTCAAATTATCATGTTAATTTCAATTGAAGCGATTAATTTAGATTAATTAATCACACAGCCTATGATTAATTACATGCATTTAGATTACATTAGAAAAATATCTAGATCTTTAGTTGTAAAATGCTTTTGTCGTGTTACCAACTTTCATTTGGATTCTTTTAAACATTTCAATGTTAATTTAACATCCTATAGAGTTTTTTTTTTTTCAATACCTAACCCTCTTCACTTAAAATTAAGTAAAATTAAAACACTTAAAACAAATGTGGGTCTTGGTCCGCTTGCAAGTGAACTCCGGTGCGGTTCGTTTACAGTGGGAAATCAAACAGACTGTCCAGCCAACCAAAGATCAGAAAGCCAATCGATGAGCTGCGTTTTCTTCTTCCTGGTGGTTTTTTCTTCATAGTCTGTACTGGTTTTGGGCAATACCCCCCCCAAATGAGCACCTGTTGTAACTGCATGACGTTGTCCAGGCTGTTTGGTCCACTTTCAAAAGTGCAGTGTGAAAGTGAACCAAACCAAATGAAGGGGTGAAATTTTTCGGCATTCCCCGCCCAATCAAACCGAGTCCCCTGAACTATCCTGGTATGAAAGCTACATAACATCACACATCACAGATTATATTATCATCTAACCCAATGTGGATGTAAAAATATTCATTTGTTCAGCTTTAATATCTAAATTAGACTTTTAACAATCTAATGTTGGGTTAAGAAAGGTCAAACAAATAGCAAGCTAACTGGAAGGTAGTCACATGTTGTTTGAGTATTTATAACTCATTAGGAAGGCATTTCTCTGGAATTTGTTTAACAGCAGTTTAAATTCAGACAGGACTAACACGTGAGGAGGCTCCTCTGTCATCTAACTCATCGTTTCTCAAATCATTTCAACCACTGTGAATTACAGGATGTTATTCTGTCATTTGTAATGTGGTTCCTAAATAGGCTTTTTTGTTGGTATTAGCATGCAAGTAAAAGTCAGTTGACAGCAGGACACGCAGCTCTTACCATGAATGAGAACAACAAAAATACCTGTGGATGCAGATATCACTCGGATAAAGGTAAAGAAATGACTCATCCATGTCCTCTGGACAGGATTAAAATCACAGACCAGTGCAGGTAAACACCACACCTCCCCAAGAGACACAAATCCAGTCACAAAGGAACTTAAATATTGTTGTTTTTTGGGGTGTTTTCAGTGACTGGAGGTTCACTGAGTGTTTACCACATTATAGTACACATGAGGCGTCCTGATATAGTTAATCAATGGATCATGTGAAGACAACTCCATTATTTTAATATCATAGAATACATACTATATCCACTTTAGCTTAAGTTAGGCTGTGTTTAAATTAACAGCAATTCCAGTCGCTTAGTTTTAATTACTTAATTTGTATTAGCTCATCACTGTGTCATTTGCTGTCTTTCCTGAGAGAGTCTCACTAGTTTCCAGATTGGTTGCTGACAAATCAAGAGCTGCTTGTGAGGGGCCTCTGAGGCAGACCCAGCACCTCTGTGGTAATGAAAGCTGCACTGGCAGGTCCCGGGTCTCATGCATGTATGTAACCCTGCGTCCCCCAGAGTGCTGCTGGAAATAACTATTTGTTGTTCACCTGTGTCAGGGTTAGAACACATCAAGGTGTCACCTGGTGTGGCCTGGAGTGAAACAGCCAGCCCGGCTGCTGTGGGGCCACTTTAATTCATGTTGCTGTTCGGTTGTGTTTGGCCACCCTGACTTAATAACAAGGTTGGTCAGCCAGCAGGACCCTGCTGTCCTCCATGTTTCTGTCTCACAGAGCCCAAGGCTGAGCTGAGCCGCTGGTCGCTTGTGTGTGTCCTCCTTTTCAAGGTGGCTAATATAGCGCTCATTGGCCGTTGGTGATGGTGTGTGTGAGTGAGTGTGTGTGTGTGTGTGTGTGCGTGCGTGTGCGACAGTGAATAAAGTGTGTAGGTGAGGGGTTATTCACCTAGAGAGTGCAGGATGTAATTTAAAACAACTAGAGCAAATCCTCTCTCTCTCTCTCTCTCTCTCTCTCTCTCTCTCTCTCTCTCTCTCTCTTTATTACACAGACTAGCAGGCATCTGATTGGTGGAGATTACTAAAACATCCTGCCTGTCTCAGCAGCGCCCTGCCAACCCTCTGACAGGACGTATGTGTGTGTGTGTGTGGTTGGGGTCAGTCATGCCCCATCACCCAAAGTGACCACAGGGAGTATGTCCTTTAACCACTCTCTCTCTCTCCCTCTCTCTCATCCACTCTTTCCTCCATCTCCATCCCTCTTACCTCTTCTCCTCTCTGACTTGTCTCTCCCTCGATGGTCTCATCCTCTGTTCTCTCTCTCACAGCTGATCATGACCAACCTTGATCTACAGCACATGGAGTCTGCATGCTTAGTGTGTTCCAAAAGAATGTTTCAAATACCTTCTTTACGTGACTGTCTAAGTTGGTCCACTACAGTTAGCAACAGGCCGGCTTTGAAGGTGCATCATGATGTTGTTGATGTTGTTCTAGCCCTGACTGTCGGCTAAGTGGCTGAAATGTCATGACATTTGAGGTGAATATTCACATTATTCCTCTTTTTTTTTTTTTTGGTGACCTGTTCTGAAGTGCTGCAATCAGAAGACTAAACGTCCTTTACATTGGAATTGTCAACATCTAATGGGCTCATTTGTTCAATTCAATTTTGCAGTGTTCATTATGACTGCTTCCATTTGGGGCACTACATCATTCAGTCATCTTGTGTTACCATCAGAACAAAATGCATCCATAACCATAACAGTTCTGTGGCTTGTTCTGATGATGCCCTTAATTCCTCCTTTCAGTATCTTCAACTTTTTGTTTTTTCTGCCTTCCAGAGGTTATGATTGTATGAACTTTCATGTCGTACAACCTTTATGCCAAGTGGCAAGTATGTGGACACCTAACTGTTACACCCATATCTGAGAGTTCTGATGTCATTCTAAAACCACAGGCTTTAATATGCTGTTATAACCACCTCCACTCTTGGATAGTCCAACACTGATGTTGGCTGAAATGGTCAAATCAATAACACAGATTATGGGGGGCCTATGTAGGCCAGTTAAGTTCTTCCAAATCAATTATGCTTATGTTGTTATTAGCATAACAGTTAAACTATTTATACTAAATAATAAACACTATAAATAAATAGCATAGTATTTAGTATATAGCATTTGTGCATATAAAAATATAACAAAGTTATTTATGGCAGTTATGTTACAGCTTGTAATGCTACAGTGACTTCCTGTTTGTATAGTTGATTGCTTTTCATTGGACAGTGCTACAGATGTTTCCTGTTTTACAGATTTACACGATACAAACAACTTTTTTTTTTTTTTTGGTGACGCCAAACAGAACCATCCAAAAACTGCAGTTCAGACGGCCACTTGAGGCTGGTTACTATGGAAGAATTATCCTATCTTTATTCAAGAGCGTAGATTTTCAGTTTGAGAGCATGATTTCTCCTTCTCGTGCTCAGATTTATTCTCCTCGTGCTCACATTTTGTGCTCGCACAAATTCTGCTGCTTTCTTTCAAAATGTGTGCTTGGACTCAAAACATCACATGCTTGCGCTCACATTTCTTCTTCTTGGACACAAACATTTCGTTCGCACTCAAATATGTTCTGTGCGCGCTCAGATCTAAAGTCTACGCGCTCAAACCAAAGGGTGCTCGCACTCAAAACTTGTCCTGTGCGCTCTCAAATTTTTTGTGCTCACACTCAAAACAACACGTCCTCTCAGGTTGAGGTGTCTGCTCAGACTGAAAGCTGCCCCACCCTGCGCTTAAATTAGTGTGTTTCACCAGCCAACAGGGAGACAGCTAGAGTGTGGCCCAATCTTGGGTGTGTTCCTTCGCCGTTTTTGAGCGCTCCGTAGGGGCGGGTATATGGTCTGTTTGTAAAACTGCTTCTCTCTTAAAATACACCAATTTACGACGCCAGCTTATTTATGTATAATTAATCTTAAGTTCTTCAATTTCCAGGTTCTTCAGAACTGGAAATTGACTGGATAATCTACAGAACAGGTCAGTCTCCATAAGTCCCCATGTTAAAATGTCCAACTTCACAGCTGAAATAAACATGTTTACAGCCTGGTACAAAAAACAGTTTTAGTCTCTATAGCTAATTCCCCCGTTTATGACAACTGTACTGAGGGTGAATTTATATACAACACTCCTGTTTACATTATATTAAGGCTTAAAGTTATGCATAAATAATGTCAACAGCTCCATAAACCTATGGCTGACAACTAGCTAGTAGTTACTAAGACTTTTACAGTACAAATAATGCAATCCAGTCCTTTTCTGTAGTGCCATCATGAGGACATCACTACATTGTTAGCTTCACCACTGGTAAGTCTCTAAAACCAGCTGAATGTTCCACCCATTAATTTTGTGCAGTGCAGAACCAAGAGCTTCAGACTTTTAGTTAAAGATTTAATGTGAGTTCAATGTTGTAGTTTAACTTGGATCCATTGTTGGTTCAAAAAATCCTCCTCTCTTCTCCTCTCCTCTCCTCTCCTCTCCTCTCCTCTCCTCTTCTCTCCTCTCCTCCTGTCCTCTCCTCTCCTCCATTAGAGTTGACCCCTACATAAAACACCAGTCTGTAATGACAGACTAAACTAATGCCATTCATCATCCGCTTGGCTTTGACACTGCTCTAACCTCGCCGTTCTTTCACACACTCACACACACGCACATACACCAGTCAAGCCAAACCTAGTGGGTTGAAACACTGAACACGCACCAACAAAGAGAAACACATATATGGTACATACATACATACACACACACAGCAGTCCCCCCAAAGACACAGGTCTCCCCACAGAGCAGAGCAGCAAAGTGGAACTCCAATAAAATAGCAGTGTGTGTGTGTGTGTGTGTGTGTGTGTGTGTGTGTGTGTGTGTGTGTGTGTGTGTGTGTATGTATGTGTGTAAGAGAGAAACATGAGTCTGATTGCTATAAAAGTCACTGGCCACCCTGCTGTCTCCTCAGGCTCTGTACTTCTCTACTTTATTAAACCTCATTGGCTGCTCTACAGTTTTAGAGGATTGTGGCTGAAAGGCTGCTCTTCGAGTCCCAGGCCTGGCTGGAAACAGTACGTACGTCTTCATTTTCTCATGAACGATGCAAGACTACATGCAGACTTGACTTTGTGGCCTTCACGTCACCACAGTTCATTTCTCCCTATGAGCTATTGACTGGCCGTCTATTGATCTCCACACAATGTATCTCACAAATCATCTGTCTGTCGATCAATAGAGAAATCTCCCGGAAAATTCATATTGAGAAGCCGTGCGTGCTCGCCGCTCGCCTGCTGAATGGGAGATATTGAATGTTTAGTTGATTAATCGGGCTAGTTTAAATTTGGCCGTGGCTAGCTCTATTAAAACAGTGGCCGGTGTAAATCAAGATGCTGCCATTTGTGATTGAAATGAGCTGAGCTCTGCACACACAGACGCTGAGGATAAATCAGTGGTTGGGTTTTTCTATTTTCATTGGCAGTAATAACCAGTAATAACTGGATGGAAATCTGGCAAAGCCAAGGTCTTTGTTGTGATGGATAATTCGCATTTGATAGAGCGAATGTGATATGAATGTCTGCTCATCTACTGTATTTATATTAAAGTTAGATACTTTTTACTCTGACCCCCTATTTATAAGCAGTATGTAAACATTTCATAAGCTGTTTATAATGTCCTATAATGTAGTATGTATACAGAGACAATATTGTCCAGATATCAGAAAGAGGACGTGGTCCAGTAAATGCTGTCCAGCTCTGATTTGATGGATATTATGCTGTTTGACAGATCATGTATTTATTGAACTGATCAATACAACACAAATTGTCTATGGGACACCCTTAACCTCAATTGATTCTAAACAGACAGTTTGAAAGGATTCCACTAGTGTGTGTTTTAATCTAAGTTTGTTTCAACATAAAGATGTTTGGTCTGTTCAGGATAACCTGATGCCGTGCTGGTCACTCACTTGTTCATTAGTTGCTGTAATGTAACCTTTGTGGGAACAATGGCAACGACAATTTTCTGTCACTCCCCTTGTAGTAAATTCAAATGTTATTGTCGCAGTTACATTACAGCTTGTAATCATGCAGTGGATTACTTTTGAATGGACAGCACTACAGATTTACACAATACTAAGTCTTTACATGCTAAGTTTTAATGGCGAAACCAAGCAAGAACCAAATTGTCTGTGAAGGTCCTCAGTCATCTGACTTATCTTTCTTAGAGAAGGGTTGCCCCAGATTTAAACCTTCTCTAAGCCAAGGCAGAAGTGCCAAAAACTGCAGTTCCTCAAAGAGCCACTTGAGGCGTGTTAGCATGCTAGCACACAAAGTACAGCTGAGCCTGATGGAAATGTGATTGCTTTAGCATGTAGGTTTAGTTTAGTTTAGTTTAGTTTAGTTTAGTTTAGTTTAGTTTAGGTTTGGATCTGATGATGATGCCAGATGAAAAGTCAGAGCATCACCAAAGGTATAGCAATTCATCCTCTGTAAACCATGAACGTGTGTATCAAAGTTTTTATATTAGATATTTCACTCAATACCACAGATCACTAAAGTCATTACGACAGACAATCTGGTGACCACTGTGAGTGTATAGCTAAACATAAAGCCTGCTGTCCATTGCCTAAGCTTGCACCACCACAATGAGACAAATAATGCCACACTGAAAATGTACATGTACATCTGTCCCTAACCTTAACCACATTGCTGTTGCCGTTTGTACACATTGTAGAAAGAAGATTTTAGGAACACTGACAGTGGATGACTGTTTTGCAGAATCATCTCATATCAACATTTCTTTCTGTGGACAGGGTTTAGAAGAAGCTTTAAAGATGAGGACTGAGTGATTTGCTTGGAATGCGTACAGCATGTCTCATTTGAACTTCCCACTTTTCATGAAGCACAACATGCAGTGTATACTTTTTTTAAATACCAAATTCTCTCTTTGTGTTATGAGTTTTCTAGATAGATAGATAGATAGATAGATAGATAGATAGATAGATAGATAGATAGATAGATAGATAGATAGATAGACACTTTATTGATCCCAAAGGAAATTCAAGCATCCGGTAGCGTTTCTTGCTGGGAGAGCATTTGGTACTGAAAAGACTGTACTGCTGGCAGAAACTGTTCTACACCTCAGATACACGGCTATCAAAATGTGTTTGCATACATCCTGTTGGAAAACATAAATGCATTGTTTCCATGTAAACCAAACCCTGGCACTTTGACTCTGATTAACAACCCCCCCTCTGACCTTTATTACAAGACAATGGCAAAGCACTATGACCTACACACACACACACACACCCCCACACACATACACACACTCAACAAAGACACAGAGCAGGTATGTGTCAGTGAAGGGCATGAGGCTGTTTTTTTTTTTTTAATTTGTAGAAGAGATAACATGATGTTATCAGGACAGAGAGATGACAGACTGACTGACAGGCAGAAACAGACGGAGGAAGACCACAGAATGTGGAGAGACAGAAAGATACAGACAAGATGTCCAGATGATATTAATATTTTCATTTCTTTTCTTTGTTTAAATTACAATCTGTGCAGAAAAATGTTTCTGTTCATGTGACGGCAATTCAGGAGACTACACACAAGCCAGTGTTGATTGACTCTTACTTTTACTTTAATTTATATTTATTATAATTGATTTTTTGTTGGGGACAGTACATGTATCGAAGTACATTTTCAATTCTGATACAGAACAAGGTTTCTGCAAACTATTTCTGATGTGTGCATGCATGCTCGTGAAGGACACTGGTATCAGCAGAGAGGCAGGGTTGATGATGTTTAAAGGCAGAAACAGTAGAGACGATGACCTGATGAGAGATGGACAGATAAGTGGACAGATAGATGGAGGCAGAGACAGAGAGAGGGATAGGCTGAGAGGATTAGAGGAGCAGAGGTGGTGCTCTGTAGCACTGGGACATGATACACTACAAACACACACATACATGCTTTGTATAGTGAGTTACAGCTGGTTGAGGGCAGGCTGATGTGAGACAACATCACAAGAATTACAGCAGACTTACAGCTAAGGATACTGTTTTCCTGTGAAGTGGTGGAACGTGGTACGAAGCACAGTGAAGGGCACACTGCATGAGCGAGTCAGTTTTTATCACTGGGTGACCAGTTCTTAATGGTGCAGCTGTCAAGCAACAATCACCGCAGCTAAAAGTTAAAGCTAGTGCACAAAAATTTAAAGCTGCAGTTTCTGAGCACACTGGCTGCAAAAACACTGACACCGACTTCAGTCAATACATTCCATACTGTAAATTCTCATTTGAAAGTAGAAACACAGAAGTTTCCAGGATATTTGAACTATGTTGCAGTTTCATGTTATGCTCACCAGTTTCATTTAAATCCCATTATTTCCACTGATTCGTGCTGTAAACAGTTTTTCATTGCATCAAGCAAAGTGTGGCATACCGCTTGGTTGCACATGTCTACTCCATTGCTACAGCTACAGTACATCAGGTTGAAGCAAATTCTGAGCATTTTCTTTTAGCATTTGGCAAGAAAACAACTTTGATCCTTAAGGTGCTCCTTGCACTAATGGTTCACTTCTCTCCTTAAGATGGCGGTATGGCTGGACCCTGCCACCCAGTGTCTCAGGGTGCTTTCACACCAGCGCTGTATGGTCCACTTTAAACAGACTAGAGTTTGTTTCCTTTCCTACTCCGGTTCGTTTGGGAAGGTGTGAAAGCTCATCTGAACTCTGGTGCGGACCAAACAAGTGAACTCTGGTCTGCTTGAAAACATGGGTCTCTGTCCGCTTACAAGTGAACTCTGGTGTGGTTTAAGTGGGGTTCAAGCCAATCGATGAGCTGGATTTTGTTCTTCCTGTTGCTTTTTTTCTTCCTAGTGCAGTCTGAAAGTGAACCAAACAAAATGAAGGTGGTGTGAAAGCAAGTGAAGTGAAGGTTATCACAAAGGTTAGCTTCAGTGATGAAGCTGCTCAGTGTGTTTAACTGTCTGTGTTTTCAGGTAAGCAGCCACACTGTGTGAACTGTCAAGAGAGAAATAACCAAACAGATAACTGATAAATATGTGCCATGACTAAATCAACGTGAGTGAAGTTGATTAAATAAAAGCAGCAGTCCATACATTAAAAGCTGGTCCAACAAAATGGATCAAATTCTGATAATACAAAGGCTGGAGATTGTTACAGTCAGTGTTTACAGCCATTAATGTTCTAATGATTGTGTGTGGGGAAACTATTTTTTGGCCAATTCGCATCCCATGATCCCACATAACGGAGCAGGGCTGTTTCTTGCTATATGTGAACACTGCAGATGCATAGGGCCCTGCAGCCACCAGGGGGGCCCCCAAGCTGCACATTTAGCCTCAATACATTTGGAGAGAATTAAAAGTACCTGTCTTTATTTGTAGCCAGGCTAACCAACTGCCTTATTTGTTGTGTGAAGAACTTCTATCCTTTAAAAGGCATAAAAGCTTTAATAAAACTAAGCTGCTATGATAGGAAGGCTGTGAATGTGTTTGTGGGGTAATCAAGACAAAATTGCAAAATCGATGTCACACAATAATGTAAATGTTTCTGAAAAAGGAGGAATCTCTCCCTCAAAGTCTGACAAAATTGTGGCCCCCAAATAGCGTCTTGCATAGTGTCCCAGACAGCTAGAAAGAGCCCTGATATGGAGTGTGCCCACTGGGGAGTTGGTAAAGTGTGATGAATGTTGATGGACATAATAACCAGCATGATGAAAGGTAACCTTGTTAAAATAAAAAAAAAGTTCAGAATTTCTTAGAATATGGATAATAAACCCCAGAAACAGGTTTGTCTGATTAGAGATTGAATTGTGCCACAGAAAGTAGAAGAACAGAGCAGAGGTCTTCCAGTAACACTGAGTATGTACCCGGTCAGTGTTGTCACAGTGACAACAGGTCTGAGGTGTTAATGGTCCACCTGGCTTTCCATAGCAACACAGAGAGGAGGAGGCTGGCTGCTGTGAGTTCTGTTAATGACCACAGGATTTATTCAATAAACCGTGTGCTTCTTAATTAATGCTCTAATTAGACTTCCTTCCTCTCCCTGCCACCCAACCACACTCTCACACAGTCTCTCTCTCACACACACACATACACATGCAATGCAAGTGAGGTGGTGACCTTGTGATAACCTGTGTGTTCATCGTTCAATGACCATGCCCCAGCACTCACACACATGCACCATGTAAGCATGCGCACACTCTCTCACGCACACCCCTGAGCCATTAGCATCCACAGTGCTGCTGTGCCTCCCCCTGACAGCTGGATATTACCCATAAAGACTCCAATTGAATATATTCATCAGTGGTCCGACCCACCTTAATGGCTGCTGAGAATTAATTAAGAGAGAGAGAGAGAGATGTAACAGAAGCCCATTCAGAGGCATACATGTAATAAATAAGCATGTTTAACTTTTACAGGACCCATCAAAAGAAGGGGGGACTGTGGAATCAGGTGTGTGTGTGTGTGTGTGTGTGTGTGTGTGTGTGTGTGTGTGTGTATGTGTGTGTGAAACAGAGAACAGGTTTGGTGAGGTGTGTACCTGTCAGGAGTATATACTACTCTGGTGAATAAATAATTGATATTTAATGCTGGAAAGGCTCTACTGAGTGATGAAAACAGTGAGCTTGTCTTATTAGTCAGATACACCTTGATCTGTCTGTGAACTGTGTGTAAAAGCAATTTCCGAGATTTCCTTCAAAACACATTAAATATGTTGAAAATAGTTGCTGAAAACATGTGAAAAGACTTTGAAGGATATATTACTGAAATGTGGAGTTAGAGGTTCAAACTGTTTTTCTCCAGTTTTCAGTTCAGGATTTTGTGGGCGGTCCTTAAAGGGTGGCTCGATGACACACCGAGGCCACCCTGAGCATACCCCTGCACCTCTAGCAGAGAGATGGAGATGAATTCATCTCACTCAGACTTTCAATGTTAGTCATGTCATTTTCTGAACTCATCTGACATGTTTCAGTCGAAAAAATGGCTGCTTGACTGCTCCCACGAGTGGGCGTGGCTTCATTGGCTTAAGCGCCTTTCGTGGACACGCCTCCACAGTCCTGGAGCTGAGAATTCATTTTTACCTGATTTCAACACCTAATTTCATAAACCTGTTGATATTTTTAATCATTCAGATTTGGCTGGAAGGTTAATAACACTTTCTTCTTTGGTCTGACAAACTCAGAACATGTATTTATTCTGACTTTACATGGACTTTAAAGGTCCACTGTGTCAAATTTAGGGTGCTCTATTTAAAAGTATGGCGGAATCCAATGGAATCCAATATTCATAACTCTGTTTTCATTAGTGTATAATCACCTAATAATAAGAATCATTATGTTTTTATTACCTTACAATGAGATTTTCATATCTATTCCACAGAGTCCTCCATGTTAAGCAGCAATATTTCTACAGTAGCCCAGAATAGACAAACTTTATGGCTTTATGGCCATCGTAGTTTCTTCTTTACACTCAGAAAGAGAGGGTGAGGTGAAAAGGTGATTCATGATATGAACTGGGTCAATCTTCGTAATGAGCCCACAGTGAATTATCAACAACTCTGCAGTTCACCTCAGCTCTGTAGAGCAGTTTAAAGGGTTTCAGCTCATTGTTTTGGTCTTACGGCCCATAATTGTATTGTCTTCAATTAGCCTCACAGCTCCTGTGAACCTCCTTCCAGCTGCAGCAGCAGCAGATATTTTCAGTAAAAAGCTCTAAAAAACCACAAAAGCAGCAAACAGACACTAAATGGTGAACATAGTGGAGCATTTAGAAGCTACTTGCATCCAGCAAACTGAAGAAACATGACTGCAAATGAATATTAATGTCACTCTGTTTGTGTTGGGTGTATGAATAAGCAGCTGTCTGCAAAGTTTGCTAAGTCAACTTCTGTACCTTCGTAGTGTCTTTGTTGTTGAGTGTTGAATGAATGCTTAATGTTCACGCTGCTCATAGAGTGTCCATGCTCATAGTTTCACAGTGGTCAGTCCTGATCAGCTGGGTGCAATGGTCTGTTTTCCATCATTAATTCAAACCACAGTGTGATGAAGATTCTGCCATCAACCAAGAACCTGAGCTCACCTGCTCTGTTATCCCAACAGTATCTTTATTAGCGATGTCGATTAGTTAATTCATAGAAATATATTTGCAAGAATCTTCATAACCAATTCAATAAAAGTGATTATCAAATGAAAATATGTCATTCTCTTGTTCCAGAATCTCGACTGTGAGGACTTACTGCATTTTTCTGTTTCATATCATAAAGAATTGACGGTTTTGGACTGCTGGTTGGAACACATAACCTTTGGGCTCTGGGAAATTGAAATCCTAATTTTTCACTGCTTCTTTACATTATAGATTGATAGATCACAATTTGGAATGTGACACCTGTGTTTTACCAGCCGAGCTACACTCACTATGATGCATTAGTTTAGATCTTAAGGTCTTTGTAGGGTTGGCACACATGAAATGTAATTTATTTATGGGCCCAGCCGACCAATCAGAGTGACTTATGAAGCTGTAGTGGAAGTTCAACCATGAACCTCACCTCAGCACTCTTCACACACACACACCTATTATTCTCCCGTAGCCTTTTATCCACACATTTTACTCCACAGTCTTCATCTTATCCTCTTCATCTATTTGCAAGTGATTTTATCCAGTCACAGTGCTTCTGTCTTTTCTTTATTGTTACTCCCGGATCACTTAATCAGTCCGTTTCATTATAATATCATTTCTTTGTGATGCCACCTCGCCTTCAGCATCACTCAATAATTAAACGTGAAAAACTTGAGATTTTCTCCATGTTATTCTGTATTATTAATCACTATCATTAACTGTGTAGGTCTGTTTTTGCTTGTTGGTCTCTCTTGGTTGAAACATCTGTCAAATAGACTAAAACCATCCTCAGTGTGTCAATTAGCTCAGTTGGTAGAGCATCTGCCTCATGTACATGTCCTTGTTATAGCGGCACAGGGTTCGAATCCGAAATGTGGCCCTTTGATACATGTCCTTCATCTATCTCTCTCTCTCTTCCCACATTCCAGTCAGTCTTCGGCTGTCTCTATAAAATAAACTTGAAAAAGGCCAAAAAAAAACCCCAAAAGGAAATACATTAAAATGATAAAAATTATATTTGCATTCTTCTGTTTTTAAACTGCAGTTCTGGTTGTTTTTAGTAGTTGGATGAAGTTTCAGGTAAACTGAAGTATTCCTGTGTTTCTTCTGTCCTGTGCCGCCATCTTGTGGATAATCATGGAACGCAGTTTAAGCTAAAGATCTCAAAGTGACTACAGGAAAGGAATAAATGAGAATATTTATCTGAACTAAAACCAGCTCTAAAGGGAGGCTACACATCTCCACTGAATGCTGATGTTACTCTGTGTCTGCTGGATTTATTAACAGACTACTGCTGACACATCCTCTGTTCCAATGTCTGTATATGAACAACACAAAATAAGCTTTACAGCTTTAAATATCACATATGTTTGATGCTACTGTAACGCTGGTTACTCTTAGCGTTAATTATAAACCTAACTTTGACTAAATTAAATTAGTTATGGACTGTGGGTCATACAAATACTTGAATGTATGAATCAAATTATACCAATTCTCTATTTCTTTTTTTAACACTCTACAATGACTTTGAGGTAGGCCTAATACATTCAGAAGAATCAGTGAATATAATAGTTGTTATCATATTTCATATACATTTGAGTTTTGTGAGTCAGGAAATGTCATTTTAAAATATGGTGATGTCAGTGGAACTCCATGAAATGATCCATAACTTAATATAATCTATGACAGGGGTCTTCAACCAGGGGTCCGTGACCCCTAGGTCTGCAGAGGTATTGGGGCTGTCAATTTTTGTCATGATAATTGACAATTTTCACCAAAATAATATGTGAGAATTAAAAAATATAATGATAAAGAAAAAAAAAAAAAAAAACTGCAAGCATTAGTATGCAGTAATAAGCTACTTTTGACAAAAACATTTACAAACCAAATTATTCCATTATGCATGAACTTTTTAATCAATCATTAACAGATATAAACTAATAACCCAGTATATAAATATGTTAATAGGGTGAAGTAAAAGGTGAAAACAAAGTAAATATAAAAGTTATTATTATCCAGGCTTAAAATGTGACACTCACACAAAAATGTGGGTGTTGATCTATAACTCTTATGTTAGAGGAAATATGCATAAACATCTGCTAAGTTATGCTGGAACTCCAGACAAAAAAAATTACAAATTAAAAAAAAACATTTTTCCATCAATTGAATGAGAAATATTGTGTCATCAACAAATCCAGATACGTTTATTTTGATGCACTTCATTCATACTGTAAACAAGATGCTTTGGTTGCAGGAGCTTAGAGGTTATCTGCTTCCGCCATTCTCCAAGACTGGGAAGGTGTAGTTCCTTGCATGGACAGCAGGTAGCGATAACGTTTCACTAAAGGCAGTAACCTGGAAAACAGGAGACGACGAAGAAGAGGAGTCATAGCAACGATTAAACAAAGATGGCGGCCTCAGTGGCTGTGTTGTGGTCCACTCTGAGCTTCATTTTATTTCTCGTGTTTTCTGCCGTCACTGCCGAAGAAAATACAACGAGCTACAGCTTGAGTACGGCTGTGTATGGTGACCAGAACGTCACATATAACGTTACGGACAATTCTACACAGCCTGCAGAGTTTGAGTCAACAACCCCGACAGCAACACCGAGCTCCAGCAGCACAGAGCGGCCAGTCCAACCGACGCTGCCCGCCGACCCTCTGCCCGTCTCCGGCCAACTGCTCACTCCCGTCACCAGCGGTAAGCTGTCGTTATACCGCGCTACACTGTTAATTCTCTCATTTCAATGTGATATTAATGTGTTAGCTGAGGTCTACACTCTGTTCTATGAAGCTTTTATGCTAGTTAAACAGCTATAACTCACGTCCATCATTCAAGATGCAAGTTTTAAAATGACGTCTGATGAAAATACGGTATGAGTCTATCAGACAGTGAAATCAAATCGTAAATGTATTACAGTAAGACACGTACGACGTTAAATGTAGCTGTTTATGTTGTAAATGGAGTTTTTGTTTGTCATTTCAAATCTTACTGAAGAAAACTAAAGCACGCGCGTGTACATCATGCTCGCCCGTGCTTCTTATGTATCTTTAATATATAACATATATCATTTATGCACGTGGAGCAGGTGTAAATGCTCTGCAAAATAAGTCATTGCCTCTGGCGCAGTGTCAGCTACAGGTGATTCAGTGGTTAGCACTGTTATCCCGCGGCGCTACTCCGGCTTCCTCCAAACACATGGACGTTGGTGATTGTGGACTGTCCGTAGGTGTGAATGTGAGTGGGAATGCTTGCTTGTCTCTACGTGCCCTGTGATGAACTGGTGACTTGGCCGGCCTCTCGCCTGTGACAGCGCTGCTTAGATGAGTACATTCTCTCAATAAAATAGAGAAAGTTTAAGAGCGGCGAATAAGGAAGCTTTGTATTGAGAAGGTCTCTCTAACCTGAGCGTTGTGTGTGTGTGTCAGTTGACAGGTTGTGTCCCTGCGACGAGCACAAGGATGTGTGTGACATCAACTGCTGCTGTGACAGAGAGTGCAGGGAGGAGGTGGCTCTGTTCACCGGCTGCTCAGTGGACTCTGTCAGGTAAGTCTCTGGACTTGAAGATTCCAGTTGCTGTAGTTCAGGGTGGAAACACATCAGGAGGCTCGTGCTGTTGGTGGCTGCGATTCAGTAGTGCTGGAAAAGTAACACATTTCAAAAATCTGGTCATAGTAGAAATAATTCCACAGTACAGGTGTCACACTGTAAGAAAGCAGGAAACAGAAGTTCTGAAAAGCGCTTATTTACTCTGATTTACTGTACTTAGTTACCACTAGTATAAATAAGTATAAGTAGCCATGCAGACATTTTTATCTGTTAGCAATCTTCCATTGAAAATTACATTTTCATATACATACATATACATAAACAGCAGCATGTCCAATATCAGTGTACCAGTTGTACCTGACAATTTACAGACCTTACAGTGAAGAGTTTGGAAGCACATTGTACCAAAGAATATAAGAGAACTGGTTATAGACTATTCTATATTCACACATATATATTATATACATAAATATAATATATTTGTGAACTGATTCTTTGTTTTTAATGAATTCTAATGATTGCATTTTATTACACAGTGATAGAAAGAAGTTGGGCTCACTTCATGCATATTCACATGAAGGGGACAGAATAACACCTTTAATACAGTCTGATGCAACATCACACTAACTGTGGCCACGACCAGAATTTATTAAATATATGGTTAGCTAGTCTATGATTCTGTATTAAAGTGTATAAGACTGTAAATGTGTAAGACTGTAAAGCCATGATTAAAATAATGGACAAACAAAGGCGAGGTGTGAGCAGAATCACCTGTACTCTAATGTCCACAGCACTGTCACGTCATACTCTCATACTCTCTGCTGCTCTGAGCCTCTCTTTTTGACACAAACAGTGTTTTTTTTCTAATCACTGTCTTTTTTTTTTCAAATGGAGTTCAGTTACAGTCAGAGAACCTCAGCTTTTCCTCTTGACATTTCAAATTCAATGGGAAAAGGTGTATTGTTTTTATTTAGCCTGAGCGCTCTGTGTTTTTTGTGGCTAAAATATGTTTTGATGCTGCCCCCATCAACAGCTCTGCTTCTACATTGTCTGTTTCTTAAACTGGCAGCATGCCAACCAGCGTCTACTGTAGGAAGCACACTGACTATGAATATTTCCATCATTCAACCCTACCTCAAATAACACAAACTATCCATTAATTACCTATTGTTTCCATGTGTATATGTTGGATATATACATGGAAACATATGTTGGATATGAACAGGCTCATCTATGGTGTTTTCATTTACTTGCAGTGGCAACAAGCAGCTGTGCAGCAGAGATGTAGCGTCCTACTCTTTAGGGATTACAATAGATGGCTACTCAGAGCTACAGTCGTCTGTCCAGAAGGAGACTAATTATGATGTCTTCTGCATTCAGTCACAGAACGGTGAGTCATTCACAGTGTTCATCTGGACTAGAAATCACCTATGAGTAAAGAAAATCTTATTTGTCACATCATAATCATAAGCTGGTGTCATTTTGCCAGAATAGACTTAATATAGAGAATATTATTGCATGAGATCCTCCTTGTATACTGATACAGACCACAATCAGTATGCAGCCATGCCAAAAAGTACTTTATGATACCTCTTTGTCCATCTTCAAGTCTGTTGCTGACTGTTTGTTCTGTCTAGGTGCTGATGGATTTTCTCACCCCTCGCCTGCTCTTCCAACTGACAGCAACTTTGACTCACTCTTTAAACAATTCACCAGCTTTATTTTTGGCTCAGAGGAGAGCAGGGGTCAGGTGTTGAGTGCCGAGCTCCAAGGCATGTCTGGATACCAGGTGAGTCTCAAGTGTTCACCTTTTTCTGTTTGTCTTAAACTGATGGTTTCATTCTCTGCTGATGGCTGATGTTTTCAGTACGGGGATGTGATGGTGACAACAGGAGGACGTGGACAGAGAGGGATGTTCTGGCTGCCAGCGCCTGGTGTCACTGCTTACTGTATGGACACCAGTGCCGCAGGTAACTATTACTCACCTTAGTGTGGAACTAAGACGCCTTGGTTGATCTGTGGCTAATAATAGATGTTGAAACATAAAGTCAGCAAACTGACTCAGTGATGTCAGTTACACAAAGAAAGGTGTGTTTTATTTATTATGAATTCAACTTTCTAAGAAGAAGTTACACAACATCCTTTTAATGCCTCAAGTCCAAACATATACTGCACTGTGATAATTCCAAAAACTATACTAGCCTGGTTCAAGTTATCAGAATCACCAACCTCCTGATTTGTTCAGCAATCCAAGTAGGTGTTGTGCTCATTGTTATCTAATAAAGAACTGACCAATCACAGCTTTGTAGGCGGGCTTAAGAATGGGAGTGTCATCTTCCTAGCTAGGCATCAAAAATCTCAATAAAAAAATGATTATGGTAAGTTAACTTACAGAGATAACAATTCTTAGAGGTCCAGTGTGCCAGATTTAGGAGGCTCTGTTAGAATATGACTTCAATTGAATATAATATACATAACAATGTTTTCAGTAGCATATAATCACCTGAAACTGAGAATCACTGTTTGAATTAGGCTTTTATATCTACAGACAGGTCCTCTTCCATGGACTCCATTATTCTATCATAGCCCAGAACAGGCAGTTTATACATTGGCTTTAGATTTGGCCTTTTACGAGTGTTGCAGTCCTGTCATTTTTCCTACATTGTTTGGAAGGAGAGCTTGAGGCAGTTGTTTGTCTGGTTGCAATCTACAACATCACAGAAAGATGTCACTACATCCTACACACTGCACCTTTAAATCTGACACGAGTGCGTAGTACTGAACACAGCGTCACACTGAAGGAATAAAGCCAAACAAAATCACACCTACCAAACTGTAAAGTAGTTCAGACTTTTCTCAACCTCCAACACTTTACTCACTCACGTGACTGCTGTCATAATACATAAAGCGTACAACAAAGATGGTACAAAGTGCAACTCAAATAAAGGTGAAAGGCTGATGCATCCAAAACACACTGTGAGTTAAAATGTGGCTTATACAGCAGACCTTCAGGAGAGTGGTGCACCTCTGTTTGAAACATCAGGAGGAGACCCTGCAGGCGTTTATTTAATCATATCAACATTAATTCATCATTATATGCCACCATTTTTAAAATACTCCAGTTAAACAAACAGCTTACAAAAAGAGGTTTACTATATGCTGCCTTTTCAGGAAGTAAGCCTTTTAATTGTCATGCTTAAACTCATTTTTTTCCTGTGTGTCTCTGCAGCGTTCCTGAAGGATCAGAGCAGTCAGTGTTCCAGGCTCGTGGTCCTGGAGCAGGACTGTAACACTCTGCCAGCCCTCAGCATGGACACCTACACCAACATCCAGCTCTTTGCAGTGAGTCTCACATTTACTCTGCCTCACATTTACTGCCCCCAGCCATCAAACACACTGCACATCAGGAGATGGACTGTGATTAAAGAGACACTCAAATTCACAGTCTTTTGCTAATTCCTGTGCTTTATGCTAACCCAGGACTGAATAGCTGAGATATTCTTTTAAGTGTTGTAACTGACTTTTTGTCAACCTTCCTTTGTGAATCTGCTTCAGTGCTTCTCTCCCTGCTCCAAAACTTGATATTTACCATTAATATACAGCTGGAAAGTGTTTGTGGCTCCAACTTTTTTGTTTTGAATTTTTTTTATAAGAATCAAAGTAAACATAGCATGGATGTTTAAGTTGCACAAGATGAATGAGCTCCTGTATTGGAAATAGTTAAAGTGCTGAGAAACAAGAAGATTTATGTTGAATTCATTTAAAGACGTTTAACTGAATCTTTCTTTCACTCTACAGGGGAAGAATAACGATGCAGCAGTAAGTATACCTTCTTCCTTTTTTGCCTTGTTCTGAAATGACTATTCTGTTCATTGGACTGAGGAAATGAATTAAGAACAAAGTCTTTTGTTCAAACCAAAACGATAAAAGTTCACAGGTTTTTATGTATAAGTGTGTGCGTGTGTTCATTAGTCAAATTTCTAATTAGTCAATTAATTAAGAAAAACACAGCAGATGAATCAATAATAAAAATGATGGCCCTGCTGTTTTTTGCTTGGTCTCGTAGCAACAGTTACAGTATATTGTATTGTCGACTGCCGTCATCATGTTAGAGTCATAGAATCTGCTTTGCAAGCTTCATAACAAACTGAAACACATGCAATGCAAAATAATGCCTTTATATAGCCACAGTCTTTCCATGTGAAGGATTATGATCTTCTGATTCATGTCTTTAAAGATACACCCTGTTTTGTTTTAGTCCCCAGTAGATTCCACATCCGAGCTCAGTGTTCCCCACTGGGAGGAAGCTATAAAATAATGAAGGAGGTACACAAATGTATGTTTCACGTACCATCACGGAAATTTAGCAAGACGCTGACATCCGTATTGCCCCAAAAAATTCCTCCTCTCGACTTTCAAGCGCAACAAGTTAGCACACACACGGCTGAGGTTAAATGCTGCAACGCAAAGACATGAAAATGACACTCTCTCATAACTTTATGGTCCGTTCTCAAGAAGAAGGAAGTTCTTACACCACACTGCACTTTAAAGTGAAACCACACCTGCATTGTCTCTTGCATGGTTTCTGTTCATTTAGTTAGTATGATAATCAATGGGCAGGAACTGTGACTGTGATTAGTGACCAGTCACAGTGAACATCCTGTCTGCTCTTATTTATGTCAAGGAACACTACTGTAATTTAGTTGTTTAGTGTTTTAATAATCCATGCTTTAATGACCCCATAATAACAACATATCTGTAACCAAGGAAAACCAAGTCATGCTAGCAGCATGCAGACACTGCAGTGCTCACAGCTAAATGCTAACAGCAGCATGCTAACAATGGCAATGCTAACATTATCATTTTTAATTTTCACCATGTTCACAATCATAGTTTAGCATGTTAGCATGCTAACATTTACTAATTTGCAAAAAGCACAAAGAATAGCTGAGGCTGATGGAATATTTGATTCATTCATATGTAATCATAAAAGAACAGAGTGAATGTTTTTTGGGCATTAACCAAAGCATTGGACAGATTACATTATTGACCTAATGTTGGCACAAGATTTAAATTTAGGTAATCACCACAGTCAGTAAGATTCATCTGGAGACCATGACTATCATACAACAGACAATATTTGGTGCCAATCCGTTAAGCAAATGTGGAGATATTCAAGATATTTATACAAGAAGTGAAATTGTTGACTTGATGGTGGATGATTGTGGAAAAGTCAGAGGATCACCACAATCATTAGGAGTCATCCTGTGGATGTCTAGGCCAAGTGGTGTTCCTCAGGCTGTGCTCTCCCTAACAATGTACAAAGTGTAACCTAGTAGACTGTAAATGTGAGGTGAATATGGGAAGTTTGGGTTAACCTTGGGGTGGCTGGGGCTTGGAGGTAGAGCACTGATCATCACTCATCAGATGATCGGTGGTTTGTTCCCCGGCTCCTCCAGTTTGCATGTCCAAGTGTCCTTGGGCAAGATACTGAACCCCAAATTGCTCCTGAAGGCTGAACCATCAGAGTGTGAATGTGTATGAATGGTTAGCTCCTCAAACTGATGAGCAGTTGGCACCTTACATGGCAGCTAATGCCATCAGTGTATGAATGTGTGTGAATGGGTGAATGAGATATGTAGTGTAAAAGCGTTTTGATTGGTTGGAAGACTAGAAAGGCGCTATATAAGTACAGTCCATTACCATTTGAAAACTTGACTAATGTGGCTATTTGTGGTGTTGCTGGAGGTCGTTCCTGTGGAGGTGACTTCAGTCATCCTGCAGTCTGTAGATGGAACTCAGACTGAGCTTCAGATCAGTGATGGAGAACACCTCAACCCCGTCCTCCTGAACCCGACCCTCTGTGCTAATGTGGTGCTGAAGGTGAGTCAACCAGACTTATGACTGTACCTATAGTTTTAGATTAAATCTGGCCAAACATTACAAGTACTTCATATTTATATTTATGAAGTAGTGTGTCTTTACAGAATATAATATTATAGCACACACAAAAGACTGAAATGAGACCTTTTTGTTTTTTTAGGTTGTCTATGTGATGAAGTATAATCCAGCAGGTGAAATAGTGAAGGCGATGGTGTCTCTGGTGCTTGGGTTCGTCCGTGAAGCAGTGCTGATCCTGAACCAGGAGTTTCAGATCACATTTGTGCAGGTAGTATGTGAAGAATACATTTTATATCTGTCATGGAGTGCTCAGAACTATTATTAACTACTATTTAAAGTAGAGGCAGTATTTACATAACCTGATTTTAAAGGCTGTCATAGCCGTAGGTCAGGTCTGTTCTGGTTCATTTAACAATTAAAATTAAATTAAATTTTAAACAATGGACTAAACAAGTCCCTTAGACAAGCAGTGTGGGGGCAAGTATCTGAATGATAATGGAGAAAAACACATTTTACCTTCACCACATAAAACTAGTTTTCAGCTGCATCTCACTGCCCTGCTCAGTGGATGGTTGGATAGATTGTTGGTTGGATGGATAGTTGATTGTTGGGTTGGTTGGATCAGTGGTACAGTTGACATTTGGCCATACACATATACATCATACCCACATGTACTTCTTATCAGACATTTATGCCCACTGCTGTAGCTACCATGGAGACCCTGAAGTCTGGTTCTCTGTAACTCAGTGAACTACAGGCTTACCTCAGGCCTGATTCTCTGCTTGTTAAGGGGTGTTGAAATAATCCACTCACAGTTTTTCACTGAGTTAGTAAAAAGAGTTTTTAGTCCTGTGCTAACCATAAATGTAATAAATGCATGTATATAAATGTGAGTGATGTACTTTGTCTTGTGTCTTGTGTGAGGATGGGGAGGAGGTGGTGGTCCGCTACAGTGGAAATCCAGGTTATGTGGTTGGACTACCTCTTGTGTCCGGAACAAGAACAGCAGAATATCCTTTACCTGCCTTAACACTGGACTTCCCTCACCTTGATTCATATCATGTTATGGTACTTTGTTTGATGACAACCTGATGCAATACAAGGCCCAGGATTTGTCCTTGACAATTACCTTCACTGGGATCACTAGAAGCATCGACCCCAGAGAGACCCTGTCTCTCCTCCACACTGCTGGGGACCAGGACTGTCTGCAGGGACCACATAAGCGCTCCCCTGTCTTGTTCAATGTGGATTCTGTATCCGGCTGCAAATTAAGGCAGGACACTGTCACACTCAAATCAGATCACTATGTACAGGTACAGTTTCTTTATGTCTCAACACATAATGACTTGTCCTGTCTGTGCAGACTGGAGGATGTTGCCAACTGCTCCCTGGTCTTTCAAGCTCTTCTGGATGTTCTGCGAGGACCAAACTATCCCCAGTATGTGGCTTCCTTTGGAAACTCTCCATTAGAGTATCCACTTGACTGGGTGCCCATCAAGAACAATTCCAATCCTGGGGTGAGCACAGTTTGACAGCAGGAAAGAGTGTCAAGTTTTAAAATGCTTCTAGTCTTGTATGTGTGTTTCTGTAAAAACTCTTCCAGTCCTCATTCTAAAAATCCTCAGCAGTAATAAACCTTGATCTGTGTCTCAAACTATGCCATATGGGTCCTTGAACTTAAAGGATTTGGGCCTGGAAAGACCTTGATTGGTCTTTGAGTTTGATGTTTAAGGTCTGATTATTTTGAAGACATCTGGACACTTGTATGTTATTTCCTCTGTACTCTTTGCAGGTGGTTATGCAGTTTCCATACCACAAACACTGGATTTTGAATTTTGAGTTTTGAATCTACTGTGTGCTACTTATTCACATCATTAAACCAATGTTCATTTGTGTTGGCAGGAAGCACAGAGTTGCATCATCCCTTTGTCACTTCATTTAGAAATTGAGTGGACCAAATATGGCTCCCTGGTGAACCCCCAAGCTCAGATTGTGAGCGTCAAAGAAGTAATCCAAACCAACGTCACCAGTTTGGTAAGACAGATTTTTTTCAGGTGCACTGGAAGTTTTTACCTTTAATCATTTCAACTGTCTGACTGTCCTGTTCTCCCACAGGACCAGTTATCTGGAGGCAGCAGCACCGTGTCGATCACGAGCTCAGTGGCCTTCATACCGGTTTCTGCTGCTGCTCTTCCCGGTTACAGAGCCATGCCCACCATCGACGCCAAACTGCCCTTTGACTTCTTCTTTCCTTTTGTTTGAACGGTCTCACCAGTGTGCGGTAAATTTACCATACACACTGGTATGTGGCAACAATGACAAGCACTGTGTGTTGAATCTGTTACTGTATAGTTTGTGAATATTGTAGATATGAATTTTGTAATTATTTAACAAAGTTTTTTTAACAAATGAAACCATTTCATTTATTTCAATCAGTTTTTTACACAACATAAAAAACTTTGAAATGTTACAGAGCAGATGAAAATTTAGTTTTATGTACAAATCATCAGTGTGAGGAATGTTTCAAATATTTACAACAAGGCCATGGCCTTAAGAGTGATATCCAGCAGCATCTGAATATCTGACAATCATTACATCAACACTATAGTGATGGAAGTCCTGCATGTGGATCTACTGATGTAGATGCGCAGTAACGGTAAAAGTGGTATGAATACTGAAATGAGGTCTAAAACAAAAAGTACATGATGATGTTAGGGTTAGATAGAAAGGACATCAGACAGTAGTTCACCCACAGTTAGAATTCTATGCCGTGCTTCTTGAGGAGGGCTTGAAGTTTCTGATTCTCTTGTTCCTGAGACAGATGGACACACACACACACAGAAGAGTCAGTCTTACACACTGCACTGTCAGTTCAATTGTGCTACTTGCCCAAAGGTTTTCATTATACACAACCTGAGTTGTCAGCAGTCACTGTGGTGAGTACAATGTAGTCATAACTGATAGGTAATTATGAGAGTAACAAAAACTAAGGTTTGTTTTTTTTTGTTTTTTTTTTTCCCCCATTGCCCCATCAGTTCCCCCATTGCCTTAACACCAGCCTCAGTTTAGACCAGAAGCCAAAACACATTTCTCAATTATATGACGTACATTTATGTATTCATTATTTTGTCACTGCAGTTTGCAGTTGGCCTCAGATGAGCACAATGCAGTGCAACTTCAGAAAACATTCAGGTTGACATAACATCAAGAATTTAGAAAAAGCTGCAAATCCAAAAATGGAGCCACGCTGCACAGATAACAAAGGAAACTGTCTCCAAAGGACGCTTCATGATCACAGACAGTCAGAGGTTAATTTGTCTCTTTAATACTGACTGAATATCATTGCTAGTAACTAAATATGACTACTTTAAACAGACAATCACACAAAGGAAACTTAAATGACAAAAAAAATCTCACCCCCTGCATAAGTCTGTGGAGATCTGAAACAGCTCCTACAGCAAGAGACTGCTACTGCTACTCCCACCATGTAAGAAGGAGTGACCACAGGTCCTTCATTCCAACAGCTGTCAGACTCGACTAGAATGACTTCATGACTTTCTTCTATATAATTATTATTTATGAGTAATTTATCATCTATACATTTATTATTTATGAGTAATTTATCATCAACCTTCACTTTGCAATTCAGCACGTAGAGTTGTGTATACGAGCTGCCGTGACAAGTGAATTTCCTGCTGTGGGATCTTTAAAGTCTGTCTTATCTTGACTAATATTTTAGTATGTTTACCATGGAGGCTGCAGGTCGTCTGCCAACAGTTAACACCCGTCATAAACACTATGTTTCCTCAGGAAGCGTTAAAATGACTGATAGAACGAGCCACTTCTCATTCTTCAAGGTCCTGCGTGGTGCGCACAGTGCACACCGTGAATAAGTCAGAAATCACCATAAACATAAAGAGATGATACGTGGAGCCAACTTCAATAACTTCAAGAGTCATAAACCAAGGCAACAACAAACACGTCCAAGTGATGTTCAGCACTTTTTAGTGTCCTCTGGAAACACTTTCCATCATCATCAGTGCTGCTTGCAGCATGTTTTCTAAATGTTGTCAAATCGATTGAAAAGATTTGCATTTGGTCTATTTGCACGTGTCGCAGTGTTATATGTGATGAAGTGTGAAGCAGCTGTAAAGAATCACCAGTTTGTCACTGCGCTCCTGCATCTCTGTGACTCTCTGGACCAGGTGGTCGTAGCTCTCCTTCAGCTTGTGAATCTGCTGGTGTGCGCGGGTCTTCACCGACACCAGAATACCTGCGACATATCAAACAACAGTCATCTCAGCTCGCAGTAACTATGTTCTGCTCTTCTTTATGCAGACCAACATTTCCACTGCAAACTCATGGAAAGAGTCAGAAATGACTTCAAGTGAATAAACATAAAAACTCTGCTGAACAAAGTCTGAAGCTGCATCTCATTTATAGGAGTGTTATCACTGTTTTTATCAGTCCATGGGCTTAAAATAATTATTGTTATCAATATTATAATCACAGAATTGCACAGAACACAGAAGCTGGTGGTTAATAGCTTTTATATGTAGCATTTGACCTGGAAAAGGAAGTGGGATGATAAAAAGGTGACAGATTTGAGATCAGGTCCAAACTTCACTTTGTACTGGATGTGTCTGCTTGGATTTGAAAGATCATTTCAGTTGTATTCTGCTGCCTCTCCCTAACCGTGACAGCATAAGCATGAATCTGAGGTGTATTTCCTATGTCAGCTTATGAACAGCAGAGCACTGGCTGACGGTAGACCCAGTTTGTGCCTCTCACACACAGCTGATGATAGCATTAGCGATAAATAGATACCCTGATAAACGTGCTGGAAAAACTGTCAGAGATGAACAAGATTCATTCTCTTCAGTGACCTTTCGATAGTCAAGCTATATTCAGGGCATGGCAACATATTTAGGATTACAATATGATGAACTGCGACACAGTTACAGCTATGTACTGACGAGTTGTGTTATTTTATCCACACCTTGTGCAAAGTGTTACTGACCGTTGATAATTCTGGCCACCCTCCAGAGCCTCAGTAGGATGAGGAGACCCATCCCATCAAAGGCGTCCTCATGGAAGATGTAGACAATGTCCAACACAAAGGAAATCACCACCACAAAACCGTCAAACACCTCAAACTTGTGATCGAAATATTCCAGGCGGTAAGCAAACAGTTTACCAGCCAGCTCCAGCATGAAGAACGTGAGAACAGCCAAGCTCAGGTAGTGAAACACCTGCAAAAAAACAAACTGAGTGAGGAAATCATCTGATATAAAGGTCTTCATAAGAACTGAGAGTGCTGTGGACAAATCAGAGCGTCACCTCAGGAGCAATATGGCCGTGTTCCAGCTTGATAACAGACAGATCTATGAGCAGCTCCGCCAGAACGAAGATGGCGTCCAGGATCACCAAACACACCACCGCCACCTGCAAACACAAGTCACACCATCAGCGCTTAAAGACACACACATCAAAGTGTATATCTGATGTCCTCAAGTGATGTCAGCGTTGATGCGGTCTGAGGACAAGTAAGAAAATACAAAAAATCTGTAGGTGTGAAGTTTGTGAAGTAGGCAACTGAGGTGCATTCTGGGTAATGTATGCATCAGGTTTTGACAAGAAAGAAGGCGTTATGTGGTTCTGCTGCATTGATTTTGATCTTTTCGGGGGTCAAAGACCGTCGTGAGTCTGAGTGCAATGCTAAAACATTATCTGGTTTCTCATATCTGACAGTTTCCTATCATTGTATATTGAATATCTTTGGGTTTTGGTCAACAATCTGAAGATGTCACCTTGGATTGATGGGTATATGTATGCTCACATCAAGATCACCAAACAGATGCGCTGACCAGCGTGGCATACCTGGAAGCGCTCAGAGCTGTAGAGCCTTTGCAGTGACTCCCTGAAGGTCACCGTTGTCGGAAACTGGCCAGTGGCCGGACTCAGCTCCTCGCTGGCCACGTGCAGCTCTTCATCCTCCAACTCGATCGCCTGCTTATCGCCCACAGTGGTGAAATACTTCAGGTACCGAGCCATGATGGCAGGCGGTTCGGAAAGGAGTGGACCACGTCCCACCTCAGCTGACCTAAGAGAGAGAGAAGAATGGAAGTGTGTAGTTTAGTTCAGAGGCATGCCAGAAGGCGTAGACACAGATTGCACGGATTGTTTCTTTATTGTCACTTCAGGAAACACCTCTGACTGTGCCACTCGATAATAGCACAAATACTTGTAAAATGTAATGACTCATGCAAGTCTGTGACAGCCAAAGGGAAGCTGTTTCCCACCCTGACCCCTGTAAGATATGATTTCTCCATCTGTTGGTCAATGTGAGTTCACTTCTCCTTTTTTCTAGGTTTGCATCACATTATTGAGAAAGCAAAACATCTCAGTCTGGTGGAGCTTCCTCCACCACCACCATGGCTATGGCTTGTCCACAGTGGGGTGCTGGTGCTGGAGGAAGAAGTCATGAGACTGATCACAGTTAAGGTGGAAGAAACCCAGTAAATCTCATCATAATCAGGAAACGTGCTGTTTATTTACAGTTAAATGACATCAGGACATGGGTGGAGGTGGGTGGAGGTTGTACTCTAGATTAGACTAGACTCAGCACTGTGTCCTGCTGACACGTACAGAAAATGCCATTAAACTTCCACTTGTGACAGTCAAACTCCAGCCTGAAGAGCACAGGGTGACACACAGGATACAACACACAGCAGAGGCAGCCGTGCATGTCTGCACTTCTTCATGCATGCATGCATCCATGAACATGATGAAGAAGGTAAACAGACTGTAATCTCTGAGCACATCCTGTCTGTCGTCCTGAGGTCGGTTAGCCGTGAAAACATCCGTCTGCTTTGAAGTGCAAAGTAAGCGTTTTTTTTTTTTTTTTTTTGCCGACAGGAAAAGTTTGACGCAGCTGAACTTTTAGCGCCGCAATTGACGTCGTTACTTTGTGAACCGTTATGTCGGAGTAAAATCTCTTACCTTTTCTTCTTCTCTGCTTTGCTCCTGTAGACGTTCACACTGTGCTCCTCCTCAGACAGGAAAGACTCCTTAAGTTTGTCAAACTGGAGGAGAAAAACTCCGCCTCCGTCCGCTCCTCATCCAGCCCCCGCTCCGCTCCTCATCCAGCCCCCGCTCCGCTCCTCATCCAGCCCCCGCTCCGTGTCCGCTCACCGCCGGCGTCCTGCCGTGTAAAAAGTCTGTTAGTATAATGCTGTAAACACTACACTTTAATGCAGTTTATTTCATTTATGATACATACATAGTGTCTACACTCGTTTCAGTTCAACCATGTGTATTGTCTCCAGCATTGTCTCCAACAGATCCACTGAAGGCAGCAGACAGCAGGCAGCGCTTCTAAAATAGTTTGAACTCTTTGTAGATTATTTGTGAGCCGAATTAAAGTGTTGCTCCAAACAGACCATGCACAAGTATGCAATTATAATTATAGAGTATAAATCTATGTTTGCGAGACAAATGGCGTTAAATCTTTGGCTCTATGGCTCTATTTACATAATGTGGCATAATAACATGCATAGCTCTGCTCCCATTGGTGTATAATCACCCGAGAATAAGAATCTTTATGTTTTTGTTACCTTACAATGCAGACACTGTGGGTCCTCCACCATGTTGAACTGTCATGTTAAGAACAGACTATATAATCATAAACTGAACACTAAATGCTATAAAATCCTACACACTGCTCCTTTAAGTGTTTTGGTGTAATCAGGTGTGATCAGCTGAACTGGTAAAAACACATCCTAATGTGTCAAAAATATTGGTTTACTCTCTGGATCTCCTATCTTATGACAATACAGTAAGTACATACTAAACCAGTCTTTATTCCATTTTTTAATGTAATAAATTGTTAGAATACATATTCAACATCTACAGCCTTCAGATGATTGATGCTTGTTCACCTCCCATGTACTGTCACAGCTTCTTTATAAGGACCTGAACTCCACCAGGACTCTGAGGTGTGCAGGAAAGATTGTGTCTGATCCGTCTCACCCCGGACACAAACTCTTTGAGTCGTTCCTCTCTGGCAGGAGGATGCTGTCCATCAGAACCAGAACCTCACACCACAAAAAAAAAAAAAAACGTTTTTCCCATCTGCCATTGGCCTCATCAACAAGGCCTGGAGCCCCCTTTTTGTATTTCTTGTTTGGAAATTATTTTCTTTTCTTTCATTTAGATATACATCAACAACATGTAAGAGGTATGGCATGTACAGCCTTTTAATTACACACTGTTACTCATTAGACCACACTGCCACCTACTGACTTTATGTAATAGTTACATTTGTTATGTAAACAATCTAGTTTCAAATAGTGACATTTATTTGCATAAACTGCATACATAAATCTTTTTACATACAAAGTCACAAAGTGCTTTACAAAGGCAAAATACAATATACAACAACAGAACAGAAAAGAAAGGAATCGATTAGATTCTTCATGGGGAAACAAACTTGTGTTGCTTTGTTAAATGTTATTGTTTCTTTATTTTCATTCATTCATTCTTTATTTTTTTATTTTTGTCTGCATGTCTTTAGTTTCAGCTACACTAGCCTGAGGTGCCCTCAGTAGATTTGTTGGGGCAACTCTGGAAACAATTCATGTGGTTTTCTCTGAAAGTAATGTGTTTTGGCCCTAAATTCCAAAACAAAAGGACAAATGTGTGGTAATGGGTTGGACTGAAGTAAGAATAAAGGTGTAACACAGAATTGATTTACAATATATACTTAATGTTATAAATGAACGGTAAAACGTGGCAAAGTCATTTTGACCCCAGAGGACAAAAGTTGTACAGACACTGTAGAAAACCATTGACATGGTCTGTCTTACAGGGTCCACCAGGACAGACCTAGACAGGCTCACATTAAGGCAGCTGTGTGTCCATGATGAGTGAGCAGTCACTAGTCTCTGTCGTTACATTGAAAGAAGAACACATCTCTCTGGAAAACAAGTAAGATGTTTTGTGGTAACGCGCAGGTTGCATATTTAGACTAAATCATGAAGCTACACTGACTTGAAATCAGGTGAATGTCATTGTCATTCGTATGTCTGTTCTCACACTATGTCTGGGCTGGCCCTAGACTTTTAGTGGCTGTGGTCACACATGTTAACTGAGTATTATTGAAGACTACACAGGCAGTTCATCTTCTGACAGTTTACAGATAAATGAAGGTATTATTTATCAGAGGACCTGTCTGATCAATAAGAGCGAGGATAAATACCAAAACATGATGATGATTTGCACATATGACAATTTAACATACAGAATATTTTCATGAGGGAGGGGTGGCTTCCTTCTTTATTTGGCTTTGGATTTGACATCTACACTGTTATTGTAATACAAGTTACAAGCAGGCCTCATTCATTTAAGGACATTCCCGTAACCACAGTAACTCACAGTGCCAGAGGACAGGTCGAGACAGTGAATGGCACACTCCAGACAAAGTCCAGACAAGAGTCTTTATTTTACACATGTAGCACACAATAGAAGATTCTCCTTGTCAGACCCGTTATCACCGAAATAGCACAACACAGCTCTGTGAGGCAGTCAAAAACTGATTGATAACTGATTATGTCAAAGCGCTGCAGACAGGACAGGACAGGACAGGACGGACAGACAGACATGCAGCACCATGCAGCATTTCAGACTATCAGGAGGAAAGAGACAAATCTGAATCTCTGAATGGATGTGTGGAGTAAGAGCATGTGAAAAAAATTAGAGAGAGAGAGAGAGAGAGAGAGAGAGAGAGAGAGAGAGAGAGAGAGACCAGAGTACCCAGCACAGGCCCTAAAAGACACCCAAAGGGGCTGTGACAGCTAACAAACAAGTTCCCCCTAACACTACTCTGCAGGCTTACTGACCCTGCAACCCTGGCTTAGCACAACTAAAGACAACAGTAATTGGTTTAAATAAAGCTTTTCAGCTTTTACATTATCAGACTCACAGTGAATAGTTTTTTTTTCAATTTCCAAATTTAAATTCAAGTTTTAAGATATAATTAAAACTGATGTAGCAGGTGCAGAGATATTGTCTTATGTATTCCACACATTCTTCTTCCTTGTCCAAACCTGCCAACTGCATTACGCACGGCACAACTCGAATGCTGGCAGTTCTGTGAGATTCAGGTGTGTTGTGCTTATATAGGAGCTAATGTAGACTTAAGCTGCTAGCACCAAACAGAGATGAGGAGCAGCTACAGAGGTCCGGTTTCATTTTTATATTGTAGTCTTTAGCCCTACCTGACACTGTAAGTGACATCACTTGACATCAAGAGGGCTCTGAGTCCAGATGATCCAAAATGTTTGGAGAAAAAGAGTGAGGACAAGGAAATGATCGATACTGAGGAGATAGAGGAGAGCAGAGAAGCTTTTCTCAATATCACACTGAAGCAGGATGTGCTGGCAGACTCTGCAGAGCAGTAATGCTTTGTACAAGTTTTACTCTATTTATCTACTTGAATTATTGTTATCTTCACAACAATATACCACATAGCCATGTAAGAATTTGTGTATGTTTGTATGCATTTAATGATCCACTTGTTAATCTTATTTGTTGTCTTCATTCAGAGTCTCCTGGAGCATGCCAGCATAAACTCAAATCTAATTTGAAGGAGAGCTTCCAGTATCTGTTTGAGGGGATTACCAAAGCTTGAAATCCAACACTCCTGAATGAGATCTACGCAGAGCTCTACATCACAGAGGGAGGCACTGGAGGGATGAAAGCTGAACATGAGGTCAGGCAGATTGAGACAGCATTCAGGAAGTCAGCAAGCTCAGAAACAACTATCACGTGTGATCAAATGTTCAAACCCGCAAGAGATCCACCTGTCAGAGCAGTGACGACAAAGGGAGTGGCTGGCATTGGGAAAACAGTCTTAACACACAAGTTTGTGCTGGACTAGGCTGAAGACAAAGCCCACCACGATATACAGTTCACATTTCCGAGAACTGAATTTGCTGAAACAGTAGAAGTGCAGTCTGGTGGAGCTCATCCATCACCTCTTTAATCAAACCAAAGAAGCAGGAATCTACAAGTTTGAGGAGTTCCACGTTGTGTTCATCTTTGACAGTCTGGATGACTTCCTCTGGATTTCCACAACAATGAGATCCAGACCGATGTCACAGAGTCCACCTCAGTGGATGTGCTGCTGACAAACCTCATCAGGGGGAAACTGCTCCATCTGCTTGCCTTTGGATAACCACCCTACCTGCAGCAGCCATTCTTATCCCTCCTGAGAATGTTGACATGGTCACAGAGGTCAGAGGTTTCGCTGATCCACAGAAGGAGGAGTACTTCAGGAAGACATTCAGAGATGAGGAGCAGGCCAGCAGAATCATCTCCCACATCAAGACAACACAAAGCCTCCACACAATGTGACAAATCTCTGTCTTCTGCTGGATCACTGCTACGGTTCTGGAGCATGTGATGAAACCCAGTGAGAGACAAGAGCTGCCCAAGACCCTGACTGAGATGTACATCCACTTCCTTGTGGTTCAAACCAAACGGAGGAATACAAAGTATCATGGAGGAGCTGAGACAGATCCACACTGGAATCCACACAGCAGAGACATGATACTGTCTCTGGGAAAATTGGCTTTTGAACAGCTGCAAAACGGCAACCTGATCTTCTATGAATCTGACCTTGCAGAGTGTTGCATTGATATCCACGAAGCCTCAGTGTACTCAGGAGTGTTTACACAGACCCTTGAAGAAGAGTGAGGGCTGTATCAGAACACAGTGTTCTGCTTTGTCTATCTGAGATTCAAGAGTTTCTTTATCTTGATCTGGTGCTCAACGACTCTGGGCTCAATCTTCTAGCAGAGGACGAATCGACCTCCAAGACATTCCCAAAGACATTCCCTACATTCCCCCTTTCCCAAAGAAAGTAGCTGTGTAAATGGACTGGTGTGCTGACATTCTGTCTTGCTATAGAGTCATCTCTGGCAAACTGATCCACCTCCACACCTTCTATTCTACATTTACCTGAAGCCCTCTACCCTGCATTTAGGTATGGATCCTCAGTGTCTCTGCATCAATTGGAGAGTCAGCCTCTGGAAACTCTTAGAAAAACATGATGAATGCAGATGCTTTCAAATGGGTACAAACATGGATAAGATTACATAACAGGTACATAAACTCAAGTGACTGCTAAATGCACTTGTACCATAAAACCATGACTGTGAGAAATAAATTGTTAAAACTAATCTACTAATACTACTAGCAGACTACTAGTCTACTAATGAAATGTTTGCGTATGTCACAAAGTAAAGACCAATCAAATCAAACTCTAGATTGTTTGTTTGTGTGAAACATTTTGATACATGGGTATCAAAAAAGTGCACATTGTGTGTTTATGTAAGTCATTTATGTATTTAAGTATTCAGTATTTGGATAGCCCTTGTGTTTACATTTAAATTGAGACTTTGAATGTAATCATACAGAACAAAGTAAAAATGGAACTTAGCAGATGGAAGCAGAACATCAAGTGATCAGACAGTCAGATCGATTCAAACCTTTCAACAAGTGACACCACAGTGAAAGAGGCAGACCCAGTAAGACTACGTGTTCATCAGAGACCAAAGGCGCTTTGAGACTGACTGTTCCAGCCAAAGAAAATGAATGAAGAAAAAGGACCCAAGTTGGTACCAATGGAGGGCCTCTGACTCTCTGCAGGTCAACAAGAAAACTAGACCTGACCAAGATTGGGGCAACATGAGAAAAGAGTTGCAAAAAATATCTACCAGAGGAAAATATCAAAGGCGAGAGCTAAAGAAGCTGAACAAATACAAGAAGCCAAAATCTTTCAACAAGGCGAAGATTGCCTCGCAGGTGAGAAGTAACACCATGATGTACAACAACAATGTCGTCACTGTCAGACAGCAGGCTGAGACCCTTCAGTGTGAGCTTGACAGAGAAGTCAAGGCTCATGTAGACACGGTCTCAGAGGGCAGAAGGATGCCCTTTGTCAGAAGATGGCAGAGGAGATACAGTAAAATGTCTTCAAAATGGAGAGGAACTTTAGGAGAGAGCTGGAGGAGCTTAAAGTCCAGCTCAACCATCAGATCACACTTAACCACAAGCTCTCCACTGAGCCAGTCAAGCAGCAGAAGACCAGCATCAGCACCCCCAAACCCATGGAAAAGACTAAAATGTCTAAGGAGACATCTTCAGACTGGAACACAACCCGTCACTTTCTGGGTCTGAAGTAGGCTCACATGAAACCAAATACAGTAACATCAGGTTTTATGCCACCTACATGATGCCTTAACATCAACGGAAAGTTCATTTTAGTGGGTTTCCTCCGGGTGCTCCGGTTTCTTTGTTTTGTTGTATTAACATCTGTAAGCAACATCAATTAAAAAAATGTTGTTTTAACATCTGTAAGCAACATCAATAAATCAAAACAATACAAAAAATGCATATATAATTATCTTTACTAGTAATTAGTAGTTATGCAGGAAATATAAACGTGGACATCCCAGTGAAAAATATGGCTTTATCTGCAGGACACTGTACATCCATCAGTTAGAGAAAGTTTGACTGTCACACTGAATGATATGATATTCATGTTTACATATTAATTTGAATGGTCAGGATAATTTAAATAATTTCTAATAGGTTAATTGTGTGTTTTATATGTTTTTAGTGGTTTAAGATAAACTATGAGCAATAAATTGCACAAAAATACCAGAAGTATCAAAAGTGGTAAGTGACAATTATTCCATGACTCAGGCTTCTTAAAGACTTGCTGGAAAGTCAACCAAATGATTAGAAAAAGACCCAAACAAACCACAAAGATTCAAAATGACCACAGAGACTTAAAATGATTACAAAGAGATGCTGAGGCAGATGCAAAATGACCATGGAAAGGAACAAAATGACTAGAAATGACAGGGTAGTCATTCTGTGTCTTGCTTCTACATATGAGGGGTGGGGGGACTTTTACAGGTCTATGCTTCAGGGACCCATAGTCTTATAATCCATCTGTGGGTACAAGATCTCACTGATATTGATTTGATGACATTGAAAAAGGGTGAATGATGTTCTGTCATTCAAATAAACAAGTCTTAACTGAGAGGTTGTGTCACTGTCCTAAGGACATATAGACGAGCCAGAGAGGACAGCTTCTTCAGAACTGAGGTGGCATCATGTCATGACAAGTGTATTGATAAATCCTAATCTTGGCTGAGCTTCAATAAACCTTTCAGCAGAAGACATCTTGGACTGAACTGAACACTGATGAACAGAATTCTCTACAAGCAGCACTGGAACTGTAGTGGAACACCTAAATACCATAATTGATAGTGATTTTTCCTTTGTCAGCCAACATATATGTACCAAACAGTATACTATGTAAACTAAGTGCTTATCCTTCTCAAAATGTCATTCATAAATCAGTCTCACTTCAGACATGTCTAATTAAACAGTTGTATCTTCATTAAGCCTCTCAGCTGTGACTCATTTCTATGAAAGGTGGGGAGAGGACTGGATGGTGTTCAGATCATACAAGTATCAGTCCTTTGAAAGCAGCCAGTGTACATCAAGATTTCTTTGAAGACTTTGCTTTAATGAGCATGAGTGACTAGAATGCTACCCAATGCTCATCACTAACTTTCAATAAAATCATGTATGAAAATGTGTATGAAGCTCATGATACTGAGTCTAAAGACTACAACCAATTTTAAATGTATCCCACAAATTTCTAAATCACTGTTTCACTTATTCAGCTCATCAGTGACAGACAGGACATGGAGGTGTTGATAGATCAAATTTTATTCCAACATTTGTGCATGTTTAACAGAATTCATTCAAGGAGCAGAATTTATTCCTTTGGGAGGATGATATTGCTTGTAGATGTTAAATGGGTGACTCCTTCAGCACTTGAACAAAACGTACAGAGCAGCTTCCATTTACAGCCTCAGTCAGGTTCAGCAGACATGGCTGAAACAAGGAGGTGTGCTGATCACCAGTAGCAGGTCAGTCACATCCCAGCCAACGACTCAAACAGGAACTTCTCCACTTATTCAGACCAGCCTGGATTACGCCAACACTAGAAACACAAAGCACAAGTATTACCCGACAGTCGACACCCAAGTTATGTATCAGTTAAGTTACAAGCAGCATGTTTCAGGTCTTCAGTCAGGTTCTGGTAAATGGTTGTTACTTAAACCTGTGCCAAAGTCCTGAGCTTTCTCTCCCAATACTAAGATTCCACAGCAGAGAGGAGGAGGTCTCTGCCACGGCAGTACAAGATTGGGTTTACATCATCTCCACACTACACTCTGACAGACTGTCATACATACCAGGGCCAATCTGGGCTCCTAGCGGGTGTTTGCTGCCCCCTGCAGGCCAGCTGCTCCATGTGCTCCTGCAGAGAGATGAAGCAGTCCATAAAACCAGAACCAGAACTGATCACTGCTGACCGTCAGCTGCTATGCTCAGGGTTTAAGGCTCACCATGGTGTTTGTCAGCATGATGTGTTATATTTTCTGTCATCACAGCATGACTTCATACTAAAAAAAAAAAGGCAGAACCTGCTTCAGTCACTCACCGTCAGTCTGCAGCATGACAATCAGCTCCACACAGCAGCTCATCAGAATCTGCCTGCAACACATCAAGGAAAATAAATGTTCAGTCAAGTTTATTCAAGTGTCCAGGTAACATGTCAGATTTATGGATGTTTAAGCAGTTTGATTCTACTGAACCAACAGACAGATGTGAATCAAGGTCATGTGACATCACAAGCAGAACAGACAGCTGCAGTCAGACAGTGTGGGCATGTTTGTCAGAGGATGTGATCAGTTCTCATCTAAATTTCTTGGTTGCCATTAGTGCTGCAAGTATTACTTTAAATCAAACAAGTCACAACCGTAATTATGACTTGCATATAATTTAACAACTATTTGAACAAGCTGTAGATGTAGTTTAAATGTGACTTCTAGAGGTTCAAAAACTGAACTGCATTATTACAAACAGACCTGTCGTCCTTCGTGGATCTGACAATATTGGTCAACAAGTTTGCAGTTCTACATTTGCTTCTAAAATGCACCCTTCAACAAGAGCTGGCAACCATGAAAACTAAGATCTGAGTTTTGTGGGTTGGGGCAGTGTTTCTCATGACCAAGATCAACATTAAGATTGCAGTTCCAACAGCAGCACCTCCGCAGGGTCACTATGAATGTGCGGCCCTGCACTAGGCCTGCCCTGCTGTTGGATCAGGACAGGCCACTCTCATTGGGCCGTGCTCTGCGGCAGCTCAGGAGCAGCAGACTCTAAAACAGAGCCTGCACAGCTGAGACCAGGTACAGAGACTTCATCTACCAGCACTGTAACACTGAGCCAGACACTTAACGTCTAGCCAGCTGACTTAGAGCTGGGTGTGTGAGCATCAGACAACTCACTGGTGGACAAAGTGATGCGTGCATTTAGCTCATGCATATTTACCTTCAGCCCCAGAGACCAGGCAGGGTGTTGTTGCTCTATCCCATGGCTGCTGCTCTTCAGGACTTGTCCAACACAGAACACAGCATCTCTGAAAGGGACAATATGATCATGATAAACACTCGATTGTAGGCATGCTGCAGGAAACACTGATGTAGTTTAACTGAATCTATATTCACTTGAGTCAGTGACTTTGGAATTAGCTTTGTGATGTGGTTAAATGTAACATAGGACCATGCAGACACACTGGTGTCATAGCGTGAGACAGACCTCCTGTTTACAAATGCTGACTTTAAATGTTTCAGGTTCAACGTACTTGTAGTAAGTTATTTAAACTCAATGTTATGTTAGGGGTTCAGTTACAGAACATGAGTTTAGATAACTTAATACAATTACGCTGAACCTGTTGAAAACAAAGAGGTTAACCTCTCATCTCTCAAAGCTTATGTTTCCCCTCCGCTTGCTTTCCTCCGTGTTTCCTCGGTTAGAACACCATGCTGGACGGTGAACGGCCTCCGTTAATGTAAGCTAACAGCAGCACACCAGCTACACTCACGCGCTGACCGGGAGCGTCCCGAAAAGTCACAAAGTTTTCATCACTGCGACAAACCAGTCGGTACCAGTCTGCTCTACACGGTTTCAGGTAAACAATGACGTATGCTGGGCAGCGTTATTACACCGAGTCACGTCCAAAACCACTCAAATACTCACCGCGTAAAGACTCGTCCACCGTCCGTCTGCCACTCATGGTGCACGAGGAACCGAGAGGCAGAGCGGAAGTCACGCGTACTCTTATAAAGTGTAGCATGCCGCGGTGCATTGTGGGGAAAGGAAACTCCCAAAGATGGACCTCTGAAGGACTACAAAGACCATGAAGACTTTTAAAGACATGCAACATTCATGACAGAAACAAATGCCATTCTATGAGATGATACTCAAATATTATTTATTTAATTGATATTAATTGTGTCACTGGATGCGCTGGTGGACAAACTTAATTTAGAACCTGTCTTAACTTATCATGTTTCATGTGATTTTATATTTATTTCAATTATTAGTACACACACACACACACACATACACACACACACACACACACAAAGCGATGTTAGAGTGTGTTAGTGTGAATAAACTGCTAAATACATTTTTGCATATAAATGATTGAATGAATGTTTTCAAACATCAGCTTCATATTTCAGTTCCAGTGGAATACTCTACTGGAAATTGACAGAACAGCATGTTTATGGTTTATGTACTTAAAGGGTGATGATGTATTTTAAAATGTTCTTTTAACATTTTGAGGCAATAAAATTCAAATAGAAAAATAAGAACCCTTTCTTCCTAAATGTGCACTCTGTTCTTTGTCTCTGATAATATTCTGAAGATTCTAAACTCTAGTTTATGAATACATACATACATCATCTGTAACCACTCATCCTCATCAGGGTCATGGTGGGGGTGGAGCCTAGCCCAGCTGACGTTGGGTGAGAGGCGGGGTGCACCCTGGACAAGTCGCCAGTTCATAAGTCATCATACTGTACACTAATCAATATGTTGATGTTATGAACCGTTATATCCACCTCTGGAGATCGAGGTGAAAACGTGCAATGTGAAATCTCTCATTTTAGAAGAAAAATATACATTTTAACGTTTAATAGATGTTAAAGTTAAAGTCTCTTTCATTCAATGAGTGTGTTTTCTTTCAAAGTGTCACATCTCATGAGATAACCAATAGGTTGTTGTTTCCATCATTAAAGTTCACTTTGCAGCCTGATCTGCAGTACCTGATTACCTAATTATCTTACTTATTACCTAATAAAATTATCTTGTTATGGATTTTAAAAATTTATTTGAAATCTTGTTTCTAACTGTATGTGACATTCAAAACATTACATATGTATAAATATATTATATATATAAACAGAAAGACAAAGAAGCAAATGTTCACAGATTAAGTCACTGAGGATGGCTAAAGCTGTATCGCCTTCATGTTGAAAAAAAACTTGAAGCATTACATCAGTAGGAATCTCAAATCACTTCTGCAGTATAGAGCAGTGATGATGCAGCATGGGTAATGTAGTCAGACAGTCATCACAGTTGGAATGGTTGAGGTGTAGTTTGCAGAGTGCACGCTCCTGAAACATCAAGAAGAGGAAACAAGTTTGAAAAAGATTTCAAATCAAATGAGACAGTTCTTTTTTTTTTTTTTTTGTATAGCTTTGACTATTTATCTTGCAGAAGCTGGCAGCTCTCCTCAGGGACAAGGTACAGCTGAGATGGAATATCATATCAAATTTAGCGTTCGACTAATAGTGTCTTGAAAATGTCAAAGTTAATCTTAAGTCAATGTATTAAATACTGGGTGAACTCAATCTCCCAAATGTCACTTTATTAAGTTTTATTTCTATTTATGTATTCATTTCAGAACAAAAAAATGATAACAGTACATTGCCATCCATTCATTTTTTTATGAGCTCTTATCCTTTGGAGGGTTACGGAGGCCAAGACCAGCTGACATTAGGCGAGGCAGAGTACACCGTGGACAAGTCGCCTGTTCATCACAGGACCAACACATGAGCCCTTTTCATTCCCACCTAGAAATGTCTTTTTTTTTTTATATCAATGAAGAGAAGTCATTCTGACCTCCAGAGGGTGATTAGTGTCACATGAAAGAACAGAGAAAGGGAGGATCAATAAGAGACAAGGATCGACCTGTTAACATTGACGGTGATGATACTCTTGACAGGTGTGCTCTTAGGCCCAGGAGCAGGTCGGAAAACTGGTTCTTGATTGTTCTTCTTGGAGCGTCGAATGACGTATGGATCGGCAGAATGTGAGGGATAAGTGTCAAATGTCCCGGCTTTCATTCCTCCAATCTAACACAAGACACATAAACACATATTATAACATAATATACATAATATCATAACAGACATCTGCCTCTAATCCTGACACAGTGGAGCAGACAGAGGGACAGTCACCTTCTTGCTCGGGGACGGGGGCTTGAAAGGAACCGGTGTGACCTTCTGTCCGGGTGGGACGGGCTTGTTTGCGGGTGGGAGTGGCTTGTCACTGCGGTATGGATTGCCTTGGAAATAATCGCTGGGGTGAAGGTTGAGTTTGAAGGGACCCCCTCTTAACTTGGAGCGATGGACTGCTGCCTCCCTCTGTACCACACACACACGTACAAACATTTATAAATGTAAACTTAAGGTCAAATGAGAAGTGTCTTTGCCAAACTACATGTTTTTATGTTCATGTTTTCTTCACACTGGAGACGTCTTGGAATCAGAGGATCTGCTTGAGGAGGTGAAATCAAAAGGTATAATAATCTAGTTACCTTCAGTGCTTCTTTGGCTCTGCCGTAAGGGTCTGAGGCATACAGCTCAATCTTGGACAGGGTCACGTTGGGATAGCTGCAGGAGATAACACGGTATTTACTTTCGCTGCACAAATATGATCTGATCCAAATATTTGATTATGTTTGTATAATGCATTTACACCCTCTAGTGCTGCAGTTGTTCCAGAGGTACAGAGGAATAAAAGGAGTTTAAATGTGCTTGTGAAGTACTCAGTAGTGAACTACTGTAGAAAGAGTTCTTGCCATAAACCTGTAACCACTGCCTTTCTTGGGAGGTGAGGTGACAATGTTGCGTCCAGGTGGCCGATGGGCTTTCCGAGGGACTGACAGTGGACTCATGGCTTCAACTGGTCCTGACAGAGTACCGTAGTAACTACCTGAACCACAGCTGGAGACAGACACACAGAGAATTGTAAGAAAAATAATAGATGTGTGTACTAAATCCCTCTTTCTTTCTTTCTTTCTTTCTTTCTTTCTTTCTTTCTTTCTTTCTTTCTTTCTTTCTTTCTTTCTTTCTTTCTTTCTTTTTGATATGTGTGTTCTCTCACGGATTCTTGACCGCGTTACAGGGCAGGAAGGCCTTGCCCAGGTTCTTCTTGCCCTGCTGGAGGCGGTTCTGACGGGCCAGCTTCAATGGGTCACTCAGTGCCTCACGTTCAAAGATCCGGTTGAAGGTCTTGTCGAAAAAGCCGCTCTGCAGAGCACATCGTTGCTTAGCGATGCCGGCCTGCATCTGCCGGCTACGATAGGCTGATTCATTGAACGGACCTGGATTTGGAAAGAAGGACAGAAGAACAGAGTGAGGCATCACTGATGATCACATATGAACCAAACTTTGCTTGTGTCATTATTTAAAGCTATAGAGCAGCATGTCCAATATCAGTGTACCAGTTGTAGCTGACAATTTACAGACCTTACAGTGAAGAGTTTGGAAGCACAGTGTACCAAAGAATATAAGAGAACTGGTTATAGACTATTCTATATTCACACACACACACACATATATATATATATATATATATATATAAGTTGGACTTACGGTTTGTGTGTGGAATGTACTTGTCACCTACAGAGACGTAACTCATCTCCTTAAAGACACCCAGGCGCTCCATGTCATTCTTCCCCTCCATCTTTATACACTGGGATACACACACACACACACACACACACACACACACACACACACACACACCTATAATGCTTCTAATGCTTGAGACAATTAGTACTATACAAAGTTCACTCACTCTAGTGTAACACTGGTTGAGTTTTAGTTAATGTGCTGGCTTCAGCTTCATGCATATTCACATGAAGGGGACAGAATAACAAGGGGGACAGTAAACTTAATGGTTAGGAAGACATGCAACATATAACATAATATAAACACAGACAGACTGACATGCACACACACACACACACTCACAGAACATACCTTTGGTGGAAGCAGTTAAAAACTAATTAGAGGCGTCCTGTTGGATGTCAGTGTCGTTAAAAATCGATCTGTCTATGTTTGTCCAGGTAGCTATCAGGCTATTACACTCTGTACACTCTGTACACTCTGTGTCTGTGTATACTGGTTGGTCTCCTTGGAGAAGAGGAAGTAAAACTGTGTCAAGCTAGAGGGATCCTTCCTGGAAGGCAGTCTTGCCTTCAAATTAAAAGCACAAAATTTGGTTGATGAATTAAGAATTGTGAAAAATTTGTTGATGGATGATGAAAGTTTGACTTATGGTCTGCCGATATCTGTACCAAGTGACAATCCGTTCAACAGCTGTTGTGGTATTTCAGAAAAAAACTACAAATGTCACCCTAACGGTGGCACTACTGATGAAGTCATCAAAGTTCTTTGGATTCATCTGGAAACTATCAATGTCTGTACAAAATTTCATGATGTAATTTTTGTCCTGATATTTCAGTCTGGACCAAAGTAGTGGACACTGGACAAGCAGACTGTGTTTTCTGCCACAGTGGAAAATAAGATTTTTTTGTACCAGTAACCAAAGAGGAGAGCGTATCTTCATTAATTTAACAGAAATGAATCAGCTGTTTCACCTGCTTCATGCAGCATTAAGGTCACAGGAGAGTCCAAATGGTGGTGATGGTGCAGTGAGCTCTGCTGCTGACTCGTAACTGAGCTGCAGGGATCACATTTCAGCTGGACTGCTTCTGTAGTTTCATTCTGTTTTATATGCTTTACATGTATTTGATTGAATTAACCTGCAATACACTGCTCCATGTAAACATTTATCTTGAATTATGAATGAATGAAGCGTGTGTGTGCATGTGCGTGTGTGCGTGTGTGTGTGTGTGAGAGAGAGAGAGGTAGAGAGAAAGAGAGAGAGAGAGAGCGCCTGTCTTCAATATTCCACCCAAACCAAAAGTTGTCTCAGCTGTGAATCATGCAGCTTCAGTCATTGTTATCGTGATCCAAAATCCTTTTCATTTTTATTTTTCTTCTTTGTTTGTTATTTTTAGAATAAAGTCAAAAGGTTGCAATATGGGAAAATGGTGGGTCAGTACTGTGAGTGAATGTTTGGCTTGACATTCAAACACCATGGATACACTACACCAAATCATAACTGACGTTTGCCCCAGACTGGATTATTATTAAATAAATTATAATCAGTCAGAATATATTGCCAGAAATTCAGAAAGTTCTTACATTTGACATTTTTGCTTAAAAAATATTTCAATAATTATAAACTCATTGAAAATAGTTCTGCATTAATTTTCCATCCAACAGCTAATCAGCAAATCATGCAGCTCATGCAAATCATGTAAAACAATACTTCTCATTAGTTTGGGTTTAGGTCCTGTTCTGGCTCTCTCTGACAGTATATCTGTACACTGTACTAATCTATTGTTCCTTGGAAAAGACTGATGTTTGTCTGCTGTTGCAGCCAGAGCTGTTTCTTGTTATATGCAGACTATGCGGATGCATAGGGCCCCGCAGCCACCAGGGGCCCCCAAGCTGCAAGTTTAGCCTCAGTATATTTTGGGAGAATTAAAAGTGCATGTCTTTATTTGTAGCCATTTCATTCATTTGTTGTGTGAAGCACTGATATGCTTAAAAAATCAAAAGAGATTTTTAATAGAGATTAAAAGCATCCCGTCATACCTGTCAGCAGATGTCTCTCACTGCATGACAGCCCAGCACAAAGATTTGACTTGATTACCCCACAAACAGTCATAACTTCCCTATCATAGCAGCTTAGTTCTGCTCATAACCTATAAAAAAGCTTATATGATTTTTTAATGATTCACAGAACCTGGCTGGCTACAAATAAAGACAGGTACTTTTAATTCTCCCAAAATATATTGATCACGATCACAAAGCAGTGTGATCATGTTCCTTGGTACTAATGGTACTAAAGGGGTTGCAGTGTTACATGTAAATGTTTCTTACTACCTGAAACATTAGTATTATTCTTACTAGTTTTAATATGGATGCTGGTCCATTATATTTTTTATTAATTTAAGTAAGTTATTTATTGTTTTACTGTTTTGGATTGGTGGAGAGAGTTTTTATGTTATGTCACCTGGTTTTCAAAGTTTACCATAAACATTTTCAGGAACATGCTGCATCTGTTGCATTTATTTAAGTACTCCAACCTGTTTTTCTTTTAAAATGTAACAGACTCTTGCACCGCACCGCACCACACACCACAGATCATCTGAAAAGGTTAGGAATCTCTCCAGTTTGACAGAACAGAGACCACCAAATAGCATCTCACATAGGGCCTCCAGACAGTTAGAAACGGCCCTGGTTGCAGCTCTGGGTGGTGTCTGTAGCTTACATCACCTCTGTGCCCCCTCCGTGAGTTATATGTCTCCAGAACTGCATTTAATATGCGTTTTATTTTATGCTAAACATAATTCCATACTGTCACATTTTTAGACATTAGTTCACATAAAAATGGACAAATGAAAACATCTTGAGTTATATTGTCTCTCTGGCCACAAGGTGGCAGGCCAGCTCTGAAAATAAGGGAAGATGACAATAAAGCGCTCTACTGTAAAAAATCCCAATTGCTCTCAGTTAGTTATTGAGGAGACATAGTGATGTATGAGGGAGACAGAGAGACATGACAGAGAGGGTGAGGAAAGAGAAGAGTGAGACAGTGACAGACACAGCAGGAGACAGACAGATGTACAATAGATTGACACAGAACTGTAGAAGACGTGAACGGACAGAGACATATGAGATATATAGAAAGGACATTGGGCAGCATGTACAATGAGAGAGAGGCAGAGAGACACTGAGACAAAGAGGTTGACTCTGTTGGCCAAACGTCCTTGTGGAATGGGGGAGGGCAGCTCAGCAGCAGCTGGGTCACACACACACGCACAGACACACACGTATACAGACATACATGTCATGTGTCTGTATGCAGAGATATTTCATAGCAATAAAAAAGAAAACATGAATGACAACATGCAGAACATGCATGCATTATAGCATAATCTTAAATGAATATTGAATCATTGAACTATTAGTGTGTGATCTATCTGTTTCAGTTCTAGTTGCTGCTGGTGTGAATAAAACATTGTATTATTGTGACGATCGAAGCCCAGATACAGTCTACAGTCTACAGTCCACAGTCCACAGAGCCAATAGGAAGGTGTAGTTGTCCGAGTCTGAAAACTAACAATATGTCAACACAGGTGTTCCATTCATCAGTCATCACAGTCTGGAATCTGAAAGCGCATCAGTTGGCGACCTTTAATTTAATTTAATTTAACTTTTAATCCTTCTGCTTTGCATATATAAGCATATGATGCCATATAAACACAAGCAGGTGAGATTTAACACATTATAATGTGCCTGTGTGTAGACAAGAAGTTAACCAGAAGTAAGCCCAGATTCCATGGCTCTGTGATGTCATTTCCATACTGCTGTTTTGATCCATTCTCCTCGCAGCTTCACAGCCCACCAGGAACATTTGGGCCACCAGTGGAGTGTTGTACCCACCAGACTTTGTTAACTTGTCAGATTTGGTCATTTTCCTTGATTTATGTGCTTCTACTGTGAGTAAGTAACCACGTAGTTAAACTGTTTTATTTTGAAAGTCTGATTTTTGGCCAGCCCGATCTGCTTTGTACTGCTTGATGGGGCTAGTGTATGTTCATGTATTCTCCGCAGAGCAGACTTTAGAGCTGCTTCTGAAATGAACAGTCAGAATGCGTCACAGCCATGCCCAGTGGATTTTAGTCAGAAGTCTTCCATAGAGCATGCACAGTATTCATTCATCTGGATAATTTCTAATGGGAAGTGTTGTTTTTGGTATATAAATGTATTTTTTTCACTGCATCCTGGTTTTAACACTGCCCAAGAGATTGTGATTAGTTTAAAGAAATACAAACAAACCTTTACATACATGACATATATGTTTTTGTAGAAAATTACAAGTGACATGCCTTCACGGCTCGTTTACTTCCACCTTTCAACCTAAATAAGTCCATCCATGTACAGAACGTGAACATGAGCCCTTCCTTCACCTGACTGGATGATGCTCCACTTCCTTTTGTTAGCCTTTGCTGCTCAAACTGTATCAGCACAATGGCTAAATTCATTGCAGAAAGTGGACTTGTGATGAATGCTGGTCTTTCATCCGGTTAGTCAAAATGTAGCGTACTCTGCATGTGAGGCCTCCACTGTACTTTACTTGTCGTGGCCTGGGGCTCCTTCACTGATGTCAGAGCTGGTTATTTTTTGTCCTTTGGCAATAACAACCAGTGTGACTGTCATAGTGTACTTGAGAGGGATGCCACTCTGTCAGGATTTGGCTACTTGGTCAAAGACTTGTGAAGAATCGAAGTGAAACAACATTTTGCAGAGTGACAAATTACAAAGCAGAGACATTCAAAGTGAATTTAAAATGAACACAAAGCCACATGTCCCAGTATCATAGTGTATGAAGCCCAGCAAACTGAAATAAGTATCTATGTTCAGTGCTGAGTATAAAGAGTTACTTAGAGCTGAAATAGTAATTTGTATCCCATAAATACTGATACCAGCCTTCTAATTTTCCCTCTCTCTTTCTCTAAGCTTTATTGACATGCGGCACAATGCAGCAAATCCAACCCATTACCAATCCAAGAGGAAAATCATTGAAGAATTCGTAGTGAATTGATTGTATTTTGGTACCAATCTGTTGGGTTTTAAATAGAAGTCTATATTAGAAAGTCCACACTCACAGTGTTAGTCTGATCAGGTTAAAGCCACGGCCCCGAGAAACTGTGCAGGTACTCAGATTTACCATCATCAGAGACGAGAATGAGCTGAAAATTACATTTAAACATAGACCCCAAAAATCAGACACCAAAATCATCAGCGCTGAAATGTGTTGAAGGGAACTGTTTGTTTTACTTTTGACTTGAGTCTGAAATTATGATACTTTACTGTGAGCTACAAATGATTGTCAATATCACACCTTTTACATGAACATATGAGCGGTTGAGACTACAGTGAGACTATGTGTGAAACTACTTATCAGCTTCAAAAGGATCAAATTAAGTACATTACCAACACTGATGATGATAGAATTGTTTTGGACCAGTGGACACATTACTCACCTCAGACTGTGTTGTGTCCTCAAAATGTCTTGCTGTCTCATGTTACAGTGATTGTGTGTGTGTGTGTGTGTGTGTGTGTGTGTGTGTGTGAGCCAGTGTTGAAGTACTCAAGTCTCGAGTCTCGGTCACTTATGAAGGGATTTTATTTCAAGGCTTTGAAATTTCAAGGCTGACGACACAGCTGTGGTATGATTGATCAAAATGAGGAGGCCTGTCTGAAGGAAATAGAGAACCTGACCCACTGGTGTCGAGACAACAATCATCCCGACCATCAACAAGACTAAGGCGATGATAGCAGACTTTGGGAAGAAGCAGCATGTGTCTCGTCCTGGTATTGACTTGATCTCGCCCTGCCTTGGTCTTGGTCTTGACTTGGTTTCAACCCTTCAAAGTCTTGTTCTTGTCTTGGTCTCAGAACACTCTGGTCTTGGCCATGCCTTGCTCTTGTTTTAAGTGCTGTTGACTTCAACACTGGTGTTAGCGTACATTTGGATTGACAGCTAAAGTAAAGCTGTTGCAAACTATGAGTGACAGGTTTTAATGACCCAGTTCAAAGGGTGGTCTAAATGATATTGTTATCATGTAAGGTGCCTCACAGGATGAACTGTGATCACTTTGGTGATCCTCTAACTTTCCATCTAGCATCATCCTCAGGTCAAGACTTCTTGAATGACAGAGCCTCAGCTTAACGTTGTGTTTAGTGCTACTGTAAAAAAGCAAATGTTAGCATGCTAGCCTACAAAACTAAGATGGTGAATAGGATAAAGATTATTCATGCTAAACAAAAGCAAGTCCATCATGTTGGCATGTTAGCCGTGCCATGCATATATAAAGCCTTACAAAGCCACTAGAATGGTTGTAGACTCTCAGTCTGTTAAATCTGTCTAGCAAATCCAACAACTTTAAAGCAATGCACTGAAATACCTGAGTTCACTTACAAATAGGTACCCCACTGACTTAGCATTGCATTCCTATAACATTGACAAGAATGGGCCTTCCTAGAGTCAGGGTTTAGTTTGTTTTTTCTGGGCTACTGTAGAAACGTGGTGTTTGAAAATGAGGGACTCTGTGGAAGAGGACCCGCGGATATAAAAGATTCATTCTAAGGTAACAAAAACCTAATGATTCTTATTTTCACCTGATTATACATGGATGAATACATTGTTAATTTGTTTAATTAGTCCATTTAATTGCTTCCATATCTGTAAATAGAGCCTCCTAAATCTTCCACAGTGGACCTTTAATTATTGGATGAGATCAACATTTCTATTGTTAAGCACTACCGCTAGGGGGTATTAACAGTCTTGAGACATTGTACATCAGTTGAGCACTGTGTACAATGATGCAGACTATTATTATTGATTTTTCAATGAATAGATTCGATAACAAAACATGTCTACATCACTGTAAAAGGTGAAAGAAAAACATTTATTTGCTAGATATAATAACGAGAAATGGCAAGGACAGTTAGAGAGAGGAATGTTGCTCTCATAGCAGATTCAAAGTCAGCACATTGTGGTTACAGAGTGTATCATATCCACCAGGAAGCCCCAGTCACTCTTGTTTTATTCAGCCACCTCCTTCCCTTTACCCATTCATTTATCCATCCTCCATCTCTTTCTAAATCCATTAAACAGTGGGACTCTAAGCGGTGTGTAGCGATGAGGAGAGATGGTGGCCTGTTTCTTTCCTCCACCCCACACCATCTTTTTTACTCCCTAATAAATCACCGAGAGATTTTCTCACTTTCTCCACGCGCTGTAGTAAAAACTGAGGCAAACACTTCATTTTTTACGATTCGCACTGTATGTTAGAGCTGGTGTGCTTCATGTTCAGATGTTCCACAGCAGCAGCAGTGGACAGGGTTAGATTTACGGCATAATGAAGGTGATAAAATATCAGGCATGCTCCTCCAGCCATTTAAATATGAGTGAAGCAGGTTTTAGGCAGCAGAGGATTACAGGCACAACTGGATGCAACAGACTAAATGTAGGCAATGACATACTGTTTTTTCTCTTAACACAATAGTCTATGACAGCACCATGAGTCCTTGAATATGAACTTTATTCTGTTATTTTTCAGTGTAAAATATTTTTGTAAAGTTTCTGTTTCTGATTGTGAGATGGGAAAATATCAATCACGTAAAGATACATAAATGATAAAAAATATACACTTCCCACACATGAACTGATATTTATAAAAGAAGGAAATGTGGTGAAAACATGTGCATACACACACTTCAGAGCACGCATACACAGAGCTGAGTCATGAGTGAGGTGGAGATGAAAAGAGAGAGACAGAATCTGAATAATAAAACATTGTTAGTTTAGATTTTCAGCTAGTTTCACTCCTGGCTGATTATATTGCAGTGTACAACTTGTAAAATGTCCATCAAAGGAGCTTTAATAAACTGAGTTTTGATTTTGTGTGATTAATTCCTCATTTGTCTGCAGCATCGTTTTATTTTCCTGCATTTATGTTCTTTTAATTTTATCCTCCATAAACCAAATCTTTTGTGAATTTAATACTGATGGTAGATAGATACTCGTGCAGGTGAACAGGTTATACTGTATGTGACAAGCAAATAATACAGGTGCTATAATTAGCCATGCAGTCACTGTAGGTGAAGCAGGCTGGTGAGGCACACATGGTAAAATTGCACATGATGTTTGCAGTTCTTTTCAATGACAGGTCTATGGACTGGTGAAGAGGTCTTCATATGCAAGTGGATGTTTGACGGTGTTTATGTCTGACTGCGCGAGTGGAAATGAGGTTTGTGCACCCAGTTTCACCGTGATTGTGATTTATGACACAGAATCACGAACACGCCGAGGAAAAGAATGCGTTTATGTATTTTTGCTTTGTGCACAGGAACACCATTTTAGGGTTGAGGCTACACAGAGTTTTATGCACCTGGACGCTCGAGTTAGGACATGATTAGCCTCGCTAGTAATTTTAAAAGAGACTATTTGTGATTTTATGAGAGTTATGAACTGAAACTATTCCTTGGCAGCCAGATGTACTGACAGCGTGCAGCTCCGAGTTTTGTGAGGTTGCCAGGTTTGGTACAATTGTGTCTGTACAGAGACAAAATCCAAGAGCAGCTGATTTTAGGTCATTTCAAGGCTCCCATAACATAAACTGTAATATTTAATGGCAAAACAGGGTTTCTTTTAAGTTTTTAGTGCTACGTGTGCACTGTAATGCAAGACAACCATTTGTTATACTGAACTTTTGAGAACGCAATATGCAAACAGGAGCAAGGAGAACAGAATCATTTAAAAGGTTTATTAAAAAAGGTGGAATTGCAGAATCTGAGGATAAGGTAGCTCAGGTCAGTCTGTGATGAGGGGGTATCCAAGAAGGTGCAAGACTGGTGGTGGCAAAAAATCAAGTGGATGGTCTGGACGTGGCAGGCTAAAGTCATGAGGCAGAGAAAATACAAGGTAAGGAACAACACAAGTTCAAAAACACAGAGTCTGGCTGTAGCGTTGGTTGAGTCCACCTATTTTATCCTGTACAGGTTGACTGGATTATGGCAGGCCCGAAAGAAAGTCGCAGGCCATGCCCAGCAGCACACACAAACAGAGGCTGTGTCTCAATTCAGGGGCTGCATCCTTCGAAGGATGCATTTGAAGGCCGATTACGTCACAACGCTGCGCGAAGGCTGTCCCAATTTGAAGGCTCCTTCAAATGCAGCCTTCAAATGCAGCCTTCTTTTCCCTCTTTTTCGAGGATGCACTGCAACCATCCTTCGCGGCCTCACATATCCCAAGATCCTTGTTCAACAACAGTTGATGCAGCCTTCGAAGGACCCTCAGAAGGAGTCGCCTTTGAAGGCCGCGAAGGCTGCGTCCTTCGAAGGATGCAGCCCTTGAATTGAGACACAGCAAATGTCAGAGACAAACATGACACAAAGGTGGGGGAAACACAGGGGAAGGAGGAGGCAGTGTGAAGAGGAAGTCTCAATCCTAACTCTCAACACTCCAGGAATGTTTCCTCTGCACTGTACACTAATCCACTTCCCTTCTGATTAGATTAACTCTAACATTCAGCCTTTGACTGATGAATGCAGGGTATTCTGACTGGAACTCACCTGATCTGATACACAGTGAATCTACTGTCACTGATTCCTTTAAATTACCTAAGTCACTTACTGAGTCACTGAAGCTAACACCAGGATGCTTGATGATAATGAGATGTTGGTCTCATGCAGATGGTGTTGTTGTCGCTGTTCAGTGCTCCTCTTTATGACCCTCTGACCTTCACCCCTCTCTTTATCTCCCTCTCTCTCAGGACAGTATGATGTCATGTCTCCGAGCTTCCCCCATCCCATGAGACCATAACCAATCAGCAAAGTGCTGTCCCCCCACTGAACCTCTTAACTCCCGAACCCTCCCTGAAGCTCCTGACCTGTCACCTCGCCATTATCTGGCCAGCGACACCTACCACTGACACCCTCAGTGAGTGCGTGTGTGTGCGTGTGTGGAGACTTTACATAGGTTGCTATACAGTCTTTGTTACTGTGTTCACATGCTGCAGTGTATCAATCTGATCTGTATATGAGAATGTGAGTTATTGTCTGTGTGTGTCTGTCAGTGAGTGACGATATTTTAGTCATCGTCAGAGGTCATAAGTCACACGCATAGCTTCTCCCTGTAGCAATAACCGTTCAAATGTCACACACACACACACACACACACACACACACACACCCGCACCCACAAAGATGACAGCTTCTATATGACTGAATGGCAAAAGTCACTTCATCTCACTTAAAAGCCTATTAATCATACTAAGCTATATGGCCCATAGGGAAGGTATCACACACACACACACACACACACATACACACACACACACACACACACACACACACACACACACACACACAATAAAATAATGCACTTGTTGTCAAGTGTGGTAAAAGTTATAAATTGTGATGACAGATAGAAAGTGCCATGCAATAAACAACACCTTCTTAATTATTTAACTCGTTGCATAAACTACAAAAAAGGGGGAGTGATAGGAAGGAGTGAGGAGATGAGTAAAAGGTTTCAGGTTAACACCAACAGAGGAAATGTTAACTAATAACAGCCTTATTCTCAATGTTAGCTCACACTGTGCTGAGTGGTATTATATGCACGGATGTGCTCTGAAATTGCTGCTGATGCAGGAAGTCAACCTTATTTCCAGACAAGAACATCAATATTGGACAATTCTGGAAAGGCACAGTTTCAGTCTTGCTTTGTATAATATCTGTGCACAGTGACAACAGCATGGTTAGATGAGGATCATGGGTAATAAAGCAAACAGTAATTGCAGTCTCTAGAGTAAAAAAATCTTACACACTACATCCCCATACACTCCTTTGCCTTCCACACTCTTACTTTCCTCCCTGCTCCATAAAAGACACACAACTTCCTTAAATGTTCATTACACCCCATAACACTTAGCACTAAAGGGGGCTGTAAAGTAATCAGATCTATAGTGTGGGGCTACAAATCAAATTCAGAACAGTTTATCCTCTGGGGAGCAAGAATATGTTTAACAAATTACATAAAGTGATGTGTTGTTGGTGCTATATAACCAAGGCAGCTGTAAGATCATGAAACAAGTTCACGGGAGAATCCATCTTGCCAGGCTTCAAGCTATGCACTGGTGTCCGAACACAGTGGTTCGTACTATGATGAACTACTGGCAGCTATGGCATGACCTGTGGGTTTGGTTAAGAGTGTGTGATGACGTGTGTGAGAAGAGACTGATTCCTCCAAAACAACAATAGTGGGTGCTAAATAAGTTAGTGTAGATGCTAAAAGCTAACATCAGCATTGCTTCATTGAAAGAAGTGCAAAGAGTGACACTGGATGTTTTCACTCTTCAGTAAGAGTTTGGCTCGATGTTCTGACTAGCTGATAGACAATGATAGGAAGTGGGATCATCCAATCAACTCCCTTGTTTTCTTTGAATGTACCTGACCTTTTCCAAAGGTTTCCAACTTTCCTAATGGATCTATGTATGTGGTGCTGGTTACTGTGTATACAAAGTAAATAGTTTTGCTTTCACGCTTGTGGATGTAAGGAGTCATCACAGTTTGTGGTTCATCCTCTGGTTACCATGACTGTCCAGGACACTTGTCATAAAGTCTTTACATATCATGCATACAAACAAATACAGCCATTTGGCCTGAGGGTGGTGCTAGACGACAGCTGTGTCTACAATGGGAAGGGTTTATCCTCTGGGGAGCAGAAATGTGGTCTGGAAATTTGACCATTAGAATTTGAATTTGTTGATGAAAAGTGGGTAATTTGGTCTGATGGCATTGCTGGAGGAAAGATCGGGCTGATGACCAGAGATATTGTCATCCTCAGGATAACCTAAAGAAAAATATTAGATATTTTACTTAGAAAGATATTGTCAATTTTACATTTTATAATTATGCTTCTTGACTTGCAGTACTTGCTTTTTATTTTGTTTTTTTTATTAAAACCTACATGATAATAAATTTGATTCTGATGGTCTGGATATTGCTTGTAAGATAACTTGTCATGAAAAAGGATATTGAGGAATTTTAATGTGAGTCCAGTGGTAGAGGAAAGTTAAATGAGACACACAAATCATAAGAATGAATCCTTTGGGAGATTTTCATAGCAAACTGGTCAGTACTTCTTGAGATAAGATCTAAAGTGTTGAATGTCTGTAAATACAGTCTGCTATCGCTCAGCACAGTGCGTGCTAAAGTGTTAGCATGGAGCCAACTATCTCTGCTCTCAGGGGTGGGATTACAGAAGGTCTTTTGTCTGTTTAAGTCCATAATAAGTAAGCCATCATTTCTCTGTGAGTGTGTATTTGTGTGTGTGAGCGTGTGGACTGGACACACTGCTGAAAAACCTCCCTGAACCACAAAAAGTTAGAAATTACCATGAAAGGTTCCAGAACAAAGACATGCACATAAAGTGAGCAGCAAATTTCTACTCCAATCCCACTCTGATCCAAATGTTGTATTCCCCTCCTGTGCTTCTTCCCCACTCACATAAGAGACTGACTTCTGTTTCATCCACTCGTGTTCGCCTTCTTTCTCATTTTACCAAACATTTCTGTTGTCTGTTGTTGCACTCTCATCTTTAGTATGCTTTGCCATAATACTAACATAATTCAGACTGTAGAGAATTCTTCACATTGTTCACATGCACAGAAATATTTGCAGATACACACACGTGCTACTGAAATATTTATTTTTTTATTCTTCACTAAACAAGTCAGTGCAACATATGCCCAGCAGATATACTTACATTGGAGTGAACTAAAATATGCTCACAAACAGTAAGCTGAAAAATACAATGCAGAAAAAATGTGCAGAAGAAATAAAAAAAACAAAAAACAAAGAGGAAATCAAAATAATTAGACAGCACTGCTCTACCCCTACCTCTCACTCTTCCTCCAAATCTCATTCTCATCCCCCCTCTTTCTCTTCCTCTCTCAGTGATTAATAGGCCTCTCTCTTCCATTGTTGTTGTAAAAGAAAAAAAGATGCTCATCTGTGTTTTATTGCTTACTTCCTGATTGAAGCGTGGCACATATAGTGGCCAATGAGCTCATGTAGTGTCATTTAAAATGGCCAACTTTAAGTCAGATTGTTGTGTTTTATGCAGAGAACCGCATTCAGTACACTTCAAAAGCGCTATTTTGAATTGCAAAATGTGTGTAGAGCAGAAAATGTGTTTAAAGTTTTGGAGATCTGAGATGAGGTTTTGCTCCCTGTGTGTCACTTTAAATATTTGTGCTATCCATGTCATCTCAGTGTGTTAGCAACTTGAAAAAAACTGTAATTATTTTGCTTTCCTCTTCCTCCTCTATTTATTTTTTTGAAAATTTTTTCTGCACATTTTCTGCATTGTATTTTTCAGCTTACTGTTTGTGAGCATATTTTAGTTCACTCCAATGTAAGTATATCTGCTGGGCATATGTTGCACTGACTTGTTTGGTGAAGAATAAAAAAATAAATATTTCAGTAGCACGTGTGTATCTGCAAATATTTCTGTGCATGTGAACAATGTGAATAATTCTCTACAGTTTGCCATAATACTTAGTATTATGGCAAAGCATACTAAAGATGAGAGTGCTTTTCATTATGCCCAACAGTGTGTAGTTGGTTAGACAAAAATCTGTAATATGAATGAAGTGTGTGCCATCTGGTGCAAAAGTTTGATTTTGGTTGCAGTGCTTCATTTTGCAGGATATATGAGGTATTCTGAGGTTTGGGTGTGTGGTTTGGTGAATTGTGTTAGTACTTTGATAAAACCAGCCTAGTTTGCAAAATCGTGTTTAAGCAATTGGAAAAAAAAAAAACTGTAATTATAATTCCATTGGAGGTTCTAACCTGTTGGTGTTAGTTTTCTGTTCACAGTTTACTTTTCATTGTTTGATACATTTCATGACTGAGTTCACAACTCAGCAGCTTGTCTTTGTTTTTATTTCCTCACTAACTCATAAATTATGCATCAAATTCTGTATTAAGCAAACTCCACATCCTTCCAGATAATAGCTACATTAAACACAAAACATTTTAACAGTCTAACCTTCACAGTTCACATGTAAATACATGACATAAATCCCTGACTTGTAACTGTTCTGTTGAAGCAGCCAGTCCCCCAAGAACATTTAGAATTTTCATTTCCAGTAAAAATGTGCCTCATTTGCTATATTAGAATTGAAATGTTTTGTGTTGCTTTCAGAGGTTTGATTCTAGAAGAGTGCAGGTTGTTTATCAAATAGATGCAACAGCCTGGAAACACAGTTTTTCATGTGAGCTGAGGTACAGTTTGTGTGTAATCAGTAAAGCGCACAGTCAGAAGGAGGATCATGCTACAAACAGGAGGAGATATGGGAAATGTGGTTCGCTCTGCTGGATTGACTTCAGGACATTCAGTGTCAGTGTGAGTGTCGGTTTTGTATCAGTTTCCCACTTCTAAAAAGCAGCTGCTGATAAGTGCATGATCTATATGAAAGGTATGAGTCAGTGTTCAATGTGTGTGGTTAAACTCAATTTACATGGATGTATTGAAATGCAATGACAACAGAGCAGAGATGAGCACGGTGGCCCTGAAGTGCAAATCACAACAGCAAATCAGAAAACACAACAACAAATCAAAAAATACAACGGCAAATCAGAAAACACAATGACAAAGCACAACAACAAACAAATGGCATTGTTTCTCTTTCATTGTTGCGTTTTCTGATTCGTTGTTGCGTTTTTTATTTGTTGTTGTGGTTTCTGATTTGTTGTTGTGTTTTTAATTTGTTGTTGTGTTTTTTGATTTGTTGTTGTGTTTTTTGATTTGTTGTTGTGATTTGCACTTCAGGGCCACCGTAGATGAGTACATCACATAGAGCAGCACCAAACAGAACCTGTCAGCATCCTGGCATGTTGTTAGCAGGAGAAACAGGTGTTACATTAACAATGGTCTGTTACATTGAAGTGTCTCAGTAAGTCATACCAGTGAGTCATCGTGGACAATGTGCAACCCATGTTTTAAATGTCTACTGTAAAAAAGACATATTAGTTCAAAAACAGAAGACAGTGATGAAGTTGTTGCTGTGATTGATACTGAACTGAATGCACCATGGCATCTTTTTCTTAATACATTCATGTTATTTGATCTTTCTCTCTTCCTGTGTATTTTTCCCTATTGGAGCTGAATCAATTCAATTCAATTCAGTTTTATTTATATAGCGCCAAATCATAACAAAAGTTATCTCATGACACTTTTCATACAGAGCAGGTCTAGACCGTACTCTTTATAATATTATTTACAGAGACCAACAGTTACACCATGAGCAAGCACTTGGCGACGGTGGCGAGGAAAAACTTCCTTTAACAGGCAGAAACCTCGAGCAGACCCAAGCTCATTGGTGGATGGTCATCCACCACGACCGGTTGAGTTAAAGATAGAGAGGGGCAGATAGAGAGAGAGGGGCAGATAGAGAGGGCATTTATTTTGCATTTATTGCAAATGTCTGTAATATCTGAAAACTGTCAAACTCATTGTTTGCAGTCATGTTCATATCCACCTGAAGAATATAAATCCATATTTGGTCTCCACCAACTCCTAAAAAAAATCTCTAACTGCCAAATGCTTTTCTTTGATGTTGCTATCCATTTTCCATGCAGCCTTCCCACCAAGAGCATTCTTGGTTCATGTGCCTCTATCATTGGTAAGTAGACTACATAGTTAAATTGATCAGGAGTCTCCACAGGGTTTTTAAATTGATCAGATTCTCTATGGCGTTTCTGTGTATGACTTCTGGCCAGCTTGGTCTGCTCCGTGCTGCTTGATGCAGCTGGTCGCAGCATTTGTTCTGTGGAGTGGAGACAAGAGATGTTTCTGGGACCTTGTGAAACAACACAATGCACTGCTCCTGGTGAAATCACTCAATCATTGTCTGGAACGAGTTGTAGCCGTACCCTGTGGAATAACACTGTAACTGCGTCTGTCTGTTGCTTGCTGCTCAGCAGATAATGTACACTCGGTTCATCAGAGCTTTTTTTTGTTTCGTTTGTTTCAACAGTGGCCTGCTGTTACTGGATATAAAGTTGATAAGACCAGAACTCGAAAAACCAAAACAATCTGCTGACTGACACTACAATGCAGTTCTCTGTGGCTAGAAAGAAATCCAAACCTACATGGCCCCATGTGAAAACGTAATTGCCTTGTAAAACTAATAACTGGTTGGGCCACACTTAGCAGCAACAACTGCAATCAAGAATTTGCTATAACTGGCAATGAGTCATCGCTTTGACATCGCTGTGGAGGAATTTTGGCCCACTATTCTTTCCAGAATTGTTTCAATTCAGCCACACTGGAGGGTTTTCGATCATGAACCACCTTTTTAAGGTCATTCCACAGCATCTCAATCGGATTCAGGTCAGGACTTTGACTAGGCCACTCCAAAGTCTTCAATGTGTTTTTCTTAAGTCATTCAGAGGTGGACTTGCTGGTGTGTTTTGGATCATTGTCCTGCTGCAGAACCCAAGTGCGCTTCAGCAGATGCTGAAGATGGCCAGACAGATAGCCAGACATTCTTTTGGTAGACAGCAGAATTCATGGTTCCATTTACCACAGCAAGTCTTCCAGGTCCTGAAGCAGCAGCACAGCCCCAGACCATCACACTACCACCACCATATTTTACTGTTGGTATGATGTTCCTTTTCTGAAATCCTGTGTTACTTTTACGCCAGATGTAATGGGACACACACCTCCCAAAAAGTTAAACTTTTGTCTCGTCATTCTACAGAATATTTTCCCAAAAGTCTTGGGGATCATCAGGATGTTTTCTGGCAAAAGTGAGACGAGGCATTATGTTCTTTTTGGTCAGCAGTGGTTTTCGTGTTGGAACTCTGCCATGCGGGCCATTTTTGCCCAGGCTCTTTCTTATGGTGGAGTCATGAACACTGACCTTAACTGAGGCAAGTGAAGCCTGTAGTTCTTTGGATGTTGTTATGGGGTCTTTTGTGACCTCTTGAATGAGCCGTTGCTGCACTCTTGGGGTAATTTTGGTCAACCGGGCACTCCTGGGAAGGTTCACCACTGTTCCAAGTTTTCTCTATTTGTGGATAATGGCTCTCACTTTGGTTTGCTGGAGTCCCAGAGTTTTAGCAATGGCTTTATAACCTTTTCTAGACTGATAGATCTCAATTAAAAATCAATAAACTTTATGTTTTAACAGGGGGGTGCAATCACGTTTTCACACAGGGCCATGTATGTTTGGATTTTTTTCCCATAGAAACCTCATTTAAAAACTGCATTTTGTGTTTACTTGTGTTACCTTTGTCTAATATTTAACTTGTTTGATGATCTGAAGCATTTAAGTGTGACACACATGCAAAAAATATAAGAAATCAGGAAGGGGCAAACACTTTCACACCACTGTAGTCATTGCTAACATAGAGATTAGGGATCAGTGAGAAAGCCTTCACATGTATCTGTATCTATATGTACAGGGCCGTTTCTAGCTGTTTTGTCAAACTCTGAGGGAGAGATCCCTAACCTTTTGAGATGATCTGTGGTTATGCAACAGTCTGTTACATTTTAAGAGGAAAACAGGCCAGAATGCATTAATAAATGCAACAGATGCAGCATGTTTCTGAAAAATGTTTATGGTAAACTATGAAAACAACGTGACATAACATAAAAACTCTCTCTCCACCAATCCAAAACAGTAAAACAATAAATAAATTAACTTACTTAAATGAATAAGAATACAATAGACCAGCATCCATATTAATGTGCAAACATTCACATGTAACACTGCCACCCCTGACTGTGTTATGTGTAACCACAAGTCTGACATTGTAGGCCACTTCACAAGATCAACAGAAATCAGGAAAAGCTATTGCCTTGAATAAAAATACATGAAAGCAGCATCAATTTTAACGTGCAAACAATGAAAACAAACCAACTATAAGAATAATAGTTATGTTGTAGTTGAAAAGGAACAATATGTAACTGTACGACATGATCACACTACTTTGTGTTCATGATCTGTGTGATCACAGTCTTATGTTTCCATTATCCTCCTCAAAAAAGATAAAGCAGACCAGGCTTTGATTCTCCAAAAAATATAATTGTATAATAATTATATTATCAATATATTTTGGGAGAACTAAATGTCTTTATTTGTAGCTAGGCAAACCCCCCTCATTTGTTGTGTGAAGCACTGGTATGCTTAAAAAAGCATATAAGCTTGTATTAAATGTATTGAGGCTGAACTTGCAGCAACATTTTGGATGACCTTACTCTGTGTTTTACCTTTAGATGAAGTGGATGAAATAATCTGGCTAAACCTTTAGCTTTGTTGTGGTGATGTCAACAAGTTTCAATATCTAGGCTGTTACTCTGTTGAGTGCGATGTTTTCCCAGCTGACAGAAACAATGGCCACAGCAACATATATAAACTCTCATGGTAACAAAGTGGATTCATGCTTCGACGAGCATTTGTATTTCAGCACTGCTATATTTGATTTCTTCCTGACCTGACCGACCACCCACTGTTGAACATAGGAGGAAATGAACTGGAGGAGAAAATGTGCAACAAATTGTCCTGATGCCATCGGTGTCACAGTTAGGGAAAGGGCTTTTGGTCTTTTCTTTAGCTTTCCCTCTAGAAATGAGTTAGTGGCCTCGTTTTTACATTCAGTGAGCACTCTCAGGCTACAGAGTGGTTATGGCATGTAGTCACACTTTCCTTCTTTTCAAGTCACATCACTAATGAAACATTCAGCACATATTCAATGACAAACTGCCACTCCCTGTGAGATGATGATCTGCCTGTGACATGTCTCTATAAATAGATGTCTTGGCTCAATTAGGAATTAGACAGAGAGAATCCATAGGCTTGCTGAAAAATAGCCAAATCACAGGTCATGGTAACCGCTGGCAAATGTGACTGTTTTGATCAAGGAGAGTAAGTGAAGAATGTGATGGCTGATAAAGTGATGGAGATGTTTGGATAACATAAAGGTAACACTCAAAGTTCAAAAGTACATCGATACGTCATCTGTGTATCCAGAGACACAATCGAAGCAGTCCAAGAGTGTATACGTACAGCCTGTCGTCCCCCTGGATTCCTCCTCTCCGTAGCATATTGCAGATGTATTATAGAAGATGTTCTTGTTCTTGTTATAAGCAGTGGTGAAAGGAGATTGAAGTTCCTGCTGGTGCAATCATCTTTGTCTGAATCATCACTTGTGGTTGTTGTAACTTTTGACACCACTATGCTTGACTGCTTCCTCTCAAATATTTGTGGAAATTCCCAGACTCACAAAACCAACATTAACTCTTACTATCAAAAAATCCTAGGAAAAGACCAAAACAAGAATGTGTTGTGTTGTGAGTCATTCCATAAATACGCTGACTTAGTCCCTAGCTCAGAGGATTCTACACAAGATGTAAATTTTCAAACAGCTTATTAAACAGCTGATCGCTGTAGTTTTTGCCAAACTTTACTCAGACTGGAGGAAACAGTGCCTTTGCTTGGGACTATTTTAAGCAGCGGATTAATCCACAATACTCTAGTGAGTATTTCTGGAAGCATGACGGTGTGTGTGGGACTGAGTCAAAATAAACCATAGTGTGTGTTCATGGTAATGAAGGTGTGACAGTGACTCACTGATGTGTTTTTAATAGTTTTTGGACAACAGTGGAGCTCCACGGCACAGAGGAAGAAGTACTGTGTGTCAAAAGTATAATATTTTGCTGCCACTGCCACTTGTGTCTAAACAAACCACACCACAGTAGCCCACAAACCTGGAGCAGAGGAACAGGGTGGAATCTCAGGTTCAATAAAGCTGAATCATGTCCATATTGGATGATTCTCATAATATGTGCAATGCCGATGCAGCATTCACTGTAGGAATTAGTATGTAATGTGTGAGACAGTGGGACGTGGATGGCCACATGTCGGAGTTCATGTGCGGCCACAGAAGTGCAGTTGCCTTTTTATAAACCATGACCATGATCTTTTCTTAACTATGTAACTAAGCACATTTTAAACAGCTCATTACTTGAAGCAACATTACGTAGAATTTTTTTTGTTATCGTCATTTATCAGCCCCAGTTTCTGAGTGTAATCCCACTGTGGTAAATATGTTCAGCTGCACACGTGTGTTTGTTCTGATTACATTCCTTCTGATCAAAAACATCAACAAGGTCACCAACAGCAGACATAGCAGCCAGCTAATATTCCTGACTAGTCCAACAGCAGTCAGCCCAGCTCTGCGTCCGTCTTTCAGCCTTTTATTTCACCAAGCTCTCACCAACCACTAAAAGTCAGTCCCACATTTACTCTTGTCCGGCGGGTTCTTGCTCGCTCACTCTCTTCTCTTCTTAGCTTAGCTCTGTCCTGCCCCTGAAAACCTCCTCTTCTTCCCGGTAGTCCAAAACGCCTGACACTAACACTTCCCTGGTGCTCTGAGCTCACAGTCAGGGCAGCCCGGCTAACAAACTGAGCTAACATTAGCTAACAGCAGCTACAGTTGCCAGCAGTTTACTTCATTGTCCATCAGGAAACTCTGTAAATCACAGAGAGTTGAGGCAGAGCAGCCGGAGGACATCAGAGGGAAAACCAGAAAACATTTTCTCCATAAAATATGATCCAGTTTCACCAAAAGCAGTCAAATAGTTGGTGATGTGTGACTTGTGACGCATTGTAAAGTGTTCCATACTTCTCCCGACCCGGAGCTCAAAGTTACAGAGTGTGAGAACAGACGTACGACTGACAGAGACACCATTCACCTGATTACAGGTCAGTGTAGCATCAACAGGATTTAACAGACGTTAGCTTATGAGAGAAAAGTTTGCAATGCTTTAATCACAATTGTTTGATTTATAATAATTATACTGCAAAACCTAAAATATCAGTATATAATATCAGTATCAATAATCAGTAAACTTTTATAGTCATGACATTAAAGCAATTTTGAATCTGGAAATGAGAAAGACGTGTGTGTGTGTGTGTGTATTGAGTCGGTGAGAAACCTCAGTCATGAGTCACTCTGGGAGTTTATGGCTCATACTCTTTTCAACAAGCTGTCTTCTGTCTCGATGTAACACTCATCTCTCTGCATCAGTCCTTCTTTTCCTCTGCTTTCTATTCATTTGTAGCTCAGTCCCCCTTATTAAATCTCTCTCTCCTCTCTCACTGAGTCTCTTTCTCTGTCTCTCTCTCTGGTCCCTGCTGGCAGTGAGTTCTAATGAGAAAACACAGGGGACCAACAGAATAATTAGGTTAACGTAGATTTGCATGGCCCCCTTCTCTCTCTCTCTCTCTATTTCTCTCTCTCTCTCTCTCACACACACACACACACACACACACACACACACACACACACACACATGCACATGTCTGCGTGCACACACAAACACACTTCGTAAATATGATTATTGCTGGGACACTTCAAGTCTGTGTTTGTGTGTGTCTGCGTTTGTGTGTGCATGCTCCACACATATGCATCTCAACGTGCAGATTTGTGTCTTTGTGTGTGTGTGCGTCACAACAAGCTACCCTGCAACATATCACATATACACACAAACACACACACATACACACACAAGTTTTCTCTCTCTCTCTCTTTCTCTCTCCAGGGACTAACAGATAGCACCCATTACTGTCAGGCTCATCTGCCTCTAATTGGCTGTGATCAGAGCCCGTCGCCCCCGGAGGGAGGGGCCTCAGATTCAATTAAACTGTGTGATTGGTCCCTTTAAATATTTAATGTCCAGGACTAAAAACAGCCAGGGCAACACTTCCTGGAATCAAACTCACTTTGACCGATGTCGACAGAGTGTGTGTTTGCGCATTTAGTCTATTTGTATCCATGCATGGACAGTATACATTTGTCTTCCTGGATCAGAGTGTGTGTGTGTGTGTGTGTGTGACTGTATATGTGTGTGTTACCTTCATTCATTTTATTTTGGTTAGTCCTTATGTGTGCATGGATGTGCACACACATACAGTGTGTTTGTGTGCTGATTGAATCTATGTTTTGTGAAATACACAAATCTCTCTCTTATGTATGTGCTGTGCCTTAAATGTTTGTGTGTGTGTGTGTGTGTATATGTGAATATATGCATGGACAGTTGGCAGTTATATTCTGCTGCGTGTATACATACTGTAAGTGTGTTTGTGTGGTATGTTTTTTTGTGTGTTTGGGCCGTGTGTGTGTGTGTGTGTGTGTGTGTGGGTGGGTGTGTGTGTCCCAGTTAATCCGGCAGGCTCAGGGGAGAGTGACTGGAGCCATCAGAGGCTTTTCTCCTCATCCAGGCAGTGCTACAACAAACACACACACACACACACACACACACACACAGATTGCTATGGACCGACTATCAGCAAGACAAGAAAAAGTGAGAGAGAGGCTTCACTCTCAATGCTACTTAATGAAACATCTTAATTCTAAAAAAAAATCCAGAGTGGGACACATACACATGTACACACACTCACACACACTTAACAGAGAGAGAGGGAGAGAGAGGAAGGGAGACTAGACAAAACAGAGTGCTCTGAGGAGACAGAAAAGAAACAAACAGAGAATAAGCAAAGTTGATTAACCAAACATGTTATTTTGAAATGCTGGCTGTGCTCACCTGATTTAGACTGACAATGTAAAAGATGACAAAAACATATAAGGAGAGGAAGAGTGAGTAGGAGGAAGACAGAGAGAGAGAGAAAGACTACAGCAAGGAGAGAGTAGGAGGGAAAGAATAAAGGAAGGATGAAGGAGGAGTAGGTGGATATAATATAGACACGACTGTAGAGCACAGGAATATACAGAAGAGACCAGGTGACAGTAAAGGCCTTTGCACACCAAGTCCTTATTTGTTAAGCTGTGGCACGTTTAAAAATAAGCACCACCTCGTGTCGTGTGGGTCACGTTCACACCCCGAATCTGAAACTTTCATCCGTCATTAAAGTTTTCAGAACGGGGTCGATTTTTCTGCATTCATCAAAAAGGGAACAGAGGATGAGGATAGCTCACAGACAGAGAGGGAGGACAGCTCAGCCTCTTCAGGAAGCCACGGTGCCAAATGCACGACGCGAGCAGAGAGTGTGCGACAGCCTCGGGAGGTACCTCCAGTGGAGAGGAGCAAGGCAGGAAATGAGAGAGGAGGGAGAGAGACGGAGCGACGGCGGCGTCAGGCCTCGCAGGAGCAGACAGCTCCTTTATCAGCAGGTGAAACTCTCTTCGGTCTTGACGCCTTCTCAGGATTGGATGGACCCAATATTTTCATTTTCTGCATTCAAGAAGTGAGAGGATCACGAAATCCTCCTCATTGCTTGATGACTTCATTTTGTCCTGTACTGTGAACTTTTTCCAACAAATCAAACACATCAGACGTTTGTTTCCTAATAAACCATAAAAAGTTAGTGATGACTCATGACTCACTTGGGGATGTGTACTAATTTAACATCCAATCAAATGCTTTCTCTCTTCTGATGCTACCTTAGCAGTGTGCTTCCTGTTTGAATGCATATGGCCAGGCCTCACTGCTTACTGTATAAAAGCACAACTTTAGAACTTTATTCAGTGATTTTAATGACTCTGGATTTTATTTTATTCACAATATATTTGCTGCTGTCCTTCAGCTGCTCAGCTTCAACTCTCTGTAATATATACAGTTTCCTTATGGACTGATAGCTTCAGCCTAACCACTTGTTTAAGTAGCTAACTGCTAATTAACTAACTGAAGCTGCCTTTAGCAGGCAACAGAACCTGGCTGAGCAACCAGACCAGCCTGGGTTGACACCAAGTGGCAACCTCCAGTGCTAGAAAATGAAGCCAATGTAGAAGTGCTAAAAACTGTAATTCCATAAGTGGCCACTTGAGACAGGATACAGAAGTGAGTCAGTCTCCATAAGTGCCCACAATAAAATGTCCAGCTTCACAGCAGAAAGAATGTTTACAGCCTGGTTCAGACAACAATTTTGGTCTCTTTAGATACATTTTTGTAACTCACCAGTTCATTTGATATTAAGGCTTGAAGTTGTGCATAATTAACAGCCTGACCGCTTGATTGACAGGTAGGTGCTGTTACTGATGGTCTCAATGAAGTACGTCTTTGCTGATATTTAAATTAGACGGGAGGCGGAATAAGCAGTACATCCAACATGGCGCTGGCCAACCAGCCTCTGAGACCAACAGTGAATAATTTAATGTGGACTGTCCTGATGGAAAGACTGCTAAGTCTTTGCTTGGTCAGCCATGTAACTCAACTGACTCAGTCCCAGGATCCAAACGTGGCCATTACTTGTTTCAGAGGTTGTGTTTGGTCCTGGGTCTGGCCATGTCCACTGGAAGGTCAGCACTGACACTAGCTCATAGCCCTATCTGCACTGCATAGTGGTGGAGTAATGCACACTTGGCTACTGTAAACACCAATCAATGTCCACACCAAGTCCCTCTCTATCTAGAGGAAACGTAAAAATGAAGAAGCAACTTTCTATTTCATTGGTGCTCAAAGAAAAACAGAACAAACATGGATGAACAGATGAATGACTGGATGGAGAAATGTTGGAAGACTGGACTATCTTAGAACAAACACTGCCCCGGTATATCTTTACAACACAGTATCACTTCATCATAGATGATCCATTAAGACAGTAGCACAGAATTTTTTTTTTCAGTCATGTCATGGTTAGATCAGCAGAAATGGAGTGAGCTCCATTTATTGGTAATGGAAGAAAGAAGGTAGATGGATGATTCAGCATAATATCAGACCACCATTCATTTCCTGTTGGCAACCAACCTTCAGCGTTGGTTTCTATTAACCATGATCATCATCCAACCACTTGGTTAACCCTTTATAGAGAGAAAGCCACGTCATTCTGCTCCTTCATTGAGAGATGTGGGGCACCATTTTTAAAGCCTGTGGAAGTGACCATATATGGTTCCTCGTCCGATAAAGGGTTAACCTCGACCAAGTTATGGGCATTATTGTAACTATGATATCAAAGGCCGCCTAGTCTTAATCAATTGTGAATTAAAAATACAGATAATACATGCCTTTGTTATTACAATATGTTTTTTTGACAAAGGTAGTCTAGCTAATCTAATTACAGAGATGACAGTTATGCATGTTGATTAATTTCCACCATAAATGAGTGGCTTTTCTACATGTATTACAGTTAAACTTAACTAGTGCAACGCATGCAGTATACATGTATTACATCTCAGCACCAATGATCAGATCATCTCGTCAGTCTTTTGTTGAATCCACAGTGTGTCTACATGACATCATCAGTCATTTTGTTTTTATGGTTCAAGGTATCATAAAATGATGATGTCATTCTCTCTCACAGGAGAAGTGAAGTGAGTGTAGGAACCTTCATAAATAATTCTCCCGTCCTGCTGTGAGGCAGACAGATTTTTAGATCAACTACAACTCCCAGGAGGAGGTCTGAGATGTTTGATAGAGATCTATAACTGGTCTACTCTGGGTCTAATATTGACCTGCATGTGTATTATTATAGTAACACATGCAGTGCAGTGTCAGAGTGCAGGTTCATATTTGTGAACGAGAAGAATTTGTTTGATTTGACAGCTTGTTCATGCAAAGCTTTCCAACTGGATTCTTGAAGTGTTTGCCTTAAGGCTTCAATTGGATGAGTTTTAAGCTGATTTTAGGGCAGGAAATTGTGTGTGTGAGAGAGAGACCTGGGTAAAATGGCAGCAGAGGGTTACATAAGAACATGCACACGTACATGTACAGCACTAACATATAGAACTACAGAACAGATCTGAGCTGCATGAAAGAAACCTGACTATTTAGAACAATGATGTGCTGTTTCATCAGCAGAAGGAATTTTGATTATATTGCAATAAACTCCATCCACTGATGATTTGTGGTTGCAAACCCTGAAATCAAAACACAATCCACTGTCCAGAAGAAGGCCAAGAAAACTGAGTGAGAGCTCTGTTAGAATACGACCAGTGTGTGGGACTTTGTGGTATAGTCGCTGATTGCAGGCCTCATCCTCTTCTTTCTAGTGTAAGAAACTGCAAAATACATGGAAGTGCCTCATCCAGGCCAGTTTAGTTTAGTTTGCCATAGAAACATGGCAGTTCAATAGAGTTATGGATATTATATTCTGTAATAAAGCCTCCTAAATCTGCCATGCTGGAGCTGTAATTGATATCAACTACTATTTTCAAGATCAAGAATAAACCTCAAGTTCATCTTTTAAATGGTAGCTTCTGTGAGGCTTGTGAAGCATCTGTTCAGGAAGTGCCACATTTTACTAACTAGCTTAGCATCAAACAGTCCAACTGTACAGGAAGTGATCACTTGTCGCTGCTGAAAAGAGCAGCAGAGTGTTACAAGACAACAGATGGACAATCAACGACAAACACCACTGAAAGCAAATTAAAGCGGAGGCAGGTCAGAAAATGACTAAAATATGATTATAAAACTATAAATAAAGGTTTTTGTCTGCAGCTGCTCTAAAGGTGGCACATGTAAAATAAAGCCTTAACACAGTCAATAGAGAAGTGCTTTAACAACACCGGTTTCTCTCCTGTCATGTTAATACAGCGGAGTGGAGTTTGAATGGAAACAGAAGGAGAGTGACAAAAAGAGCGTTTTGCTGCCCAGATAGAGCTTTGCATCAGGAAGCCAGAAAAAAAAAAAAAAAAAAAACGTCAGTAAGAGAGAGCGAGAGACGGAGATAGAGCGGCATAGAAGAAGGAATAAAAGAGGCAAAGCGGCGCCTGTGTGCAAATGTGTGATAAAGCGACGGGTTGGGAGGGTAGAGAGATACAGGGAGACATAGAGAGGGAGACAGGGACAGACAAGAGAGAGAGACAAAGAGAGATAGAGGAACATAGACGGCGGATAGACGACTGAAGGCAGGTTTCAGTTGGTCTGAACTCCATTTTCTCGCTGCGTTGCGTTGTGATGTGTGAGCAGAGATTAGCTTTATGAAACAACCTCTGTTGACTCAATTTATTGAATTTTACTGTTATGAATACCAATAAAGAATATGATATTTACTCTGCAAACAGCAGAGTGTGTTGCCAGTGTGTGTGTGTGTGAGTGAGTGAATCAGTATCTGTGTCATTTATTAGGTTTGTGTGACTATAACGCACACTCACACACAGTACATTGTGATCATGTAGAAACAATTATTACTGCATTATTAACATGTGTCCGTGCATGACACATGTTTGCATTTACACTCATCGTTTGCCGATACACACATTCATACGCAGGCAAACATTATTTTTGTGCATTATCTGCTTGTATGTCTGTCTGTCTGTATGCATGCATGCGTGTGTGTGTGTGTGTGTGTGTGTGTGTGTGTGTGTATACATGTGGTAATGCGCTGCTGCTCGGTCGTTTAGCTTGTTGACACTTTGGGGTCAGAGCCATGCAGGGTGAATGGTGTTGGCTGACAGCGTGGAACCTCTTCATTATCCAGCCATAATGTTCTCATCGCCGTCGGCTCCCCGGCCCCCTACCCTCCCACGTCCCCTCGCTGCCACCAACCCCACACACACACACACACCGCCACCACCGCCACCCTCCATCATTCTTCTTCTTCTGCCCTTTCCCTATCCATCCCGCCCCTCCTCACCTGGCTATTTCCCCCCCGTGCTGCTATTCATCGCTGTCGATTCATCCTCCAGCCCGCTCCGTGTCTTTTTTTATTCTCTCTTTCTGTCTCTCTTTCTGTGTCCATGTATCTGTTTCTTCTCTGACCCCATTCCACCCAAGTTATGACTTTTCCTGGGTTTCATGCTTTCCCCCTCACATCATTTTTACCTTCATTTGTCAGTTTGCTTTGATTTATTGGCTCTTACTGCTGTAACTTTTTGACAGAAACTATATTGCCAAAACAAAACAGCCTCGCAAAAGTATAAAACAACATATTTTATGCATTCAAACCCTCTCAGTGTGATAAATTATAGTATTTGGATACAAGCAGTATAAAATTAGCATGTAAGCGGTAGTATTTATAAAGTGTTCATTAACCCCCTGGACCCTCTAGTCCTACACTTTGTATTTTACATCATGTATTTGTCATCAATAACCAGAACTGGAAATATTAATCATAACATTGAGATCATTTTTTTCTGTGGGCTTCTTCTCAACAAATATCTCCACCATGTTCATCCTTGTCTTTACAATCTGATGGATTACTTGTGAGGTTGAAACTGACTTCATTTTTTTTTAAACAATCACATCACATCATACTGACCCTACCTGGCCATCAGGTGGCTGATGCAGTGTTTTCTGGGGTGAAGTGCGCTGAAGAGTCGGTAAGTGGGACTGGCTAGGTCACGCTGACCTCATATGAGTTACCTATGACAAAGTTTTTTTCCTTGAACATGTTACATAATTACCCTCAGTAAACAGCAGGATCTACTCAGCTCCTCCTGCCAGAGATGGACGCTGTTTTTCCGGGGAAGTGCTACTGAAAAGTCAGCAGGAAGCACTGACCAGCTCATTGTGACTTTTCCACGTCGGCTGTTAATTAACCTTTTTTTTTTCAGAAGTTGCCAAAAGCACTTCCTACTACCACTTCACTGTTGAAGTGTGTGATGTTTCTATTTTACTTTGAGCCCAGTGTCATCCAGTGAATGATCTATTGTGTTGTCAGAATATTGACTCACATATTTATTATTGAAAAGTGACCTAAAGTTATTTTCTCTTCTTGTTTGCGGGCTGAAATATTTTTTTCAGTTTTAGTGCTATTTTTTAAAAATGTATTGAATCAAACTCATATTTGGTGTTGAATTATAGAGGAAGTTGTGTTCTTTTTTTTTTTTTTTTTTAAATCAAATCAGTCAATTTGTTTCTGTTTTTGAGATCACTCTGTTTGTTGACTGAAAAAATGTTCATTAAGTGATGCTTCTCAGTGAACTGCAGCAACATTTGAGCATTCTCCTGGAGTCTAGAGGGTTAACAGGACTGAAGACTACACACTTCTAACAACAGTTCTGTTCTGTCCATACCAGATACACAGTGTTGATAGCAACAAATAATTTACAGATGATGTTGCTTTTCCCAGAGCCAAAAAAAGCAAAAGCAAAAAAAGTCAAGTTTGTTTCATTCAGTTCACTTTTATTTATATAGCACCAAATCAAAACAGAAGTTATCTCACAACACTTTCCATACAGAGCAGGTCTAGACTGTACTCTTTATAATATTTACAGAGACTCAACAAGTCCATCAGGAGTAAGCACTTGGTTGTTGGTTGTTGAATGGTTGTTTGTCTCTATCTGTCCTGTGATGAACTGGTGACTTGTCCAGGGTGTACCCTGCCTCTTACTCAAAGTCAGCTGAGATAGGCGCCCGGCCCCACCATGACCCTGATGAGGATGAGTGGTTACAGATCAATCACATAAATAAATAAATCACAATCGCTGAATCTAGGTGTAGCCATTCTCCATGAGAACCTGCAAGAGGGAGAGAAGAAGAGAAGAGCTCAGTGCATCATGGGAAGTCCCCCAGCAGTCTAGTTCTATGGCAGCATAACTAAATGATGACCTGAGTCAGCCCTAACTATAAGTGCTATCAAAAAGGAAAGTCTTAGGTCTTCTCTTGAAGGTGTTGACCGTGTCTGCCTCCAGAACCAGAACTGGGAGTTTGTTCCACAGAAGAGGAGTCTGACAGCTGAATGTTCCCATTTTGCTTTTGCAGACTTTCTGCCACTGGGAGGTAGAGGTAGAGGTCTTCATGAGTCCACTCCGTTATGAGGTGCTGAAACGGACCTGAGACCTGTCGGAGAAGCAGAGTGTACCCAGTATCGGATCTGATCACTTGTTCCATCATCATCACCATGGGAGAAAATAAGATAAATAAAAGAGTCAAAGATTTGCTATTAAATGACAATTATTTTTCTGAATTTGATTCACAGACATTAAATTGGTTTGGAAATGATTATTTTCTGTCTGTCAGCCAGTCAGTTCCAGAATGTTTTATAGGAGGTGAAAATAAGAATTTATTTATTATTTCTATAATTGATTCTAACATTTAGAACATCTAGTGGAAGGTACTTTCTGTGTCTCCAAAACACACTGTGTGCTCTGTGCTGCAGATGGGCAAAGAGAGTTTCAAGGTCAGGAAAACACCAAGAGCTGCTTGCTCTGGTTGTTGCTGTCCATCATCATAATATGCCTGATTCAACTGAATAGAACCATAAAAGTCCAAAGATTTTGGATCGGTTTATTTGGGTCTTTATTATATATGTTAATAAATGCATTCAAAACCAAATAAGAGACAGATCAGACCTTGGACTGACTGTTTGCATTGTGTTGGGACTAATTATCACAGAATGACATGAGTTCTACACAGGTTCATTAACATCTTTAGTCACTTTTAACAAACAAAATTCTGCTTTATCCGAATATTTAATCCTTTCATACCTTTTATCTTTTATCAGACAAATGTGCTGTTTAAAGTTAAAGTCTGTGTAAAGTCAGAACAAATATATGTTCTAAGTTTGTCAGACCAAAGAAGAAAGTGTTATTAACCTTCCAGCCAAATTGGAATGATTAAAAATATCAACAGGTTTATGAAATTAGGTGTTGAAATCAGGTAAAAATGAATTCTCAGCTCCAGGACTGTGGGAGTTTGTCCACTAAATGTCCTGAAGCCACGCCCACTCCTGTGGGAGCAGTCAGGCAGCCATTTTGAAGCGACTGAAACATGTCAGATGAGTTCGGAAAATGACATGACTAACACTGAAAGTCTGAGTGAGATGAATTCATCTCCGTCTCTCTGCTAGGAGTGCAGGGGTATGCTCAGGGTGGCCTCAGTGTGTCATCGAGCCACCCTTTAAGGGCCGCCCACAAAATCCTGAACTGAAAACTGGAGAAACATTTCAGTAATATATCCTTCAAAGTCTTTTCACATGTTTTCAGGAACTATTTTCAACATATTTAATGTGTTTTGAAAGAAATCTCAGAATTGCTTATATGGATCTGTTCCTGCCTTAAACACATCAGCGATTAAAAAGTAACTAATACTCTGAGTAGTTTTTAATATATTTTTTACTTGTAGTTGAGTAGTATCTCAGTACTGTAATGACTTTTTCACCACAGCTAACATGTACAGTAACAGAGAATGCTCATCCCTCTTGTGTCTGTCTCTCTTTCAGGTCTTTATCCTCCTTCACCCTCAGCCCTTCACTTTGATGTGGCCCTCCGCTGCAGCCTGCACAGAGTCTCTCCCCTCACCTTTACCTGTCTCTTCTCCTTTCAAACATTCCTCCTCTCCTCTCCTCTCCTCTCCTCTCCTCTCCTCAGCTCTGAGCCCTATTTTCTCTTGCCTCTCTGCTTCTCATTCCTCTTTTGACTGCCAACTTGCCTCACTCTCTGCTGCTTCTTTCTTCGACCCTCCACTCCTCTCCCAGTCACTCAATACTTTCAATTTACTCTCCTCCTCTCTAATCTGCCACTCCATTCATCCCATGCTCCCCTTCATTATCTCCTCCTATCGTCCTCCGCCTTCTGTCCTCCTCTTGCTGTCGGCTTGTCTGAAGGATGGATTCAAGGATCCTCTTTCTCCTCTTTCTCCATCCACTCAATAGCTCATATACTCATATACCCTATGCTCCCACTGTTGAATGTGTGTGTGTGTGGGCTGTTTGCGCTCATCTTGATACATGGGTGTTTTTCTGTAGTTTGATGCCTTTGCATGATTCAAACACACTGGTATGAATGCACACGGAAAGGTTAAGGCATTTGAGATAATAACGTCTAAAATGATTTTTTTCGTGAAAACACCTTTTATGTTACAGAGAACAGACAAACTTCACTTTACTGAACTTGTGTTGAACTGGGGACATTTCTATTTAATTACAATTTAATTCCACCTTTGGAAATGTTTTGATAAGCATCCGCTCACATTTGCAGAAACAAGTGACAAGGCAAGTGGTTATTTTTTTTTTTTTATATGAGATAAATAATCAACTTCTTAAGAGCAGAAAGCTGAGCAGAGTTCAGCTTCTTGTAAAATAGCAGGAAAACATGATCGTTTCTCTTATATTGCATAAAACATAATTTCCTCAAATCTGAGAGCATAGCTGATGTGAAGTGTAAACCATAATGTCACCTGTTGGTTAAGCGCTGTGAAATTTGAGTTTGGTTTTATAGACGTCGCCTTCTTTGTTTTGTTGTTGGAGCCAGAAGTGACCATATTTGGACATCCTGTGAGGTCGGCACACTTGGCTTTGACTTTTAAGCAGGAAAAAATGGCGGCCTGTGTGTTTGTAAATGTTCTCATATTCAAGCAGTAACTGAAAATGTTTGAGAATTTGCAAGGGAGTGGCTGGAAGAACCTGGATTCATATTTGATCAGCACTGTCTAGTTTAACAGATCTGAGTTTCACGTGTTGAGCTGGACGGACTTACTGAGAACGACTTGTCAATCACAAGGTAGCCACACCCTGATGCAGACCATGCTTTATCATCTATTTTACTCTAAACTGAGTCTGGCATTATCTATGTGGAAGAAGATCGAGACCATGAAGTCATGAGGTCATAAATTATGTGAGAATTCGGGTCATTTTTCCATTACAGTCAATACAAATGCACTTTTTTTTGAGCCCGTGGAGTTGCCCCCTGCTGGACCTGAGAAAGAATGCAGGTTTTTATATAATAAATTGCACTGCCACAAAAACCCCTAAATTGTAATGTTCCTGATTTGATTCCATCTGGGCACATTTTCACCCTGAAAGGAAAGGTATTTTTTAACATGGAACTTATTTCCCCATGATTCTCTGTCAAAGTGGCTAATGAGTACTACAACTTTTGAATTTGATCAAGTATTAAATGAGAGTGCTGCAGCCTGTAGCCACAAAATGTAAGACTTTTGGGTAATTGCTCAGATTATGTCCATTAAAAGTACTTATTTTTGCCCCTGACTTATTATAGAAACACCCTACAGAGAATTAAACTATTGCGTACCTTTCACAGTGTGTGTAGTTCTGCAGTTCTTTCTGGCCAGAGAAATCAGAAAAGAGACCTTTCCCATCAGGACTGAAACACAAGCCTCTCATCATCAACCTTCAATGAATGCCAGCTGTCTTTGGGTTTTTGTGCAGGCACAGTTGGCATCATCCATTGTCAGCCAATCACATCCTTCTGTTACTCAACCGACCCTGCAACATCTTGTTGATCTCCTTAATTATTTGTCTTCAGAGAATTAAACACCTTCCCGTGGCGAGTGTCCATTGTAAAGCTGTGATAACAGCCCTGCGGTGTCCTGATAGAGAAGAATAATGGACTTGGTTGCAGCGAGATCTGATCTTCAAATTGGCTTTTTAATTTCTTGGTGTTTAACAAGTGTAATTGTTATAATTACTAAAGCCATTCAGTATTTAAATCCCTTCCAATCACAATTTCCAGTGATTTTCACTGCTGGAGTCTGAGATGAACTGTGTGATTTCTACATCCTCTTCACAGTCACAGGATACAGGAACAAATACCACACAAAATGAGCTGTATTTTGCTTTCTGTTGGTTAGAGGTGGATATCTTCACACACTTTGAAATCTGACACATCCGCTCCTACACATTGGCAGGTTACACATAAAATAACAGAGGGAGACATGATGAAATATTTTAGAAGGAAGCAGCCCTCGTACAGCTGTGGAATGTAGCAGATATAGTGATCAGTATTTGCTTCGATTTTTACAGCCCTAACCCAAACTGAACCTGGTATGATGTACAGTTACTGTGTTTTGACTGGTTGTCCATTCATTGACATGTAGACGTCCAGTCCAGGCTGAGAGACATTTTATAATACAGTGTTGTTACATATGCACAAATGGAAATGTAGTCTCATAACATTTAACAATTTAATCACTTTGAATTCAGCCAAATCAGAGAGATGTCAGAGTCGAGGAACATTACAGTTTTTTTGGGTACATTTAAAATTGTGTTTGTTTTCTATACACAGGACCAAAAAATCTGACTTGATCCACAGAGATCCAGCAGATGAATGTCCAGCATGCTCCCACTAATTTGTGGGAAGCCAGTGAGGGATTCCATGTGGTAGAATTGAGAGAATTTTTTGGATGAAAAGCATTTTATTTCATGATAAAAACCAGGATTATACACATGAAGTTCAGTTTACTGATCAGGGGGAATAGTTGTTTTTACAAAGTCCCCTATGAGTCGGGAGGACCTGCCTCAAATTGGAACACCCTGTGCACACTTCTGATTGTAAAAGCAGACAAAACTATTCATATACATCGTCTACTTACTCATGGTAGAGGCACAAAAAAATGACATAATCTCAGCAAGTTAACAAAATCTCTGATCTCTGATTAAAGTCAAGTGTTGCAATTAAAAATCATTACAGAGGCTTAACATTTGACAGAACTCTTGGGGACTCACTACATACTTCGTGTAAGGTTGTCTAGTCTTTTGGGGCTGGCTATGAAACATACTGGCCCTGCACTTGGCCTGTCACAGAGTGTCAAATGTCTCCAGCAGTCTCTGGCAGTTACACACTGCTGTATTCTGTAAGTCATAATAATGTATTGATTGACAACATGTAGCAAATCAAATTCATAATCTCATGTCATATACTGTTATTCCCTGTACTGTTCTGTGCAAATTAGGTGACAGTCCTATTTTACGAATTACAAATAGATCATATTGATAAATGCCAAGTTCCATATCATATAATGTAATAAGACTGAGGATCTAAATAAAAAATCCCCCAAGACTATTTGACACTGTGCCACCTCAGGTAAGCTCAGCAGCTTATATTCTCAAAGCACTTTCATTTTTTAATATCCAGTTTCTGTGTGGAGAGCAGAACATGTATTGTTTTTGTGTGTACGCATCATTCATACCTCTGGGCCTCAGGTGCTCTCAGCTGCTGAAGCTTTTTTTCATAAACACTGCTGTAAATGCTGCTTTTGTTTATATGAAAATGGAAATCTGAAAAGAAAAAAGATCAGCTCACGTGCACGGGAGGATCAAATATAAAGCAAAATGCTAATAGCAGTAGCAGTATGTATGACACTATTAAAAGTGAAACAGTTGTTCACGATTCATACACAAACATCTGTCACACTGTCACAGCATCGTCTCAGTCTCATGATCATACCTGCAGACAAGCCTTTCATAATTAACACAGCAGAACCACGTCATGTATTACTACATATGAAATAGATAATACATTACATAACCTACTGAACACATACATTGCCATGGATACACATCATATGTATACACACAGTATTTATAGTCGGTTTTATTTTTATAGCTCAACATCACAAATCACAATTTTGCCTCAAGGGACTTCACAGTGTGTACAGCATCAACTCCTTCTGTCATCAGAAGACACACACACACAAAACTCAATCAAACATTTTAACGTGGAGAAAATGGAGGAAACATCATGGAGAGCAGCAGAGGAGTGATCCAAAATGTGATAAAAATGAGGGCTGAGGGGCTGAAAACTAAATCAAACAACAAAGACTTGGCTCATCAGTGGACCTGAGGCGGGCCAAATGATCTGGGTGCTCATGTCGACTGTAACAACGCTTACCTGTCAATCAAAGTGGCCACGTTGTTAATTCTGCACAATTTTAAGTCTTAATATAATCTGAACAGGTGAGTTGTATATAAATTTACCCTCAGTACAGTTGTCATGAACGGGGAAATTAGCTTTAGAGACCAAAACTGTTTTTTGTACCAGGCTGTAAACATGTTTATTTCTGATGTGAAGTTGGACATTTTAACATGGGGACTTATGGAGACTGACTCATTTGGGAGCCAGCTGTTCAAGGAACTGCTGTTTTTTTTTGTTGTTGTTGTTGTGTTTTTCTGCATAGTCACAGAGAGTCATTCACAGCTCACTTTATCATGGAGCATCAGGTGTGTATCATCATGTCACTTTTATTCTTGCAAAATATATCATGCTCTTTGCTTGATATATGCTATTTTATGAAGTCTGCATATCCATTGACGGAAGTGTCAATGTTAGCATGATCCAGAGTCACCATGATTATATATATATATATATATATATATATATATATATATAGCAGACATTGAGGTGAGATGATCAATATCACACTCTTTTTAATTTCTGACCATCTCCTTCCTAGTATGACAGAGAAACTATGGCTGTGAAAAACATGACAAATGTGAAATAACCTGTCTAGAGTTAGTGTTTAATTTGTTCTGAAATATGTTGGTTCAACATGGCGGACCTCATGGAAGAGGACCTGCAGCGTCTGTAGATATAAGTTCCAAGGTCAAAAAAAAATGACATAAACATAGCTTATTTTAAAAACCGAGTTATTTTGTAAATTACTATGATCAGTATGAAAATTTGGAGCTTTACAAACATATTGACTCAAAATGTTTCCTCATTTCATCAATAAAAAAAAAAAAAAACGACTACATGTATTTCAAATCTGTGCTCGCTGTTTCGAGTATATAAAATAATTATAGCATATAAAGGTACATTTTAGGAGAAATTGTTGCCTGTTGCATGTTTAGTTATAACTGAAAAATCTCAGCAATCATAATTTCTATACATTCTCGAACACAGCACTGACTGATATATGAAAAGTATCTCAGTATTGGCCAGCTTGATATCGGTGGAACACTGCAATGGGGGCTCAGAGAGCGGGATGGGAGTGTACTTGTGTGTCCATGCATGCGTGAGTGGACTGTCAGTAGTCACAGCAGTGCCAGTACTTCATATTCATGTCTCTCTCTCCCTCTGTCTCTTCGTCTCTCTTTCTTTCTTTCTTTCTCCCTGTGTCTCTCTCACCTGTTCATTTGTCGCTGCTTGACAGTTCTCATTATTGCCTTGGCACTAGCTCAGCATGTCCTGCCAAAGCAAGACACTGAAATGGAATTTGAGAAAGAGGGAGTGTGTGGGAGATTGTAAATGAAGAAAGGGAGGAAGATGCTGACAGAGAGAGAGAGAGAGAGAGAGAGAGAGAGAGAGAGAAATGAGAATCAGGAAAATAAGGGGAATCAAATGAGAGAAAGGGGAAAAAAAACAGGGAGCTGTGTTAGAAAGCAAGGGATGCTGCAGCATAATTAAAAGTACTTAACTCTCACCAGAATGACAATGAAGAAGCACAAACAACAGTGACAAAGGTATTAACATGGACACGTATACCTCTACACAGACAAACACCCACCCTGACAGCACAGACACCAAACCAACAAGTCCAAGTATCAAGAGGGCCACAATGTACACACCTCAGTCCCATCTGAACATGAACACAACAGCAGACTTCATACTAACTGAAGGTGACAACTCTGAAGAGGCACGACACCCATTTACTTATTTATCATGACGTACTTTTCCTGGGATTTTTTTGTTCTTTTGGTGGCACTCACTTCTCTGTCTGCTCTGCCACGGTGGAGACTTTTTCTTTGTCTCTTTCATTTAGAGATGAAACTAAAAGTCAGAGAATTGTTCTAATGTGGATTTTCACCCCAAAATACCCCCAAAAGTTCTTTCTGTGAGGAGCTTCATGATAAGATAAGGTAAGATCACTATAATTATTATTGTTATTATTATGTTTACTAGCATTATTACTACTATTTATATCTCAACTGTTCAATATCACAACTGTTTACGTATAAAATCCTTATGGAAATTCATTTTTAGGTGACAAACCCACAAATGCCTCCATGGTCGCTGCAGTGATATGTGGCCGTTGTATTTCAAACTCCACCGGCTCTGCTGTGGTCCGGTTCAGAAGTGTCAGAAGAGGGCCTCTGCTCGGTCCCGCACTGAATACACTGCTGTTCTATTTTTGACACTTGACGCGAGCAGCCCGCGTCAATTTACACACAGTACCTCGAGCTGACAGGAAGCCAGACACAGAAACAGCTCAGAGAATCCGGATCTGGATTTTCAAAATAAAATAAACAGCGCAAACTGCCAGTCCTAGAAACAGACAAAAGTGAAACTAATTAACTATGTAGCATATTTATTCATGTAGAAGCATATTTAGAAGCACATAAACCAGGAAAATGACCAAATCTGAGCAGCCGCGACGTGATAGAGACGTGCCCAGTGAGGTTTCGAGGTAAAGGTAACCTTTTGTACAGTCCATGTTTACTGGTCACACATGCCCAATCTAACAACATCTACAGACATTATACGTATCTAGAAAACAATATACGAAGCAACCACGCATATGAAGAGTACCTTCAGGTTAGCATCTGACTTAAAACTCAACTCCTTAACAATTATCATTTTATTTGTGTAGCACCTTTCAATCTTAAAGCGACATTGCTCGGAAATTGGTACTTTTGTCATTTAGCTCCCCCAGAGTGTCATCCCACTGTGGTAAATATGTTCAGCTGTACTCGAGTATTTGTTCTGATTACATTACTTCTGATCAAAAAGTAGCGAGTCGACAACTTTACTTGCTTAGCAAACATCAACGAGGTCAACAACACAAGACATAGCAGACAGCTAATATTACTGACTTGTCCAACAGCACAAAGTCTTTTGATTTTCAAGTTACACAGTTTGCAGATTTACCATGCAAGCCCGCGCTCTCCTGTATGACATACTGAGATGTCTTTATTCAAACATATGAAACAGTCTGTATTTCAACATGAACAGCAGCACTAACAGCAGGGCCGGCTCAGACGCAGTGACAGCACAATGAGTTATGAAACCAAAAAAAACTGACTCAAACAAAAGATTTCTATAGTAGCATCAAGCCCATACAGCTGGGACCAGACCCAGTATTCACTTTGACGGCGCACTGTGTGTGTGTGTGTGTGTGTGTATTTGCTGAGTAAAGCAGAGGCTAGCTGTCAAAGTCTGAAAGCTGTCAGTTATTTCCTGTGTGAGAACACACCGTACACTCACTGTGCACACACACACACACACACACACACACACACACGTACATGCATACACATACACATATGCATGACGGGTATGCATTTACAGGGAGCTTAAGTGTATTCTCAGCTCCTGCTCTACACACACACACACACACACACACACTTGAAGGGGCTGTATTGATTATGATGAGTCCTTCATCCTTTCAGGTTATTAAATTATTGATCAGAGACAAAGACTTTTAATGGAATCCAAATGTCATGGTGTGTGTATGTGTGTGTGTTAATGTGAAGCTCTGTCAGTGCGCATGTGTGCACATATGGAGTGTTTTTGGTGTACGTACACGTGTGTGTATGTGTGTGTGTTTGTACGTCAACAGAGCTGAGAACACAGTTAAGCTCCCTCCTCCATCTCTGTGTTTACACTGTCTTTACTCCATCATCTCTATCTTGACTGATGCACACACACACAAACCACACACACAATAACATGAATATACACAAGTGTGTGAAAATATAACAGGATTGGGCAGCAGGGGAGCTGATCATTAACCCTTTTTTCTTGGTTCTTTCATTCTTTGGCAGTGTTCCTCTTATTCTTGTGCTCTCTCTCTCTCTCCCACGCACACGCACACACACACACACACACACACACACACACACACACCTATTGTCCCCCTGTCTTATCTCTCGCTGAGCTTCTCTCTTGTCTTGTCTGTTGTCCTGCTGGTTTCCCTATTGGCCAGGCCTTTTCACTATCACATCAAAACAACCCTGAGACGGCGATGCCAGTTCACAGTCCAGGTAAAAAAAAATTAAAAAACAGCTTACATCAGGCCAGCTGAACAGAATGTAAGAATATAAAAGAACTTTCATCTCACGGGAGACAAAGAAAAAACTGGAGGCTGTAGGATTTCCCAATTTTTATTTTATTTTTTTTTTTAAAGAAAGAAAGTCTACATGGGAAGAGGATGATCATTTATTCACAGCAGACTTTCATAATATTTACCATAATTTTCTTCAGGCGTCCAACCAAGTTAGTTCAGGTGTGGAGGAGGAAGGGGGCCCTCAGGCTATTCTTAGATCAGGCAAGAGGCAAAGATGGCTACACGCTGCTTAATTTGCTAGCTGGGTGGACTCACTTTTCTCTGAGGGGCTGAAAACTAAATCAAATGTGCAATGGAAAAGTCCAAACAGTGCATTTCACTGCATTAATAATTCTTGCAATATGTTTAATTATGTTCTATTTTTGGACTCTGACGTATTTCAGTTTGAGCCTGCAGGTCAGTTAGAAAAAGCAGCGCAGGCTCAGCCATGTTATGATTTACTGTTTTCTTTTCAAAGATTGTAGCGTTATATAAATAAATTGAATTGTTTTAGTAGTTAGTTAGTAGTAGTTAACTGTTAATTCTGAATCAACTGCTAGCCTAGCTCCATCAAAACAGAAACAAATATTCCTGCAGACAAACTAAAGGTGGCATATTTTTGAGGGAGGAATGAATGCTTTATTTTGATTGACTGTGTAATGTGTGTGTGTGTGTGTGTGTGTGTGTGTTGTGAGTACTTCTTCTTACATAAAAGTTGATTATGTATGTGACACATTGAAATAACAGCTGTAGCTTCTCAGTCTGACGCAGCTTAATTTTTCATGAGCTGCTTGATGCAATTACTGAAGGTCTTGATTACAAAATTATATTACATTCAATTTTTGACATGATATGAATGATAGTGACGTGATGCCATCCTCTAGAGAGCAGACATGACTCTCTGTCGGAGTTGTTGGGACTACAGAAAGAGTCCACTCTGGTTGTGCAGCAGTGTTACAGAGTGGAGCAGACAGAGAGAGCAGACTTCGGCCTGTTATGGAGCTGTGGTAGCAGGCAGAGAGTGATGTTCAACCAATGGATCATATTTTTATCTGCTATATTTATTTGATCTTGTTCATAAAAATATGCCTGGACTAACCCAGCCACTAATATATCACTAATATTTACCTGTTGCTCTGTATCTTGCTAACAAGAGAGTAAGAAAAATAGCAATAAATCACAGTGATAGGCCTGTAGATGTTGTGACAGTGTTACGCATCAAAATGAAATAGTTTCATGATGATCAATGATGATGATTAATTGAAAAACAAAACTTCTTCTATATTTTTATGTTTTGCTTTTATTATGTTTCTTTAGGTGTGTCTGTCACTGTGTTATGGCTGCCACTGTCTCACGCTGTTTTGTGTAGTGTTCAGGGTTATGTAAATCCAGGCATGCGGTCACCGCCCCCTGATCGCCCCCCCCCCCAAGCTGAGGAGGCGTGGCCATACGTCACCAGGACTGATCTGGAGACTTAACCTCATTTAAACTTGAGCTGCCCAACTTTCTTGTGTGTTGTGTTTTGAGCTTGCCTCATTGTGTGACTGCTCATAAATGTTAACTATTGTTAACTGGTGTTGTTTGCTACAGGAACAAGTTTAGTTTATTGATTTTGATGTGTTTTTTGTTATTAGAAATTAGATTATATAGTGAGCTTTTTCATAATCGTTTTGGTTTCGTATAGATGGGATATGCTCTGGTTTATAGAGAGTTCTCTTTTCGTTATATTTATTTGCTTATTTGCTATTGGCTTCTTCAGCATCTGCTCGCCCTTTCTTCCCCCATAGTTTACCTTACCTCCTTTTGTTAAATCAATCTGAAATTTCATTGAATAAATATATTTGTTTACACCTTGAACATCTGGTTTTATGTTACTGCCTTTTACCCCTCAAGTCGGGTCACTTACTGTCTTTCATTTGTAGTGTTTGTTGGCTACTAACCAAAGTTTAAGTAGCTACTCGACCTGTCTGTATCTGTCTGTATATATTTATCCATTTAACAGAGAAGTAAATGGCCAATGGGCAAAGTTGATGAATAAAAATATAATTCCCTTTAAATATTCTTTCTTTAGTCTGTATTTCCTAAAATATTGTCGATACTTATGGGAACCTGCCCATTGGTTTATAGATATTGAGTAAAAATGCTTACTTTAGTTCCATTTCACCTTTTTTCATCCTTTAGAGATCATGACTATTCATCACAGATATGTCAGAGATACTTTTTGGGACATGTTCCATCTGGCAAAAGTAAGTTGAATTTTGAGCAGACACTGTGACGCTGTGACAACATCACCAATGACCAAGCCTTGCCCATCACCCTGTAGTGTGTGTGTGTGTGTGTGTGTGGGCAACGGACCAAGTGGCAGATAGCAGAGCAGAGGAAAGTTTAGCACTAAGTTTTGTGTCTGGCAGTAATGTACAGTGTCAGTTAATAAATGCTGCAGCTTCTCAGGACCAAGAAAGTTTTGTAAAATGACGGGGTCGAAGGGTTCAGCATCAGCTCCGGTGTAATCGTGTCCCCTTCAGAAGTTTCATAATCCAGCCTTTGAACTGCAGCGTCTTTGTAAAATAAATCCACAGTGATGAATCCAACACTGTCTTCTCTGATCATTTCTCCATTTTCCTCCAGTGTTGAAAACAGTTATTGTTGTTCTTAGCATGTTGTTAGCCATCTACTGTCAATCCCATAATGCCTTGAGTTGAGTCTGCTGACCAATCAGAAGCAGAGTAGGGTGGGTTTTCACAGGATGTTGACTGGGACAAAAATCTGAAACACAATGCGGTGGAATAACATGAGACTGACCCACATAAAAAATAAAAGAAATGATGTGATGCAGTGATGTTACAGTTCTCCATCGCACCAGTCACTGGTGTTAAAGCTGCACCAATCAACATGTATTCATGAACAACAGATAAGATGAGATATCCTAGGGGTGTTGTTTAGCTCAGTTGGTAGAGCAGCCGCCCTATGTACGAAGCCTCAGTCCATGCCGTGGCGACCCAGGATTTGATTCAGACCTGTGGATCTTTCCTGCATGTCATTCCCCATCTCTCTGTCCCCACATTCCTGTCACTCTTCAGCTGTCTCTATTGAAAATAAAGCTTGAAAAAAAAAATAATAATAATTAAGATGAGATGTGTGTCATTTTAAATGTGTCAAAAACACTTTTACCAACAACTTGGACTTGAGGGGCCATTTTAATGTCTTTCAGCTCGTTGTTTTGGTGTCATGGCTCACAGCTTTAATGTTTTGCTTCATTCTCACTGGAATGACTGGTGCTGCAGATGTTGCTAGGAGGGTTTCTGTAATTCTTCAGATTCATCACGACTCTGGAAAAACTGTAATCAATGTGCTTGGGGAGAAACAGTCCAAAGTTACAAAAATGTCAATAATTTTCAGAGACAAAAAAGTCTAAGCTCTCAAACGCTCTACATTATTTTTTATTAAATTGATGAAATATAAAATCCTGATGTGGCTGCTTTACAGCAGGACATGCTTTCACTTTGTCCTGAACAAAGTCTGTGTTTGCCTGTGAACAGCCTTGTGGAACAGCAGGCTAAGCTGTACTGTAGAGGTTTCCGTGTGGATATAAGCCCAGCGAAATAAACTAAGCTATTGTCATCATCTATTGTTGGAGCTACCTCCATGGACACTGCTGTCTGTCTTTCTGTCTGTCTGTCATCCTTTAGCCAATCAGCTTTTTTCATCTCTCCCCCTTCTGTTTGTTTGGTGCTTCCTCTGTGATGTCAGAGCTTGCCATGCCTCCTAGTGTGCAGTTTGATTCTCAGATGGAAAATGATGCAAGTGAAAGCAAGTAAATAAAATGGTTATATATACATTATCTGCTCTCTATTTCACTTCCCTGTCCGTCCTCCTCTGTTCTGATTGCATACACACTGGGACAGAGCACACTGAGACATAAACCGTGCACCACCCTGTCCACATAGCAAAGTAAAATGGAACACAAAAAAGGGGGGGTGAAAGATAGAGAGGCTCTTAGGTGAATTGTTTTGTTGGATTAATGTTGAGGATAAATAAAGAGAAATCCGACGTGTCGGTGAGCTGTGATGAGCTCCATCACTCCACCGGCTTAATGAAATCACCCAGCTCTTCATATTTCACTCAGCTACACAATCTGATTAAGACCTCTTCCAAATATGGACATACACACACTCATATGTGTGAGCAAGCACAACTGTGTTCATGCATACATGCACATTCACACATCAAATATAGAGACATATGGCTGGAAAGAGGAATGAAGGGGAGGGAGGAAGAGGAGGAGGGAGGAGGCTGAGAGGAAAGGAGCTGAGTGATGGGTTTAGTCTCCCAGGAAAACACATATGGCCCTATCATGCAAACACAACCTTTATACCAGCCCCCTTGTGATCTGTGTCTACCGTGACTGCGTGATGTTACAACCGTGCTGAGAGCGATCACATTGCAGTGTTTTGCTTTTTCAGAGCCAAAAGTGCTGGTGAGCAGTACAAATTTCAGTTTGAGTGCTGTTATTAGCTGCCAGCCAAGCAGAAAATAAGTCATTACTTTTGTTTTTACTATGGCACATCCGTCTGTCGGATTTATTTGCATCACTCTATCTCAAAGTAAGAAAATGTGATTTTGAGACAGGTGGCCTCTGGACACAGACATGTAACCTAAACCACCATGAAAACAAGAGAGTCTGCAGCCAGGGTAACCGCTCTGTGAGGCTGTCCTCATTCATGTGTGTGTGTTTCCAGCATGCTAGCATCCTTACAATTAAATAATAACATGCTAATGTCTAAGTGGAAATGTTAGTGATGTTTAGATTAACTTACATTTGCCAAATAGAAGTCATCAGGGTACATCATACACGATGCAACATAAATGTCTGTACCTGTAAATTTTGTGATAATCCATTTTATATAAAATTATTTCAGTAAATAAGTGACAAATATGACCTGCTGGTGGTGCTAGAGTAAATAGAGTAAATGTCAGGGGATCACCAAAGTGAATGAAACACATCCTTTGTGAATTATGTCCGTACAGAATTTAATGACAGCATATCCAATATTTGTCAAGATATTTCAGTTTGGAATGCTTCACCATAAAACTGACATTGTTGTCTCTAAATATTAGATTGGACTTGGGATCAGCAGATGCTGTGAATCGTATATTTAATGTTATTTTATCTGAATGCATCTGCAGTACTGAAGCCTGGAGGTGAGGCTCTCGATTTACCAATGTATGATCTCACCGTCACCTGTGGTCATGAGCTTTCAGTGAGGATCAAAAGAATGTGATCAAGCAGTCAAAATGAGTTCCCTTCTCAAGGTAGCTGGGCTTGCCCCGTAGAGACAGGGTGAGAAGTTCAAACATCCAGAAAGAGCTCGGAGTAGGACTGCTGTTCCTCCGTGTTGGAAACAGTTAGTCGAGATGGTTCATCATCTGATCAGGATGCCTCCTGGAAACCTTTCTTTGTTGATATTCTGTGCACGTCCAGTGGTGGATGTGGCTGGAAAAAAGAATGTCTGGACTACTTTGCCAGGCTTTTGAGCCTTTTATACCTACAGATGCCACGGGTCTTCTTCCATGTTTCTAAAGCAGCCTAGAACAAACTAAACACTCGCTCTTGATAGGGCCTTTTGAGTTTTTCATGCATTTCACAGTCACCAAGGTGAGTGGAGGGGGTTGCAGTCCACAGCTACAATGCTAAATCTGACTAAATCCTACACACTGATCCTTTAACCCTAATTATATATGATGATAACATAATAGGAAACAATCTCCTTCTGGTTATTCAGACCTGGCTGAAAATGTGATGTATGATAGCTGAAGCTGTTTTGAGTGATCATGTGGTCAAGATCATAAGGAAAAGCATGAATGGGTCATACCTTCTGTACGTTTGACTCAGCCTTTCCTCCAACCAAAAATTTTGACAGCGACAGGAGGGACCTGACCCACTGAGCCTTGGGGCAGGCAGGTTACAACTGCTGTGTCATGACTGTAGTGACACCCAGCCTTTAACAGTAATGCGATTCAATTGTCGCACCTTTTCCTGAGATCGTCATTCATGAAACAAACTAACACCTGTAAAATCTGTACTTTAGGGAATGACTTCCCCATACACGGACACTAGTCAAGTTAGACTGATTAAATGGCCCTTCAACCAATCACAGCCATGGCTAACACACCAGGCCAGGGTAGAGTAAACAGTTGAAGTGCATCAGAAACTGTTCATCTGTCACTCGATGTGATGACAGATGAGGTAATGAAACAGCGTGTAGGTTTTTATACCAAAATACTCCAAATGATTTCTTACCGAATGGAAATGACTGCTATGAATGTCATTTTGTGTGCCTGTATGTGTGTTTGTGTGTGTGTGTGTGTGTAGGTGTTATTCATCCCTGCTCTTTGTCTACTATTATCAATATCTGGATGAGAAATGGCAGAAACGCATGAGGTCAAATCTAAGGTTGTCCTCAACCAAGGATAATGCCTCTCCAACCAATCGATTGGTCAGTGAGAAGGAAAATAAAATGTTCTTATTTAACCCTGCAGCAAGTCTGTCATATTTCTGTTGTATATGATTCCACTTCAGTTAAGACAGCCTGTGACTTCCTAAAAATGTACACTATCATTCATTGTAGTTTTACAGCAGACAGAACAACAATGACCAGTAACAGTCCATGTTATCTGTGTACTCCTCCTTATTTCTGCCATGTTTTCACCCAGTGTCTAAATGCTAAACGTGCTTTTGCTTTTATCAGATGTCTGTGGGATTTTTTGTTTCTCATAAATCTCATCTAAATTCATCTGAATAAACAATTAGTTAATTCAGATTAATGAATTTTTAATGAATTTAAATTGATTTACATTAATTTCAAATCTGTGCCTCACAGCCAGAAAGTTCCTGGTTCAAATCTCGGCTGTGTGGAGTTCTGTGCATGTTCTTTCTGTGTCTGCATGGGTTCTTTCCAGGTACTCCGGCTTCCTCCCACAGGTCAAAGACATGATCTTAACAGGTTAATTGGTGACATTAACTGTGCCTGTGAATGTGAGTGTGAATGGTTGCTTGTCTCTATGTGCCCTGGCTGTCCAGGACGTACCCTGCCTTTCGCCCAAAGTTAGCTGGTGGATGGAGTTAAAATCGGGACAGTGTGGTTTGATTAACAGGGACTCATGACTCACAAACCGAGCAGCTGACTGACAAAATAAGTTTGCAGGGCTTTCAAACAAAAGACACGTGTCACTTCTCAAAGGTCCAGTGTGTAGAATTTAGCTGCAAATCTAATCACTGCATTGCAATCTCCTCACATCACCCTCACCTTCCTAGTGTAAAGGAGAAACAACACTTTAAGGGTCCTGTTTAGAGTCACTATTTAGTTTGTCTGTTGTGGGTTACTGTAGAAACATTGTGCATCAACGTGGCTGCCTCCATGGAAGAGGACCCGCAAAAAGATTCTTATTTTCAGGTGATTATACTTGCATGAAAACATAGTTATGAACATTATATTCCATGTCAGCCTGATTCTGAAATTAAAGTTCCTAAATCTTACACACTGCACCTTTAAATGTGAAGATTTGCAGTTTTTCTCTGTTTCATAATTGCTGCATTGTAATTGTTTGAATAAATTTAAGGATTAACTGCTGTTCAGACAAAATAATGTAAACACAATGTAGTAAAGCATGTATTTAGCATGAATGATTTATTATTATAGAATTGTAAAGACCTTATTAATCAATTACTGTAAAAAGTCATCAAGAGCTTCAGTGATAATGAAAAAACTCATTAGTTACTGCGCTCATATATCTTCAACAGGATTATTACAATTTTGTGACATTAAGGCTTTCCTCACTCGTAATTGATGCATACGCATGAGCTCAGGCTGATATTGCACTGAGGTTGCAGCTTAACAAAACACAAAAGAACAACAGAAGTCAACATCTATGATGCATCTCCAGCACTGGATTCTCTTGTTACACCTGTTCACATCATAGAGCTATTCCACAAACAGAGTGGGAAGAGTGTGTGTTTGGAAACCATACACAGGAATCCTGGAAAATGTTTGTGAACTACAGATGACATACTCATGACCTGTCTGATGCTTTATGCTTCAGACAAAGGGACTGAAGAGGCAAAGGGTGTTTTCCAAATAGATTTTTCACTTCCTGTTTCAGATATAGATTTTCAATGGCGTCTCAATTAGAGACACTTTTCTGTTGCAGCTTCACTTGGTGATTTAGACTGAAAGGACAAGAACATTTTCAAATTAATACCTGCATAACGTAGCTCTAAGATGAAGACAAGTGCTTTCCCGGTGATATTGTTAATTTGAGAGTGTTGGCTCGGCCAGCCAGAAACTCATTACCTGTTTTCAAGTTTAATCCATCCAATCCCGTCTAGCTGCACTGCAGATTCCACAATGCCATTAAAACAACAATAAAACTCATCAAAGAGCGAGCTGGGAGGGAGAGAGAGGTGAAAGCAGGAAGGTGGGGGTGTTTAGGAGACAGTGGATAGAGGAGAATGAGGACGTTGAGATTTTGAAGATTTGAGATTATCTTCAATAAATTAGACTTAAAATATGAAAAACATATTGAAGTTACCTAAACATCTCTCCCAGCAGCTCTTTAAAAAAAAAAAAAAAGACAGGAAAAAAAGCTGGGTAGATATTGACATCCTGAAGCTATACCGACTTCAGAATTAGTCCTGCAGACTTAAGATGAAGAGGCTGAAGTCTGGCTGTCCTATCGCAGTCTACTGTCAGCTACCCTTAATGAGATGCTGTGAGACAGAAAAAGATGGCTCATAATCCATTTCTGACAGGATGCCATCCTCTATGAATGCATGAAAAGACGTCATTCTTTAAAAAAAAATAAAAAATTCAGGTCCTGTCTTTAAATAGTCGGGTGCAGCACAAACTTCAACCACAAAAACCTTCACAATATAATTTAATATAGAAATCATCAATCGATTGCTATACAAAGCCCTTTTCAAAGTTTAAAGCGGGTATTGGCTGGAGTGATGAATGCATCACTGAAGCAGGAAAGAGCTCAAATTTTTCTATTTAACACAAATTACAGGCTAATAAGTCATGGAATAAATATCTGTAAAAATCAACATATTACAGTGGATCATATATGGTAAATGGACTGTACTTATATAGCGCCTTTCTAGAACTGCTGTGGAGCTCCTTTGTTTCCTTTGTGTCTGGAAGATCAGCCATGGTACCCAGAGATGCCAAGGGGAAAGAAGAGCAGATACAAGCGATGTCTCCCTTCTGTCAACATGGGAAAAATGAGATCTCTGGCTAATAAGATGGACGAGCTAACAGTCAGAGGGTATATATGCAGGGTAATGTGTTTCACAGAGACATGGCTATACAGGGGTATCCCAGACTTTAACGCCACCCTCACAGGCTTTGTGACTGTACAGCCAGGAACTAGGAACAGGAACTAAGGAACGTGTCTGTAGCTTGGTCATTGAACTTTTGGCTGTGGGTCTTCGTCCCTTTTATCTGTTCACAAGCTTTGGTGTTCACATTCTGCCCTCAGCCGATGCAGCACAGGCTTGTGACGTCACCCGCTCTGTAACAGCCAAGCTCCAGACACCCGAGTGCCTTCATGGTGATCTCTGGAGACTTAAACCAATTAACCACCAACACTCTTCACACAGTTTGTGGAGGGCCCCAACAGTCACAATAAATCACTGTATTTACTGGGTACTGTATGCTAGCACTGAGCTCCACAGCCCTCCATCCACTTGGCAAATTTGATCACAACGTGGTTCATGTCTCGCTACGAAATAAGCCCAGCACCAAGCTGCAACCGCCAGGACAGTCAAAAGATGTCACCAGAGAATGCTGAAGGGCCACTTAAAGGTCACAAATTTGGAAGTGCTGATTGAACTATATGGTGAGATCATCAAATGGCTCACACACTGCATCACAGGTTACATCGGTTTGTGTGGACAATGTTGTTTCTTCCTTAGACTGGATTACCAAGATTCTCCTGACTGTAAAAACAGAGACAGACAGGAACTCAGACTTCAGAGAAAGCTTAGAGCGCTTGATCATCATTTGAGGATTAACACTTCGAATTCTAGAAACTGTTATCTCATATCTACGAACACTCATGCTCCCAAGAAGATGAACCATTCGAAACCTTACATTTGTTTGTTGCAGCACTATGGGCAAGCCTCAAGAAAATGATAAATAATCTATCTTGTTCTTCTATCTAACACTTTTATATAACAAGGTGTAATTAAGTTTTCATCCTCTAGGGGTCGCTAGCCAGGCTTGAGACTTTTAGTCTTGTTTATTTATTATTATTGATATCCTATTATGAACTGTAATGCATTTTGTGGGTATCAGTCAATTCCATTTCATTGCTTTTTGCAGAGTGGGGCTGAATTAGAATTGGGGAGGGAAAGACGGGAGAGGTGGGGGGCGGGGGGGATGAGTGAAGCTGATGGGGTTGTACAGCTCCATTAAGACAACAGTTAAAGTAGTGGTGACTACAGAGCAGAGAGGAGACAGCTCTGACCAAGAATTATTAGTCAGCAGCACACTACTCAGCACCGAGGACAGGGCCAGGGTCTCTTTGTACTACGCTCCAGTACACGTGACAGCGTGTTCCATCCCTCTGCCAAAAACACCGCTGTAGTTGTTATTGGCAATCACACCTCTACCTGTGGCGGTGGCGTTTTTCCAGCCCTGATGATGATGATGACTTGTTTCAGCTGCGGTGAGGAAGATTCTACCCGCAGTGACGACACCCCTGCCCAGGATGGAGAGGAGACACACTGTGAGAATTGCATTTCCACCTGACTGACTCTGGCAGATTCCATCACAGTACGTGCTGTGTGCATTTAAAGCTCGCATTAATGTGCTTTTTATTATCTGGGTGATATATTCCCTTACATAGATTACATATTAATAGCAGGTTAAAAACATAAGCTAGCAACTTTTCTCCACTTTCCTCCTCATATCACTTTTCTCTCTTCTTTCTCTTAGGGCTCAAACACAGTAGGCCATCAGCTCTTAATGATGAAAGACAAAACCTACTGCTGTGCACTTCAGCTACTGCTATATTGTTCTGATACTGTAATGAGACTGAATAAGCTGTGTGTGTGTGTGTGTGTGTGTGTTGTGTTATCGTTGTCTAATGGTTAGACTTAAGGGCTCAGATGAAGATTCAATTACTGTGGCCTGTTGTTGTTCACAGCCCATGGCTACGCACACACACACAACAGTGCGCACAAACACTCACACAAAAGCGCAGATCTATACACTGTCACAAGATTGCCCACACACACTTCATATAATGCCCATAGTTCATTGACTCAATGAAATTTGAATGCCCTCAACACGCAGATAAACAAGCGTGCACGCACACACTCACAACACACTCGACAACAAAGTCATTTGAGAACCCTGAAGGAGCAATATCCAAATCTGCCAAAGAGAAAAGAATGATAATTCTATTGAGAGTCAATCTCGGGGCGTTTTGTGATTATGGTTATTTATTTGGAGCCGCACGGTACAGTCAGCGTCAGAATGAACGCAAATATCGATCTCTTTTAGGATATGAAAACACCTGCAGGCCTCAAATCATTTCTCGCAGTCTCTCTCCGCCATACTCATTCATTGGCTCCATCTCGACTTCTCTCTCTCGCCCTCCTCCTCCTCCTCCACCACCTCCTCCACCAACACTTTAGTTTCACTTGCTTTTTAATTCCTTCTTGTCTTCTTTTGAGATGAGACGGTCATCTGGGGAAAAAAAAACAAAAAAACTGCCGTCTCATGTATGACTACGTGGATCACTTTTGGAACATGTTCTCCCAAACTACCTCCACAGGAAACAGCAGCCGAGTACAAATAACAAAAAAAAAAAAAAAAAAAATGAACTGTGATGTTTTTCCTTTTGAACACAGCAGCAAGGAGGCCTAAAATGGAGTAAGAAGGGTCTTTCAATACATCATTTCACTAACACAATCCATATTCATGGTCTCCAGAGGATTATTTCTCATATTTATGGTTACTCTTCAATATATTCATCACCATCACTGCGCAGTCTGTATGAAAACTGATGACAAATGTTTCTTACATTTGGCTATTCATGATTTCTTGTCCTAGAAGAAGAACACTACTATAAGACGTTGCAGTATTATTAGTATTATTAGTAGTAGTAGTATTAGTATTATTATTGTAGTTTACAGCTACACTTATCAGTTTCAGTTTAACAGAAAAAAATGTATCAAATGAGGGCATGCAATGAAACCAACCTGAAAAATGATCACTCAACACAGAGGATATATTATATATATATTATATCTATTGTCTATTGTCTCCAATAAACCCACTGTACACAACCTGCCCTGCAGTAAACAACTGACAGACACAGGTATTGACTTGAACATAGTGCAGCATTTAGCAGCTAACAAGCCAGATGAAGAGAGACCAAAACAGAGCATTAAGAAAAGCGAATATTGGATATGTCATGTTTTAAAACAGAACTTCTGAAATCTCCGAAAATGTCACTCTACACTCCATCAACACAATATGTGTTCATGGTCTACAGAGGATGATTCATAATATTTTTGGTCACCCTGAAAATTTTTCACTATCATCAGGCCATAATCTCCCTCTCTGTAAGTACAAAATTAATGGACAGATGTTGAAATGCTCAAATTCTGATGGATATTCATGGTTCAGTGTCCCAGAAGATGAACACTACTGATTGTAGTCCCTCTTAAGACTTTTTCATATTATATGTCTTATTAATTATATTTAATAATAATATTAGTCTTCTAAATTTAATAGAAAAGATGAATCAACCTGGAATGAAACCAACCCAAGGACTGTCAGTACTAAAGATCTATTGAACATCTGAACATTGTCTCTAATAAACCCACTGACCTGCTCTGCAGCAAACAGCAGACAGACGCTGTAATTGACTTGCTGGTGAATGTAGTGTAGCATTTAGCAGCTGGCTCGTTAGCCGCTAAACGCTACACTACATTCACACTACATTCACAATAACACACACTTTTTGCAGCAATTGGCCAGGTGTACGAAAATGAGGGTGTATACAAGGGCCACACTATGAAAAACACACAATCCGCTGCATTCAGGTCCTCTCTGACAGCAGGTTTTTGTTCTACCCTCGAACCGTCGTGAGGTATAACACCGTTAGACATGCTACAATTACGCCATTTGTTTTAGTCTCTCCGGCCTTAAATCTGTTATAGATATTCATGTTCATGTTCTCATGAGGATGAGACTTATTCGTTTTGATGGTTCCACATCCTTTCCTTTGGCACCCGCTTTGCATAAAAATATTACAATGTAATCCTGATTACTGTGGAGTTTGTTGAGCGCTGTTTGACTGAGGAAGAGCCTGATTTAACGTGGCGTTGCCAGGACCATGCTGAGGTCACACTTTAAAATGTTGAGCCCTCTAGCAGCAACTTTCCAATAATTGTAAACACCAATATGCTCTTCTCTTTTCTCCTAACACTTTTCTATTCAATGTTGATGGCTCAATTGGCACGTAGCGCTGCTTTAGGCTTTAAGCCATGTTCCTGTATAAATAAGCTAACAGTTTAAATTTGTTTTGTTAAACCAACACACTTCAGTCCAACATTTTCCCAGTCTGGTACAGCCACATCTAGCCTCTTTGAGTCCAAAGCAAAGGAAATTTAGAGAGACATGCACAAAAGAAAAGCAGTAGATATATAGATCAATAAAGCAATAGAAATGAAGTGAAAGCAATAAAGAGAGACAGAATTGACAGAGAGGACAGGGTGGTGGTGTAGGGAGGAGGAGGAGGAGGAGGAGGAGGATGAAGATGAACAAAAGTGTATTTGTGCTACACTAAGTTCAGGAGTCAAGTAGACGATTTGTAGTGGATGTGAGTGATAAAATAAAAGCGATCATCAGCATGGAAAGTGTTTATGAATTATTTACAGGTTCAAGGGATTTACAGTATATGCCAGCTGACTTAGCTAAGGACCCGCTTCCTCTCCTCACCAGCTCATTATTTACTCATCTCATCTTCCACTCTGTTTGACCCACACCCCTTTACACACACACACACGCAGTAGAAGGACATATATAACAATGCCTTCATCTTTTTATGGTCTTTTTATGCCTTCCCCAATATTTTTTTGTCCATCTCCGCATCTTTTCTTACCCATCTTTCATTAATTTGTTTGCTCCAGATTTTTCCACTAATCTCTTCCTTTTCTTCTGTCTTTCTTTATTCCCTCTGTCACCTTCCTTATTTCTTTTCCTTCATTTCCTAATATCTTTTAACCTGATACGTAGATAGGTCTGCTGGTCACATTAATGGACCTCAGTGGATAAATCTGACAAGTTGGTGATCTCCTGACTTTTCCTCTAGCAACATGTGGAGGATGTTTTTGTTTTTAAGGTAATATCTTGCAAATAAATCTTGCAAATCAGATATTCATGGTCTCCAGAGAATGTATACAAATGACTTTGCTGATCTCCTGACTTTTCCCACTTGAGCCATCAGCAAGTTGACACTGTGAAATGTGAAATGTCAGTACAACCATTGGACAGATTGCAATGAAGTTTCGTGATTAAACTTTGATGATCCCCAGACTTCACATGGTTCCATCATCAGGTCAAAATTTGACTTTGTCCAAACATTACGTAATAAACATCAGAATGTTAGCATTGTCATTGTGAACATATTAGCATCCTGACTTCCAGCCAAAGTGCCTCTCAGAAAAATCAAATTTTGATTACAAATAGAATGACCGAATGACCTACCCCGAAACCTTGTTTGAAAAAAAAAAAAAAAAAAAGTTGTATATACTTAGACGTTTTGGCATATAGGTCTTCTATTTGATGTAGAGCAGGGGTGATTTGACAATGTGAAAATGCCCGGGGGGCAATACTAACATTTCAAACATTTTAATTAAAACAATACCAATAAAAGGTACATACAAATGCACTGTTCTGTAACAATTTTATTTTCATTGTCACAATTACCATTTTTTTAATGGAAATGTAACCAAATGTTACCAAATCACTCTTATTCTTCTCTTTGAACATCCCTGGTGTAGAGCAATTGGCTGGTTCTGAAAACTGCAGTCACCTTGATCGTGACTGGTTGGGATTTTGTGAGGTCATGGGTGAAGATTCACTGTTGAGCCCTTCGAGGCAAATGTATTTTGTGACTTTGGGCCATAGAAATAAAATTTGATTTGATTTATTTTGGCCATTTTCAGGTAACAGGACAAGCTAAAGCTGACAAATTACCACCTTATACGTTTGATCTAGCTAATGTGATAGCAATTTCCCATTTTCACATTGAGCAGTAATGGAGCAACAGTATCGTTAATAATTTGGAGTCATGTTTCTTCCACACTGATGAATGTCAGTCCAGTTCACTTTCCCTTTAACTCTGCTTTGGTCTCCACCAACTCCTGAGATGACACCTGTCTTTTTAGCTGCTAAATGCTTGTCAATGTCACTCACTAGATGCTTGTCAGGTGTTTGATGCTGAGCAGGTAGTATGGCCACTAGAGATAGAAATTATGAATAATTTCATAGCTTGCTGATTCAAATCACTTCATACAGTTTACATTAAATATCTAACTGTTGTTTTTTTTTTTCTAAGGTAAGCCGTTGTACACTTCTGTGCGTTAAACACAGTAAGTAAACGCATCTAAACATAGCTGCAGAATTCAGCGTTGATGTCATGTTAAGTTTCAGAGTTATGACATTATGATTGTTTCTGTGGAATCCACGGTCTCTTAATATGCTTTTAACAAGGAAGTAATGTACTGAGGAAAACTGTGCTGACAACAGCACTCTGGGACACCAGTGAAGAGCTCCACTGCTAAAAGCCACTGATTTGTGACAATGGTGATTCAATGTAGTCAGTTCACTTTGCAGATTTGTAGATAGAGATTTGTTTGTACATGGCTGAACACCTCTACTGCCCACAGATCCCCCACATTTCCACCATGGCTCACAGCTGTTCTGTTGAAAAGTCACTGTAATGCAGTTCACAGTTGTGTTTCAAAACAGCAATTATGGGAAATGTGAAATTCTGCAATTTGGGGGCACAATTTGTACTATAACTAAACCAGGGAGTACGTGCATCTCTGAAATGGACGACTTGCATCCCAGCAAGCAAACAAAGATAATAGAGTGCCAGAGTAAGTCTGCTCTGAGCCCCCTGCCACAATGATCCCTTCACACTGCCTCATGATTTAAGACTGGGAGATAACACACCAGATGCTCTCCTGTGGGGAAAAAACTCCGCCATGAGAAAGGAATGGCATCAAAGGAATCAGTGAAGTTTGGATTAAATAATGCATTCTGCATGTAACTTTAAATATCCTCAATATGGTAGTTATTCAGATTCAGAATTTAGATTAAAAGAAAGTTACATGTCCATCACAAAGTTTGTGTTTGATGTGACACATCAAAATAACAGATAAAATAGAAGCACAATGCGGCAGTGTTTCTGTGCATTACACTGCTGTTTATAACGCTAATGGAAGTTGGAATGATGGACTCTTTTTTTACACTGACTGTCTTGGCCTTGGCTCTTGATATGCTCAATTAGTTCTGTTAATTATTTTTGTTTCTAAGCAACAAATTCAACTTTGGCCATTGTGTTGGTATTTGAGTGCACAGCCTTCAGACAATTCATATATATACTGTATACATATATATATTTTAAGATGATTTTTGGCCTTTTTTAGCTTTATTTGATATAGATAGCTTGAAGAGTGACCGGGAGAGAGAGAGAGAGAGAGAGAGAGAGAGAGAGAGAGAGAGAATGACATGCAGGAAAGAGCCACAGGTCTGGGCCACCGCGGCAAGGACTGAGCCTTTGCACATGGGGTGGCTGCTCTACCAACTGAGCTAAATGACACCCCACCTTCAGACAATTCTTGTATGCTCACTTTGCAAAATAGTTTGAACAGCCCGAGGTGCCAGACTTACAAATCAGTCCAGTTAAAGACTTCATCCATGCTCTGCCGTTCACACCAACAAGCTCAACTGCTGCTCCTCAGCAGCAACCAGAAGACCACAGGGAGTGGTCAAGATTAGCATTTTCTTTCTTTAAGATGTGACATGTTGCTCAAGATAAAAAAATATTTTCACAGATCAGTGGTGTAGGTGAGATGTGTCTTGCAGAACACATTATTAATGTCAGGTTTGTGGGGAGAAACTCTGTAAGAGGCAGCATTTATTTACTACACAGAGTACAGTGAAATGATGGGACTGTAACTAGATCAACCTGACAACACTGAAGCTAGAAGCAACTCCTCGACTGTGCCTGGTGTTGTGTTAGCCGGAATGATGGGCAGGAAGCCTGCGTCTATTTCTGTGCTGCCATTTATTGAATGGATAGGCACTGAATATATGTACTCATCAGTCACACAACAGGGACACAGTATACTATAAAAAAATCAACACTATTTCATCACCACAGCTACCTTATTTGATGAATGCACTATTTCATTGTTACGTGACCAATTTAGTTCTATAAAAAGCATGATATGCTATCCATGTTCATACTGATATATATCGATATGAATTTGCTACATTTGTGCAGATCTCTCACCACGTTATACGACTATCCACAGCATTTATAAGGCATGTATGTGTCAACACACCTTTGCTACTGGCTTCATGGCAAATGAAGTAGAATGAGTGGAGGTAGGTCATGAATATGAATATGAATATGAATATGAATATGAATATGAATATGAATATGAATATGAATATGAATATGCAACAACAAGCTACAGAATACATCTGAGCATGTGTGGAACTACAGTCAACTGCAATACACTGTTCTTAGATACTTAGTACATAATGTGAAGCCATTTTTTTCTGAGGGTGAGTGTGGGACTGAAAGAAATAAGAGAATCAGTCTTTAGAGAACTTTGTAGTTATTCAAAATCATCTGTTTGTAATCTTTACTCTTCTTATAATATAATGCGGCAATATCCACCCACTGTCTGATTTTTTTTAATGTATTCATGTGTTGTCTCTATCTCACTAGAAATCATATTGGCCATTGTTATTTGTTTCATTGAGTCAAGTTCATTGTATGTATATATTTACAATCTGTACATTCAACGCCCTCTGTGCTCTGACTCTGGATTGAGATAAGGAAAAGCTGCCCCAAAAAAACCTTGTTAAAAGAGACAAAATGGGAGAGCAGCAGAGGATGGATTCCTCTCCCAGGACAGACAGACAAACATGCAGACTGCAAAGCATCGACAAGACGTAGAATCTGAGCCACATGACCTCCTCTGAACCACAGAGACCTGGAAGAGGACAGACCACACAAACACAGAAGAGACAGTGCAGCATTCACACAGACAGACAGACAGAGAGAGAGAGAGAAAGAGAGAGAGAGAGAGAGAGAGAGAGAGCGCAAACCAGGGAGGGAGGAGAGAGAGGCTGAATCTCCTGTGGGACGATGATCCAGATCCAAACGTCTGGACAAGACCCTGACAGCCAGGAGACAGAGAGAGGGCAGGGTGGCTGATGGTCTAGCAGAGAGGAGGCCGAATGAAGAGAGGAGAAAACTATGGAGAGAAGAGAGAGAAAGAAAAACAAAAAGAACACAGGATCAGAGAAATCTGGTGGTTAGCAGAAAGTTTACAGGGGTTTTTTCTCAGTATAAAATATCTCCGGCCATTTCTACACACAGTCAAGTACAAGGTGCACTGTAACTGATCCATGGTCAGTTTAATCACTGATAACTGTTACTAATTTAGGAAGAACTTTTGCACCTTCACAATAAGAGTTATTTTTTCAAAGAACAAAATAAAGCACACTCATGTTTTTTTTTGTTTGTTTGTTGTAAAAGTAATGTAACACTTTAGTTTTGTAATTGGAGCACTCGTCTCTTTAGTTTTATTCTTGTTTGTTGCCCAAAAAGAATAAAAGAAAATCCCTGGCACACTTCGGTGTAATCGTGGAATGTTTTCAATCCTGCGGTTGTCGGTGCTCAGCTAGTGAAATGGCAGAGGAGGAGAGAGAGAGAGAGAGGAGAGGACAGCCTTTAAGTCATGGCAGCATTGACCTATTTAACCGGTTGCATGTTGAAACATGATGTACTGTTAGCTACATGAGTCTGTTTTGTTGTTTTCATAGAGGCAGCTGTTTGTCTAATTATGGCTCTGCCCGGTCCACTGTCAGGTCATTAGGAGCCAAAAGGCAGAACAGGTGCCCCCTGTCAGTTATCCTCGACTTCTATTTACCATCACATACTTCAAATAATTCTACTTTATTTCAGCTGAATTAAATTCTTTTTTTTTTATAAATATTGTATGAACTTGTCAGAATATGTGTATTGAGCCAGAGCATCATAAGTACAGTGTGTGTATTTGTGTGAGATTCTAATCTCAAAACATAATGAGACTCCACTATAGTTAATAATGTGATACCATATTAAACGTAATTTTCTGATCTTTGCCTGATAATTATGGTGTAACAAAAGCCTGTTCCTAATGGCTCCTAATCTGCTGTTATTACATCACAGTGAGTAAAAGCACAATTTATTTCTTCTTTGAGAAAGCTGCAAATCTGAGATGGCCGTGCAGCGAGGGCACATACAGCTGCAGGATGTGAGGCTCCCAGTTCTGAGATGAAAAGACAACCCAGCATGAAGATTACAGTAACCATTTCTTTTGTGTTACTCCAGGCTAATAGAGCTCAGCACTCCTAACACTTGGCAGAGTTTGTAAAAGTGCAGCTTGTTGTGAAGGTTTTTTTTCGACAGCTCTGGAGATGTTGCGAGGCATATTATTTCACTTTTATCCTTGCTAGCAGCTATAGAGCAATTTCCCACTGCGTTCAGTGTCTGTGCTAAACTAGGCTAATCAGGTCCTCTGTTCTATCTGTGTACTGGACACACTGAGATGAAAATTGATATTGATCTTCTCATCAGACTCTGGGTTAGTGAGTCCATCTTGTTACAGTTCCAAGGTACTCAGCTCTTCCAAAACAAAGTATACAGAGTCATTCCAAAGCAAAGTTTTTGTTGCTTGAACCTCACCAGACACCAAAGTCTGGACATGAACCTGGAGCTCTGGTGTCACAGTCCTGCACCCAGCATCCACCCCAAATCCACATCCCTGTGACTTCAACGTTAAATGAATTGTCTCATTCAATCAAAGAAACATCACAAAAATGTAATTATAAAAACTATTGGTAATATAAAAATGAAATATGTAGCAGACAGGGTTGCATTGGGCAATATAAGGCATCAATTCCAATCAACAATGGTGAAATGTAAGCAGTAAAATGTGGTACTTTTATATGACTTAGCATTTCTTAGCTACGTTTCTCTGACAGCTGTAAGTGACTTTATAAAAGACAATGCATTATTAACCCATTATCCAACAGTATGTGAAGTAGTTAAGGGGCAGGAGTAGCTCAAGGACTTGGCACAGGAAGAAGGGAAGTCCAGTGTGAGTGTGGACTGGTCAGGGTCACATCACTCTGACATCACTCCATTAATGCAGGTCTACTGGTCCTGTGTGTGTGAACAAAGGAACAAAGGAGTGATCAAATGTCCCTACAAGGTCACCTCCACCTTAAGTCAGGTGACATTAAATGCTAGTCAAATGTATCTCCATGAGATTCTATTTTATATTTCTAATAAAACTAAATAAATAATAATAATTATAGAATAATAAAAGATGTGAAAACTTTTCCACCTCCACCAATGAAATACTTGCATGCAGGCATTCCTTCTGTATCATTTGTGGTGTGATCACTTGACAGTCGTTGAGATGGTCACTTCGTTAGGACAAGAGTTACAAAGTCTAATGGGTTAATATCGCACTCTGCAGGTTTTTGGCATCTGTTAAACTCAGGTATGTATCGCTCAAACTGGGTTTCCTGGTTTGTAGTAATTCCCCGCTGCCTGTAGCAAAATACCCAGACCAACACAGCACGCCGGATGCCAGTGTCAGTTAGTCCAGAGTGAAATATCTCAGCAGCTGTGGCTCAGGAGGTGGAGTGGGTTAACCATTAATCACATGGTTGGTGGTTCATTCTCCTGTCTTCATGTCAAAGTGTCCTTGAACAAAACACTGAACTGAAGAGCCGCCCTCATGGCCCAATGAGCATGGCAGCCCTACCACCACATCAGTGTGTGTGAATGGGTGAATCAGAGGTGAAGGGCTTTGTCTGCTAAGTTAGGAAAGAGTTAAAAGCGTAAAATATTGTCCATTTATAGTGATTATTGGGTGGATTGCCAGGGAATCATACTTACCAGAGAATGAACCCTAATGCTCCACAGAGATGATGATGATCTACAGCCACCAGCAGGGTGACACTTTTGGTTCAGAATAAAATGTATCAATAATTACTGGATTAACTGAAACTACAAATATTCAATATACGATATAAATGTTCCTCACAAGATAAATTATGGTTTAGTCTTGATTAGACTTAACCAGTTTATTTTCATTTCAGTTTGCCTCTTCTTCTTATTCTTATTATTATTATTGTTATTCTTATTCTTATTCTTCTTCTTATTATTATTATTTTAATAAAATCTTACTTTTATGGTCCGATCATAGAGCAAGTCTAGAAAGTCCTACAGAGACTCAAAAACTCCACTATGAGCAAGCACTTGGCGACAGTGGCGAGGAAAAACTTCCTTCAAGGCGCAGAAATCGACTCAAGGTGGTTGGAAGGGGTCTAAATGTGGAGAATAACAAAAAGAATAAAAATTAAAGCTGCAAGCGGCGTTAAACGGGCCCTCGCGCATGTGCACACGTTGGCATGTGCGCACGTCGGTCAAGTTTTAAGTCAATCAAACGACGTTTCACCGTTTCATCAAAATTCATAATTTTGATAACTTTTCATAGGCCTTAAGAACACACACACACCAAGTTTCATTTAGATGGGATGAAATCCGTAGTTTGTCAAAATAGTCCACACACATTTGCCAGAATTGGGTCAAAGGGTCAAATTTGATGGAGCGCCACACCCACACCGTTTCATCAAAATTCATAATTTTGATAACTTTTACTCAGGAAGTCTATATGAACGCACCTACTAAGTTTGAAGTTGATTGGATAAAATCCCTAGGAGGAGTTCGTTAAAATAGACCACATTCAGGGGGCAAATTTGGATCAAATGGTTGAATTTGACGGAGCGCCGCGCCCACACAGTTTCATCAAAATTCATAATTTTGATAACTTTTATTAAGGAAGTCTATATAAATGCAACTACCAAGTTTGAAGTCAATTGGATAAAATCCCTAGGAGGAGTTCGTCCAAATATGACCCCTTCTCAATCAGCCTGAAACACCAAAAATGATGTGATTTTCATTCTTAAATATCTTGCTTTCTGTTATTTTTAGCCCATTGCTCCAAGAGACTTTTTTGTAGGATTCAACAATGATTCATTTTAGCAGTAGTATTTGCAGTGGGCATCAGGCAGGACCACAGCAGCAGGCTCAACCACAAACCCCGATTTAGGTGTTTATCCACAATCCATGAGAACCTGTGAGATGAGATAGCAGAAAGGCAACATCTGATGAATACATGTCATAGTATCACTGTTATCATGTCAACATGGTGATGTTAAAAGCTCTCATTCATTTGAAAGGAGCCAGTCCTGCAGCGCAGCAGGAGAGAGGGGGAGCAGAAAATGCTTGGCCATCGAGCAAAAAACTTTGAATCTGGATCAACTTTTTCTGCATTGATTTGGCAAGCGTTGCTCAATCACATGCATGCAAGTGCACATTAATGGTACTTTACTTTGTAATGTAAACACTTACTATCTTCTATCTTGGAGTCGATAAAATAGGGTCTGTAATAAAATCCTATCTGTCATTATTGCCATCTGATAAGCCTTTAAATGTGTTAACATGTTACTCCAATCAAACTTCTTGAAACAACACGACTCACCAACACAGCTCTGTGTTTAAACTGAACATCCACTAAAATGTCTTCCAATAATGTTGGACTGTTCCTTTAAGGCACATTCAGCAAGCAGGCATGAATGTGGAGACAAAGCAGATGAGAGAATGGAACTAATTAAAAGTCCCTGAACCTGATTGAATGGAAGACATGCATTTTAAAGAGAAGCTAAAAATATTCTCCAAGGAAAAAATAATATGAAACAAATCCAGCTGCGACACCAACCAATAGCTATCGACTGACTAACTGCCCATAGTGTGGTCTGTTCGCCAACATTTGATCCATGATGAGCAATCACATTATTATTTCTCAGAAAAAAGATGAAAGGCTTCGACTGTTTTAAGCCTTCATCCATCGGCATCACAGAAATTAAACTTGTGTCACAGCTGCATTTTCACTCTGAATTTGCTTCACTTGTTTTAGAGGGGGGAAATGAAAAAAGATTTTGAGATTGAATACAAGTAGTTCAATCAGAATTTTTTTTTCTTTTTGCAGCGCAGCTAAGATGTCAGGCACGTAGCCAGTCAGTCAGCCAAACAGTGTTATTAAGTTTTCTGCAATGCTTCAGTTCTTCATAAAACCATAATAAAGGATCTGCTTTATGGATTCTCGTCAGGATGCGAAGCCATATCCATATTACAGTTACAATTCAGCTCATTAATTTTTGGGCATTATAATAGTTGCTGCTGGTGTGTGTGTGTGTGTATGTGTGTGTGTGTGTGTGTGTGTGTGTGTGTGTGTGTGTGTGTGTGTGTCAGGCTGACTGTCCCGTTTTCTTTCAGTGTACAGCTTTAGTTCTGTTCATTTATGATACTAGCTTTGTGTTGTTTGCTGTATCAATATGTAATTAGAAGCTAGGAGCCACTGCAGTCTGGACCGCCTGTGTGTGAGCGTGTGTGTGTGTGTTTGTGTGTGTGTGTAATGCCATGAAGTTCCTTTATGTGCCATCATTATACTTATGAGGTACAGACAACAGCCCTGCAGTCACTGGAGTGCGCAAACTCACACACACACATATCAGATGCACATACACATGTGCATGCACACTCACATACACACACACAGACACAGACACACACACACACACGGACGGTTTGCTGTTTAATGGAGCTCTTCTCTTCTTTAATGAGCGTTGTAGTCGTTCTTCTCTCTGCTGTCCCCCTCATTACCTCTCTGTCTTCTCTCTCTCCTTCTTCCTCCTCTTCTCTGCTCTTCTGTACCTGCGCCTGCCTCGTTCTTCTTTTCTTCCCTCACTTCTTTATTCCGTGTCATCTTCTTTCCTTCTGTTCATGCTTTATCTTCATCCATGTATGTCTTGCAGCCTTCCTTGTGCCCTTTTTCCTTCCCTTTTCTGCATTGCCTGGCCTCCTCTTCTCACCCCTTCCTTCCTTCCTTCTCTTCTCTGCTCTCCTCTCCTTCCCTTTTTTCTTCCTTTTCACTCCAATCCACAGAACAAATGGCACAATGTCACGATGACATCGTGTCTGAAACATTAGTGCTAACTCAGTCATGGGAAACTCTTTGAGCAACTTTTTTTTTCTTCATTGACATACCTCAGACTCGTGTTCTCATTAAGCTGTCACTGTCACTATCTTCTTCAACATGAACACCCACAGATGACAACTTCAGCGTGATGCGCTGTAGACAACATTTAGCTTGAGGTAGTTTACCTTGTGTATCTCTGAAAACACTAATTGACTGAAGAACACTGATTACAAGCCTTTATTATGACAACACATTAACATTTCAGCAGCTACTATGTTTCATTATCAGCTATAATACACAGAACTACGACACTGACAGTGTCATTATGATTTGATTGGATAATAAATACAACAGGTAGGTGATCTCACTGGGCACTTGTGGGAAAAGTGTCAGCCAGTGTTGAATAATCCACAATGAAGGAAAAACAGCAGGATGTGTTTTTATTGGGTCACCAGCTTGCAGAGTAAAGAGTATAAGAATGCTACAAGACGTGAATTTCCACATTAAAGTAGAAGAAGAAAGGACACTCTTCTATTTTGATGCTGAAAATTAAATTAGAGGTCTACACACATGCTCATAGAACTGGAGTTACATCCAGTAAACACTATGTTTGTCCATGCTGGTCGGTCTTTACAGTCCTGGACCTAGAGGTAACGCTGAGTGACTCTCTCTGTGATTCCCTCGCTCTCGTCCAAAATGAAAAGAAAAACGTGAATGTTGGTTTCACCAATACCATTCCATATGCAGAGCAGACCCTTGGTGCAGTTAGTAATGAAAGCTTAAAAATGAGCAAACATCGGGGCATTGGGGCAAGTCAAATTTTTTCCCTGTCTCGCCTTCCCCTCATTAAAATGACCAGGGGAAGTCAGTTAACTTGCAGCGGTGTGAAAACCTCGTAAATCTGGGTCCTGAGGAGACATCAAATTTGTCATTTGGGTCTTGATCGATCTGAAATGTTTTAGGAACAGCTGGTTTAAAGGAATTCAGTTATGAAACACTGTATTACATAATTTCAATAAGGGGAGGAAACACAAGCAGGCAGACGATTAGACAACTTGCAAACAAGCCAACAGTTCAACGAGATCATCAAAATCTCTTTATTTAGAGGTCAAAGCAAACGTGTGCACACATAAGATAACACTGATAATCCCTCACTGCTCAAGAAAGATGCGCGTGCCCACATCTGACTTCTTTTTAAGGACGTTGTCGTGTTTTCAGAGCTCAGTAATTAACTAGGTGAAAACAATGTTATCATAACTAAATTAGTCCTCTTTGTCTGTTTTGGGATGATTTATTTCCTGTTGGCGCCCCATTGATTCCTACTGTATGAGGCATGCCCCCCGGGCACATTAGGCAAAACAGTCTCAGCAGGCTTCTTCATGCTTTCATATTTTTGGTCTCATGGAGCATGCGCACTGCAGCTCTGTGGCCATGCTGGTTGAGAGCATGCAAATTTGAGACTTGCCCAGTTTGAGCTGTCTGGCTTCCTGTTGACTTCCCACATACACAAATGCGATAAAACGATGATAGGTGTTCTAATAGATGTTATTGGACTGAATCAATCAGTTGACACCAATTAAATTCAAGCAGGGTTGTGACAAACCTTTTCAAATGATTGTGTTTTGGAAATTTTTTTGAAGATATGTGTCCAACATTGATCAACACTAACTTAGTGATGGCACATGGAATGTTCTGACCCAGGGGATGAATCTTACTGTCATTTATGAAGTGAAATATCATAACAAAGATGGATTGGCACACATTTCTTGGTTCTTTAACACTGTATCTCACTGACTTTGACCAGTACTTTGGTTTATGACTTTTGGTTTATCAACCTGAGCTCTGTGTGTAGTACTAGTTAGCTCTTTTTAGCATGCCAACTATGAAATGTTATATCATTCAAAAAAGTGTACTTGAATACAGGGTTTTGTATCTGGGCCCATAGTTTTGTGAACTTGTACATTTATGTCTGTAGGTCTATCCTATGTGTGTCAGTGTTGGACCAATCAAACAAACCATATTTCCATCCACCCAGCCATGCCACGAGCACAGCTAGAGACCCAGATGTATATTGCCTAGAACTCTCATGGATGTTTTGCAGATCTTTAATATACTCTGTTCATTAACAGCTTTAAGTAAAGTATTAACAAATTCTGACTGTACACTCTTCCCAGTGTGCAATATGTGTTTACTCTCTGACAGTCGGTTCTGTTTGATTTTCAAGAATAACCTTGCAAAGACCTTTTAACAAAGCCAAGCTGACATGATCTAATCATCTCCAAGTCTGTGCCTTCATTAAGAAATGCTCAGATGAATCGGGTGTACTATTAACAAGTGAAAAGACCTTTTGTTATGCTCACAGTAGTGAATGCACTTACCAGACAGAAAAGAAAAAGCCTCTCCAAAAAGACCTAGAAAACAACATACAGTGATTTCTACAGTTTGTTTCTCATGTTTTATCCAGAACTACACGTGAGGATAAAAGTATCATTGTGAGCAGCAGCTGGAACGTGTATGTGCTGTTTAGTGGTTGCAATGGAAACCATGGCAGTACACCTGCATCTGTCCATATTTACCTGACAAATATAGCTGCAAGGTGCCAAGCAAAAGCGCGTCAAGCCGTGTACACTTCACACAGGTACAATTAGGACTTGTCTACCCACTGAGCCATTTTAAGCTATAGCACACTTCCTGTTTGTGTCTTTACTGCCAACTTTATCAAAGACAAAAAACTCTGCAATAACTGACCTGAGTTTGACAGAACTGCATGAATGTTCTATGCACGTATTCAGTCACAAACTCACATCTTTTGTATTAATGCATGCAGACTGAATTAGCGCACGCTGTTCACTGAATATTTACTGCTCATAGGTCTTTGAACCTTGAATCCAGAAAAATTGTTTTGTCTTCACTTCAAAACATTCATGGTTTTAAATGTTGTAATGAACTTGTCAAATGGGATCACAAAAGTTCCATTTATTTTATAATTAATTATCTAGTACATCACAGGACTGACACAAACAACCATTCACGCTCACATTCACGCCTACGGGCAATTTAGAGTCACCAATTAACCTTCACGTCTTTGGTCTGTGGGAGGAAGCTGGAGCAGAATCTGGAGAGAACCCACACAGACACGGAGAGAGCATGCAAACTCCACACTTTCTTGAAACAAGTGGCTGTGGCAAAAGCGTATAGTATCAAACAGTACTATGAGACCCATGCAGAAAAAAAGTACAAAAAACAGAACGTCTCTGGATTGAAAAAGTGAATAAGCTAGCATCATCTCTAAAAATACAACAATCTGTATTTTCAAAATATTGAGAGACACACATGACGTTGTGGTTAAGATCAGCTATCACTGCCAGTAAAACTGCTGCAGCATCAAGACAAGATGTTCTGAGAGGGAGAATTTGTAAAGACCTCCGTGTTAAAGACAGCCGAGTTGGTGTGGTGTGTTGAGAGAATCTATTGCTATTGGGGAAGCCACCAATATGACTGATAGCCAAATTAGGAACATTATCCATGGTGTGGATGCATTTTTGACTGTCAATGAGGAGTTTGTTGCAGCGGTACCAATTACAGACACAATCACAGGTAATGACATCTCCAAAGCCTTGTTAGGTCCCTGGACAGACTGGAGGTGGACTGGAGTCATGCAATCAGTACATCAATCCAATGTGGTTACAAAACCAAGATCAGAAGTGTTCTGGAACTTTCACTGGATATTAAATTACAATTTATTTAACACTTGAATGTGTTGAATTATTACATGCTCTTTGGAAGGCACAGCTATCCCAGCACAACCCAGTCCACTTCCTCGGTCTAAAATTTCAACCAGATGGTCACAAGAGTATTGACACATACAATAACATGCTGTTAAGGCTTGTACACGGGTTTGACTGTGTGCACTCAGCTGGAGAGGGACTTTGGACTCTTTCGCTTTCCGTTCACCATCAACACATCAGATGTGCAAAGGAACTTGGAGGAACTGATTGAACTTCTGTGTAGTGCACCACTGAACATCAAGAAGTCCAAACTGCTCAGTTGGTTGATAGATATAAAAACCACAGCTGCACAGCTGGATCTTGTTGTTGGAGGGCTGGTAAAAGACAAGTATCAGGTGTCAACCAGCAAGTGAAGTAGTGAAGTGAGTGGTAGTCTTTTAGGATGAGATAGTGTTTCAGCTTTGAAACACTATCTCATCCTGTTCTTAATATTTCACAACTAAACAATTAGTTATATAACTAGGGTCATGGGAACTCGAGAACTTCACCTTTCTCAGCCAATCTGTTGGCAGACTTCTCTACCATACATTAAATGTATCCACCATAAAAAGAGTTGTTCAAACACATAAAATATATGCTTGTCAGTTTCATGGATAGGAAAAGGTTTTATCTGATTCATAGTGTTGCAGTTCTCTCTTCTGCTTTGTAATTTTACATTTTGTGTTGCCAACATGTGATATCTCATGGTACAAGTAGCTGTACCAATTTAAAATAATAAATCATCAGGAAGTCTAAATATGTGCTGAGTCATATTGAAAACAATCCGGCCCCCCTGAGGTCTCATTTGAACAAATCCAGCCCACTACCTAAAAGCCTGACGCCTCTGATCTGACTGAAATTAGCTTCATCATGTCACAGCAACATTGCAATTGCAAATCGCAATAACTACATCATGACTTCATCTAAAACATCTGATTTCTTACTTTGTCACTTAATAAGGAAACAAATTCTAAGCTCCTTGTTTTCTAAATTGAGTTCAGATCAATCAGGGCAATGGTAATGTAGTCAATAGTAATGTATAATAAATAGCTGAAACCAAGAAACATACGTACTGCATATTTTAACTTTTTTTTTTTTCAGAACTTACCAGGTAGTTCAACTTGCTTACTTTTCACCAAGCAATCTCCCTTTTGTTCCAGTCTCTCTATGATAGAGTTCTGGATGCCCATAGATGACTACAAGTCAGGGTGGTACCTGGTACCTCACTGGTGCAGTCAGGTTGAGAAGCGAGAATAAGATAATTAAACTTTTGAAAACCAAAAGTTCCAAAAATTCTGAAAACTCTGAGGTCTCCTCCCGCTGGTGAAAATTCTTCATGATTCCAGACTCAAGAACAGATCCAGAACCTGTGGCTCTGCCACCAGTTCTCTCCTCTAGAGCTCTCTGCCACTTGTAAGTGGTGCTCTGAGTAACATGATGTCCCCAGATCCTCCTAATACTATGGTGGATGGTCCAGTAGCTCACTTCAATGCAGCCCTATCCCTCAACCTTGACTTTCTTGCCCACCTAAAAACTATTCTCTTGTCCTGGCCCCTGGTTTACACCCAATTCCATACCATGATGGCCATTCAATCAAAGATCAGGCCTCACTGTCCACCATAAGGTCTTTAAAGAACACATAAAGATTGATATAAGCTCTTTCATGCACCAAAACACTATATTATTCTGTTCTCATTAGCAGCCAACATAATCACTCTAGAATGGTACCCCACCATATGGGTGCCACCAACCTGTGGTCCAAATTCCTGCATTTCTTCCAGGCCAATGTGGATTCTGTTCACCAGCACCTTCTGCTGCCTGCTCCATGCCGGTCTCAGTGCTGCCTCTCCAAAACCCTGGGAAGGCTTTGGTATGTCAGGCTGATAGTTTACCCCTCACTCCTTCACTGCTTTAATTCCTGTATCTTCTATAAAATCCTCCTACTCCACTACAAATTCCTCCATGTCCTTGCCTCTCTCTCCCCATCAGACCTTTTCAACCCTTATATATGTCTGGTCACCAACCTCTACACAAGCCTGCAGACTTTTGGGGACAGAGCCCTCCGTGTTGCAGTCCTGACCCTTTGGAGCTCTGGAAATCTGCAACACTAAATCCATCGACATTTTCAAAAGAAACTCACCATGGCATATGGCCATGGTTAATTCAGTTAAAATATCAAAGATTGAAACTGTAAAGTTCTTTCTTCTTGTATTATTTTTTTATCTGCCTCCATATGTGTAAAACATCCTTGGGTCACTTTGAAGGTGCTACCAAAATGACAACAAAGGAATGCTCAGTACATATAATGTCTTAGTCTTTCAACATTTTAGTATACTCAAATTTGCTAATAGCACTTAAGATACACCTGCTGCTGATGGGAACATCAACACTGTTACATGCTTTACAAACTTTTCATTCAGCCTAAATTAAATGACTGGCTGGCCTACCTGTTTGTCTACATGCCTGCCTGTCTGTCTGCATGCACTCTGCCTGTGCACTCATTCGGCATGAAAATGTGTTTTGGGGAAAATGGAAATGATTTTGGAGAGAGGCCTGCAGGGACGGGTTGGAATTTATTCAGTTGAAGAGATTCAAAGTCTAGCTGTCTCTTGGTAGCTTAGCCCAAATTACTTAAACTAGCTTTATTCACACTATTTACCTGACTCATTTTTTCTTTTGATACAATCAGAAAAGAGTCACAATGAGAGCCAAAGGTGATCTCAGCTTCAGTGTGTTTCTAAAGCGACAGTTGAAATCTGCGTAGGCCTACAGGTACATTAAGGACTTCTGTTTCTGCTGACTAATTGTGATCTTGATCAGGCAGAACGATTCAGCAGTACGGCTCCCTACCTCTTGTTGCCAAATCCATTGGCATGCTATAGCTGAATGGTATAGGCATCCAAAAATGCTTTCTGTCACATATGGTGAAGATTGGATCAAATACGTAGGAGAAGACGTAAACCATTTGTCTTTGGCAAAATTCAGAGTGACAGCTGAATGACTTGGCTGAAAGTGACAATATCTGTTGGACTCATCTTGACACAACGTTAGGAGAAATATAATAGTTTTTTGATACATGAAAAATCTCAAGAGTTTCAGGACAAATGAGGGTTGAACATTGTTGAGAGTTGAAAGCTTGGATCATCAAATTCATCCATTCAGTTTTTTTCCTGTGTTATTTCTCTGTATACAGCCATAGCTAAATGATAGTCATAAACTTGAAGCCTACAGTATGATCCTATGACCTCTGAAATGATACCTCATGGTCATCTAGTTACCTTTTGCATTCTGTTTCATTAAATATATATGTTTATGGCCAGTCTAACACAAACACTTATCTGTTCTCTTCATCTGTCATGCCTCTTCTTACTATCTCTCAAATTATTCTTCCTCTCACTCTGTGCACCAGACCACCAGAGGGTAAACCCTGACCTCCAAACTGCATCGGGCGTGGATGCGCAATGAGTGTTTTAAACCCCACCGGCTCCAGAAGCGGGCCTCAGCTCGGCTCAGAAACAGCATAGAGAAGCCGGTGGTTTTTCAAAATAAAATATCCTGTGCAAACTGACAGTCATAAAAACAGACAAAAGGGGAACAAATGAACTACGTAGAAGCATACTTAGAAGCACATAAACCAGGAATTGACCAAATTTGAGCAAGTCTGGCAGGCTAAACACTTCTGAAACACTCCTGGTTAGGTTTGAAGTCGCATGCAGGACAGACCAAACAGCATTGCACCCACTGGTGTCTGGTGGGTTTTCAGGGAGATGATTTTGTTAGTAACTTAAGGTTCAGCGTCACCTCTAGTGACAACAGGCAAAATGTTGGAAACTTTATGAGCAGTAATACCACACCCAAACAAAAAATATTAAAATACTATCTCAGAACCTAAAAGGACATTTTTTGAGGGCATGAACTCAAATCTACCAGTGGAGCCATTGTCAAGCCAAGCCTTGTGTTAAGCGGAGAAAAACAAACCTTCCATGCAGTACAAGTAATGACAGAAAACACAGTGAGGACAGCATTTTAACCATAATTCATGAATTATAATCTAAGAAAGACCACAAAATAAGTAGTTCTTGTGTGCTGCTGGCATCTTCCTCATCCATGTTGGGGGTTTTTTGTAGTTTCAACCAGTTACCTACATCATACGTTGTTGTTCATCAGCCTGTTGCAGTTTTGCAGGCAGACCAAGATCCTTTTATTATTATTATCAAGCCTTGATAGCCATAATTATCTCAATGCACATTTTATTTTAAAGTTCATAATTTGGGTTTATCCACTTTTTTTATTTTGGATCTAAGATTAGCTAAACTTTGTTGGGCCTCAATACATCTCCAAGAATGACATGTGCACAAAAGCAAACTGAGTTCAGTTACAAATCACGCGTGACTTCATTTATGTGATGAGTCATGGATACTTTAATCTAGCATATTATTCCAGGGTACATGGCGTGCATGCTGAAAATATTTTTTTCCCTCTGCATTATTCTGGTAAGGTGTATGTTTACCTGACCACAGCAATATACAAGATTAATACATTTTGTTGAGATGGAGTGTATTTGCTGTGCAGCAGGCAGTCATCCGGGAGATGTTATTAAGCTTCCTGCATTGCCTCAGTTTATCGTAAAACAATAATACAGAATTGACTTTATAGATTACACTCCAGATGCAGACCTCATATTCATATTATATTTGCAGTTCAGTTCCTTGGTTGGCTGGTTGGTTGAATGATTGGCTAGTTGGCTGGTTGGCTGTAATAAGCTGCAGATCAGCACTATTGAGTTAGTTGAATCTGGTAGAATCTATTAGTTCTGGAGAATTTCAAGTGAATGTGCAAATAGAGCCGACACTATCAGCTGGCTGCACACCTGGAGAGAGAGAAAGAGAGGGGGAGAGAGAGAAAGAGGAGAAAGGAGGAGAGAGAGCGGTGAGATGATGCCTAATGTGGTGTGTAATGCTGTTTTTCTGTCTGTGATTGGCTCCATTTAACCCTGAGTAACCCCCCATCACCACCACCCCCATCTCCTCCACGTCTTCGCAAGCCAGCTGGATGACTGGCTGAGCTTCTGCCAACCTATAGGCCATATAGATCGTATATGAGGAAGTGTACTTTGGCTGCTATCTTACCTGCTTTTAGAAGGAAATTCATCTTTATCTGTGCTGACCTGCTCGCTGTTACCTGGCCGTGCTGTCTCAGCCACATCTACTGTGAATCAGCGCAAACCAGAACCCATCACTGGTCACACGGAGGGAGATTTGGATAAGAGGAGAGAAGTGGAGAAAGTGGAGCAAGAGGAGAGGAAGGACCAGCGGGGAGAGATAGAACTTAAGAAATTACCCCAAATGATCATCACATGTGGAAAAAGTGAAATCCATTCAGATGCATTTGTGCCACTTGTCTCCCACACCCACATCTGATATTATAAACATGTAATAATAATACTCATTCAAAAAGCACAGTGAGATGCTGGAGAGAGGTTGTTGTGGCTGCAGATCCATTCACTATTGTCATTTTTCCCTAAATGTAAAATAGCACTGACACTGTCAGCTGTCGTATTCATAGGGGATTAATATTTTGGGGAATGTGGGTGATTAAACATTAGTCATGCTGAACTGATCATTCATAACGTAATTTTAACTGGTCCCAAAAAGAAAGGGATTCCTTTTCACTATCTATCGAGGAAGTGTGCACAGCCAGAAGGCAGAGAACAAATTAGTACTATGTCAGATACAGTTCTACTGGAAAACAATGAAATGGTATGTTTGTAAGTACATTTATGGGATTCTCATGCTAAGCTTAGCACAACCTTTTAAAGCCATGCCACTCATTGAGAGACAACTACTCTACGACTACAACCGGCATCTACTATGACATACCCCAGCATCAGCTAGGAATTTCCTGGATGGCTAAAGGCACGTGCACAATAATGAATGTTATCTTGATTCCGCCAGCATTGTGATCGAATCTCAATATGCAAATTAGCTACACACCACCTCCAGATGTGGTCTGGCTGATCTGATCACATTTCAATCACAGTGTGCTCTTTTTACATTCATTGTACATTTTTTGGGGTTAGAGATAAGTGATTTAGACTCTCCGCTGCGTGCTAATGTTTTGTGTCTTACGTGGACCCCTAATGGGGCTAATGGGGATCCAAATAAACAAATAGAGTTTGACCTTTGGAAATGGTATTGGAAATGGCAACAGGGATAGGACCCAAATGCACACTATAGAGGCAGCCAGGGACAGTTCAATGATTTATTGACACAAAAAGATACAAAAGCTCCTGGGCATGAGAAGCAAGAAGTTCTATTAAGTCCACAGAATAGCAGGAATTGGGCAGGGGAAAGTGCAGTCAGGCAAGTAGACAAGCAGGTTCGTGTACAGGTGCTGGTATGGGTCAGGTTGATGATGGACAGTGGAAACAGATGAAAGAGTGGGTGGGCAAGGTCAAGTAACTGCTAAGCAGGAAGGAGTCGCTGGATGTAACAGTTAGACTAGAGAAAAGGACCAATTGCATCTGGTAGATATTTAGACAAGCGAAGTGAAAAGGTTTGGAAAAGTAGATTGTGAAAGGTAGATCACGAAGAAGTTCAAAGCGTAAAGTCTACTTGCTGAAAAGGTCCCAATAGGTCTTGGCCTGTGAATGGAGTTTGTTCAGTTGTCATTGAGATGGTTTAGTTGTTATCATGTGACCTTAGTATTGGACTTTGGTTTTAAAAGTGGTGGTGGGAGATAACCTTTGCCACCTTTGTCTGTTTAAGGATATTCTGTGGGATTGGATCAGTGGTGCTCTGGTTTCTGTTCATAGTCCCAGTAGCATTGAACATCATGTCGTTGGGCTCTCAGAACAGAAACAGAAACAGAAATCTATCCAGTTATCAAGAAGCGTCACCACCAGCCACAAGATCTCTGCTGATAAACCCTAAAGACCATCACCCATGGATGACGTGCATGTGACAGACGTGGACCTCTATGTTGGTTAAACAGCAAAGATTCTGAACAAGAATGCTGCATTGTCCTCTGCATGCCATTACATTCAGTATCCATACACAGAATCTCATAGATCTGTAACGAGCCAGTATGGCTTGCAATATACACTCAGCAGCTAGCAGGCTCATGGCAGTTTTGTGCTGACTGTTATTGTCTTACAATGCAAGTGTTGGATTTTTGTTTGGATCTGCAAGCTCCCTTCATCTTTTTTTTTTTTTTTTTTGACATTCTCTCATAATATTTAACATCTCCAGTCTATTCTAAAAAGACTGTTCCTGTTAACTAACCTTTGTCCTGTGCAACTGTGATACTTCTCACATACATGCTTACGGCTGAGGAGAGATCTGACTCACCGTTTACTTATCACTGCAACCAAGACAGTGCATTATCCAAAGGTTTTCATCATCTCTTCTACACTTACTGATTAGTTCTTGTTCTTTGACAATGTGCTTGGTTAGCCCATGATTTGCTAGAACCATAGCAGCTTTTATCTCATCATGCTTGCAAATGCTAGCTAGTATTACCTGCTTCCCAACTTCACCATGCATGTCCAAAAGTGTAGGAATGGTCTGAAAAAGGCCTTCCACTTTTGGTAGCTTGGCATTGTGTCCACTTGGTTTTCTCCTTGCTCTTTTGTCTTTACCTGGAATGTATTAAAGAGAACTGGATACTGCATTCAAGGGTGAGCCCCATTCATGTCTGTGAAAGCTGCTCACTGGCCAGGAAAGTCTTTCACTTCTTTGGGTCCATAGAGTATGCACACTAGCGTCTTTCAACAGGCAAGTCAATTGTAAACATGTACATCTGAGACTATGATATCTAGACTCACCAAATGTTATTCTTACTAGTCTTTTTTTCCATGGCTTTTGACCATATTTCACAGTCTTCTTCACAGATTTAAACTCGCTTAGGTGGCATGTGGGATCTCCCTGTAATTCACCCATTAAAACAGGTGAAATCTTGAGCTTCAGTTCCATTCACTGAAGAAGGCGATTAGATTCAATTATTAGGTTCAAAAGCAGCAGAAAAAAATGTGAGTAAGTGGACCAATTTAGAATATTGTATCACTGATATGTCCAAGGTTAGAAATGAACCTTCCTGCTTAAATACATGTTTTTAAATTACGACTGAATCTACACTAAATTGCCGTCTTTATATAAATCACATTAACCAAGCTGGCCACCATTTCAATTACTACAATTATAAATAATATGAACTTCTGTAAATAGGTTTGTGGAGAGTTCAGAATGTGTACAATACATGTATAAAAGAAAAAGGCCATAATTTACAGATCTAAGATTGAAGGTTTCAGTCAGCAAAGTTGACGGCTGTGTTCAGGTAAAAATGGAAACCTTCACACTTTTTGTCCTTCATGAAACATGATTGAACACCTCTCCTCTGACACTGTCATATTAAAAAAACATACCATGAGGCCTAACAGTATAAAACTTGCCACAGGGTATTATCTAACTTAATATCCATCTCAAAACCTTAGCTTGTAAAATCCTACTATTTTCAGCCGTGAATGTCGCGAGTCATGAATTTCAGTGAACACACTCTGTAAAATGAATATATGGTGTTTTGGGGGGGGGAACCCATGAGAGAGACAGAGAGATGTGTTTAGGGAAAGTGTAATATACATTGTGGTATATTCTTCTTGACAGCAACACGCTGCAGTTTATTTGCACATTGCAAGATGACTATTTTAAGAGCTAATATATTTTTCTTTGTCTTCTCTCCTTTCTGTCTCTATTTCTCACACTGTCACTCTGTGTTCTCCCCTTAATTCCCAGCCTCTCTCCCCTTCTCTCGCTCTTTTTCCCCCCTCCCTCACTCTTCCGAGTAAAGCCCTATAACCAGCAGTGATTTGATTACTCTGCGTAGCCACGGTCTTTCTTTGTTATCAGCCTTCATAAATGTTTAAGGAGCATTAAGGAGACGCAAACAGAGCAGACGGACAGAGGGGATATCTTAATGCTTAAATGACCATTACCCTTCTCCATTTACAGATTAAAAGCTTTACTTTGTTTCCTCCGCCTACTACTCATCCTCCCCTCGCTCACCATCATCCCTCTCTCTGCATTTGTTCATCAGGGCTCTGGAGAATCATTTTTGTTTAGGTAGATGATGGCCATGAAGAAAGGATTAGACAGAGGAGGAGTGGAAGAAGAAGGACAAAAGAGAGAAACAAGTGTGGTGAAAGAAAAAAAAACAAAAATTGGTTTATATACGAGACTGATGAAGTCATTTTAGTGAAGGTCAAATCTGGATCCATTTATTCACGCCTGATACGATTGGTATGATGAGGTATGATTGTAAGACTTGAACTGCAAATACCACACAGGAGCATGAATACACTTTTTCTACCATTGTTATTAATGGCATTGATAGAGAGTTACAGGATCCTGCCTAACCCTAAACATCTGTAAACATCAACTGTACAGTAGGTCATTTGCTATACCCACAATCTTTCCTTACTTTAACCATACAGAAGTTCATGTGCAGATATTGTCCATCCATCCACCCATTATCTGTAACCACTCATCCTCATCCACCCAGACACCCAAACACGCAAACTCCACACAGAAAGGCCAAAGCTGAGGTTCGAACCAGTGAAGTGACAGTGCTAACCACTGCACCACTGCGCCGCCCCAGATATTACCCTAAATGCAACTAATAAAAGCATCTAATAGCAATGTTCTTGTCTATCAATGTGATTAGACTTAATAACTCGGAACCCTCCAGAGAATGGTTGGGCTTATTTCCCATGACCCCTGCAGTAACTCTGCAGAGGTGAAAAGACCATCCACTGTTCTAAACACAGGATGATATTCACATTGCTCCTTCTGATCCTCCAGTTTTTACATGCATGAATAGAGGCTGTTTGCAGTTTCAGTTGTTGAGGTATCAATGTCAACCTTCACGCTAAATATTATCAGTCAAACAGGACGCGTAGGTAACGGGGGAAGAGGAATAAGAGCGAATAGAAAGGGGAGTGAGTCTGTCTGCGTGAGGGATGGCGGTGGGGGAGGGGTCGGTGGAGTGAGATCAAAGGAGTGGAGGTGGATTTGGAGGTAAAGAGAAGCTGAGGCCTGAATTCAAACAGGGTCATTGGTGAGAGATGAGCCATGGAGGATGAAAATACTCAGCGCTAATTCTGGAGCTGCTCCTCAGAGACTGAATGGCAGGACTCACTGGAGGGACACACACACACACACACATATACACACACATAGCCAAACAACATGGATGTCTGTATTTGTGCATACACACCTACACGCTGACATATAAAGAATCTTGCCTGCGTTTCTCCTTCTGTCTCTCTCTCACACACACACACACACACAGACACACACAGCAGTTTGCTGAGGAGCAGCCGATTGGTTCTGATTTTTGCCAGTGGGGAAGAAACCCGTCTGATTATTTAATAGGTCTCAGAATGGACCTCACAGGGAGATCTGTGTGTGTGTGTGTGAAAGTGTGCAAAAGTGTGCTTGTGTGTTTGTTCAGGCACTTCTATCTTTGAGAGGACTATTCATGTTTTTTTTTATTTATTTGGGTCCCCATTAACCACTACCAAGATAGTGGGGTCTGGGTTTAGACCCATGAAATGACAATTTATTAGTCTGAGTTTAATAGCTTGTTTGGCATTTGGACTTCAGGCTTTAAAGTTAGGTTAATAACCCATTACATATAAATAAATGCTCACATTTCTACTTTTCATCACAGATTGCTACAACACAATAGTGATTCAACCCAAAGCCACTTTATTAAAGCTTTTATATTTTCTTGTCCAAACACCTGGGGCTCTATCATTGTGAATCAATGGCGCACAGCACAAGAGCACAGGGTGTGGCGAGTGATTTGTGGTAATTTTTGTGGCCTGAGGTGCACAGCGTTAACTGCAGCAAAGTCGCAAACAGCATGAGATTGGTCAGAATACATTAACAGCTGGTGCGGTGATGACCAATCATATCAATGCATTTTTCCTTCCCCTGTAAAAGCACAACTCCATCAGAGCACAGTGGAGCCACCTGAACAAGCTGGACACCGGTGTCCTTGTGCAGAAGAATGTGAAGAATTGCCACAGCACTTTAAATTAATTATCTTTTGATGAGACAGAACATTTAGTCATTGTGTTGCTCTAGTCGCAAGAGAGTCGCTGCTAAATGTAGCAAACGGGGATTAATAGAGGATGAGGTCACTATCTCTGGGCTCCATGCATTGCACAGTCTTCTGTAGGATGAAAAAAACACACACACACACACCACAGACACATGATGGACTTAGGGGTGATTTCAATGTCATTTCTTATTTAAAGTCTAACTGAAATTAAATTGCATGTTGTTCTGGGCCCGCATACAATCTGTGTTGCCGGTTACACTGTCCTGTCTTTCTCGGTACAATGACAGGACGCCCTGTGTCTTTGCATTAACCAGTCAGATGGCGTCAGTTCTTCATTTGTGTGAAACAGAACATTTTTTGCATGAAGCCAATCAAATGGTTTCATTTCAAACTGTATTTACATAAAGCAGTGATGCCAATGTGACACTTCTGTCTGGCAGTGAGGCTGAGACACGACCAACTTAGCTTTATTACTAATGTTTCCTTCATATCTATCAGTATGAGTAAACATCCTGCATTGCACATTAGTCGCTAAACACGCTATCAGGCGCAGGTTAGATATGTGCCAGGCAGCAGTGGCATTTAAAACAGCTTCGAACCAGCAGGTGTCAAGACTGGTTCCTTAAGATGCTGAATGGTGTGTTCATTGTTCTTCAACATCACTGCTATAACAAAATCTGCCTTTTGCTTAAAAGCTACAGCTAAGTTCAGCTGTCAGTCAAACATGTACACTGACACACCCACTCAGACACCCAAAGACTGACCACCATGAGCCGGGCTCTCAGTGTTTCTGCCTCTTAGGTCCAGTGTGTAGAATCTAGTGGTCTGATTGCTGCATTGTAATCTCCTCACATCACCCTCACCTTCCTAGTGTAAAGGAGAAACAACAAAAAAGCCATTTTCTAGAGTCAGTATTTAGTTTGTCTGTTCTGGGCTACAGTAGAAACACAGTGTTTTAACATGACGGCCTCCATAAAAGAGGACTCTGTCTCACTGTAGAATATAAAATGACTATTTTTAAGTAAGCAAAATAAAAGGTTCTTATTTTCAGGTGATTATCCATGCATGAAAACATAATTCTGAATATTATATTACATATCTGCCTTATATTCTGAAAATGAAGTCCCCAAATCTTACACACTGGACCTTTAAGGGAAGTTTTTCCTTGCCACTGTCACCAAATGCTTGCTCATGGTGGGAATTGTTTATAATATAACAAGTACAGACTGGACCTGCTCTGTATGGAAAGTGTCATAAGATAACTTCTGTTGTTATTTGACCAATTAAAATTAAATAAATCTAAAATAATATTTTAAAAAATCAATTAAATAAAAAATGATGAAATGTTAATTGATTAAATGTATGTTTATGTATGTGCATATTATACTGTAAATAAATGTACTAAATAGATTCACATAACACATTTGAATATTGTCTTGTGTATGTTGCACAGACAAACTGTACAGGGATGACTAATTGTGCAGTTGTACAAATTCTGAGGAAGCTGCTCTGAAATCAGATTTGCAAGCTAACAATGACTTCACACTGGAAGAAGTTGAACTACAGCAAATCTGCTTGAGGGATACAGTACATTTAGTTTGGTTAACTGAAGCTACTTTTATTGTAATATTAAATATATTTATCAAAGACAAATCAAAAACAACCCCATTATTCATAAGAAGGTACGGGGAATGTCAGCATTGTTTTTTTATGCATGTCCATCAGTGAGTATCCAGGTAAGGGGACTGCACCGAGCAGCATGACTCATTATTCCCAACACTGCAAATTACCTTTGTGCTAAGTTTAGTGTCTGAATTAGCCAGCCTGCAGTCAGATGCAATCACGGCTGTGCCTTTGCTGAACAGCAGCCTCTGTAGTGACAATTACTGGATAATGGTCAAAACACAAGTAGAAAGTGTTCATACCACATCAAGAGTGGAGTGTCCTGAATTGAGCGATGCTGTTTTGTTGCTTGTGGATTGAACTTTTTGTGAAGAAGAAGCAGAAGAAGAAGAAGAAGAAGAAGAAGACTGTTTTTCTTCTTTCAAAAGAAGACTGAGGGTAGTTCAGGGAAGTGAATGTGATCAATGGCAGGTCCTTGCAAGTATAGCAATACAGCCATTTTTCTGCCAGTGTTTGCATGTGTGTGTGTGTGTGTGTGTGTGTGTGTGTGTGTGTGTGTGTGCTTGTTTTCCTTTGTGCCAGCATCAAATGAGTTTTTAGATATCAGTGTGTTTTCATCAGTCCCACACTGACAGGCTCTATTAAAAACACCCTTGGACTCATTCTCATCACAGTTTGACAGGAGTAATTCCCATGGCAAGCAGGATGACGAGATGGAGAGCAGACAGGAGTTAACACATATCCAATTTTAATGTATTTTTATTGAACTTGATTTATTTACTACATCGGGCCAACATTAACATGCAGCTTCTCAGCCAGTAAAATAAAAGCTACAGGACAACTAATTCACAGTGCCGGATTGAGGCTGCAAGAAGAGCTCAGTAGTGGTTTTCTTAGTTTCTCAGACAGACTTTTTAGTGGGTTTAATGCGGGAATCAAGGTATTGTTACTGAGGCTTGGATCCTGCTGTATCAGGCCATTTGTGTGGGCTGCAATCTGTCCTGTACTTAAAACTACTGCCTGAAGGAAAATCAATCTGCCTGTAAAGTCGATTCAAATTATAGCGATCCCTGCATGTAGTACGTGTGCATCATTATGTATGTGCATGCCTATTACTGTGGCCATATGTTCAAGCAAATGTCCTCCCCAGTGAGTGTGAATATCACTCTGTCGTTTGCAGACTTGATTAATGCAGACTTTTGCAGATGCATAGAAATGTTTACTCGTCGTCATCCATCTGTATGCACCACGTGCACCGGCACATGTTCAAAGCAACAGTTAGTGTGACTGTCAATCTCATTATCGCACGGCCCTGTATACATCACTGTTGCTCACTGAAATCTTTGAATCTCCAAATTGTCATAAAGAAAAACTACTTTGTTATTTGACAATGTCTGATTTGAGACAGAGTTCATTTTTCCAACAGAGCAGCCACAGATCAGCTCACATAAAAGCATTCAAATGCATCCAAGCTTAGTTACAAGCTTTTCACACAAAACTATTCATATGTACTTCATGTGTCATGCTGTTTTAGCTGGACAATAACAAGCTGCAAACTCTCTGTGATTTACAGAGTTTCCTGATGGACAGTGAAGTAAACAGCTGCCAACTGTAGCTGCTGTTAGCTAATGTTAGCTCAGTTTATTAGCCAGGCTGCCCAGACTGTGAGCTCAGAGCACCAGAGGAGTGTCAGTGTTTGTACCACAGATGTTTAGGACCACCTGGAAAGCCTGAAACCCAGGGGAATGCTGACGGGCAGTGGTGCACCAGAACCAGAACTGGGCAAGAGGCCTGCTCTCAGCAGCCTCTATGGACATAATAACAGAGTAGAAGAGACCAAAGAGGACGCTGACGGAGGAAGCTAAGAAGAGAAAATGAGAGAGTGAGCTAGCAAAAAGCTGCTGGACAAGAGTAACCCCCAAATTCCACCGGGTACGTCTGCAATGCATTCCGTGTACATCCCGGCTGCTGGAGCTATAGCGGCTATTTTAGTCACTCTTTCAAACCTCATTGGTCCCTCTGCAGTTCGGCTCAGAATCGTCCCGAAAGTGGTCTCCACTCAGTTCTGCGGAGAATACGCAGCTATTCTGGTCTGGCGGGCTAAACGCTTCACAATCCTGTTGGGGTTTGAAGTCTTGTGGAGGACGGACCAAAACAGTGTCCCAGCCGCAACAAGACAGAGACATGCCCGGTGGAATATGGGGGTAAATGTGGGACTGACTTTTAGTGGTTGGTGAGAGCTTGGTGAAATAAAAGGCTGAAAGACAGACGCAGAGCTGGGCTGACTGCTGTTGGACTAGTCAGTAATATTAGCTGGCTGCTATGTCTGCTGTTGGTGACCTTGTTGATGTTTTTGATCAGAAGGAATGTAATCAGAACAAACACACGTGTGCAGCTGAACATATTTACCACAGTGGGATTATACTCTATTTTTGCACTAAATTGCAAAAATACCATTTTCTATGTAATGTTCCTTTAATAACATTTTTTGCCAATCGCTCACTAAAATATATATATATATCTGTCTCTTTAGCTAAATGGTCCTCTGTGTTCACCATTTAGTTTCAAACTGCGTCTGCCTTTTGTACGGCGCTGAGGAGGTCGTCTGCAGTGGCTTCTTCACAGAAAACAGCTGCCTGCAGCTGCTGGAAACAAGATCTACGAGAGCGGTGAGACTGAACCTAAACAAAGTTTAGCCACAAAACCAAAACAAGCACAGCTTTATACACAGTACTTGCAAGGATGGGATGTGTGCAATGTATTCTTATTTAACTGTATTTGGAGTGTCAACAGTCCGGTCCATAAAGTTGTTTCTGTTTGGTGTATAATATCAGCACAGACATGTTGTAGCCAGAACTGAAGGTACTGGGTAACAACATTGAGTAGAAATCGATGTGCACATTGATATAGATTTAGGACTAAAACTAGACTTAAAGGTCCAGTGTGTAAGATTTGGGGCCTTTATTTTCTAAATAAGGCAAACATAGAATATAATATTCATAATATGTTTTCATGCATGTATAACCTGAAAATAAGAACCTTTTTGTTTTTGCTTTTTGTATTCTACAGCGGGAGTGGGTCCTCTTTCATAGAGGCTGCCATATTGAAACACTGTGTTTCTATGGTAACCCAGAACAGACAAACTAAATAGTCACTCTAAACAGGACCCTTTAAATGTTGTTTCTTCTTTACACCAGGAAGGTGAGGGTGATGTGAGGAGACTGCAATGCAGCAATTAGTCCACTAGATGCAACTAAATTCTCCTTTGGAACTGAAATGAGAAGTGAAATGAGACTAAATTAAAAGTAGTATTTTTTGGGCAAATTATGATCAATAAATGTCTGGACAGTTGTTGTGTTGGATTTTACTATGAAGTTAATGTGCTGACTCTCATCTTCATAATTTAAGGATGTTAATCACATTAGATGAACAGTATATTTTTATACATATCCCTCAATTTTGAAACAGATATAACATGATTGAACCAACTAACATAAAGTTCATAAAATAAACATCATCTTACTCTATATTACTTGAGTCCAATGAATGAAGACATCAGCAGGTTTTCCAGAGTGGAACTGCAGCCGTCATAACTTGTTTCGGAGGATCTGCGCTTTCAGTGTAGATTTTAGGATGCAGTACTACTTCACATGTTGTATAAAGCCTTTAGTGTCTCCAGAGGGAGCTGTGTGAAGTCTGATAAAAGTCCTCAAAAGATGCCACTTGAGTAAGTGTCAGTTGGGGTTGAAGAAGTTTGAAACTGAAACAAATCTGTTGGCATTAAATAAGAACACAGTGCGACAAGCAAACCTCTATAGGCTCTACCGCTTCTATTATGACACACCTCAATCTCCAGCTAAACTGTTGGAGATCTAGCTGCATTTTGGGTAATGTAATGGACTGCGACTGCGCTGGAACCTTCATGCTTCAAAACAGAAATCTTAAAAGTACAATGGATGAAATCATAACAGCTAACTGTACTGGACTTACTTAAACACATATACTCATGATAATTCAACAAACTGCATCTTGTTTGGAAAAACGTAGTTAAGTAGACCTTGAGTCAGCGCTGAATGATGAGGTGAATATATAAATATTTTTTATACTAGTACTCCGACTCATTTGTACAAATTTGCTTTTTAATCCAGAATTAAGCCAGTGTAATATGACAGTAATAAAAAATAATTCATCAAAAGTCCGAGACGGACTTTACAAAGAGAGCTCTATATTCCTGATGTTCATCTAATGAGGGTGTGAAGAACCAAAACTAAAGCTGAAAGTGACACTTTGACCCCTCAGTGCCTGTTCCAGTTCCAAAACAACAACACAAAGAAATCTACAGGAGTCATTAGAGAAGAACACACACTGGAAGTCGAGGTAAGGAAATGTCCGCTTGTACATTTATTTTATTATTCACAGGTGAACACAGCAGAGGCATGGAGTGTTTCATATCCCCTCGGGGGCACATTCAGCAGGGCAAAATGTCAACGAATGAATCAGAAATAGAAATATTTCATGCGGGGCTGCATATATGCCCCCCGGAGATACATAGTTTTTCACCAACACAGTTTAAAACCAATCAACCACCAATCTCTATTGACTGGAGTCAGTGTTTACTTACTGTATATATATATATATATTTTTTTTTATTATTATTATTTTTGTGCAGGAGAGCCCAGGTTGGAGTTCATGTGTCTAAGAAACAGCTTCACCAACAGTCCAACAGGCAGAAAGCACAGGACCCATGGAGCGTTGGGATGGATCACACACTAAAATGGGAGAGAGTGGGGAAAGCCCTGCGGTGACAGACCTCCCTCACTCTGGCACTGTACACTGACATGCTTTAGACAGGAAGCGGGGGGAGGGGGGCAGCCTCGGTCAATGTTCTTTAAATGGAGTACATTTATCTCCACCTGCTTGTCTCCCGAGCTCGCGCTTTACTTCGGAATTACCCAAAGGAAAGGTTTACATTTGACAGAATGAAAGAGAAAGAGAGATCCGTCCATTTCCACACAGAGGGATGAAAGAGCAGAGCAGAGTTCCCTTCAAGTGACAGCTCAATCCACGCGGCTGTCTTCCCTTTAGAGAGACAACTTTTCATCGAGTCAGACTGTGCAGCCGCTCGTTCATGAAAGCCAAGTCTCATTTCCGAGTCCGTGACTGTGTGTGCGCGTGTGTGTGTGTGTGCGTGCATGTGCAAGTGTCATCGCCTCAATCTCCATGGCGATGATGTCCCATTCAGCCAGGCACCTGCCAGGATAAGAGGTGGGGGAGGAAGGAGGAGAGAGTACGCGGGTGGGGGGGATTCAGTCAGTCAGTCAAGCAGGGGAAAAAAAGTATCAAAATGGCTGCCGTGCCCTCGCCAGGTGTTGGTGTATTGAAAAGAATCACATTTCCGAAGATCATTCAGCTCCATTTACCTTTTGGGATCACCCGGGGTGCAGCAGCCTAGGTGAGACTGGGGTAACCATGGCAATGCACGCCGACGGTGTGCATCTGCGTCAGCTTGAAAAAAAACATTCAGCTAAAGAAAAAAAACACTTTGCAGGAACACATCTGAAGCATCAATTTGGTGTGCAGTGCAGTAAAGTGGTTCTTAAAGAGTCCAGGGAGTCCCAGAAGTCCATGAGGGGATACCTACAGGAAGGGGTCCAAGGAAGTCCCAAACAATTCATTCACAGGATATTTAATTGTACAGAAATTTTCCCAGTCAGAGTGTACAAGAACGAGATAATTACACAAGTGAATGCTAAATGAACAGCATAAATATTCACATGTGGGAGTTCAGTGAAATTATACAAAACAATGCTGATGAACTGTCAAATAAGAAGACATTGCACACAATTCTCTTATTACAGACATTATGACAGAGTTTAACAAATAAAAAGAGCAAGCAGCTGAAGCTGCCGCTTCGAACTGAACGCTGGAGGGAGAGGAGAGCGTGCTCGATGAGGAGGGCTGCAGTGTTTTAGACTGAACGGACAGATCAGGTAGATACTGGTCTGGACGTGTCTTCCACCTACAAAATGACAGAGGTCTGACCTCAACTGCTAAATGTGTTTTCATTTTTTTTGTTTTTTTGGTTGTTTCCTTAAAGAGCTGATTCACTTAAATGACGTGAATCATCACTTAGATGACTCACTTAAAGAGAGACATAAGACCTCTCCCTCATGAGAATGAAGTGTTTGATTCATAGGAAATAAAATGCATCTTTTCTCAGTCAGTTCATTTCTATGACTCTTCCTGCATTTACAATTGTCCCATAAATGTTAAACCAGCCACCCATTTCAAGACGGATTTGACTAGCCCTGTTTTCAGTGGACCATGATGCTTCAGGGTAGTTCATAATATTCTGGTACATATTAAAGGAATACAAACATTTAGCAAAACTCCTCTTATTTTATAATCTTACCTACATCACAGTCAGATGAAAAAAATGAACAATCTGTGCATTCAGCACAGCGAGGAGTCGTCCAAGAGTGTTTCTAGCATAGAACAAAGACTGGAAGCTTTATCAAAAGTGTGAAAACACCTTTCAACAATTCCAAAGACGTCTCTTAACATCGTGTATTTTGCTCATGTAACTGTTTATGTTTAAGCAGACTTGTATCTCTGACAAAGAGATTGCAATTACTATGATGTTTCATCCAACTATCTGGATCTGGATCCCACTATGAGGACTGCACTTGGGTTAGGGTTAAAGTTAGTCAAGAGATATTCCCCTCGTGCTTCCAGTCTGTTGTTACTAAGCTGGACCTAAACATGTCAATCAACACAAACTGAATGACAGCTAAAAAGTGCACACAGGTTATTGTAATAAGAAACAACAAGTTCTAATCTGAAACATCAATATTAATCTTTTCAAAGGTCACTTCACTCTAATTACCAAATAAATAAATTAATGAACTCTTGCTTTACGGTGTGGTGAGCTGTTAGGGCCACTGTTAGCAAAACATATCTGACATTTCAAGAATAATGTCAAAAAAATCCTATTATGATAAAAAAAACAAAAAAAACACAGTTTTTCTTTTATTTCCTTCTGTTTTCAGACATTTGTCACTCAGTCAGTGAGTGTTTAACTGTAGTTTGACCGTGTGAGGATTATCCAGAAGAATCAGGGCTTTGTCTCACATGCACTGCGGTTGCATTTTTAAATTCAAATATGGGCAAATAAAAGCAAAACCTTCTCCATGGACAGACCGCAGGAGTTTTGTTTAGCGATTTGGGCTTGCAGGGAAAAGTTAACCCCCACCATCTCCTCTTGCTACATTCTTTGTGATGTCTTGTAATTAACTTTTTAGTCGTATCAGCTCTTCTCTGACCCGACTCGCCTCTCTGCGTCTCTGACACATTCCTATCAAAGCTGGTCGTTGGTGCAAAATAGCAGCTCTGGAAAGAAGCATCAAAGTAAATGCAACACCACCGAAGAAAAAAAAAACAGTCAAATGTTTTAGAGGAGACTTTTCCTTTAATATTTCTTGAACCCGCTGTAATAGATTAAAAGCAGGGCTCCGAGCAGCAGAGAGAGTCAAGGGCAAGAGCTGCATGAATTTCAGTTTAGCGACTGTGACCGTGTGTTGGTGCATCTTTGTTTATCTGCGTGCATGACTGAGAAATGGCAGCGCACGAGTGTGTGTGCGTGTGTGTGTTTGTGAATTACAAATAAAAAAAAGAAGGACGCAGCCTGTGTGTGTCTATGTGTGTGTGTGTGTGTGTGTGTGTGTGTGTGTGTGTGTGACTGCGAGTGTGTATGTGTGTCTTTGAGTGCCGATGCGTCAGGACCTACAGAGTGTGAAATGGAGCAGGGAGGTTCAGGCTTCAGCCGCGACACACTGCAAAACACACACACACATCGCTCTCTCTCTCCGTTTCTATCTCTTGCTCTCTCGCCCATCCCACTAACCCTTCATCCTCCTCCTCTTCTCTCTGCTTTCATTTCCCTCTCCTTCCCTGCTTTTCCCACTTCCATTTCCATCCCTTCCCTCCTCTTTTTCCCCCTCTCTTTCCATCTCTTCAACTTCCTCTGTATCTCTCCGTCGCTGCTTTATTCCGCCTCTTTATCTCTCTGGATAAAGCTCTCCCTGCTGTGGAGTTTGTTTTCCCCCTGCTCTGCCTTTATCTTCCCGTTTGGATGCCGTGTATGTGCAGTAGCATGGAGAGAGAGACATAGACGGAGAGAGAAAGGAGAGAGACAGCATCCCCATGTCAGGCCAATGATGGATTAGAATACTAAAATACTGGAGAGAGAAAGCAGACACACTAGACTCTCAAATCTGACATGGTGTGCATGAGTGTGTGCGTGCATGCGCCTCTGTGCACGTAAATCTACTGCACGGTAATAGAACAATAAAAAGCACACACACAAACACACACATCCTCCTTCTCTATTCCTCTCTCACCCTGGAGGCTTTCTCTCTCTCTCTCTCTCTCTCTCTCTCTCTCTCTTTCTCTCTCTGAGTTGATTTAACGCATGGCTTCTCCGCTTGTTTATTTCAGTACATATTAATGTAAATCACCGGTGTCCACTCCCTCCTCTCTTTCTCTCTTTTTCTCTCTCTCTCCCTCTGCTGTCTTTCTTTCTCCCTCCGTCCATCCCTCTTGTCGTCCTGCCACAGAGTGTCGGCCCTGATGACAAACAGCCGAGACAACAATTAAAAGGAACAACGGGGCCTGGTAAAAGGCCGTCACTCCGGCCCCCGCCGGCCACGTCAATCAGACGCACGCCCTCCCCTGCTGACCTCAATTAACCCCCACTATTGGGCGGTAGGAGGTGGGGGTGTTGGGGGGGGGTTCTGACCTGGCTATCTAATTCTTTGTAATGCATGGGGTGGATGGAGGGTGGGAGCAGGGTGTGAGGTCAGAGGAAGCTGCTCATCGCCTTTTGAGGTAATTTACTGGACACTGTGCACACTCTGGTCAGATTTAGAAGAGAATTGCTTCATTGTTACAGACAGTGGACACACACCAGTGTGAAGACCGTTACTGCTCTTAAGCAAGGCACTGAAATCCACCTCTGTGTAGAACATGCACAGCGTTGCTATTTGGGACTCTAGACACATGCTCCAAAGGGAATGTAGGCTGAGAGCCTACAGGTGGATGTGTAGCTTTTGAAATGTATGAACAGCAGCAGCTGTAGTGTGTGTGTGTGTGTGTGTGGGCATAGCTGTGAGGTGAGCAGGCATGGAGCACGGATTTATGCTGCAGCAAGAAAAGTAGCAAAAGTGAGCGCAGCAGTGAGCTAACGTCGACTACCTGAACTTGTTTTCAGGCTCTGCTGTGTTAGTCATTGTCCTTATTGTCTAAGAGAAATCAGCCATTGGGGCTTCGAATCTAAGCCAACTTGTTTGAAGCACTCTGTACACTCAAAGCGTTCTGACACATCTTAAATCCTGTGAAAATCTGTGAAAATCCTCTATCCACTGTGACGTTTCGTCCTTAGAATCTTGGTGACATGGGGACAACTCACGGGGCGAGTTAGCTGATGAGCTACCCCCCCCCCCAGAAATATATTATCTTCCTAATAGAAGGAATTCATTACGAGTCCGCCAATTACCACATTAGAGGACCTTTGCCGTTTTCTCCAGTTAATTCGATATGTTCACAAAAAACGGTTAAATCAGGAGCATTTTCAAATTGAACCACTCAGTGCTCTTTCTCGGTTAAAATAACCCTGTTTAGACTGACTGTGTGAGCCAACATCAAATACAATCCTCACACAGAGTCATCTCTAACCAAACACCTCCACATCATGGAGATAGACCACTGACCCTCCACTCAAACATCTGATCGTTGTTACTGTGTTAACCGGTGAACTGTGCACTCGTGAAAAACAACAGTGCGGCTCGCTGATGAGTTCTAATCGCTTCTGGACAACAGAGGAAGAAGATAAACCAGGCTGAGGACACACACACACACACACACACACACACTTGTTAGATCCATTCCCTGTAGCCTCAGCTGTTTCCATGGGATTCACTGATGGGAAGAAAAACATCACCTTATCATTTTAATATCTGGAATAGAAAACAAATGACTGAGTTCAGATGTTTTAACCTTTAAAGTCATCCTGACCTGCCTCCCTCTCCTAATGAAAGCACTTGCAGGAAACATTAGCAGTCATTACAATGAATGAATGTTTCATTGTATCACTGATTACTGATCTGCCTGATTGCTGTTTATGATTCTTAGCTGGAAAAAAAGACTCCTCATGGAACATGAGTATTTACTGTTCAGTCTGCGAGGTGAGCCAACACAGCTCCACTCTGTCTCTGATCGCTGCACTGATTGACAGACGCTTTGTCTGAGGGGTGTGTTCAGACAGAGAGGCCTTTGAGATTGTGTGCATGTGTGTGTGTGTGTGTGTCTGTGTGTGTCTGTGTGTGTTTGTGTGTGTGTTTCTCAGCAGTTGCATGCAGCAGCAGTGCCCGAGAAAAAAGAAAGAGAGGTTAAAGCACACTGCAGACCTGTCACCTCTCTCTCTCTCTTTCTCTCTCCTCATCCTTTCATTCTAGTTTGTTTCCTCTGTGGCTTCACAAAGCAAACCTCCTCTTCCTCTGTTAACCTTCCTCTCCACCTTTCTGCCCACCCTCTTCTCCTTTCTTTTCTCCTTCCTGCCCTTTTTCTGCTCTTCTACTCCCACTTCTTTCCTTCTTTCGTTCCTTCGTTCCTTGTATTTATTCTCCCTCTCTTTCCATCTCTCCCAGCTTTGTTTCCCCTTGTCTCCTTAGTCCTTCTTTCCTTCTCTTCTCCTGGTCTCCTCTCTCATTCATCACTCTAGCATCTATCGTTCTTTCCTCCTCTCCCTCCTTTGCCCTTTTTCCTCCTTTGTTTCCGCCCACGCCACCTTCCATTTTCTTCTTCTTGGTTGTTCTCCTTTTCGTCCTGCTCATCTTCCTCCCCACTTCCTATGTCTGCTAACACTCTTTCCTTGTTTCTTGGCTTTGCTCCCTTCTCTCTCCTTCAACCTTTTATATCTAAAGCCTTCTCCTTTTCTTCATTTTGTCCCCCTAATCTCTTATCTCCATCTCATCTTCCCTCTTTTCATTCTCTCAGTTGTTTTCAGTCCCCTCACTTCCTTGTTGTGCCCTTCCATTTTTTCTATGATTTCTCCATATTTCCTCTTCCTCTTTTTAGTTTCTTTTTTCTGTTTTGTTTCTTTTTCCTCTCTTTTCTTCCACTGCTTCCTTCCTTTTTGCATCCCTCCTCCCATTTCCTCTCTTTTCTTCTGCTCCTCTCTCTTTCCTTCCTACTGCCTCCCAGCCTTTCCTTGATTTCCATCGTGCCATGTCTCTTTCACTTCCTCCATTCTCTTGTTTTCCTTTTCCTCATATTTTCCCTTACTTCCTTCCACTTCTTTCGCGCTCTCTCTCCCTCCTCTGTCTCCTTGCCCTCCACCATCACTGGCGCCCCTGCAGATGGAAGTTAATTTTACACGCTCCCAAGAAATAGGAAAGGAACGAGGAAAAAAAAAATTAGTGTCAGCAAAAGATTTATAAGACATAGAAAATCAAGAGCCGGCGATTCTCTCTGCTATGTTTGTGCTGCAGGGTCCTTTCTGTTCTCGCTATAGCACACTATTTCTATCACTATACCCCCGCCCAACACACACATTCACACACATACACACATACTCCTCCCCCCAGGAGCCTGTCAGATGATAAAGAGATGTTGTCAGGGACTGATTATCAGCCTCCCAACTAAAAACAAGTAAAACATCAAACGCACAAAGACCACACAGGGACTTGGCCTTATTTTCTTTCTTAATTTCCCCACCATACATCTCTCTCTCCCACTCGTTCTCCAACTCTTTTCATTTTGTCTCTGTGTCGGTGTCAGAAGTAGCGTGTGCTTTTCGCCTGCTGGGGAGCTATTTGATTTGTTCTGCTGTTTTAGAGCTTATTGTTTCTGGAGTGTTGTTTTTATTATGACGGCTTTATTCATATCGGTGCCTGTGGCAGCTCGGGTCCCGGTCCTGAGTCACCGGGGAGGGAGATAGGGACGGGGATAGGGCAATAAAGCAAGAAAGAGCTGCATCGGCTCAAAACATGGCAGGCGGTATGTGTGCAAATGTATGTGTGTGTGAGTCTATACAGTATGTGTGTGGCTATGCTGACGTGGGTGGGAACGCTGAAGTGCAAGACTCAAATTATAACAAAAAGCTTTACCCAATTTTCTTTGCAATCTCTCTGGCTGATCCTTGCACGGGCGTGCGCAAACACACACACACACACACACACACACACACACACACATCACACACTTGGCACTTGATGTTCATTAAACAATGAGAGACAAGTGTGTAATTTGTCATTCACCATGGCTGTAGAATAGGGACAGCAGCGGGGAGAAGAGGATCGCTCCATTCATCACTGTGATAAAGTTTGACTGATGCATCATACATCAACGCCCCGTCCCACCCTTCAGTCATTGTTAGGATGACCCATAGACAGGTAAGTCACAACTAGAGGGACAGATCGTCATCCATCAGGTGGTTAAAAAAGAAACAGAAACAAAAAGACGACAAGGTCCGACTGCAGCCGCGGGGCCTTCCTCTGTGTGTGGGCGGTTTTACCCAAGAAGCACCTTAGTTGGCTCAGATCCTTCACCTGTTGTGTTTGCTGGCCCGCTTTCACTCCAACATGCTATAAAATGCATTTCTGTTTTTATTTTCTACTTTATAAAATTAAAGGGCTCAAATAAAGGAGTTTGGAGTATGTGGACAGACTGGTTGACCGTAAACGTCACAATTGGCTGTACATGGTATCTTCATCAACTTAACTAGCTAAGTTCATTAGCATGCTAAAATACTTGTTTGCCCTTCGTAACATCGCATGTGCCAAACCTTTCAGATTTTCATTTTACACTGTAAGAATGTCTGCAGATTTGATGAAAAACTGCCAAACCATGACAGTAAAAGACCGTAAAATATGCCAAGTATGACTGTGTTTTCCTGTATACAGTAAAACAGCCGTTGTTCAAAACCTTTAATTGTAGGTCATTTTAAAGTAATTTATACAGAACAAAAGTAGTATTTCATATTAGATACTGTTAATAATACAGTAAAACACTGTAATATTTACATATTAATTTATTTTACTCTAATATTAGAGTTTTTCATCGTAAAATCTACATGGATTTTAAAATATGGAATAAAACGCTAACCTTAAACATGAAATCAATTGTACTAATAACCTATTACTGTAAAATAAGAAAAGGTTATACCGTATTTATTACAGTAAAATTCTGGGAACCACAGCTGCCAGTTTTTTACCGTAAAAACAACATTTTTTAAATTTTTTTACAGTGTTGTACAAGCCAAATAAAACAGTTTGCTGCAGGTCACCAGCAAAGCTGATAGCTAGTTACCTTTTAGTCAGCGTGGGATTGTCCATTTTTTTTTAACTGAGCACCTTCTACATAGAAAGTATCGCTCAGTTGATGAATATACTCTATTAAAACTGAAATTCCCACAGTATGCAATGTCATAATTGTTGTGTTTGTGTGCTATCGGCCTAAAATGATAACATTACCACTTTTATTACACTTACTTACATTGTTATATTGAGTTTAATTATTATTTTTGTTGAATGTGGACACTTGGTTGTTTCTTTTTGCCAAATGAGAGCTGTCAAAAATTCAGATGTGCGGCTGAGGATTAAAAATCTGGACATTTTAGCATGCTAGCACATCTTGGTCTGCTAATATCTGTGCACTTACAACTGAGTAAGCTAACAGAATCTTTCTGGGCCTTATGACAGGAATAGCTACATTATGCTCACTGGTTGATGACAGCATATGAACATCTTGCCATTATAGGTCTTCTGTGCTCCCAGGACATGAATACACCACTGCAGCTGCAGTCAGACCATGTTCAACAAAGTGCCATTTTCAATGGAGAAAAGGAAGGAAGCAAGGACAGAAGTGAGGAATCAAGGGGATGCTACTGACAAATGTGAAGTCCATTTCTTCACTATGCTTCCTAGAATTTTAGAGCCATCAGTCCAGTATTGTAGGTCCATTATATGTGAGTGTGTTCATATGCATGTATGTGCATCTGTGTGCGTGTGTGTGTGTGTGTGTGTGTGTGTGTGTGTGTGTGTGTGTGCGTGCGCGCGTGCGCACGCTTCTTTATATCCTCTGTTCTACCCCCAGCTGAGGGAGGCAGACAGGAGCAGAAGGAGCAGTAGTATGGGTTTAGGAGGGCCTGTGGTGAAGGATGCAGCCCCCTCTGTGCCGGTGGAGCCCAGGTTGGAGATGGTGGCCCTCTCAGAGTATAGTTGGATGACATCAAACTGGCCACCTTCATCACCCTCCTCCTCTGTCTGTGTCAGTTCCTCCTCTTCCTCGCTCTCCACCACCTGACAGGGAGGAGGCAGTGTAAGTAAGAACCATCAGAGCATGTCTCAGCTGAGACATGTTCACATTTTACAAAGCTAAAAAAAAAAAAACAGCAGCATCACACCACAGGAAATATTCAGCTAAACTCTCAGACTGAAGATCAAATTTGATTTCTCTGAATTCTCTGGACAGATATTTGTACCAGAAACTTAAATTAAATTTGGTTGGCTAATTCACAATCTGATTTACATAATTATAAATACGTTTAAACGATTAACTTAAGCATTAAAATCAAATGCTGACTGACACATTGTTATGCTCGTGAAGTCCAAACCGGTGAGTCTTATTTGGTATTTTTTAATTTGAAATAGTACTTTGGGTTTTGAGAATTTAATCAAACAGAATTCATTTGTATTCCACCATCTGAATTTCAAATTGACTTTGATCTGAACACATAATTAAAACATTAATTAATTAAATGCAGGTGGTTCAGAAGTGATTCGCTCCCCCCAACATATCCTCACCCCAATATTGAAATCACTGCAGAAAGAGAATAAATTATCATGATGAAACAAGCAATCGCTACACTTTTTAAGCCATCATTTGTCATTTTTTTGCATGTCATTTGTAATTTGCATGTGAAGTGCATCATGAAAGCAAAGCTTCAATTAAAACAGAGGACTTACCGTTTTGAATTTGTTTGTTTGAGTTCAAAAATGTATCTCAAAGCAGGCCTGACATTTTTCCACAGCTCAGTCCAGTATCATGATGCTCTTATTGGAATCATGTTAATACTGGATGATTCCACATGATTTACATGCATAGGTGCTGAGCAGTGGAGCAAAAACATCCCCATTATTCAATTAGGGGGAATGATGTTATGTTGTTGCTAAGCCCTCTTTTTGTCTTTTTAAAAATAAACTCATCATCCTACAGTCAGGTGATTAGATGTAAGCAGCTCATATCAGTCATCATTTGACTATTTTCAGCGACTGACGAAAACAAATAATAAAAACATCACACATTTTTGGACGCCTTTTTGAGTTTCCTACAGCATGCTTTGGCTGTCAATCACAGTCTGTCAGTTCACACACACACACACACACACACATACACACACACACACACACACACACACACACACACACACACACTAGAACACTCCTGGCTGCATCTGAGAGAGCATAGCATTTACAGCACACAACGTTGTCTGAGGTAAGTAACGTTAGCTACCATAACAATATATCATAATTTATCTCTTTTCAAGCAAATAAACGACATGCTGAGATCCCCCATCACGTTCTTCACTTTTATTTGTATAGAAGTGTTAAATTCAGTCTATTGTCTTAAGACTACTGTATCTTTTATTTTCTAAAAAATAAACTAGTTTCACTCAGGTTACCACTTTTTCTCTAGCTGAGTTTGTGTTGTGACCCTTGGGGAACTGAATTAAAGGTCCAGTGTGTAAGATTTGAGGACTTTATTTTCAGAATAAGGAAAACATAGAATATAATATTCATATATGTTTTCATGCATGTATAATCACCTTAAAATAAGAACCTTTGTTTTTGTTACTTTAAAATTCTCCTTTTATATCTACAGTGGGAGTGGGTCCTTTTTAATGGAGGCCGCCATATTGAAACACTGTGTTTCTACAGTAGCCCAGAACAGACAAACTAAATAGTGACTCTAAACACGACCCTTAAAGTGTTGTTTCTCCTTTACAGTAGGAAGGTGAGGGTGATGTGAGGAGAATGCAATGTGGCGATTAGACCACTAGATGCAACTGAATTCTGCACAATGGTCCATGTGAAACTCTCTCAGCTCTCAGCTTGTGGGTGTGACTTGCAGTGTCATCACCGTTCATATTTATACAATGGGTGTATTTATGATTCGGCTGTTAGAATAAATGATTTACAAGATCTCTGTTCTCTTGTAAATTATCATTTACACGAGAACAAAATTATTTCCCAGCAGAATTTTCTTCCAGGTCAGAGGTCTACCAATCACAGGCTCACAAGATCTTGTAGTGAACACTGACCAAAGAGTCAAGTCTAAAGTGGTTATTAATAGTTTGCACTAACCAGTTTGAGTTCATTATTTGAGATGTAGTGGACATTAAACATTCTACAGGCAGCTGTCTAATCCAAAAGCTTATGTGGTGTAGAAATGACAGCCGATTATGTATCCTCCCAAGTTTTAAAACATAGCAGCTCATCCATGACAGGCCCTCAGTGGTCTGGATAGAATGCATGGATACATCTGGCTGGTACTGTACATGCCAACGTTCAGTGCCAATACATGATATTCAGTCATAGACACTCGCACCAAGAGGTCTGAGCAGCTACAATGATACTGCTAGGGATCTTAGTTAAGTAAACAAACACAAAACTTTATCACATTTTGGAGCTGCAGCAGTGAACAGCTGGCAGAGTACCAGTAGAGTTTGTGTACAAAGTAGTGTGTGAGAGCAGTGATCATCCAGGATTTAACAGTAACTGACCCTGTGTCCTTTCCTCACACTAAAGATCTGAAGATCATTTGCAGAGCAGTGGCCAACTGGCAGATCTCCAAACCTGCTTCATTTAGTTTAGGTTTAGAACTTTTTCTGTGGGATACATAAGGGCTGATCATTTGCATATGGACTTGTTGATGTGTACTCAACCTTAAAGAACATCACTGAGGCTTTTTTTCATCTACATTTACTCTATTCCAGCACTGTTGTGAACCAACTCAGTCACATCTTCTCACACATCATACTCAGTTTGCTCCACTCACCAACATGAAACTAAACAATATAGATGAATAGAAAGTAATGAACTAAATTTTGAGACTGTGACACTTCTTTAACACCGACCTCCTAAGAACAGATCAGTTGTATGACATATGTTTACAGTCAACACACAAAGCCCTCTACAGACGTAGTATGTATAACAGGAGCAAATGAGGAAGTCAGGAGATGTTACTGTCAAAGTCCACACAGGGAGCAGGGCGGATGTATGGTCAACAAACCTACCGTTCATTTCCTGATTCCACAATCATTTCCTAATTATGTTTTTTTGTTTGTTTTTTGTTCTTTTTTTACCCTGACCACAGTCATTTAGTTTAGTCACATGTTTACCATTGTAACCATGGCAACAAATGTTACCTTCTACCTACCTCTAGCATGCTACATATGAAGTTTTCACAGGGTCAAGCATGTGTGTTGTATAGAGTTAGATTATTATGGGGACAATGACTTCTTCTTCAGATAATGTTTGGATAGGAGGATAGGGCCGTCTCAGCTACATAACATAGAAGCCTCTGCAGAGTCCACTAAGGGTAGACATGTTTCTCTGTTTGTAGATGAATCATCATTTATGGACACAGTGCAGTGATGTTACTGCTATATGTCACGTCATATAGACGAGCCAAAGAAGACAGCTTCTTCAGAACCGAGCCGACATCATGTCATTACAAGTGTATTGATAAATCCTCCACTCTCCATGGCCTTTCAGCATTTTGGACTCATCTTGGATCCCTGTGCACTGACAGAACTGACCACTGATGAATAGAAAAGTGCTCTAACATTAACAAATGTGTTTTAACTCAAACCATGATTGTTCTTGAACTAAACCAGAGAGTAGTCGCTATGGAAAATGTGATGATGATGTGGTTGTCAAAGGCACAACACAACAACACAGTAATACATGTTTGAATCTTAAATTCACCATCAAACAGAATATTGGAGTTTTGTTCAATTGTCCTGTAACAATGGCAATAGGGTTGAGGTCAAGAAAACATGATCTGAAATTGAAAAACTGTCTTGACAGCACACACAATACAGACTGTTGTTCAGTGCTTGAACCCTGTGACTGATGGTACATTTTAGAAAAATACCACTTGAATCCATTTTTTCCCTTTTGAAATGGTGTGTGTGTGTGTGTCTGTGTCTGTGTGTGTGTGTGTGTGTGTGTGTTACACTTGGATCAAAAGAAGTCTTTATTTAAAACTTTAAAGCTGTTGATGAATATGATTCACCGCGGTGTTATGGGTGTTGAGTGTTGACGACACACAGATGTTCATCCTCAATGATATGCACCAACATCTGGGTGAGCCCAAGGCTGATGCTAGCTTGTTGTTCTTCTACTGATAATAATACACTTGCATATGATTTTATTGACGTTCTGCCTCTGATGCGTGCTCGTGTCATTGTATCTACATTTTCTGGACTCATTTTTAACTTTCATCACGTCTTGAAGCTGTAAACGAGGCACACATGCAGCTCTCCTTCAGGGAACTGAATCATGTTTAGGTTCTTCTCAACAGTTTTGCTCATTAGTAATGAAACAGATTCTAGTTATGGAGTGCAGTGTGTGGCAATCATCAGATGGGATGTTGGAAATATTGAGCCTGACCAGCTCCGAGAGCACCTTCTTTCTAAGCTTTAACTTTTCACAGTTATTCTTAGGCACTTTTTATTGAGAGTCTGGTGACCTTTCCTTTGATCTGCTGCTTTTATAATGCATTTGTAGGGGACAGAAAGAGCCTGAAGAACATTGTTAATATTTCTTTGAAGATAATTGGAGTGAAGAAGACAGGCTCAGGTTCTTTTAAGGACCAGCAGGAAGCTTATACAGTGTGTTACAGTATCTCTGTTTCTATTTCTGAGTTGTAAATATCATTGTTACAGTATTATTGCATTTTGTGCTTAATATGCAATCTGTATCTGGATCAGGGTTGCAAAATTCTGGGAATTTTCAAAGTTGGAAACTTTCCATGTGAAATAACAGGAATTTATGGAAATGAATGGGAATTTATGAAGGTTGGCCCTTAACAGGGAACTTTAATATAATTGTGGAAAATAGATTTTAGCGTAATACTGACTAAAACAACCAGATTTCAGCTATTCCTCAATCACATGCACATAGTACACTGCTTACTGCAGGGCTATTGAGGCCACACCCACTACCTGTACAGGTGATTTCTGTACCTGGACCACACTTTAGAGCCCAGAGCACACAGAGACTATTGAAGACACGCATTTGAGCTTGTGGACGACATAATATTGTTCAATAAAATAATTTAAACTTTATAAAGTTCTACTTTCAAATAAATCTGTTGAATGTTTTTTTATTGTTTTATTTTGCATGTCTGCTTATGACAAAACTAAATGTTAGATTTATGTTTGCATATGATACAGTTTGTTTGAATTACTCCCAGTTTACACTTAATTTCCAAAAATTTCCCATCTTAACTTAAGTTTCTGGATTTTTAAGAAAATTTCCTGAAACTTTCTGCCCCTTCGCAACCCTAATCTGTATGTCTTGCTGTATATAGGAAACTACATATACATGCAAAGTAAAAAAAATAAATAAATAATAAAAGAATAGGTCACATGACCAACAAGGGGCTGGACTGATACTAATGCTAGCAAGCTGTCCCAAAAGAACTTACATCACATTGATTCCAATGAGAATGACTAATATGCAGACAACAACGTTTACCTTTAGAATAATATGCAATACCTCACATATAAAACATGATATAAACACAAGGTCAGACTTTACAGTAGCAGACACTGTGACTTACAAACTGAATAGAATTTTTTGACATTGATGAAGAAACTGCATTTTATGGATTATGAATGAATTGGTGTCTTCCATTCACATCATAATGTATCCAGATGCAGGTCACATATCAGACTATAACATGTATGTGCCTGTAAAAACTGTAAAACTAAATCTAGGCAGTGCCAATTTTAATGTAATTTTACTTAATTTAATTTAATAGTAGAGTATATTAAGTTATAGTTATATTGTGTGTCTGTGTCTACTGACTACTAACCGTTTATTTGTTTACTCAAAATTCTATTATATATATATATATATATATATATATATGTTTTTTTTTTTGTGACTATACTTTTAGTGAAGCTTCTATAAATATCAAATACATAAAAATAAATATGAAATGATGTGAATATGTTAGTATTCTAAATCCCACCTGACGACATACTTGATTGCTTTCCTTGTGGAGCTGTAACATTTTAAACAAAGAGCAGTCATCTTTCTTTCTAAGTGTGACTGTTTCTCTCCCCTGCTGGAGCGGATAGTCAGCGTTTTGAAGTGAAACCTTTCGAATTCTGGAAAAATCACTTTAGAGAAACAAGCCAAAGCTCCTCAGAAAGACAAGACAAGCAGCTGAGTGACGGAAGGATGAAGAGATTTGGAGCAGGTATGGTTGGATGGATCGGGAGGAATACAGTGAAAGCTTGAAGGATGCAGGACAGAACCAAGCGAGAGCAGAAAGAAAAAGGGCGGAGGAGTAAAAGAGAAAATGAAGGATGGAGGAAGTTAGGAAAGGACAGAAGGAAGGAAAAGACGGAAGGAAGAGCGTGATTTGGGGAAGGAAGAGAGAGCAGGGGGAGACATATGGGCATGAATAAATTCATACTAATGAAGCCTGACTGATGCACTGCTTCCAACCAACACCTCATCTAATCCGCTGACTGGGAGAGAGACACAGAGAGGAGGAGAGAGAGAGGAGGAGGGCAACCGAGGGAGAGAGAGAGAGTTGGAATCCCCTCTTGTCTGGCGGCCCAGATTATCTCTGGCAGTGAGGCATGCTGGGAGCCAGGGAGCCACAGCCACGGCAGATTGTGCTCTGGCCAAGGTTACAGTAGCCAGGGCCACGATTGAGTTGGACCACGTTTAATAGTCACTATTGGACAAGGGCAGCCAGGAGCTGTGAGAGGAGGAGCTCTCAGAGCATACTGTATGTGTCCACAGCACATTTCGGCACGTCTGTGTGTGTCTGTTACTGTCTGCACATTATGAGCTGGCAGACTTCGACACGATCCACCAGGACTGAAATCTAAACACTTCAGGCCAAGACTTGTGCGTGTGCCACAGACTGTGTGAGGCCTGATGGGCTGGAAGAGACAAATTAAACGACCGCAGTCAGGACACTTTAAACATTTGTTTGGTTTGTAGTCTAGATCTGACCCTGATCCCGTCACCAGCCACCTGCTGAGCTCCAAATAGTAGACTCTGAATTGAAGGATCACACTGAAAATTACATTAATGCGTGAGAACATAGCAGAGATTTTCAAACTGTGAGGGGCACCTCCCCATGGGGGGCAGAGGAGAGATGAAGGGTGGACAGGAGGGATCAATTTGCATCTAGACTCATTCTGCTTCTCTGAGTCATAACTCAGCCAAACCTGAACTCACAGGAATAAAGCATGTATTTTGAGATTCAGTGGGATTTACATGTCCTGGTGATATAATCTCTGAGGATATTATCTCTGATTCGTCGCTAATAATTGTCCATAAATCCACTTAGAAATAACTGAATAAAGATTCTGTTTAGAAATGAATGAAATGAATCATTATATTTTTATATGTAGGCTTTCTTCAGTATCAAAGTAAAACAGCTGTCTGTACCTCCATGCGTGCACTGCAAACAGGAGCTGCTAATAGCTCATTCAGCATATTTTAATGGTGCTAATTTGTCAAAATGTAAACAAAAATAAAGGCTAAAAATGAGGCTGAACTGTCGGCCTCCCACAGTTAACTGGTTGCCTGCATGGCATTATACTTCCTGTTCACATCTTCCAAAACCCCAAAAACGATTAAGCGTGACTTGGAGCACTTAGAGCATGAAAATCAAATACAAGTAAGACAAAGAATAATAATAGGAATGACAAAATACACTTTTATGACATCAGTACATCATGAAAGAGTGTTCCATCATAAACATTGTTCTTACATTCCTGGAACACTGACACCTCTATCTATTCATACACAGATATTTGCCCTGTGGTGAAAACGTATGGGGAAGATGGGGCACACTGAGGAGGCACAGTTCTGTCTGAGGGAAACCCAAAGTGTCAGACTTCTAGTTGTTTTGGTCCAAACTAAAAATGTCTGAACTAAAAGAGAACATGCAAATAGTCATGAAGCAGCTAACCTCTGCCACAGAGTGGGACAGACAACAGGTCCTCCAAATGAAAGGTGGGGTCAGTCAGACTGGAGAAGGAAAGATGAGTGAGTCTCATTCAGGTCATCCAATACAGATGCTCCGGGAAACAAACAGTGGCACGGAGCGAGCAAGGAGGCCAGCCTATTGGGTTGGTGCTCTAAGATGGTCGATTGCTGAGTTTTTATTCCCAGCACGAATGCCACCTGTTGTGTGGTTCGCTCCAAGCATGCCAAGTTTACCATAACCCAAAGCTGGGAATGAGACTCGATACTGATCTTTCCACCTTTAAACAACAAAACATTTTCCCCTAGACTGACACACAAGCAACATTCAGATGGCCAGATGACATTACAAGGGCTGGAATCCTAAAGATGCTCCTGAAATCATTGGTCTGGACGCCAATTTCACCGTAGTGGAATTTCAGGATGGGATCTACGGTAGACATGGACGATAGATGACAGGGGGGAAGTTACTGCCTGAGGTGAATTTCAGATAAAAGAGCCATAAGTCATGACTCATACATATTTCTCGTGGATGCTCACAAAAGAAATGAAAACTCTTGAGTATATTTGCAAAGAAACTGAACAAACATTACCCAACTTTGAAATAATATCTCATCCTGTTTGTAACATCTCACAATGATTACACAATTACTACATAATGAAGGTCATGGAAGCTCGAGGAGTGTTCGTAGCCAACCTGTTGGAGACGTATCTACCACATATTGAATGTATCCACCATAGAAACAGATTTCATTCAGTGATACTTACACTTCCTGAGGATATCATTATGTTCAAGGATCATCCGTAAAAAAAAAGGGTCCATGAATCAACTTGAATCTGTTACCGTACCTGAGGCAGGACAAACATTATGATTGTAGAGCCTATTATAAATACGTTTTGACAAGTTATTAGATCAAGTTGGATCATTTTGATCCAGTCTGGGTCAGATCTTTTAAATTATTATGTTTATTTTCAGGCTTTTATCGGACAGAGGTGGCCCACAGGTTACAATCCAACCCGGGCTGCTGCTGTAAAGACTGAATGTACAACGGGGTGCGTGCTACACTACATGTGCTACCAGATGCCCTGAGGTGAGCTACTGTCAAGTCAGAAGATCATACAGGGTGAGGTGCTGAACAATTTACCTTCTGATTCAGTCACTGACCATTGTTCTCATTCTGACTATTACAAAGTGACCAAAAATGGCAGAGCAAATAGAAAACTAGTGCAGAGCTCAGCTCAGGTTGGTCTCACTCTGATGACTTCACAGTCTGCTCCTTCTCTCCAGCCACCGTCTCATCTCATCATGTTGAGTTTTTCTTCAGTTTCTTTGCATTTTCCACACAGAATCAGTAGGGATCTCTGTGTTCCCTGGTCTGACAACCCTGTTGCCTAGAATGTAATTATAGTTTACCCATTCATCTATCCGTTTCAGTGTGTTCTCCTTGTATTCAGTAAACAGTATGTTCTCCTTTCTTATTGTCAGGACTAAACAATTCTGTACATTGATGGAAACAGTTGTGGAATGTTGTTACCAGCATTTAGCTGCTTTAAAACAGGGGCTAGAGTCTTTGACCAGGTCTCCACAGGGGACCAAATTATTTGGGCTCCTGGTTGTAAGTAAATGTGTTTAAATAAAAGTTCAGTACTGCTCCAGTGTTAATTTGAACAGTCTCTTTGGATGATGGGTTGTTGGCTCTCAGGCCAAAGCCTCTCTCACCTGTTGCTGAAAGATTCTGAAGAATTCCAAGGTGGAGAAATATTTTTGTTTTTGAAACACCAGGTTTACTAGTAGTAAATATCTAACATCTGGTTGTTGTTTTTTAACCGTATCCATGAGGTCTCTCCCATCATCTGGACCTCAGCAAGCCCAGAAACACTGCTCCAGTTGGACCGTACACACTGTGTAGAATCTTTTGATGGCCTGCCAACATGCTTTGATAACTCCTGCCCCAGAGCTACTCCTTTAATCTTCAAATCAAGTGCTGACTCACTATTGTGTTCCACTACCACTGATGAGAGGTTTGACCTTCTCATGAGGATGGCAACTGTCTGATAGCCTGTGATCTGATCCAACAACAGTATTACCGACGGTGTCATTCAAAGTAAACACAGTTCACTCCGTCAAACTCACACCTTCCCTCACAGCATTTATCTTTGTCCTAATGCCTAGTATACAGGAAAAGTAATAATTACTACGCTGTGAAATGTCTGCATTAGTGCTCCTGTAGAGTAGTGATGGGAAGTTCAGCTCTTTTCAGAGATTCGTCTCTTTTGGCTCGTGTTGGCCCTGCGTGCTAGTAAGCAGTTTTTCATTCAGTGTTGCTTATTTTTATGCATTTTTTTTGTCTGTGCAGGTTTGTTGTTGACCTTGCTCTGACTGATACTGTGTTTTCATTTTACATATTCTGCATTCTTTTTCAGTTTTCAGTTCACTCATTCTTTACTCTTTTCTTCTTTCTTCTACCACCACTACACTCACAGCCTTTTTGTCTGCTTTGTGTCTGCTCCCCCTTCCTTCTTTCACATAATGGTATGATTCTAGTCTGCTCTCACAATGGGATTGGCCCTCAAAATAACCTGCCTGCATGGATTCTGAGCAGGAGTCAGCTCTTGTCATTTGCTAGGAAGAATCGGCTCTTTGAGCCGGCTTGTTCGTGAATGACACATCACTATTGTAGAGGAGTGGTTACCATCTGGTACCAACCAACCATTTTATTGAACTGTGTGTACATTCACTGTTTGTCTTTTAAACGTGCTGCACTTGCAAGACTTTCCATATTTTCTTGCAAACAAAGGTTCAATTTTCCTTCATCGTCACGTGTGTGTTTGTTCATCACACGGTCCACGCATGGGGGTGAAATGTCTCAACAGCTATTGGATGGATTGTCCCCATTAAGATAATTTGTAATCACTTTCGTGACATTTCATCATGATCAGTTCAGCATTTGAATTTTTCTAGAAATACACAGCACTGCTAGCATGTCTGCAGGCTCTTGCTTTGCTAACTTTTGACAAATCCACTTAAAAGAGTGAGATCTAGCGGTGCTGATTGTAGCTGCCTCGCTTCACCCTCTCCTTCCTAGCATGAAAGAGAAACTGTAATCAAATCATAGCTGTGAATATTATATCCTGTAAACAGAGCCCCCTAAATCTGACACGCTGGACCTTCCATGATGAGAATTAAGAAAATGATTAGTCATCTATTAGTGCTTATAGGAAGGGGCAACTTTCACTAAAATCAACTTTTTTTCTAATTTGACATTAGAAATAGACAACCTGTAGACCTCCTTTTTTCATATCTAAGCTAAACTGGTGAGACAGAGGCTGTGCAGTGAGGGAATATGAAGTTTTAAGCTTACAAAAATCAACCAGGGGAAACAGTAAAAATAATAAAAACTGATAAAAGCTCCAGCAATGGAGATAAAACAAATACCATAAATAAACAAGGTACTGTGTGACAGTGACGAGATGAGCTCAAACCAAAGATAATAGAAAAGGCCTTGGGGTAAACGTCTGAAAGGTAATTTAAAATGTGAAGGCGATGCGTGTGTGATGAGCTGAAGTGTACTCACGTTGTTGTTGTGTTCAGGCAGGTGATTGTTGCTCAGCAGCTCGCCCTCCTGAACTAGCGGGGAGGGTCTTGGAGCAGAGGGGGTGATGTCTGCAGGCAGGGAGCCGGGGCTCCCCATCCAACTGATAGAGTTACCTGCACGGAAACACAGGCCAATCACTGCTTCTGTGTGCGTGTGTGTTTGTGTGTGTGTGTGTGCTCACTTGGCTGGCCTGCGTGCTGCAACGCTGCATCTGAGTGGGCGTGAACCTACATATCTATTTGGCAGCTTTATTGTTTGAGCTGTCGGCAGCTTGATAAATCACAGAGCTTTATGGGAAGTGCATTGACGTATTGATCCAGGCTTTAGTGTTTGGACATTCAGGCTCAGTGTGTATCGACAGCCTTATTGACAGCCGCTGTGATTGAGTGACACCTGGAGGGCTCTACCCTCCGGCTCTTCTCCTCACACCTCTTGAGAACCTCCTGCTGAAGCCTAATGCTGTGCAGACACACTGTAAGACTCTTATGAGTGTTACAGCTGTAGCATGCAGCTGACACATAAAGAGCTAGAGTTCAGTTCACGCTGTGAACGTCGCTGTAGGAGTCAGCCACCCAGACAGATTCAGCAGACGAGCACCGCGTCAAGACGTTTGTGTCATTTATTCCCTTTGAGGTGTTCCTCGGAGTATCTTTGATAGTGACACATTAATTCTGTTTTCGTAATTCTGCTCTTCAGATACATGACTTATACCAGCACCTATTAAAACAATATGGACAGGAGTATCTTGGGATGGTAACACATGCTATGAAACCATAAGAAAATTATTTACAGTTTATTTTCACAGAATTTAGGACTTTAATTAGAAAAATGATTGCACAAAATTAGCTTAAGCTATGCACTCACAGTACTTAAATAAATAAACATTTTTAAAAAAGTCAAAAAAGAAAAGAATGTCCACCAATTACACTCCAGGGTTGAAATTTTATATTTCCAAGTATTTCAATGAGTGCCCTGAAACTATTTCTTTTCATTGACCAACACAACAAAGATGTGTCTTGTTCATTATTTCTCATCACATTTGTTGCTTAAAGACTGAAAAACTTTAATTTCTTAATCACACCTGCTCTGCAGTACTACTCTTTCAGTTCTTCAGTCCAGTGTGGCTCCTTTTTGTCTGTTTTCCACATTTTTTTATTTCTAATCCAGCAGCGCTGACAATCCAGGATCTACCCTAAGGCGCTGTCAGGTCATATGGTGGTGCGTAGTGCCAAACAAATTAGCAGTTAATCAGATTATCAAAATCAAACTGATGCACTATGAACTGAGGATCCTTGACAATTTAAAGTGGAATCAGTGTGTTTAGCCTGTGCGAGAAAGTTCTGCAAGAAAATGTTGCCTATTATGTTTATTGCTGATACTGCGAAGTGCAAATAATAAACTGTCTGAAATCTGATCAGAATATGATGAATGGATTAAGGGAGTTTACGGCCAACAGACAACAAACAGAACAAACAGCCAAATTCAGTGTGGACTCACGCAGGCAGGTGTTGTGGGTGAACATGCGTTGCAGTCTCAGACAGTCTTGCCACTGGTTGCCACTGCCCTCACAGTTACACCACAGTGACACGTCTGCAGAGCTGTTACTGATGTAGTTGGGTGTCATGATGGTACCTGCAGATCAGAAGAGTCAGAATCAGAAAATGTGAGCTCTGGGCAAGGCAAAGGATGATTTATATATTATACAGTATTTCATATGAATAAAAATAAATCTTTATCACAGTAACTTATAGATGGAAACACAATCACCAGACACAAATTAGGCCAACGCCTGGCAGCCTCTGCTGGCTCCTGCACTGTGTTTTACTCTGAGCAGTTTGGGAGGAAATCAGCTAAATTATGGCACAAAACAGAAACAGGATATTGTTTCTTCACTTCAAACAAAGCTGAACGTAGCCTGTAGAAAAACAAGACGTAGACTCTGTGACTTTTCCTCTGGGAGCTGAAGGGACATTTTGAAGCCTAGACTTGGTGCTTTTTTTCTGCTCAGTGCCATTTTGGCAATTTGTAGAGCCAGGAAGTCCAAATTTTGACAATAAGCTGAGGAAGCAAACACCATCGCTGAGTGCGACACTCTGAAATCACTTTTAAGAAGAAACAGTTCATACACTGATTGGCTTTCTTGACAGGGGAGGAGGGGAGTTGATTAGCCTAACTTGGCATGAGGGAAGGAAGCAGAACTGTAAAATGTGACGATTCGTGGATTCATGGGGTGTTCCATACATACAAATTATGTGTGCAAAGACATAAACAGTAGATCTTAATGTGTTAATCAAGTTTTAGAGACGTTGGTTGGCAATTTTTTATTTTTATTTTTTACTTTTTGGTATGATATGCTAACCATGTCTTGAATCCAGCTCTGTACCTCCTTGATATTTATGTTGTCATGATGTTCCCTCAGACTTAAATTCTTTTTTACCATTACGTACATTGTATCAGGAAATGTAATGGCCTGGCCTGGATTATGTTCATAGACTTGTAGGAAGTGCTAGATTTATGGTACATTGGTGATTGGGAAGAGGTCAGGGTGGTTGATGAATTTACAAATCAGAAGACTTTGACACCAGAGAGCTGGGTTTGCATCCCATGACTGGTTAAGTTTCATCAACAAAAACTTAACCAGTCATGTTTAGTTAAGGTGGGTTAGGTTAAATGCTTCACTATGGACTAAACCTCAAACAAAGCCTGGCCTTAATCAAATTACTGAGTGCTTACCCATACAATAAAAAGTGAAATAATACTTTATTAGTATTGGTATTAGTAAAAGAGGATATCGGGCTCAACACAATTTTTTTAAGTGGTTGCCAGGCAACCAGGCATCAGCTTTTGGTTGACAGGGTATGATAAGGGTATGATAAATAAGTTAATTTTTAGTCAGGTTATATTTTGATTAATTAACTCTTATCTGATATTTTACAAAAATTGAACGTGTTATCAGTCAACGTGTCACCTGCTATACAAAATAGCAGCACCACAGCTGTTGTCACGTGTCCCTCAAATGTGATTATATGTACCCAAATGTGAGCAGTGTGCAATATGTAAATATCACTAATGCAACTAATATTAAACATTTATGTGTTTTGGCATATATGTTTGCTACTTGCAATCTTTTAAATGTTAAAGAAAAACAAACAACAACAGACACAAAAATTGGTTGCCAATTTCTTAAAATTGTTGCCAATGGCAACCTGGCAGCCATTACTGTCAAGCCCTGGGATATTGTAAAAAAAAAAAATGTTTTCAGTGAATATTTTACTGATCCATTTAGTACAAATATTTTTGGCATGTTTTAATTAAAAGAAAACTTAATCCCAGCAGCATTACGTTTGCTCAAAATACAGCAGTATAAGCATAATTTGTAGGAGACAGGGCTGTCCAGGCTGACACTAGTCATCATTTCATATCAGTTATGAAGTATGAAAATAAAACTAAAATAAAACTGTAGCTGGGGGCTACAGAATTGGCTCTCTCTGTGGCAGTTTAAGATAGAATTAGTTTTCAAGCATACATCCTGTACAGACAAACAAACAAACATTGAGCTAATGATCAGTGATAGAAGTGAGGTCACATTGCTCTGTGTTATTTGGCAATCTACAGGAGTCATAACTCTCTGGCTGGCTACCCTCCTGTAATAATGAGGATTACGTTGGTTGTGGCTTTTAACAAAGCTATGTTATGGAAAAGTCATCCATCAGTGTCAGAGCGAGCAGGAAGCCCCTCAACGCTTCTCTGTCCACATCTCTTGTCAGCTGTCATGTGTCCTCACGCTTTATCTCGCCATTTCTTCTCCTCCACTTCTGTTCTCCGTCTGATCACCTCGTACACACTGTCTGCCTCTCCAGCCATTACTCTCCTGCTCCAGTCATCTATCCTCCCACCCATCCACTCATTAATTTTTGCTGTTGGGTCAACCACAATTTTATTTCCTGTATGAAAGTTATTTAGACTACTCAGACTGTCAGACTAAACACGCTAAATATTAACTTAAAGTTTTCATGTGGTGCTAAAGTTTCACTTTTCCATCCAAAAATCTTGAAATATTTTGTTATTCATTCTTGGGGTAAAGGAGGTTCAAAAATCCGTTTCAGAATCATAATTTGCTTTTATGTTTTGTATGTTTTGTTATGTGTGCGTGTGTGCGTGTGTGTGTGTGTATTACTACAATTTTCTATAAATTGGTGAAAATGCTTTTTCGTATTTAGTTTTTTTTTTATTTTTAATTAAGATAACAAAGATAAATTAGTGTAATTGTTGTGGATCTATTGTTTAAATACCCATGTAGCTTAGTTTAGTAACATTAAGGTCTAGAATTAAAGTTTGATGATGCATGATACCTTTCACACACCCATTTAGTGATTAGAAGATGACAGCATGAAGAAAAATGATGGACATAAACAGAAAGGACTTGAACGCTCTGGTTGCCATCATACAGATGAATAAAATCCTGCTCTGACTTGGTGTGGGGTCCAAAAGGTTCTTGCTTTGCTTCCGGGTCAGATGCAGCAGTGACTGCTCTGCTTGAAGGTTGGATTTTAGAAGTTGAGATGATTTGACAGGTTGTAAAGGAAGCCCTGACATCAGCTGTGTTCATGAATCTGTCCTCTCTTACTCTTCTTCTGAACTTCAGATCTGTCCTTGGATGCTCTCAAATGTTAACTTTAACTTTTAGGTACCAGTGTTGTCTTGTTTTTTCTGTGTGTTTGCTTTGTAGTTTTCAGCTTAACTTAAGTTTCATATATCGGCTTTAGATGCCATACGTTTTAACATTCTCTTTGTTGTCAAGTGAATTTGGCTGGATAGAGTTTTGGTGCCTAGTTCTCAGATGTTGATCAGCAGTCACCCCTGATTTGTTATTGGTAGCTCAAATGTCCACGGCCTCTCTGTCTCCCACATGTCAGATACATCTGTAACATCTTATCTGCTGGATTCACGGAATAGTATCTTATATTTTACTGCTGCCTTCTGTTTTATGTAATTTAACCAGTCACCCCTCCTCTCTCTCTCTCTCTCTCTCTCTCTCTCTCTCTCTCTCTCTCTGTCTCCCACCGCCCTGCATCCCGTACCGATGAGTCCAGCGTAGGCTCGGAGGCACAGGCCTGCTGAGTCTTTCATACAGCCGGTGGCCGTCAGAGGAGATGGCTGGCAGTTATTAAGGAAATCAGCCAGTCTGGACCTGGCAACAACACACACAACAACTCAACATCAAACACAAGAAGTGGGCAGGAAATCTGGATGTGTATGTTGGGGTTTTAAGCCCAATATGAAGTTCTTTTTTAAAAATAAGTTCTGACACATTTTAGTACTTTTACATTTAACCTTTTTACCTTTTCATTATTTCTTTCTTCTCAATACTTATACCGATCTGTCTGAGGCTTTGTGTGCATTTGGAATGCATGGTGGAAAGCCTTTAAGATTGTAATTAAACAATCATGGCATACACCATCATCATCATCACCATCATCATCATCATCATCATCATCATTAAGGCCTGCACACCAGCATTTAAATTAGTCAAATTTCAGTGGAATCTATTCATGCAATATCCAGAAATCCATCCACTAAAAAAAAAAATCATTTGCAGAGTTCAACTTTGATGAACTGACACACAAACTGGCACTGTGGACCAACAGCAAACCATCCTCGCATATTAGCTACAGTATGTCACACCATCCAATTTCATATAACTCTACTCTGTGGAGGTAAAATGTGCTCCACAAACGCAGCTGCAGTCAGTCCTCAGACAGAAGCTGAAGGTACACATGATGAAATGCGAGCTAGCTTGACAAGCTACTGTTGCTAGTTTGTGCTAGAAAGTTCCCAGCTAGCTACAGTGTGTTTCTAGTTACACCAAAAGCTCAAGTTAGACAATGCAGAGAAATATAATGAAGATAGTGGCTGAGCTTTCTCTCTTTATGCTGATTTTCTGCCAGGTTTGGTGGTCAAACTTCAGCTAAATTGAACCCATGCTATGGCTGAGTAACGTAACTGCTCACCGATCCAAACAGCACTTGACGACCTGCATAGCAGGTTGGAAATTTAATCACATGATAATTTACAGTGCAGTGTAAACTTTAACATGCTCATTAGCTGCTTTGCAGGATTACCACCTAAAGTACAGTAGCTCACCACTTAGCCCCGCAAGTAACCACCATGTCATCAAGTTTCCAGCTCCACCTGTTGCATTTCACAAGACATGCAAATTCATTTTGCCGTCCTGTGTGACCACGGATTAACTGTAATATCAATTTAGGCATGCAAACCTGTGCTGACTCTAATCCAAACATGCAACTATAACTCATTCAGTCACTGCATGATCAAATATCATCCATATAACATAGCATACCAATTAAAAGATATCAACAATGTGATCTTATTTTGCTGCCAAGTGTTAATTACAATTAATGTTCGTCACAGATGGATGATCAATCAGCCACTGGCAATATCATTTTTGGCCAGAACCACTATTTTAGAGACAATGGCCTAAATTCCCTCATTTTATTATCACTCAGTAACACACAGATAATCCAAATTTCCTGATCTTTCCTGAAGTCAACACAATTTATGCTCATCAGCAGAGAGCTGCAAGGAAACTCATGCATCTGGGGACAAAATGTGTATCCACACACAAAACCATACTGTACCGAATGCAATCAATGTAACATAACATTGCTATCAATTCTACAATAAATATGCAACCAACTTGACATATAATACTGCCACTTTATAGCTTAATTTTAAAGTTAACAAACACTATCAGCCCCACACGTCTGGGCTCTGTCTAACCTGCAGAGGTCATCTCGGCGGCAGAAGCTCTGTTGGTGGAGGCAGTTAGGTTGTAGACCCTCCATCTCTTGGTAGGAGCAGGAGGGTACGATGGTTTTCCTCCGCCTCTCGCCACACAGGGTGTTGGTGCAGGGGCAGAACAGAACACCCAGGCTGTACTCCTCAGGCACCCTCTCTAGGAAGCGCCGCAGGGCCCGGTGGCACTTGTGCTGGTTGCACCGGTTGGTCCCGGGCACCCGTTTGGTGCAGGCCAAGACATACTCTGATCGCAGAGAACCACACTTCTCATACAGGCCACAGTCCTGTGCTGCCTTCAGGCATTGGTTCTCACCATCCAGCTGCATATATGATGAGGCTGTGGGGGGAGAGGACAAGTAAGGTAAGAAGCACTAATCAAAGGTAGCTGCTGGAGTGATGGTTGAAGAAAGATCAGGTAGTCCTAAAAATCAATAACAATCATCCTCTGGAGCCCTTGAATGTCCATAAAATTGTGTGGTAATCTGGCCAGCAGCAGTCTATATTTGCTGAACCCAAGTGCCTTGATACTTGGGCCTCTTCAAATGGAGCACAAATAGTGTAATGACTGACTGCAACCTGGTGGCTCTGTGGTTTTCAGTGATTACATTTTGTAGCAGCATTGTCCTGGGTTCAAATCAGGCCCACAGTTTATCGCTGTCCTTAAAGAACTTACCAGATTTCTGTGCTTCTCTGGCCCGAAAACTCAAAAACAAACTCACAAATCAAGAGACAGGAAGAAGAGGAGGCAAATGAAAAGACTAGGTCACTTGTAGTATCTTTATTGACTGATACATATTGATTAACATGTCTGAGGCCCAGTGATTCATTGAGCTGTTTCAGTGTAACACACAGCTGTACAGCTGTCTGTCATTTAATACTGCTGTGATAGACACTGACTTAAACTACCTAATCATAACAGAGGCTACATGAGTGACTGTGTGTGTTTGTGTGTGTTACCTGCCACTAAGGAGGCCATGCGAGTATCCATTAGTGTGTCATCATAAGGAGATATTTCCAGCTCATCCTCCCCTGGTAAAAAGGGAACACACACACATCGGCAAACGATTGTTACCATTGACATTGTGATTTACAGTAGTTCACAAGAATAAAATATAGACAAACACAGAGGTAAAGGAAGGGTGTGCACCCACACCACCTATGTGCATGGGCTCTGTAGCTGCACAGTAACACCTAATGGCAGAACTTTAAATCCTAACCTAAATCCTAAATCTAATCTTTGCTAGCAGATCTATGATGCTATGTACCTAATCACAACAGGGCTTGGCTAATCAAAAAAGGGAACACACAAACATTGGCAAATGATTGTTACCATCGACATTGTGATTTACAGTAGTTCACAAACACAGAGGAAAAGGAAGCAAACAGTAACTGAAAAACACCAATAAAACTCAGGTGACCTTTCTCAAATGCACTAGAAGGTGGGCATCATTGTAGTCTGTAGTGATCTGTGAAGATGAATGACTTAAAACATTCATGCCTCTAAGGCTGGCAACAACCACTTACAGTACAGGTGAATCTTGCCCTAATCATAGGAAAACAGCTATATCTCTTATTCTAACAGATAAGGGGGCCTAGGATTGACTCTTGCGGTACACCACAAGAACTATTTACTGTCTTTGAACAGAGTTGGAAACACAAGGTGGTGAAAAGTGGTGAAAACCTAAACCAATCTAGAAGTGTGCTAGAGCATCATGGACACAATTCAAATTTTGAAATAAATTAAGTAATTGTGACTGACTTGTTCAGGCAGACCTTTTTCCAGCATTGACACAGCACTGAGCACTGTGAGAATGCAATAAAACAGGAAAGGCTACCAGTTGTTTTGGGGGTTATCTGACCTGATGTACTACTTATCTCTGAAATCAAAAGGTTAGGCAAGGCATTTAGCAACTGTTTGTGGAGCAACTGTTAAAAAATTTTTACTCTTTTAAAATGGAAAGCTTTATCCAGATTTTTAAACTGCATCATTTTCCTATCATACATCGTTGCACAAAGAGTCAACGTATCACTTTATAGAGGTGTCAGTAAACACACAGAAGAGTAAAAATAACCATAGATGGTGACACAGGAAAGAGATAAGACCATGGTGGAAAATGCTGGAATGATAAGATGTTCATGGGTGTAAACATGAATCATTGCTGCAGGTACATATACAGTGTGTTCAAATTTATAATGAAGTCATAAATCAATGACAAACAGATCAAACCCAGTTATACTGGCCTAACTGTCATGCTGCTCTGTGCAAAGTAAATGATTCTGTGATCTAGATTCTGTTCTGTCTCTAAATGAAGTTGTCTAGTGTATTTCCTGACAGTTCACTGTACTCAATTGACATTTACTTTACAAAAGCTAATTAGAAGAACAAAGGCCTCCCCCTGCTTCCCCTGCAGTGCAGTGAGGTCCCTGAAGTAAAACCACCCTTCTGCACATTTAAAAAAAGTGCTTCCTTACTTCCCTCTATGAGTCTCGCCTTCTTACCTTAGTGGAGATTGCACACCCCCGCTCACACCACCACTACTGTCTGACATCCTCTACTATCTACGTGGATACATAGATATCAGCTGTGCAGATTTTGATTTGTAGCTCAGCTGTGGATTTCAACTTTTTACCGTAACACAGTAACACTCGGGGGATGTAGTGTACATAATCAAGCCGTGCCATATTTCAAATTATAATTATTGCAGCACATGTGTTTGTCTTCTTTCAAAACACTCTTGAAATCACTTTGTACACATATGATGGATATTTCATTTACTGTGATAGAGAGAGGAGAACACAGTGCTTCATCAACTATCTCCAATCTTTCCAAAGGAGCAAACACAAGCAGCCTATGCTGACAGATGACAGGTTTTGTGGTCTCCACATACTGTACTTACATAGTTGCAGTACCCACATTTTTTTGAGGAGGCATGCATCATCTGTGTGCACCCACACCACGTATGTGCATGGGCTCTGTAGCTGCACAGTAACACCTAATGGCAGAACTTTAAATCCTAACCTAAATCCTAAATCTAACCTTTGCTAGCAGATCTATGACGCTGCGTACCTAATCACAACAAGGCTTGGCTAATGCTAATGCTAATCAAAAAAAGGAACACACAAACATCGGGAAATGATTGTTACCATCGACATTGTGATTTACAGTAGTTCACAAGAATAAAACACGTAGACAAACACAGAGGAAAAGGAAGCAAACAGTAACTGAAAAACACCAGTAAAACTCAGGTGACCTTTCTCAAATGCACTAGAAGGTGGGCACCATTGTAGTCTGTAGTGATCTGTGAAGATGAATGACTTAAAACATTCATGCCTCTAAGGCTGGCAACAACCACTTACAGTACAGGTGAATCTTGCCCTAATCATAGGAAAACAGCTACAGTATATCTCTTATTCTAACAAATAAGGGGGCCTAGGATTGACTCTTGCGGTACACCACAAGAACTATTTACTGTCTTTGAACAGAGTTGGAAACACAAGGCAGTGGTGAAAACCTAAACCAATCTAGAAGTGTGCTAGAGCACCATGGACACAATTCAAATTTTGAAATAAATTAATTTGGTCATTAGCATTGAAGGCTGATGGGAATGACATTACTTCAAAGTCATTTTGACCTGCTGCTAGTATTAAATAATAAAGCAAAGATCATCAAAGTTGTTAGGAGACACTGTCTGGGAACCATTAATGTCTGTACCATATTTTATGCCAATCAATAGACCTTTTGCACAGCAGACATTTTGACGTGAAATAATAGGTAAACACAGGCGTTACTAACGACATTAGCCTTAATTCATGTGATTAGTCACACCGTGTTCATCTACTATTTCATGTCCAAATGGCTGCTGTGAAAAAGGTCTATCTAGTAAATGTCAACATATTTTACTGGCTAAGTGAAAACTGCTGATGACCTGCTGATGTCTCAACATAGGATTCTATGTTGAGACAATATTATGTTACATGTTATCACAATATCAGCACCATGTTACTCTAAACCAAAAATGTCAACCTCATGGTGGAACTGAATTCAAAGTAAAGGGGATGCCAAAGTCTTCAGGATTTATCCTCTGGGGTCCATGAATGTCTGAATATAAACAGTCCAGCTGGCTCAGCCAACCACAGTCGAGGTGCTGACATGGGTTGGTGGATGTTTCTTTCATTTGAAAGACAAAGCTGTGTAAGTTTAGGTCAGATGAAGCAAAATGCAGAGCAGAAGACGACTGTATTTTTGTCTTCATCAGCCGGTGTTCTGAGAGCCAGGTCTCTAGCAGCTCTGAGATCAGTCACCTGCAGCGCCTCGCATCTGATAAGAGCCACTCGAGTTGTCCAGATGGGCTATATAATTAATCTTTGGTAACATTTATGCTCATTATTTAAATGTTACTTACGAGACAGTTGACAGTTTTATCATAGCATAACGTGTGTTTCTGCTGTCAAACCTGTTTGAAGTGTGTGCGTGTGTGTGTGTGGATAGTAATTATTTAAACATTGCTCATTGCTAACATAAGTGCGTAGTAACTGCAGTACAGGGGGAGGCAGAATTTTTCACTACAAGTGACAAAGTTTGTAATAAGTTAATGACATGCTGCTGCTGTGCATCTGTGTCTCTCTATCTCTCTCTATTTATCTGTCTATCCCCCTCTCTCTCTCTATCTGCCCCTCTCTATCTTTAACTCAACCAGTTGAGGTGGATGACCGTCCACCAATGAGCTTGGGTCTGCTCGAGGTTTCTGCCTGTTAAAGGAAGTTTTTCCTCGCCACTGTTGCCAAATGCTTGCTCATGGTGTAACTGTTGGTCTCTGTAAATAATATTATAAAGAGTACGGTCTAGACCTGCTCTGTATGAAAAGTGTCATGGGATAACTTTTGTTATGATACGGTGCTATATAAATAAAATTGAATTGAATTTGAATTGAACTGAATTATTGTTCTTCAGTTTGTTTCATTTCTCATTAAAAAAGAAGCTCCATAATTTGTGAAATTCACTTTTCTTACCAAGATATGTGAAGATTTATATTAATCTCAAGCTTTTGCATTAAGTATGGAGCTAAAGTAAAGATACGGTTAACCTTGTTTTGCATAAAGTCTGGAAGCAGTGCAAAACATCAAGCTTTGCTCTAACATTCAAAAATATGATCAACACCTCTAAAGCTCACTAATTAACACATTAGGTATCAGTTTGTTTGATTAAAACAGACAGACGCAAGCAGAGATGTGAAACTACAGTTTGTTATCCTAGTGGGGTCGTGAGGAGTAACCATTTTTTTCTTGACAGACAGATGTGAGACAGCAGTCATCTTTCTCTCCAAGAGGACATAAATAAACAAATATACATTTACCAAATTGTAAAACTATTTATTTAACCTACATTCAAAAGACATGGGCTATGGAGATAACTGAATATGATGTTGTTGTTGATCTAATTTTTGTAATTCTTATTGGAGGCCGCTTTATTTCCGAGCTCCACAACATTAGAAAAACAACCTGTGTAAGCCCGCGCTGCAGTCCCTCCTGCCATTTAAATCTCATCAGTGTGGCCAAATGAGGATGAGAAAAGGAAGATAGGAGGGCAAACCCAAAGTCACCTCGTGTTATTAAAGACAGCTTTTGTCCAATTGTGAAACCTTTTAGCAGAGCCTTGATTGACTAGTGGACGAGTCGTTTGTTCCTACAAATGATTTAAACACACTCCAAAGTACAAACTCAATCAAGAATGTAATGGCATGTAAAGTGTTTATGTATGTAAATCCTATTCTAGGCTATATATTTATGGTAATGACACGCTAGAGCAGCCTAGCAGCGTTAGGAACTGAAGAGTGTGTAATTACACTAATGCTCCGCTGACTAATAGGCCACAGGGGAGGAGGAGTCCGCTGGCTAGTGTTAGCTCACTTACTGATGCACACATCACACCAGCACTCTGGATATGCTTCTGTTACTGTGTGTGTGTGTGTGTGTGTGTGTGTGTGTGTGTGTGTGTGTGTGTGTGACTGGACCCCACTGCCACATTACGATGGTTTGGGATTATGACACATTGATGAGGGTTATGGAATAAACAGTACAGACGTTCTTAGAAAGTCTCACATAAACGTGCATTCATTTTTAAGCATCAAACTACACTGCCTGTTCAGTGCTGCTATAGCCATGACTACAGTTTGTTTTTCTAATCCAGATACATAGATCTGCAAATGTGTACATAGACTTAAACATGTGTAGATCAATCTGTAAATGTGTAAATAATTCTATAAATGTGAACATAGATCAGTAAATATGCATGACAAAGGTTTCCACAGCATTTGACAGTTATGGTAGCTTATAAAATAATGATATGGGCACTGAAAAGGATGTGTATATTACTGTACAGAACCACCATTTTCTCACACTGGATGATATTCTATGGAGAAAATGTTTTCGAGTTGTTCTCGGATGTCCTCCAACCTCAATACACTTTCAAATCCGAACACAGAAATCAGGATCTGTTTACACATTTGCAAATCTGACAACAAACGCAAAGTCTGAGATACAATTACATAACTCTGCACTCATTTAGGGTTATGGTTTTATCAATAGTTTTCATATCATGACCTCACAGTCGTCTGTCTTTATTTGAAAATGGCAACGCACATCTCATGACATGTGCACCTGTGCATATTGTTTCTCTATACAAGGTGCACACGGCACTACAATCATCTTGTAGAGCGTTACAGGCATTGTGGTTTGTTTTTTTCTGATTGTCAATAAAAAATGAAAATAACAAAAGCAGCAATGAATAAGTATTTTAAAACAGACAAGAGTCTATTGTCTGTTAGTGAACCTCACTGTTGACTGGCTGACATGTTCCGTCATTACCATGAATACATGCACTGTGGATTATTTTGACTCAATCCCACATACACCGTCCACTGCCAGAAATACTCACCAGAGCACCAAATGTGGATGAATCACAAACAAACAAATGCACGATTTTCTAGTGTCTAAGCAAGGTTTTTAATTACCAAGGCCTTTTTGTTTGGGGCTGACAGCCACAGACAGGGTAGACAAATCAGAAAGTACTGACAGATGGAGGAAGATTCTTGGTTTTGGTATTTTATGTGTGATTTTTTTGACAATTAATAGAACAGGAAATAAGCAAGTTTAAAGTGAAATTTAAACTCCTGGTAAACTGTAGGCACTGTGGCCACAAATGGGCACTTTCAGAATCTATGTTTTGTCCTTAAAGTTTACATGTTAGCATTACTTCAGGTCACGTGTCCACCTGATGAATTAAGTCGAACATTTACCTTCCTTTAGGTCTGTTTAGTCTCCACCAATCCTGAGAGTAATACTTGTCTCTTTAGCTGTTAAGCAGCTAGTCTCTAACTGTGTCTACCTGCTGTTTACTTGCATGCATGCCCCAACAAAGGCGTGACTCACCTGGCAGCAGGCGAACCCTCCAATATATGCGCAGGCACTGCTCCTCCTTCCGGAAGCCGCGCTGGCATTTGCAGGACAACAGTGACGGGTGCTTGGCCAGCAGAGCGTCCTGTCTCTCCAGGCACTCGGCAGCCGCCTGCTCCCCAAGTGGGGACACCGCTGCATCGGCCGCACACAGCTCCAAGCCCCGGTACAACGCCTCACATCGGAGATCGGTGGAGCACACCCGATGAGCTTCAACACAGTCGGTCGGGGAGGGAGGGAAAGGGAAGATGGGTGCTGAGGCTGGCAACACACCTAAGAGAGAGAAAGGAAGTGGAGGGAGATGTTTATGTTTAAGATTGACAAGGAAAGACGGAGGTGTAAAGGTCAGAGTTCTTTAAAGCTTCATGCTATAGGACCCCAACACTTCATATCAACGCAGATCAGAAAGTGCACTTGGTGATGTAGTTCCCAGGGCTAGTGAGGTAAATGCTAACTTGCTAACTCAGCTAGGCTAGTTCCAGCAATCTCCTGAAGATGCTCTGTTTTCTCTCCGCTGTTTTGGCATTTTGTTCACCACTGTGAACCATTTGGATTCATCCATCCATGGACCCAAACCCAGAACCTTCTTACTATGAGGGGGGGCAGTGCTAACTGCACCACCGTGCTGCCGTTTGGATCAATAAAAACGTATTCAAGTGGAAACTTTTTAACTTTCCTCTCCTGGTATCCCCAAGTATGAAGTAATAAAAATCAACTGATGAAAAAAAAAAGGGGTAAAGATGGATGTGAACTGAAAAATTGAATGATTATTTTGCCAGTTTAAACCAAAAAACAGAAAATAAAGCCATGTTTCATCATTTTCTTTTTCTGATTCAGTATTTACAATACAAAATTACCATTATCGTTTATGGAAAGAGAGCTTGAGGGTGGAAGTAACAAATAATTATTTGAAACAGATAATTGATTTGATGAAACTGAGTGACATTTTATTTGAAACAGTGTTGCTCTGATAATCAGCTGGGCTGTGTTACTGTCTATCATTCATCATTCACAAACACCAAACTGACATTTATTCACAGCAGCTGGCCAAAATATCAATCACAGACCGGAGCCCACCCAGCGAGCCAGGCTTTTGTCATACAGGAGGAGGTGTGGTTCCACTATCCTCACATCTAAACACAGATAGTGTCATTATTCGATGGCCGTTACACATTTACTTCATAGTAAGTTACAGCAAAAATATAGTCTATTTCCACTTTAATGAGGAAAAAATGAAGCTTTCAGAGCTAACAAGCTGCTAACAGAAGTAAGCAGAATTCATTTTCTTGTTAGCTTAGCTTGGTTACTAACCAGGACAATATGTTCACATTTTTTTTACCACAAACTTATGTCTCATAACCATGCAAAATGAAAGTGAACAGTACAAAGCAGCTAATAAACTATATTAGCGTCCTCCATTTTTTATTAATGCTCCTCAGAGCAAATCCACTAATCACACCAATGTCACTGCTAATGATTGAATTTGTTGCCAGTGATCTTGATGTGACCAGGAATCTTATCAAATTCAAGGATGATAGTTTGTCAGACATTCTGGATCTTGGTATGAGCAAGTCACAAATACAGGATGGTGTGTTCAGGCACGTAAAACAAATTTTAGTTGTGGTTCAAATGTGAGTAGAAAATGTTGAAAATGCAAAAACTGGAACAAAACAAAACAGTTTGTGCACCTTGGCAAAAAAGGAAAATAACAAAAACTAACTAAACTAAATTAAACAAAAAAAAATTATTATGAGATCTGAGACCAGAATAACATAAACGATTAGAAACAACATTTATACCCCTCGCCTCACCCTCCCCTTCAAAGCACGTAGAAGAACCTGAAACTGTGAAACTCATGAAAAACTCTTGTGTAAACTCTCGTGTCTCATGTTTCATATACTGGAGCTATTTAGAGTCTAATATTTATAATAATACTAATAGAAATGTGCTAACATATAAACAAAGGTTTAGGATGGTAACAAGATTCCTTCTGTAAATGTGTGTGAGACAGCACTTACACAGAATGACATCGTCTATCAGTCTGGTTTATCTGTGCTGTTAGCAGTGTTAGCAGATTTTCTCATGCTTCTTCAAAGTAAAGCCATAGACGAAGATATCGTCTCAGTCACACCTCGGTTCACTTGCGTTGCATGATAATATAATGTTTCTGCGACTCCTGAGATGATTATGCACACTGAAATTACAATCTCTGACCCACCCAAAGGTGACAAAGAAAACAAGGTCACTTCAGTACGTACAAAACAACACTGAACAGTTGGAGAAGTTCTTACTTTAGTTTCATTGGAGGATTTATGATTTCTGGTTGTTATTTTGCACTTGGTGAGGGAAGGATTTATCCCAACAACTCCAGCATTGTTTGTGTGACTACGCAGTAAATGTGTTTCATAGTGTAATAGCCTCGCTGAGTACCTTAACAGTAGGCTAACACATGCTGCACATTGTGGCAGTGAGCTATTCGGTGATTAGATTGGATTAGAAATCATTTTTATGTTTTCTGCTGTGGGAAATGTTCTGATTGTTGTTTTAAGTGGTTTTGTAATTGTTCATCTCCATTAGAAGCGGTTACAGTAACCCGAGGAACAGTTCTGTTCATGTTGCCTCTGTCACTCACTCACTGTCGTCAGCACATGTAAAGGAGGACTCCAGGTGGTGCAGCTGCCCTTTCAGCCAATGTGAATGTGTGTTATGTTGAAAGACATTTATTTTATTTCTCTAGTTTCATACTTTTGTTTGAATGCCAGACAACTGGATTTGAGCTTCATCTTAAAACATCTCTCTATGAATGAGGCTGGCCTTTCTGGGAGATTAACTGTCGTTCACAGCATTGATTTTGCTCATTTACCAATTGCAGCATAATGCCAACAATGGACAGGCTCAGAAAACAGAAAAAGAAACAGAAAGAAAGGGAGTTCGAGCAGTCGGACTGTGGCAGCAGCTCTCTTTAATCTAACAGCAAGACTTCTGCATGTAAGACTTTACTGTTCCATAATGCCACGTCAAAGCAGCGGTTGGTCCTTTTCGATGTCAATCAACAGATCTCATGCAGTCAACACAAAGAGATTTTCAGAAGAAAATTATACATTGACTTTTAATTCTGATCCACTTCATGTGTATGTTGCTCCAAGAAGTGAAGTGAAGTGTAAACCATTCAGTGGACAGATTTTCTTATCCTGTCTAAGCAGGTATCATCACTTGGTTTTGTCCATATCCATAAAATTCATCAACACTCTCTTGTAAAGTCATTTTTCTAGCTTCTCTGCTGTCAAAAAATTCTGTCTCTGTCTCACTGTTATTGTAGGCGTGTCTGAACGAACCTCGAGCCGTTCAGCCTGTAAACATGTAGAACATGCTGTTTGTTAAATAAACAGTAATATCACAGTAGAACCATCCTTGAGCCACACAACATAGTGCTGAGAAAGACTCTGTTCCAAGGCTGGATTTGAAGTTGTTTGCTTTATTAGAAATGTTAATGGCGCTCTGAATGAGGGTTCCAGGACTCTTCACTGGAATAAACATGTTTCTTCCTCATGCCTCTTTTCCAGAATGTAAAAATGGGTTGTAGGCTACTGTAATATAATCTTCAGAATAGGTCCCTAAAATAAATCAGGCTTAGGAGGAAGTTTAGAAACAGATTGCATTAATTTAAAATCAATTTAGATACAAATTCATGCTGTGATAGAGCTCCAATCCTGTATTTGATCTGTTTGGCTTTCACACCACAGAGTTTGACTGTAAGCAGAATTACCCTGCCCCCTAACCCTGGTTCTTTGGTCCACATCAATTCAAAGCTTTCACACCAGCCAACTGAACCAAAAAGGCATAGCAAACTGCACCAGAGTTTGTTTATACTGTTCCATGGTGTTAAAGCCACTAACAGGTCAGAGAACACTGTGGACCAAATATCTTGCCAACAGAAGCACATGTTACTTCAACTCCAGTCTGACTTTCATTGGGGAGCGTTTAATTTTCACTCTCATTTCATCCATCTTCTCTGTTTCCTTTTCTTTTGTGTCAGACTGGATGCTCTTCAGCCAAGACGCTGGCACTTGTTCTAAGCTAGTTTTCATTCATTATGTGCAGACAGGTTGTGTGGAACCCAAAGTTTTCTCCAAGAGGAACTGTTATTTTCTGAAGTGCGGCTGCTTCGATTTGCAATAGCAAAAAGAAGAGGCTCCCCTGGTAAAATCCAATAGCTGATACGCACAAGGGGGAAGTGCAGAGAAGTTGTCTGAGGACAGCAGAAATGTCATACGGGGAGGAGAAATAGGGGAACGGAAAGATAGATGGAAAAAGAGAGAGGTGGGCGCAAAGGAGAGAGCGAGAGAGATAGAGGCAGAGACAGAGAGCGAGCGTTCCAATGTGAACCTTGATGGGTTGGACACGCGCACAGTATGAGGCACAATCAGCATGCACCACCGAAAATGATGTTCTTAGAATCACACAAAGATGTGCACATATGCACACACACACCCATACACACACAGTCACAAAAAGACAACACATAGACACACGGCATGGCTGCCCTGAGAAGGACCCTTTTATGTGTGTGTCCTGCTGGGAGGGAGACTGGGAGGCACAGAACCCATCATTACTACCAGAACACAATACTGCACAACCACAGGGGAGGGGGTGGAGGGGGCAAAGCAATCTGTCTAAGACACACACACATATACGCATAGACTTCCACACACATCTCGGTGTCAGAATAAAGTGGCTGAGAGAGCATAAACAGCTTAACATTCAGTGCCGGATCAGTAGACAGTATGTAAATTGAATACTGAGTGTGCTGATGAAAGACTAACCACATACATAAAACATTGTTGGTTGAACAAACAGCCTTTGTGGAGCGCCGCATCCCGACACTCCGCCACAACTCACTTTGTCCACACATCAGACTAACCACTCAGCCCCGACCGGCTTGATCCTGACCAGAGGCTCGCGCCAGCGTCACATCATCGAACTCTTGCGAACAAATTCACAAACATCTCTGGTGCACAGGAAACACTTTAAAGCCAGCGTCCTCCGATGTTAGCAGCTTCCTATGGGTCACACACACAATGTCTGCCAGTAACACACACACAACAGTGCAGAGGGATTTTGTCTGGCGTATTCTCCTTCACTTGTGGCTGAACCAAGCTCAAAGCAGCATGTGGTCTTATTTTTATGTGTAGGGTCATTTAGATAGTATGATGCCAGCTCAAAATACAACAATTTCACTGTGTTTGACTTCACAACAAATCCAGTCCAATGCATTCACTTCAGAGGTTTGAATGGAAAAAAAGCTCCAACAGAGTCCAGGACACATGGTGGAAAAAAATGTTGGCATAGAAATCGGCAGCAATAAGACTTCCAACACATGCATGTGACATTCAGAGAAACAGTGTGGAATTATAATTCGGTTAAAAAATGTTGCATTAATCATCATACCAGATAACTGTAGTCTGTAGGATTTAGTTGCATCTAGCTGTGTAGTTGTTGTCTGCAACCCCTCAACTCACCCACTCCATCCTAGTGTGAACAGCAAAACCAGTGAAAAACATGACAATCCCAATCTAGAGTCAGACACACAGAAATCTGAACCATGAGCCTTGGTGTGAAGCAACAGTGCTAACCACTGCACCGCCATGCCGCCAAACATTATACCGAATTTCTGGCATATTCCATAAACAGAGCCCCTTAAATCTGACACGAGACCTTTAAGGAATGGTTAGATAATATTCTCAATAGTAAATAATATTCAGCTAGCCTGGCAAGAACAACAAAATCCCCCTACCAAGACCTCTAAAACTCAGTAATTAACATGTTATATCTCATCGGTCACAGTCCTCAAACAATGAAATGAAAATAAATATGAATTTTAGCATTTGACAAGATCAAACAAGGTCACAGAGAAATCTAACAGAGTCCAAAAAGAGCAGCAAAGTCAGCGTTATGTCATTCATTCATGGTGTTTTTCCTCAATAGATCATGTCGTGCTTTGATATTTATTTTTCTATATTCTGACAGTAATCAAAACAGCTTTACTTCTTGCCACACAGACAAGTGAATCCAGCATAAGCAGACCACTCTGGCTCGGTGTCAGTGCTCCAGACAGCCTAATACCACATCAAAAACACTGCGCTGTCTGCTGGCCTTCACTGAGCCTCCTGTTGGAATATACATAAGAAAGTAATGTGAGAGGACACTGTCGCTCCACATCCACTGCAGAAAACCTGAGCACTGCTTACCACTAAAGCTGTTGACCAAATATATTTTTTAAAAAATGAGTCATGATGATGTACTAATTGGATGTGATACTTGTTCTCACTACATTTTCAGCATGTGGTAGATGTTCTCATCCAGAGCAAGTTCCAATATGGGCAAACACTGGATACAGCATAGCAGGTGCATAGCAAAAGTCAGTGTCATGGGATCAGCTGCAGCTCAGCTATCATTTGTCTTCACATCCTTCATCTGGTATGGACACCATTACTACTCATAAACTTCACTGAGAATAAGCTTGTATTAAATAAATAAAAACATAAATAAATATTCTTTAAATATAAAAATGAGTCAGTACAGTTCAATGAATAAATAAATATATTCTTATTTAAAAACACTTCTTTCCCGGCTCTGCCAGATTGCAGCTGCCGTTAGCTATTAAGCTCTGTTAGCTGTGCTGCTAAGCCGTATTCTGGCTGGCTCACTGTTCTGGTGCCACTCCCCCTGCTAGCAACAGTCAGCGGTTACTTCACCAACATGAAAAACTATCTGTAAGTTGGAAAATTTCATAAGGAGTTGAGGATGTCAGCAGTGTCAGCAGGAGCGAAACCACCTTGGTACTGTATTTCCATCAACAAATTGCACACTAACCTCCATCATTCTCGGGGGATGTGTGATAATCCTCCTCATTTAAATATAACTACTCATTTAAAGTAGTCCTGTTTATAAATGGCCTTTTTATATATATCAAGCTACTTGTTGAACTATTTTGATTCATTCACTTATATATGCACAACATTTTCATGTATTTATTGCTTTATTTTTATTTTTCATAGCCACAGTTTAATTCACTCTGATTTATGTATTTATTTATTTATTACTGACTAAAATGGCATTCCATAGATTTCAGATGAAGAACATGGAAGATGAGATACTGCACAGCACTTTTCTGTTTAGATCTTCATCATGGTGATGTTTAATCCACAGAGGCTCGTCACAAATGATGTTTGTTAAAGGCAGAGTGAGCCACACAACATCACTCTTACAGTCAGTAATCTGCCTCATTACAAATGTGATTTTGAAGTTAACATTTTATACTCTGTCTCGGTGCTGGTGAAAGAGCACATAATTCTACAGTGTCAAACACAGCGCACAGTGCCAACCCTGTTCTCTGACAGGCCCCCCACTCAAATGAATAAGGTAACCACAGTGTGTTGTAGCTCTGTTCTTGTGGCGGTAGCCCCCTTTAGGAGTTTCTCAAGAGGTGTTCCCACAGGAAGTCCAAGCTGCAGTGAACGTTGCCAAGCCAGAAGGGCCACAAAGAGGGCCAAGCATGGAAGTGAAATTGTTTAGCTAACCCTGACTTTGGCAGGAGGCCTTTTTCCTCCCAGACACCAAAATGTTCAGTTAGAGAAAGAAATCTCTTCACTAATTTATCTTCACTGGAGAAGAACAAGGAGTACATGTTGATAAATAAATGTATGTGCCACCATTTTGGTAGAATTTCCCAAAAACCTGTTTGTCATCAATAGACAGCAGAAGGGAAGATTAAACTTTTGTTGCCACACTGTGTCTGCAGGCGGCAAGCGGCACTCTCCATCAGTGCTGCTGGAGTTTATCATTGTTTTCCCATTGAAAACAATGAACATCCAGTATGCCATCTGCTGCACACCAGCACTGTGTGGATACACAGAAGAGTCTGGAGAGCAGCTACGAGGAAGACGATAATTCAGACTGAGCATGTTTGTTTAACATTCACTCAATCCAGCGAAGCACGGGTCACGTTTCCCACCAAGCGTTCAGCCATGTTTTCAACGGAATGCAACGCTTCATTTTCTGAGTCACACCCAGGAGAAATACATGTTGGAGCGCACTCTCCCATTTAAACAAATTGACTTGCCTTAGGGACGGGGTCAGCGAGTATACAGAATACAGATTTAAGAGGCAGGTCGCTTTGAAACAAGTGTTCTACTCATTCCTTATTCACCATCTAACAAATTACATCACACACTCATTTTCATTTTCACCATTTAATTTTTCTACAAACAAAAATTCACGTTCATGGAGGTTGCAGTATGTGCCAAAATGATTCTTGGCTGGGTGCCTGACAACCTCACAGCAAGAAAACTGCAAGAAGTCACCGCTCATTGCCAAGAAATCGTCTGACTCATAACCCCCCAGTCCAACCGCAAATTGTCTTTTTTTAAACTTCAACAAATAAGATACATGACAGGTTTAATCCACATCAACAGCAAGGTGTGAGCGGCATGTTAAGTGCTACTGAAGAATCAACTTCGTTCAATCCACACTGACTCTGACCTCCATCCAGCCGTCTCTGACCAGCTGTTTGTAAGCAGCTGGTCTGAGGTGCTGAAGGGCAGCGGCCGATCAGTTGAAATTTACTGAAGAGAAAAACAACCAGGACTCCAAAAAATTCCAAAGAAGTTGTCTGTATCTGTCTTTCTCTTTGCATGGTAGAGTCTAAACTTGTAGATGGAGTTTTCTGACGTGTCCCTGAGTCCATCCTTTATACAAGCATGTTAGTTTCTTAATGCAGAGGTGCCTGAGGGGTCGAAGGTCACTGTTTGTTTTCAGCCGTGCCTTGCCGTATTATGTGCAGAGATTTCTCCAGATTTTTCAGAATCTTTTAACGATCATGGATTGCAGATGGTGAGATCAGTCTGCAGTTTTCCATAAGAGGTGAACCTCGCCTCATCCTGCTTGTGAACGACTGAACGTCCCTTTCATATCCAATCATGATACTATCACCTGTTACCAATGAACCTGCTTACCTGCTTACCGTTCCATACAGGTGTGGCTAGCTGGCTGGCAGAGCCAAGCTATGTAACTGTTTCCCTCTGTTTCCAGTCATTTTGCTAAGGTAAGCTAACTGGCTGCTGGCTGTAGTGTAATACTGGACTGACAGATATGAGATTCTAACACTTGGCGAGAAAGAAAAAAAAAAGTATTTCTCAAATGTCAAATCATTTCTTTCATATCATTCTTTTGCTGCTGCTGTCAAAGAAGTTTTAGACATTTTTAAGTCATACAATGTTGATGGAAAAATGCAAGCTAAAATTCTGAGGCTAAAACATGGGTTAAAAATGTTTCAGCTTTCTGAGATCAGCCAGTCTGTGCAGCTATCGCTTCAACATCGGTTTCCAGTTTCAGCTTTCGCCCACCCTACTCATTTACTGTATATTTATTAGAAGCAATATCACCATCTTTTGTGATTTAAATTGAACATACATATTTATCCATGCGTTTGTCAGTTGTGTCTAAACACAGAGTGGGAGACAAGCAGACACACAGAGGCGGGAGAGAAGCATGCAGATCATCACAAGATGTTCTTTTGTACACTGTCGCAGAAGAAGTGATCCCCTGCTTAGCCATGAACACATAATTCATGAGGTTATTATAAAGATCAGCTGTACATGTGATCAGAAAATAGCGATTCTTGCTCAGTCTCATGAACATAGCTGATAACAATATGCCATCTTCTAGCACCACCTTCTTGGGTCAGTGCAATTCTGAAAATATGGATAGACTATGATCATAATTCTCTCAACAACCTCTGATATACTGTATAGTGTGTGAAGGTCAGATAAACGTATAAACAAATCACTCACTGCCCTGTGGCAATGAAGTGTGATACAGAGGTCAATACAACAATCACCTGAGGGTGCTTCACCTGTCACAGGTAGCAGCTCCAACACCAGCTCAACACCTATTAATGATGCTCTCCAACATCAATAAATCATTACTACATCAATTCAGAGGTGCTGATATAATAACCATAAACAAACAGCGCCGGCTCCTCCTGGCCTTCACAGTGTGGTTTACATCGTGTGCCACAGGGCTGTGTTTAATCTGAAAGCTGCTGTATTAGTTTACAGCACGATGTGATTCCACTTCTGTGACTACAACTGCACCAGTCTCACTGACTTCACCTGGTCAGAATAAACTGGCTGTTACTACCAGCCCTCCAAATATCTTCCTCTTTTATTTGGCACAGAAAGACTGAGAGCGAGCTGTGGAGAAGCAGGGGAAAGAAGTGTTTCTCTGGGTGAAAGTATTCCCACCACTGTGATGAGAAGTGGAAGTGATGCGTTTCACATTTCGAGTTTGTTTGGAACAAAGGGAGGAATAACTGGTTGGTTGGAATGAGATGTGATGGCAACCACAGCCGAATGAACAGACAAAGAAAAGACAGCCGTCTCTACAAGCCCAAACTTAAACTGAACATCCAAGAAAACAACTCAGGGGAGAAAGAAGTCTCAGACCACAGTATTTGCAACAATGAGTTAGCATCAAAGAGACAAAATAAAGACATAATCCCTTAAATGCCATGTCAGCTTCAGACGAATGAAGACAACATTTTGGAGACTGAGGTAATCAGTAAATGAACAGGAAGCTAGTTCAATTATTCATTAGCACTTTGCCACAGTAAATCGCTAATGGATAATTAGCACCATTAGTTTCTAAACGAGCAAAGTCAAATGTGACTGGACCTGCTGTCTGTTTTGTAAAATCATTTCCATGAAGCTCTTTAAAGCAACGTAGAAATCCTCTGCCATCCTCTGCCCGCTCACCCAGCTCCAGTTCTGACCCAACACCAGTGCTGCTGCCCATCAACATTCACCGGAGCGCTGGGCCTGAAAACTGGTGGTTCAAAATGCATGTGGTACAAACACTAACCAGTGCTCTGAGCTCACAGTCCATGCCGCCCGACTAACAAACTGAGTTAGCATTGACTAACAGCAGCTACAGTTGGCAGCAGTTTACTTCACTGTCCATCGGGAATCTCCATAAAATATGATCCAGTTCCACCAAGATCAGTCAAATTGTTGGTGCTGTTTGATGTAGTGTGAAGTGTTATGTACTTCTCGTGGTGTAAACCACAGTTACAACTTGAAATAATATTGCACAAACTGTACAGGTCTTTTCATTTTAAAACATAATATATTTCTATATTGTATATATATTTTTTAAAACTTGTTTTTGATTGTTTTTGAAACACCAAGACAAATTCGGTGTATGTGAAAACCTAATTCTGATTCTTTATGTTCTTTAGAAATGTCATTTGAAGAAAATGGTGGTCGTTCAAAATTTAAAATGTGAACGTAAACGGGAAAAAAATGAATTTCAAACCCTAAGCACAACAAGTCATAGCTTATAATTAGTTCATTGGGAAGTGTTCACACTGTCAGTCTGATCTTTTTTATGGCCTGTCAATAAACAAGACATTTGTTGTTCAACAACTCATTCCCAACTCAACGTCCACCAACGTTCTGCCTTTATCCTGTGATTTCAATCTCATCACACAGTTTTGAAAGCAGATGGAGTCCTTCATAGAGCTTTGTATCCCAGTTGGCTCGAATTTGGAAGCACCTTGGAATTCAGGATCTACTTACTGGCTTTTCAACTATATTTGAATACACTGTGTTTCCTCAGTGGATGAAAGGAATGTAGTTCATGTTATCTCATTGGTTGTGCTTTAAATGTGCTGGTCCAGAATATCCCATTGTTCAGATATTGATTCATTGGCTTGGATTTAGATTTAAATTTGGGGATATGGACATTCTTCTCGTTTGGTTTTTGTTTTGTTTGCTAAATGTTGGACAGTGAATGAACGTGTTAGGATTCTGGTGGATCGATCATACTGGCCTCTTAGATTGTAGATTTCCTGTCCTCCTCTTCAGATTTGAGTGGATATTTAAAGAAAAGATGCTCTGTGCTTTGTCTCATAATGTCAGTGGCGCTTCACATTGCCTCTTTTAATAATCTTCATGGTCTCAGAATGGAAACTTTTAACTGAAGAAATGAACACTTACCAGTGTGTCCATCACTGATTAAAAGCCCTGGTTTTACTGTCTGCTTTGCTGTTTTTAGAGCACGCCATGTGCAATTATTTTTTTCTGACTCACTTATTTCTCACACTGTCACTTTCCTCTGGTCACTCCTGTGGGTATATCTTGGAAAGCACAGATTTGATTGGCTGAACAGTATCACATGAGATCATTTATCACATGAGATCATTTACAGTGTATGCAATTGGTCTTTGAGCTTCCCGGTCCTTAACCCATTCGGATAAACTAATGAAAGATGAGTAAAGCTGCACTCATTAAAGGTCAAACTCTTAAAGGTCTCCGCAGGAGACAATGTTTGTCTCAGATTGCGTCACTCACACAAAGGTGACCCTGTCAAAAAGATGTGACCTAACCCTAACCCTGACATGGGTGTGCATGATGCTAGACATGTAGCCCATGTTCACATGTAGTACATGTGAAGTAAAAACACAGCTAATGAAGGGCCTGTCTTGTTATTTCTCATTATATAAATCATATTATACGTATTAATCAACCTTGTTTAAGTGTAATGCATGTGTTTGACAGCAACCATTGAGAATTTAACACACTCTCAGTCATTCCAACCTTATTGCCAAACCAAAGCCAAGCAGCAGCTTTCATGATATCGAGACATACAGGACCAGAGTGAAGACAGACCGTGATTAGAGGACATCTAAGGGTCGCTACATGGACTTTGGCTCCATGTTCTGTGCTTCTTTAGTAAAAGCTTAAGTTGAGAGCCAGTAATTGGAGTCTGACTGACCTTTTAACAGAGCAAAAACTTCATCATATTGGTAAAATTAGTTCTGCAGCACCAGGGTAGGTCAACCAATCTAATAAAAAAAAAAAATTGTGAGTATGCGGAGCAGTTTGCAGGAAATCAACGATATGAGCTGAGCTTCGGTTCCCCTCTCTGCCACTTTATGCCAGCAACCCAGCACTCTTCGCTCTCCTACATTAACCAGAATAATTCGCACAGAAGTCAGCGTGTCACCTGCAAATTTCTAATCACATTTCACAGACACTCAGAGACTCTGAATCACTAAGCCTCTACATTCTCATTTCTCTCCCTTCCTTGTTTATGAAAACCTGAGGTAATAGAGGAGCCATAATTAGTGTAATTGTGATCAAAGAGCAAAATAATGGATAATGTCTGAATGGTTGCAAAGGTCTCAGACAATGATGAATGCCTCCCCTTTTTTTTTTCTTTTTTTTTTTTACATTTCGCAAAGGAACTCCTGTCATGTCATTGTTTATAAGAGGAGCTACTACCTCCAGCCCTTGTGTTCTGGCAATGTGGGACTGTTTCCACAATAAAAGGTCTGAAAGTCAGTTTAGGTGTACAGGGTAACTGTTGGGGGTCGTATTTTCAGGCTCTAAGACTGACAGTGATGCTCTGTTTGCATATACAAAGCGCAGACTGTATAAAACATGACGTAGTCTCTGTGATGAAGAGCGCAGAGTGAAGAGTGAAGCTCATTGTGGTGATCATCTTGGCAGTCCTGCCTCTGCCGCCTCCTGGCTAATCTAAAAATGGTCAAAGAGGTGGGTGGAGCTGAGGCAGGCTGAATGAAGCCTGGTTGCTCAAACAAGTCAGCTGTAACAGCACCCACCTGTCAGTCAAACCGTCCAGACTCTTAATTCTGCATAACTTTAAGCCTTAATATAATGTGAACAGGTGAGTTGTATATAAATTCACCCTCAGTACAGTTGTCATGAATGGGGAAATTAGCTATAGAGACCAAAACTGTTTTTTGTACCAGGCTGTAAACATGTTTATTTCTGCTGTGAAGTTGGACACTTTAACATGGGGACTTATGGAGACTGACTCATTCTATAGCCAGCCTCAAGTGGACGTTTAAGGAACTGCAGTTTTTGCCACTTCCATGTTGGCTTCACTTCACAGCCACAGAGGTTGCAGTCTGATACAAACCTGTACAGTAGAGACACTACAGGATGACTTGAACCTTGAAAAATGTGCTGGCCATGCCAGTGTGCTTCCAAACATATTTAGGACTAGAACTAAACTAAATGCCTGGCAGAGGTTCCTCCCTGAGTCTCTTAGACTGAGACTAACTTGGGATTTCAGCTCCAGCCACAGAAATGAATCCAGTCTCTGACACATCTGTCATCATGATAGCAGATGGGCCTGAGGTCAGGCCGCGGCTGACCTGGGATCAGCCCAGGCTCTGACCACAGAGAGTAGGAGTACCTTCAGGGACCACTGACTCGAGTCAGACGCTGAGTTTGAGTAAGGACACACCAGCATACACACACACAGCACTCAAGCAACTGTTCACACACTTGACACACACACACAGCTACGGAAGCAGAAGCCAACACACCATCTGCCGCCCCTGTGTTTGAGTTCCAAATCCCAGTTATCAACAAAACACACAGAAGACCTCCAAACTACCCCCTTGGATACACTATTCCCTTTGAGAAGAACGCTATCACACACACACACACTCACACAGACACTCACATATGCACACACCTCCGAACCCCGATCAGATGGAAGCAGGTGGATGGAGGCCAGGTAAGTTTCTCATTTTTCATTAAATGTGACAGAAGAAGGAAGATGGATTTCCTCACTTCTTTCACCAAGTTCATTCAACACACACACTTCTAATCCTCTTCATCTCTCCCTCCCTCTCTCTCTCTCTCTCTCTCTCTCTCTCTCTCTCTCCTCTGACCCAGGATGATCGCCTCTCCTATTCCGAGCAGCTTTTTACACTTATCATCAAAGTAGGTTTATGATGCTCATTTCTCTGGCCTCATTGCTCTTCATAGACGTCATCGTCTGTCACCGGAGATCAATACAGATAAGACATTCTGTGTGTGTGCGTGTGTGTGTGTGTGTGTGTGTGTGTGTGTGTGTGTAAGGGAAGGACTCCTGCTGTTCAAAGCACACACCCCTGCAGTGCTGTGGAATCATCTGTAAAAGGTGTGTTAGCACAGTGACATAGCCTACAACCTACACTCTGAAACACCTGACACATGTGTGTGTGTGTGTGTGTGTGTGTGTGTGTGTGTGTGTGTGTGTGTGTGTTTTATGAGCTATAAGTGGAGGTGGTGTGTTTAGGTGAGGTAACGTCTACCATTAGACTAATATATTACTGCTATATCTAATATATCAGTGTGCCATTTCTTTTAGTTACACAGAACAGGAAGTGTTCATTGAAAACTGTTTCACTTCCAGAAAAGGTGCTCAGATTACTGAAGTCAGTCAGGAGAATGAAAACATGTTTACCATCATGAAAGGTCTTCAGTATCGTTCTTTGCTTTTCTTCACAAGTTAGTGAACTTGACTACCGTTGTCCAATAGCTATCTTGACGGTGTTAACCTTTGTAAGAAAAGATAGCCGAAGAATCCAAAATGGAGGAAGCTGTTGTAGCTTATTAGCTGTGTTGCATCATTTAGTTTTATTCAACCTCCTCTGTCGGGCTAGCACACTAGTTTACAGACTGGAGACAAATAATCTGAATCTGACTATTAACAAGCTCGCTAGCTCAGAGAGATTTATTGTCCCCCTTTGATAACTTTTTATTGAACGAAACTTTACATTTTTAACAGAAAGTTCTCATGAAAGTTGCTGTTTGTTTACATAATGGGTAATGTAGGAACCAGATTTTTTGGAGCGACGTCACAATATCTGTGATATCTCTGCTGCTTTGATTTGAAACATTCTTTTTTTATGTCCCCAATATTTTAACATGTGCAATACCAAATCACTAGATTATCCTAGATGACATTATTATTGTCATGATTTTCTCAGCTGATCTGCGTCATCTGAACTATGTAGGTGTATTTTGACCACAGATGATTCAAATGTTGCTGAATTCTGATTGGTGTATGAGAACACAGACCCTCATATGCTTCAATCCAGTAGGGAGAACACAAACATTCATTCATTTTCCATAAACACGTATCCTTATCAGGGTCACGGGGGGCTGGAGCCAATCCCAGCTGACATTGCACAAGAGGAGAGCTACGCCCTGGACATGTCACAGGGCAGACAGACAAACACCACAGAGAAATTTATCTCACTTTATATAACAAAACCTTTTCTATCCATCGCTCTGAGTCAGAAGCTGAAGTTTTCAAGACAGAGAACCAAAAGGGTCAAACTGTACATTCAGGGGTTATGATCTAAAAGAGAAGGTAAATATTCCCTGTGGGCAGCTTCACTGCCTAAGTATCGGTATCAGTATAGGTCTTCAAAAACCCACTAGTGGCGTCTCGGCAAAATGAGCCCTGTCACGCACCCTCCCACCCCTAAAAATACACACAAACACGCACACCTGCCTGCACACCGATAAGACGTCAACCACCGCCGCTCCAAATGTGTTTGCACACCGGCGTCGGTTGACTGCACTTCCTCATTGAACGACTTGAACAATTTATTCTGACGCGCCGCTGAATCCAAGGGGGAATTTAGATTGAGATTGAAAAAAAAAGGAAAATCAGACACGACCTGAAAGCCTTGAGGGAGAGAGAGAGAGTGAGAGAAACAGGAGGGCGGGTAAACCTGAGGCCAAGAGACAGGGAGATATATGAGGCTGTCACTCAACATTACAGTGTCACTACAAGCTGGACAATCATTAACATGGCTAATGAACACAGCGGGGCTGTGCTGCAGTACAGACCACGCTCCCATAAAGCCACTATGGGGGAATTTCATTAGGCCTGCTACAGCACTGATATAATCCACTGATTCCAAACAAGGGGACTTGTACGCCGGGGGATACTTATGTTCTTACCGGGGGGGGTACCTGGCAGAGCTGCGGAGACACTACGCCAATTTCAAATATTGAAAAAGTAGAAATGATGATTTGATATAACATATCCACACGTGTGTTTAGGAGGAAAAACAGACAAATCTGTTTTTCAAAATGGTGCCAGGCTGATTTAATGTCACAATAATACACTGACTGCATAAGACACACCTCAGCCTTCCACAGACCTGTAACATCTGCTACAGAGAGAGCATAAATGTGGATAAATGGTTCAAACCTCCAGTTCCTGTCATTCCAAGTGGTGAAAAAAAACTGAAATTACTGAGAGAAAAAACAGATCAACAATTCAGGAAGTCAATAAAATCAATCAGCCACAACCACAGTGGTGATTTACTGTCGAACATCGATGATGAAGGAACACTTGAGCCATCTGTTGGACAAAAAAGGTTGAGGTCACTAATATAATCTCTTTACAGTTCAGTTCAATAGATGAAGCTAATGCAATGTAAGAAAATAAAGCTTAAAAAGATTAGTCGATATCCTCTACCGTACAGATTCTACATTACAGTATGTATGAATAAAAAAAACACTGAGTGGTAATGAAAGTCCACTTCAGAGAGTCTAACCGAAACTAAAACTCATTCGTCATCCTCCACCTTTTAAGGAACATCAGATTCCTCCCCGGAGGATGCTCCGTCAGCGTGTTTGTCGGACTTAAACAAACAAAACATCCAACAACAGCCAGATATGGGCGTGTCCTCTCACATTCTCCATCGCTCAGCATCTCAATCTGACCAAATGATCCGGAGCGAGTCCAAACTTTAAATCTCCCTGTGTCAGTCAGTTTCAAACGTCCATATTTATCTTTGATGTGGAGGATGCGTTGACAAATCCACTGCTGTTATCTAATCTGAAAAGCCTTTTCAAGGAGTTGCATCACCTCTTTATTGTACGTGACGAGAAAGGTGTCTGGCCCTCTGACCTGAATCCTTCAGATGTTTCCACGTTTACTGACCTGAATGATTTTTGATAACAAGTATTTATTATCAGTTTGTTTCTGCACGATCACTCCTGATGTGAACATGTATGTATTATATATAATGCAATAAATTCATGTTTTCTTTGTTACTAAAACTCCTTTACTTGTCCATGACCCTCAGCACACACACAGGCGTTCTAGGCTTGACTGTGCTCCAAACAGCCCTTTCGAGAAGTTCTGTAAGAGTGTGTTTATCTAAAGAAGTAAAGAAGTCTTTTTCCTTTCAGTTTTCTTTTCATTTACAGGCTTTCAGTGCCTCCTGAACACATTAACCATATTAAAACACACAGAAGAAGGAATGCACTTAACAGGGTTATCATCAGACCAGCCAACAGAGAGTTCATCAGTTACAAGGTGATCATCAAAAGGCTGCATTAATGACAGACTCAGAGCCGCAAATATAAGAAAGGTCCAATTCTAGGTTTAATTTAAGGTTCTGAACTGTTTGAGAAAAGCACTTGTGTGCATGTGTTTTTAGCCTAAAATCTTGCCCGTTATCAATGCTATTTATATACATGAACTGTTTTGACGACATACATGTAATAGTCACGACTATTTCACTCGGGGTGGAACTCTGAGTTGGAGTGGTTCTACACGGAACATGTGACATACAGAAACTTGTAAGAAATTCATCTCTATTTTAAATAAGCAGAAAGAGTCTCTGCAGCTGTACAGAGGTGTCTGTGAGGGCGTATAAACTGGAACTATGGGGAAAAATCTCTTTAAAATCTTTAAATATCTAAATCTAAAACGTCTTAATTGTCGCTCTATGTGTAGTACGCCCATAGAGAGTATGAGCCCCTAAAATCAAAGAATTACACGGCTGAATGTGTTCCTCACTCTGCTGGGGGACAAGCTGCTTGAATACACCTGAAATAAAGTGGTTCAACACCTTAATCATTCAAACTGAGTTTGTACGTTCAGGGCGTCACTGTGGGCTACGGACGATCCAGCTCAGACATTTCACACTTAATAACTCTATTTTAATCTACATGACACATTTCAAGGTATTTCATGTTTAGAAAGAAGACAAAACTTTATACTTATTTTAAATTCATCATGAAGATCTGACTTCTGTTTTTGTTTTTAACTTGAAATATTAATGTTAGATATAATTTTATTTGTTGTAGCTTTTATGCTGTTTTTCATCTGCATTATTTTTTATAAATTATGGCATTAAAATTACAATTAAAATTTCAAATTCTAATTTTTAAACATTTAAACATTTTATTTGTGTGTTCTATTCTAAGAACGCAGAGGATTTTTTTGAGCTTCTGTATATCTATTAAAAAAAAAATGAAAAATGAAATATTGCTGTTCTGCTGTGGCTCTGTCATCCTGACGTTTGGATTCCTGTCAGTCATGTTTCTGGGCTCACTCATCGTTTTAAAGTTTCAGTGGAGGGTTTGGAGCTGGAAGGGCGTAGCCTAGTGGCGTTTTAGGATGAAAAAAATATCGGAGATTTATTGTCTTGCTTGTATTAAGAGCACAGGACCACAGCCAGAAAAAAGAGCTGAAAAAATACATCAATTATACATATTAGCTGAAAACTGAAATAGTCACTCACAGCCATGTGAAACCTTTTTTACTCTGCTGAAAAGTTGGGCTGAAAGAGAGAAAGAGGCTGCACATATTTACATCCCTGTGGCTCCAAGAGCGTGAAATTGACCAAATGAGCCAAAAAACTGCACCTCAGAGTGATGGAGGCGGTGTGGATAACAAAAAAGGAGCCACAAACACTATCTGTCTTCACTTTGGAGCAAAATGTGAGGCTACAAATGAAGTGCGACTTTCCACTCTGCATCCTCATCTCCATCTAACTTGCGAGTCAAGGACCATGTAGACAAAGACTGATGTTGGTTCAAGAGGTTCACCAAGAACATTTCTCTCTTTTATCATGAACAAACAGATCAGTGAACGTACCTGAGAAGAAAAGAACAAGCACAGTCCCGAGCAGAATCATCTTTGTCGTGTTCGGGACACCGGTGGGGATAAAACGGGGGATGTGGGACGGGACTTGGTGCGTTCTCCGCTGGTCCAGCAGCACCGCTGTGCGCCCCGCAGACAGACACCCAGCCTGCCGCTACATTCACCGCACCGACACCGTCGGTCCGTGCGCCTTTTGTTCTCTGCCTGCGACGGTAAAGTCCCTCAAGTTTCAAATCCCCAGATGGAAAGAAGGAAAAGCCTCGGAGGAATGTGTCGGAGCAAAGTACGCACCGGAGAGGCAGCCTCTGAGTGTGTGTGTGTGAGAGAGAGAGAGAGAGTGTGTGTGTGTGTGTGTGTGTGTGTGTGTGTGTGTGTGTGAATGTTAGTGCCAAGGCTCCAGCTTCACACCGCGCTGCTGCTTGAAGAATCAACTACTGAATAAAGGAAATGTCAAGCGTCACCGGGCTGAAGCTCTGCCCGCGGATAGTCATCACGACGCGGATCTCTGGTAGAGGGGTCCCGGTACGTTCTGCGATCATGATGCTGACAGCAGGAGGCTGGGGTTATTACTGGAGTTATCCCTCCCCCTCCTCTTCCTCCTCTGATCATCATCATCGTCATCATCATCATCATCACCTTTAGGGACAGCATGGGTCTGTACTGAGGTCATCATCTGAGACATTTTAAGTCTTAATTTGAATTAATTAACATTCCTGATGTAATCCCAAAAGACTCTGCTGTTGCATTATAGATGCACCTCCAAGTGGCTTAAAATCTGCCACCAAGACCATATATTTTGCATTGCAATATTGTCACTTTGTTGAGTAAGTGGATGCCATGAACCCAGAGATGAACTGGATTTTTCTGGAGGATTTGACTGCCTCCCCAGCTCTCTATTGGAATAACATGCTTAATGCTTTGAACACTGCTCAAAGTACCAAAGTTCCTGTCATGCAGCCTACAGACACCTATCCTTTGACGCTATGGTATGTTTATGGAAGAATGCACATGAACTGGTTGTTCTGGCAGCAATCAAAATACTATTGTTTCAACAGATGAGTGCTATTTAAATGAATTGTGATTTCATTCGTTAATCATTTTACTCCAACATAATTTAGTCTTGTTAGTTAAAGCTGAGCTATAATTCATATTTTTATATAAACAATTATATCAAGCCACAACTTATGCGGCTGTGAAACGAATCCAACACTGAAGTGGCAAAAACTGCACTTCCTCCAGCATCCACTTGAGGCTGGCTACAGAGTGAGTCAGTCTCCATAAGTCCCCATGTTCAAATGTGCAACTTCACAGCAGAAATAAACATGTTTACAGCCTGGTACAAAAAACAGTTTTGATCTCTATAGCTAATTTCTCCATTCATGACAACTGTACTGAGGGTGAATTTATATACAGCTCACCTGTTCAAATGATATTAAGTTTGTGGTTCTCAGTAAACACAGAACATGATCATGATGAAAGTGATCTGTTGATAGTCATATTGACATCAAACCAGCAACATTCTTCCTTTCACTGCAATTTCACCGTCTGTATTCGTTTCAAATGAAAAGCCCTCTAGTGTTTCTGTGGACAGAGTATCTTCCTTTATTAACAAGGTGATTACTGATGGCTATTATCAAAGTCAAACTCTGTGTATGAAGATAGGGCTGGCAGCTGCAGCAGCGTCGCTCTCTGTGTGCACACCGCATGCAGTTCAGCGAGGCAGCCATCACACACAGGTGGAGGTAGGCGGTGTATCCCAGGCGTTCGTCTTCAGATGACGAGTCTTTCTTCTGTCTTCTCTTTCTTCTGCAGCACATCCTTCATTTAAAGTTTAATTCAGTTGAAACTCTGAATTACAACACAATCGAGTCACTTTCTGACTGTTATGTTAAGCTTCACTCTGTCTCTATGCAGCATAATCATGTTTGAATGTACAGTTTGGACCAGATGTAATTTAGTTTAGTATATATGACAAATCCATTTCCCCATTTTTTTCATTATTATAATTCCCCAATGGAAATATACACTGAATACACATACATTAATATTAGGACCATTACAGTGGCCCTCTGGTGAAGAAGAAGAATGAGGTGGAAACTATAAAAGGAAGCAAATTTAGGAGGATTATGTAATATTACAATATTTCCCCACATGTAGCCTTCAGTTATTTTGTCTCTCTAAAGCAGTGTATTGTAAGTGGGGTCATTTAAAGGGCTGCAGGGACCCTACCTGTTAAACCACTGTAGCATCACTTTCATTTGCACATAAGACCACAACAGAATAACAAAAGAATGACTTCCCTTTTACTGCCTGCAGTCTGAAAATGTTTCCACATTAATCATAATAAAAACAATTCATGTGTCTGTCTCTTGTGAAGATCTGCTGCAGACTGCAAGTGGGAAAAGTCATTTGAATAAAATTAATATCTGTTATTCTTCATAATTGTTTGTGTTCTGTATTTTTACCTGTACCTCTTCTGAAATTTTTGTTCGTTACAGTTTTTATAATCAAGAAGGCAGTTTACATTGAGATTATAGCCTGTAGGAGCCAAAATGTGTGTATATAGTTTGCGTTGTTTATTTGTTTAGATCACATGTTTGTAGGTCACCTTTATTTCTGGTAATTACCTGTGTGCACTTGGTGGCAGGATTTTTGGACAAATAGGTTAACAGGCTCCAGTATTTTATGTTAACGGTGTCACTATTTATTATCACGTTTCATTTCTTATTGTCGTCTCAGCACTTATCTCATTTCATATAGCAAAATTCAGTTTGTTGTTATGCCAATTTAAGTTTGTTGTTGCTATTTTGTTCATAAACATCATAAAACTTATAACGTGCATTTTCTTTTGGACCAACGTGTCACACTACTCAGTCTCTTAGTGGCTGTTTTAATGGAAAGTTACCACTACATAGGTATTTAACACTCATGTAACTGACCTAAATCTGTCCTAAATTAATTGTGGATCCCTGATCTTAAAGGCAGAGCAAGTAAGAAAGCTTCCTTCTCAATCACTTATGATCCAGTAGAAATACTAAATACTAGAGTTAAAAGAAAAGACAGAGCCTATCAATACTGTATCCTGGTTGTTTAAAGTAACATTGTGTACATTTTGTACCATAAAAATAAAAGTGTAGTGTTAAATCATGTTGATGCGACACTGACTTATAATCAGATGAATGGTGTCTCTGTCATTCTTCTGTCTCGCATTGTGTAACTTAGTGCTGTAAAGCGTTACGTACTTCTTGGGGGTGATTGTACCCAGAGCACAAAGTCACACACCACCAACTATTTGACTGATTTTGGTGAAACTGGATCATAATTTATGGAGAAAATGTTTTCTGGTTTTCCCTCTGATGTCCTCCAGCTGCTCCGCCTCAACTCTCTGTGATTTACAGAGTTTCCTGATGGCCATTGAAGTAAACTGCTGATAACTGTAGCTGCTGTTAGCTAATGTTAGCTCAGTTTGTTAGCTAGGCTGCCAGCACTGTGAGCTCAGAGCACGCGGGGGAGTGCCAGTGAATGTACCACAGGCGTTTACAGGAAGATGGAGATGGGGAGTGTCATGCCAGAACTGGAGCTGGGCAAGCAGACAAGGTAACCAGGCGCTGCAGCCTCCATGGCAGAGGCAAAAAGACTGAAGACTGAATCATAATACAGACACATGTATATGCATACATGCATATTTACCACAGTGAGATGACACTCTGAGGTGCTAAATCACTTTTGAAAACAAACAAACAAAAAATTATGTAATGTTGCTTTAATCTGTAGCATATCAAACACAAAATTAACAATTTACTGCATGTTCATGTGCAGGAGCATATGAAGGAACTATTTGATGAACAACAGCTCACAGGCTACACCACAGGTTGTCAGATACAGTATGTGAGCACAGGTTTTGGTTGTGGTAACCTCACTGTGATGATAAGACGCTAGGGAACTACTCACTGTCACTGCACCCAGCTGTCGTTCACAAAGAAATACTTCTACAAATTGTTGTTTTGACATCTCTTTTAAAGATCTATGTGTCGGATTTAGGAACATTTATTCACAGAACATTGCAGAAATGGAATATAATATTCATAACTACGTTTACATCATGATTTTGACATCTTAGAATGAGCCTTTAATATTTACAGATGCTGCAGGTTCTCTTCTATGGGCTCCTGCATGTTTCTACAGTGGCCCAGAATAGACAAACCAAACACTGACTCTAGATAGGGTCTATGTATTTTTGTAGTTTGTCCTTCAAGCTTGGAAGGAGAGGGTGAAACGAGGAGGTTGCAATCTATAACTACGCCGCCTGTTGGAGGGAGGTATTAAAGATGTCTGTCAGTACCTCCGTCAGCTGGTGCGCGCAACTCCTCAGCAGCCGCTGACTGACTTTAATAGTGCAGTAAGTATCCATGAAGAGTTTTGTAAATAAGCTTAAAACTGCATGTTATGATGAGTGTACAGAGAAGACCATTTGACCAGAGAATAGAGAAGACACTGGTTATCTTTGAAGGGGAGTGTTTGTAGCAAATCAAACAGCCAATTGATAAATTATGTCAAGCTTTTGAAGGGCTCCTTTTCAAGCTAGCCCATGAATTGTATCTCCATAATCCATCAAGGGAAGTATGGTCATTTCTAACAACATGACATGGTAAGAGGAGGACAATGCTCTATCTGGCCAGATTCTTCAGTATGGGATGGGTCTCTACTAGTAATGTTCAAGGTGGAAGAGGACACAGTACCCTTCTGACCAAACCACATAACATGACAGCATATAATGAAAGATTATGATTAATAAAATGGTGGTTGTTTCATTGGCTCATGCGTTCAACCAATCACTGTATGCTTACATCACTCAAGGTTACCTACTCTGAAGTAGGAGCTTTGAAAACGTTCCATGAACTTCGATCATTCCCAGTGCTTGAACCGTGGACTCAATGAATGGACGCTGCTCTTAGTGCTATGAAAAAGTTCCTCTCATTGCTCTCCAGTGGTTTCAGTGCTTGAAGTGTAGATGGGGTGTGGATTCTGTGCTCGTCCTGCAAAGTGCTGTGTTGTGGTGCACTGCTGGACTGGATGATTGTATAAATGGAGGAGACAGGAGCTGTAACAGACACTTTTGTGGTTGGCAATCATAAATAGCAGTAAGACAGAGGCACACATACATATATACAACACACACACACACACACACACACACACACATACCCTTAATACTGTCATGTGTGCTGAAATTTCCTCACATGCAATCTCTATAATTGGCGATGGAAGCAGCTGAGATGGTGGAGAGTTTTTTATGAGTGAGCATCTGCAAAATGCTTATGCCTGAGTGTCACAGATTAGTCTCACTGACAACAACAGGAGAAACAAGATAATAGAATTAGAATTTCAACCAAACTATCTGGTTCTGTTTGCACAGAATCATGAGCATGAGATCAGCCCGCTGTATAGACGGCAAAGCGTCAGCGAGGGCACAGGCACAATGACTGGCAGAATGCTTTTGTTCATGTATTAACAGCTTTTTCAGCTTCACTTACAAATCACAACCCATAATCAGTGAGGCCATTTTAATGATGACATTCATACACACACAGACACGCTCACACACACACACACACACACACACATACACACACATTCATAAGTGTTACAACCTTGTCCCATCACACAAATTACATGCCTCTCTGTTCACCCCCAGAGGTCATTCAACCTCATGGCCTGTTGGGCAACAAGCTGTTCAGCTAATCAGTGGAGAGCCTCTTCTCTCCAGGGAGAGACATATGGTGAGACGCACTGTGACATCATAACAAATAACATCCACTGTGACATCACAAAAGAGGCTTTGCAGTGGTGTCATAAATCTCTTTGTGACCACATCTGCCTCAACCATGGAGGTCTACTGCCAAACTGACTGTAGGGTCTAAATACAATGACAAGACCAAAAAGAATGTGTGCTGATGATGCTCATGGTCATTTGAAGTAATGATTGGTTATGGTTATGGTTATTGGTTATGAAATGATGTCATATTACATAAAATGCCAGCTAGGAGCTACGGCCTCCTCACTCCTGTCCTCTTTAACCATCTAGACCCCGACAGAAATCTTGAATGTTGCTGCAGTTACAGAGATTTTTTTCTCTTCTCAAAACAGAACCAAACTGACAAATCACAAGCTGTTTTATATATATATATATATATATATATATATATATATATATATATACACACACACACACAAAGATCAGCTTAAATGATGGGCTCCCAGGCGATGAAGAGAAATATAGAACAGACTGCTAATAGTGCTAATAAAGTAATGACAACGCATCTTTTATTTACACAAAGGTGTAAGTGAATTAAGTCAGAATAGAAAGACTGTAGAAAATATAACACTGAGTAAAATAAATCATTACTACGAGATCGGCAAATACCGTATGTAGGCATCGACACAAACATATACCAGTCATATATGTATCATATCCTGTCAACACATTCATTGTTTCAAGCTTTACGCTTATATATGCAGTATAGATTCATTTCAGAGGGTCAAGCTGTATTTTGGGATCATGTGATACAACATGTGACATGATAAGAGCTTCATAGTCGTGTTTTATTACTGGATCCTCAGGGTCTGTCTTGAAGATGGTCCCAGTTATCTTTAAACCAAGCGGCAACCACTGTAATGACGTGAAGACTATGTGGAAGTGCCAAAAACTCAAATGTCCACTAGATGCAGGCTACAGAAATGTATCTTAAAATCATTGAATTTCTTGGCACAATAATGGCGCAAACAATATGCTTTTAATTTTTACCCATCCATTTCTTCTTTCTCCTTATATATCCTCTTTTTTGTATTTTTAGGCCTGCTTTGGGTGTAGTCACTTTATTAGTAAAATGTATTAAACATTAAACATATTATTAAAAATAATTGTTATTGTAGGTAAAGAGGATGTGAAAAAGCTTGGTGAAATGTCCTCAGAGTGCACAATCTGAGGGAATGGAGTGGTATTTACATTCCTCTGCAATGAGTAAGTGACGAAGTATATATATATATGTTTAAATTTCTTTCATTTACTTTTCCTGACACACAGTAAACTGACTTAATTAGTGTCATTGTGCCAGTGTTACCTTTTTAAGATACATTTATGCACGATGCTTGGCTAATACTGACAGTGTAACAAAGTAACCACCATCACAGAGGATACAATCATCTGCAATCTTTTTAATGCAATTATTTTAATGGATTTGTCCATATTTATAAATGCTGATGATGTTGCTGTCCTCAACAAATGTTATATTTAGCTGCATATCGAGTTGGTGAGCACGACTTTGGCAGGTGAAAAAAGAACTTCACAGACTAAAATGAACTTTTGTCAGGTTTGGGGGCGAGAATATAGACGGTGTGGGCAGTGGGGCTGCACTGGTGTCTGTGGGCTGGAGGGGTGGTCGGGGGAGGCGCAGAGAGACTAGGCCCTCTGGGTGGGTGGCAGGTGGTGAAACTGCCCTTGTGAGTGATTCAGATGATGACCAAGATATTCTTATGATCAAACAAGAACTCATGTTTAATTAAAAAACAGTGCCTTGTGTTATATCTGTATGAATTAGTCATTTCTTATTCGCTTTGGTATTCTTGTCATATAGAGATATGCAATAACAATGGTTGGGTTATACAGTATGTACACTGTTGCCCATAATGTTGGATTTTGTTTTCATACACATTCCTCTTTTTATCAGGTTCATTGTGGTTTAATTTTCACTCTGATATGTTTTCACTTTCAGTTCTGAGAAGATACATTTTATCTATCAAGAATAAATCACACTGTCAATGTGATCAACAATCATTTCACAAGAAGAGGTCAAAATATTTTGTTCCAACTTTATGGCTAACAGTGTCAAGTCTGTCACGTGACGACATGATAGAATTTCAGTCAACAGTCAGGCAACTCATGTTTGGAGGAGTAGATGTCTTAAACCCCCAGAGCCTGCAGGTAGGTGCTGGGGTGGTGTTGGGACTGCTGATGCAGATTTTTGAAGTTTAAATAAGGCGTCAAATTGTCATGTGTGTTTATCCGTAGTGCAGCTTGTGTTGTCTGCCTGAATCGGCTCGCAGGCCTCGCTCCATATACCGTAGCTTTGTCCCATCATAATAGCTTGATAATAGCACTGACAATAGCATAATAGCACTGGGGCCCATTGTAAACACTGCTCAGGTCCTTCAGTAAACCTGCTGCAAATATTACTGCTGATGAATAAAAAGTATAAAAAGCATGTCACCCAATCCTTAATCAGCTTTTTACACTATATTTTATGTGTATATTGCACCTTTCAAATATATGAAATATATGAAAGATATGCACAGATCAGACAATAAACAAATGGAATTAAAATAAATAAACACAAGCACAGACATACTGTAATATAAAACAATTTAAGAACAGGAACGTCTAAGAAATGTGTTATTAAAAGACATTTTTATTATGACAGAAGACAGGAGGCAGGTTTTCCAAACACTTTCTCTTCTTGCATTCATATTCACCACAGAACAATAACAGGGGGGCTCTTAGGGGCCAAATTCTTCCCCATTGCGAGCAAACCAAATAATGGCAATTATTGAATTTGCCATTATTAAGTTTCATTGTTATTATTATTATGGAAGTTTCATAGTGTTGCACATGAAAAGTGACAAAAATAGTTAGACAATCACTGGTGCTTTCTCACCTCGACACTGCTGACCAATCTCATGAATGTCAGATTGTTTATTTGAAGAAACAATGAGACAGAAGAGAGAACACACAGTCATACAATTTGGACTTTTGTGCAGGCGGGCTGAGTTCTGAGCCAAGTAAATGTGAGTGATGTAGTGATAGCCTCCTTATCTGTATGAGCAGCTGGTCTCTCGGAGTGTAAAACACAAATACTACATGTAAGAAGTTAGTTTGTCTATTGTGACTCAAAAGAGACATTAAACAGAAAGATTTCCTTGAACAAAAGTTTATAATTTAAAAACGAAATAAAGGTAATATGAAAGTTTAAATGTGTCTGACTGCACAGCTGTAGCCTTGCTCAGTTATTCTTCACCTGTTTCACATGTTCATGCATATTAAGCATGACTTAATGTCCAATCTATTGCTGTTTGTCTCTCAGGCTGTTACTGATAATCCATCATGTCACTTTACATTTATCCTTCACAGGATACAGCCTAATTACAGATCAGCAGCTTGAACTGCCTGCTGAATGGAAACATTTCTTATATATAACTAAATGTATCCAATGTTCATATGATGAGCAAAGAAAGACAACTCAGGCTGGGCTCGATCCAGGGTGTGGCAGCTTGTTTTGGTAGATGAATCCCTGGATCACTTTCCGGAGTGAACACGACTCAATAAGCCTGAAAATCTGACATCAAAATGAAAGTTGTCCACATATATGACGAACATCAGCTGGGTCACTGAAAGACAAGTTGCATAACTAGTGTGCTAATATTTAGTTATTTCATATGGTTCATCTATAAAACACGCCGCCCTCTCAAAACTTCTAAACAAATGTAAATTCCCAACAGGAATCCTCTCGTCTGCTTGTGACATTGCTTCATGGCTTCTTGTTTGTTGCTCCTTGTCAAGCCCCGTGTTTGATGATACTGATCAAATGGAGCGTCTAGTGCAGAGAATGAGCCCGATAAAGTTATTAACACCAGATACATTCTGTTCTTTTGCTTTATTTCACATTCATTTTGTAGTGTTGTCTTTTTTTTTTTTTTGTCGGAAATTGGAAAAAAAAAAATGGTGTCACTGTGATGGAGTTCAGTCAAAGAAAAGTAGACAGACTGTTTGGTTAGACATCTACTGTCATATCTGTGATCAAATATTCTGTTCACATACCAATGTTTTACCTTATGCTGTAACTGACTGATGTCATAGTGTGACCTTAGTACAAAACTTTAGACGGGTGTCGACAAGTGGTCATATAAGCAAGGTTGAATAGTCACTGAATGGGATATGGTTAAATGCTCTATGAAGGCTAGTAAGGTGATTAGGAATATTTTATCTGACATAGTATATGTTTCCAGAATAAAGATGATTTGCATAATTTCAACACTCCTAAACATTTGCATGGATCAGAAGGTTTCTTGGTTCTCAGGGTTGATGGGTCAAACAAATGACCCAAGCAGTGGATTCTACTAAGGCTTGTCCTTCAGAGGACAACCTGGGACTGAGATTAGTTGGCTAAGATGAGTGTGGTGCAAAGATTTATTATTTTTATCTTTTTATAGGCGTTTCTATCTGCTTTGTGTAGCAGGGTGGTTCTTCAAGAAAGTTAGTGCAGTCATTGGGTGGTTTCACAGAGCTACTGTAACTGTAAATGCAACTGGCTACAGCAAATTATTGAAATGTAAGTGATATATGTGTTCAAATACAAATCACAAGTCAAAACAGCGCTAAATTTGCCTGAATTATAAAAGTGGTAAAATGAAGAGCTGTTCGGGAACCGGAAGAGCCGGCTCTTCTTGGTGAGCTGAGCCAAATGATCCAGCTCACTAAAAAGAGCCGGAATTCCCATCACTAACTCAGACAGTAGGTATGCTACTGCGTGAAAAACACAGATAATGCTGTTACTATGTTAACGCTGTACAAACTCTGGCTTTTCAGAAAACAACACTCTTGTACTGCAGTTGGTCCTCAGTACTGTCTAAAACAGTTTCCACGTCTCACATCTCCAAAAACATCAGAGCAAAATTCAAAAAGGCTATATTTGGATGAACTGACCACATACTGAAGAATATTAAAACTTAATAAGGTGACATATTAACAGCCTTGGCCTTACAGTGGAAATTAAAACAGTTTTAGCCATGCAGGATATTCGTGCATGGTGTGCAAGTGGAAGTTGAACCGACTGACAGCAGTTTTTTCACTGCCAATCAGTGGTGTAGCCAAATCATTTTAGATCTTACATTCCCTGAAGGCAGCATGATAGGGGAAGGTCTCTAGCCTTTTGCTTGAGCTGTCTGTCATGGTTCCACACACCTTTCAGTTGTCTCCATTTCCACGTCCCCCACGCTACATTTGGGTGAAAAGTCTGAACCTGAAAAAGAAAGAGCTGAAACTTAAAAAGAAAGATCTGAAACTGAAAAGTTGCAACTGAAAGAAACTAAAATAAATAAAATAAATAATAAAGATAATAAAGAAAATAAATAATTTATTCAAAAGAATAAAGAAGAGTTGATCGTAATTGTATTTAACCTGATAACCTGAAAAAAATGTGCAAACTTATTTTTATTTTGAATACATTGGTGTATTTTTCAAAATTCAAGATCAAAACTTGAAATTTCAGTTTCAGATTTTATATTTAAGTACAAATCTTTTGATCCTAATCTAGCTCCATAGAGGAAGGGTTGTTGCTTAGCTCTGTTTGAAATATAGCAGACCTTATAAACACATTGTGATGCATTCAGTATTAAAATGATGAGGAATAAATGTGGTCTTCTCAGTGTTATGTCATTCATTCATCCTTAGAACATGCATGAATCAAGCTGTTTTGGCTAGTTGGGTTCAGAACTCTGCAACAAGCTAGAATGACACATCTTGTTTCTGTTCTTATGATAAAATTTAAGCTTAAAATCTCTATTTTGGTCTCAACTAACATCGTTAGTTCCACTGTATGTTCACCAGCTAGTCTTTAATTGTGTCTGTCTGCTGCTTACTGCTGGGCAGGTAGTGTACAATGTGTTTATCACAGCTTTTTCACTGTAAACAGCTGCTGCTGCTGGAAACCAGGTTGATGAGAGCGATGAGACTGAACCAAAACAGTATAACAACTGTAAAACAGTGAGCTGAAAGCTGACACTTAGTGAGCTGACACTAAAAGGCTCGTAGAGCAGAGTCCAAAATATAATATGACACAATATTTTACCAAATCATAATCATAATCACAGTTTCCTAGCAGATTAATAAGAATATGTCTCTGTGCAAATTCCAATTTTTTTATTCGCCATCATCAGGCCACAGCTGCTTTTCAGCCTGAAAGTGACACAACACAATAACATAATGGTTTATGACTTTTTAAAACAAAAAATCCAGACATAATTTCCACTGATCCAGTTCGTGAGTTTGAATGCTGCACGCTCACACACAGACTGAACACTTCTCTGCAGTGATGTGTACACAAGTCCTGTTATCCATTTCACAGTAGATGAGCAGGAAATTGAATTAATTGCATTAATATCAATAACAGAGCCGCTCTTGACTCACAGTGTAAGGCAGGCTTTATATTTAAGTGAATAAATGCTTTGAACATTCCTGCAGTTATGTCACCTCAGGTCAGTTATTATAAAGCGTTTTGTCTTTGACAAAGTTGGCAGCAAAGACAAACAGGAAGTGTGGTTTAGCTCAAAATGGCTCAGTGGGTAGACAAGTCCTAATTGTACCTGTGTGAAGTGAACACGGCTTGACACGTTGCATACAGTAGCTGCTGGAGCAGCTGCTTGCAGTTATGTTTTCTCTCTTTATCTGAATCATTCACACTGTTTGACAAATTTCCATTTGTCTTTTACTTTTGCTCTTTTCTTTTCCTAATATTAGTTCAGCTTGCTGGAGGTTGGAGATTGTAGATATTGTCAGAACAGGAAAATTAGAAACTCATCAAAACTTCAGCCTACCGACGTTTTGACTTGATACTGTCTTGTTCTTGCCCACAGTGAACGTTGACTCACCTTTTTCCACCTCTTGAAATAAAAACAGACTTCACTTACAGATGTCCAAGGAAGCTGTTTCCTTAAATGAATACTTTGCAGGTGCAGCTAGCATGTCCAAATCTGTGTGTTACTGGCTGGAAGCTTGACAGACTATATGTTGTCCTCTGTCAACTTAACTGCAAAAGAATTCAACTTTGCTCACAGGGGGCTGGATTGGATCAAGTTTCCAACACCAGCATCCTTCACCTTTACACCACTTACAGTGGAGCTGTGGCTCAGAGGTAGAGCGGCTCATCCACTAATCAGAAGAATCAGAAGAATCAGAAGATCAGCGGTACATTCCTGGCTCCTCTTTTTCTTTTATGGAAGATACTGTACTGAACCCCAAATTGCTCTCGAATAATGTGCTATCATTGTGTGAATGTGTGTGAATGAATTAGCTCCCATCTGATGAGCAGTTGGCAGCCAATGGCTTCAGTGTGTGAATGAGACATGTAGTGTAAAAGTGCCTTGAGTGGTTAGAAGACTAGAAAGAAGCAATATAAGTACAGTCCATTTACTTTATCCTCATTTACTATGGTAACTAATATAATATATTTATAGTCAGCTTGATTCTGCTTTAACAATGACAACAGAAACAGGATCACCTTGACCTCCATGGGAAGTTTCAGCCTCCTGGGGTGAAAACTGTGGCCAACACAGAGTGGCAAAATCTTTGTGAACCGACCAACAGAGTGAGCTGCTACAGAACTGCCGTCACAGCTGTAAGAAAGTCGCCCTTTGACAGAGCTTCATGTATTTCTGATGTCTGAAACATGACAGTCCACATTAACTTCAGACGTGTGAAAGAGCTTTATAGGCTCTTCTAATCAGGATGATTAAAATCAACCCTCAAAATAATCTATACACTATAGAAGTTAACCTTATGCATATAACAAAACCTTAATACAGATATTTTTGCAACTGTGGGCTGTTGTGTGGTTCATGTTCCCGACTGAAAAGAGAGATAAAGAAGGAGAGACAGAAAAGGAAATGACAGGAGAGAAGAGAAGGAAGAGACAGAAGATGTAGTGAAGAAGATAACAGAGAGAGAATATTCTCATATTCTCATAACGCTGCCAATTCAGGACATGAAATGAGCCTTTAAAGCTGATTTTGAGTTTATTTCTGACTATGAAAAAACTGATATCATTTTAAAGATGCCTAACATTCATTAGAAGGGAGAGCAGATGAGACAGGAATACATCTGGATGAACAGGCAAAGTCATCGAGCCCTGAGGAACGAGGGAGGATGTCCCCGACTTTCATCATCTATGAGGGGGGGGGCTCCATGCCCTCTATGGGAAGTCATTGGCAGGAGTGGACAGTAACAAAGCAAGACAGTAACAAAGATGATGATTCTTCACCAGAACACACTCAACCATATCTGAAGTCCATGTTTGAGATTTTTGAAATGAAAAAAAGATGCATGTCATTTTAAATGTTTGCTCTGTTTACTGCACACAAACTTCATCACCGCCTAACGTGATGTCCAACCCGAGGAAGCATGATGAGGGATGTGAACATATTTGTGTCATTGTCGGTCATTTATTATCACGATGCAGCCTCTCTGCTCTTTGTCTCAGGGCTGAGCTTCACCACATCACGCCACACATACTGTCAGAGCGCTGCCAGGGTGGGCGGTGTCGAATGAGACAAAAATTCACTCCATCACTAATTTTCAGGATTAACCAAGAGTATTTATACTCTGACTCAAGTAATGGAGTTGCTTCGTCCAGGTCTGGGTATGGGTGGGGCACGTTTGGTGATGTTTGAGAAGTGAGGACGCCCTGAGTTTACCATGCAGGAGTGCGTATGCTCACCTGTCCCACATGGATCCTGGAACCAGAGCTGGTCAGGCTGCCACCACATCTCCCATCCTGTAGCCTCTAATGTTCGCAACTTAAATTTTTCCATTTTTTTAGATGACTTTTGTTGCCCTGAGGTTTTCATGTTTAATTCAGTTTTTGTCTCACTAATCTTAGCCATGTTGTCACTGAATAAATCATCTTTCATTATTTGAGATGATCATTGTAACTGATAAAATATGATCACTGATGTTTCTAGTCAGAATACAGATATTGCCCTGCTCTGTGCATATTGTGCATTATAGACATTAGGGTGGCTGACTCAGGACAAGCCTAAAGTGCTGCTAAATAACCGTGATAACCCTTTGGCTGACTCCAGTGCAGTCTAAATGAAATGATTTAAACCATATTAAAGTTATACTTTACTTCTATGTCATTAAATCCATTAAAAATGTAGGATAGTTTATATTTATATTTATATATATTTATATAAGTACATTTTAAAAGAATGTTATGAAAAAGTGTTCATAGAGTAAACTCCACATGTCTGGTTCAGAGTGAAATGTCTCAGGTTTGAACTATTTGATGGACTTCCATGGAGCTAATATTTTTAATACATGTCTAACATCTTCCTAATGCCCTGTGTTGTTCTTCCACATAACTAAACTATAAATCTTATATCTTGTATCGGCTCTTGGCACTGCTCTGGAGGATTCTGTGTCAGTGTCACACAACAGATCAATGTGGTATAAAGAGTAACAGCGCATATTTATTATAGCTAAGCTGAAAAAACTAAATGATGAAGTGTTTTGTCCACAGTGATGATCATACCTCAGTTTTTGTTTATCCACATCATTTTAAATGTGCAAAATGAAGTCTGCATTCATAATTTGTATTACCTGCTGTTGTGTGATACCAGGTTCATCTGCACAGTCTGCATTGTTTTCCATTTATCTGACAGAACAGGTATTTTAAACCATTCAGCTGCTGTGTAACGGCTCACGCACTGATCTCCTGACAACTTACTTCCACTGTACACACATAAATGCAACAAAAGTTTGCTTTTACAATTCAAGTCTATTTCTTCCATTATGTACACACAACTACAGTGATCGTCTTGGTGGGGTTCTTCATCTTTAATATAGTTCATAGCTGTTTTGCTCTGTGTCCACAGGGGAGCTTGTAGGTGCCATCACAGGTGGTTTGTTTTGGCAACCAGCTGACAATTAGCCAGGAGGAGGCAGATGCAGGACTGGCAAGATGGCGGCGGCAAGGTTTGTAATCTTTCCGTCAGAATAGTCTGTAAATCACCAGCACATAATTAGCAGTTAGCTACTTTAGCAAGTGGTTAGGCTAAAGCTATCTGTCCATCAGGAAACTGTGTAAATCAGAGTTGAAGCTGAGCAGTTAGAGGACATCAGAGGGAAAAGCAGAAAATATATTGTGTATAAAATCTGATCCAGTTTCACTGAAATCTCTGAATAAAGTTGTAAAGTTGTGCTTTTGTACAGTAATCAGTGAGGCCCAGACATAGATGACTGTAGCAGCCCTCACAATCACTCATAGACTGGATCAAACAGGAAGCACTCCACTCCGGGAGCGTCAGAACAGAGAAAGCGTTTTAATGGATGTAAAATTTAGTTTCATTTGAATGAGTCATCAGTTTGACTTCATGGAGACTTAGAGTACATAAGAACGTAGCTGTATTTTTCTCTGTTCCCTCTTGGCATGACATTTGTATTAAATGAGACAGAGTGTAGGTGGTAACTCTGTCATTCATCCAACACAGTCCAAAAACAAAACAGTGTGCTAAAAGTAGCTTAACACACATGGAGATATAGAGTTTTAAGAACTGGTACTGCGGTTGACTTTCTCATTTATGATTTAATATTCTTTGTATCAAACATCACTTATTGAAGTTGTAATAATGCTGCATTTGTCTGGTCTCAGACTCAGACTGGTGTTGGGGGACTCCTGGACTGTACGTGGCCTTGCTTACATGTCTCTGGCAGCTGCTGCTTTTTGCTTCTTGGAAGGTGTTTGTTCACTGTGAAACTCTGTTGACCCTTTCAGCTTTGGCTTCAACAGCCCAACTGCATCCTATCACTGCTGCTCGACTGAAAAGAGGAGAAATAATCAGAGAGGAGTCAGAGGATGGGGTGAAGATCCACGCGAGCATGAAATAACCAGATATTGTTACCAAATCTCACAAACAATTTCACATGAAATTTCTCCCACTCAACCTCTTCCTATCTCTCATACCTACACCTCTCATTTTCTCTCTTAGCCTTTGTCTCCAGCCATCCATCTCTTGTTTCTCTCCTCACCTCTTCCCTCCTTGCTCTCTCACTCTCTCCTTCCTCCCACCTCCTCTAAATGTCTGTCTCTCTCTCCCTTCTCCAGGTTGCCCCTCCGCCCCCTCCTCCCGTCTTCCTCTCGTTACCATTTTATAGGCTTGTTAGTTCCACTTGAAATGCCAAATGACAAACAATCTAAACCCAGTGAGCCGCTACCTTGCTGCCCTCGTAGAGCCGCGCAGTCTAAACAAACAGGATATGAGCTGAAACACTCACACAGCCCGCCCCCACCCGCCCACCATAAATCCTCATATAGGATTTAGACACTTAAACACACACATGGGCTGTGTAACGACAAACACAAAGTCATTTTTAACCTTTGAATTCACAGAAGAGGCTGAGCAGGGTTAGACCGGCTACTGTTGCTGCGACGTGTTCTGACTTTCGTCTTCAACTTTGATTGATTCTTGAAATTATTCTTGAAATATCATTTGATTATATGTTTCTATTAATATACTGGGATTCAGTGTCGTAGTCTCTTTATGGTCAGAGGAAGTGTCCTGTGAAATTGTCTTGTAAACAAAGAAGAGTCATGTTTACAGTATTTCCCATCACTGAGCTCTAACAGATGTGTTGGATGGTAAATGGTAAATGGACTGTACTTGTATAACACCTTTCTAGTCTTCCGACCACTCAAAGCTCTTTACAGTACGTAGCTCATTCACTCATTCACACTCTGATGGCACAGCCTTCAGGAGCAATTTGGGGTTCAGTATCTTGCCCAAGGACACTTGGACATGCAGACTGGAGGAGATCGAACCACCGATCTTCTGATTAGTGGACACCCTGCCTCCGAACCACAGCCACCCCATGTAGATGTATTTCTTTCCTCATGAATATTTTACAAAACTGACTTGAGTTGCATACTTAATACTGAAATACTCTTTATCGGATTGAGTTTTTACTTTATATATATATATATATATATAAGAACTTTTCAACTGATAAGAATTCATGAGGATTTTTTCTTTTGTTTGAGAAAGATTCAGCAGTGGACTCCTTGAACATCAATATCAAACCTTCAGTAAATTGAATTTACAATTAATGACACCGGCACTCCGCTGAGGGTTGATGGTAAGTGGTATTAACATCAGACGGGGACCGTGGGATTAACATGATTCTTCTACATTTTTCCTCTGAGAGATCGTTACAGTAAATTTCCTGCATCATGATGTAATTAATAATGCTGTTCAACTTGAAATGTATTGTTTTAATGCTACCATGAGAGACAACCCATCCATATACACAGATAAAGTAAGGATGTTTCTCTGCGATACATTTAAGGACCAGCATGTTGGATTTAGTGAAGCTGTAGATTCTTTTCGCCTCACCCTCTCCTTCCCAGCATGAAGGAGGAACTATGGTCCTATGACTCAAAGGCCCTATGAAGAGCCAGTGTTTGGTTTGTCCATTCTGGACTGTATAAAACATGGATGTCACCCACAGGTATCTGAAGAGCTGTGTGAGCAGTGTCTCTGGTCATCACCATCACTGCCTCCCAACTAATCCAAAAAATGGAATAGAGGTGAAGTCTGGGTGGAGCTGAGGTGGCCTGAATGAAGCCTGGTTGATCAAACAAGCCACTTGTGACAACGCTCACCTGTCAATCAAAGTAGCCACACTGTTAATTCTGCTAATTCTAAGTTATATAAAAATTCACCCTCAGTACAGTTGTCATGAACGGGGAAATTAGCTATAGAGACCAAAACTGTTTTTGTACCAGGCTGTAAACATGTTTATTTCTGCTGTGAAGTTGGACATTTGAACATGGGGACTTATGGAGACTGACTTGTTCTGTAGCCAGCCTCAAGTGGACATTTGAGGAACTGCAGTTTTTGGCACTTCCACATTGGCTTCACTTCACAGACACAGAGCTTGGCACTTGCTATTTCCCCACCACAGATATAATGCATTCATGTAGGCAGAATGGGAAAATTCATTTCCTCGTCATTCCAGCATGTGATTTCCACTACCTTTGTGAAAACTTCTGTCAAACATCCCCGATACATTGGAGGCGGATTAAATTAGAAGATTAAATTGTGCAGTAGGTTTATTAAAACTTCTGTCACTGTCAAACATCCCTGATATATTGGATGTGGAATGACAACAAGGCTCCTGACATCACGTGTTTTTCCCCCCTGAACTGCTCATAATTTAACATGGATGTTGGTTATCATGAGCTTTTTTATATTTCATATTTATACACTAATGGAAACATAGTTATGAATATTCTATTCCATTTCTGTCACATCCTGTAAATAGAGCCCACTGAATCTGACACACAAGAAACAAGCCAGTGCAAAACAAGAAACGACTATTTATTATTATTTAAGATAATTCAAACAGTTTCTGTGAGCATACGGCCTTTTTAAATTGTGTATGTTGATGATTTGTTGGTTTGATGCATCCTATCCAGCTCTCAGTCAAATATGAAATGTTGGATGGAAAGTATTATAAAAAAATCTAGAATAAAAACTGACACATGGACCTATGTGAACCATAAAAACCATGTGACCCCCGGCTCCAACACTCCTTTATCAAACATCTGCTGTTACTGTGTTTTTTTTCTTGCTGTTGGCTCTGGGCCTGTTGACTGTTGAGTGACTGTTCCATACTATTATCAGTAGCCATCACCGCCCTGTACGTGTGCCCATGTGTGAGTGTGTGTTGAAAGTGTGTGTTTGTTTCTGTTGTGGAGGGGAGCGGGGAGTGCGGTGGGTGAACAAACATGTCCTTTTGAGTCAGTGGATGCAGAGCTAATATTGACCAGAGCGCTCGGCGACATGCAGCAGGTCAAATTAAGCACAGTAGCGACGGTCGCAGGGGCACAAAGAGCCAATGACACGCCTTATCACCTGGATGAATTAGCCTCCGTCTGTCAGACTGATCACCAACATGCTGCACGGCGACAGAGAGAGGGAGACACCGGGATGAACAGCAGCAGCTGTTGCAGCTGGGCAGCTGTGCTGCATGTACATCTGGATCTGTAGCTGTGTTTTTCTTTTCCACCACTTGAAGTACAGATAAGAAGACCTGGAAAAGGGGATTAGCGTGTCATGTGGCAGCTAAACAAAGACATGCTGCTGGGATCTTTTTCATTTCTCTCTTTTTCTGTGTCACTCACTTATGAAATAAGAATCTAATGAAAAATATAAATTCATCTTTAATTTGTCCCTAAAAACACATCAAACACCTTCCTACAATGGAGTGTTGATTTATACACTGATTTGAAATATTTGAAACATCTGTTAATTATAAATTAAGTGCTGACTGAGTTGAATGAATTAGGCCTATTTAAAGGGGTTTGGGTTTTTCTTTTAAAGTCAAACTGAAACTAAAATGAGCATCTTTAAAGATGCTTTGGAGTTGTTAGTTGGCAAAATGCTGCAGTATTGACGATTTTAGCATTCCTCAGTGACAGTCCACATCTGGGCCCACGAGACTCGGACAGCTGACACTGGCTGGATGAATAGTGAGTATGGAGGAACAGCACATGATTTCCTGAATGATTAGAGATTGAAATATTTTTTGTCACTTTGTTTTGCAGTCAAATGTGCGACCCTTCCTTCTACACTTAGGTCCTCTGTATGAATTATCAAACAAACAAGAAAACAAAGGATGCTACTCCTCAGTGGACAGACTCCCTCCGGTTTGGAAGTGGTCCAAGGAAGGGCGAGCACATGACCTGCATTGAGCCAACACCCTCCTCTGGGCCTGGATGCAAACAAACAATAAAACACATATGTGTGCCTGTGAGGGGCATGTTGGGGTGGTCTGGTGTTCACCTCTGTGGTGGCCCAGTTTGGCCTCACTCCTCACTGCGATACTATGTCATTCTGATTGCTGCAATAGTTCTTATTATATTGTATTTGTATATATTTTTTATGTACTGTAATGACTATTACTGTATATTATACCCATGTTATTTTATTACTTTACCTTACTAACGTTAATGTCATTACATCACATGTCATGTACCAGTATATTCTATTCTTTCTCTACAAGCAATGCTCTTTACCACACACCTCAATCATCCAAACACAACACCACACAGACAATGTGATCTAATTTCTACCCCCAGACTCTGTTTTCTTATATACATCACTGTAACTGTTTTATGTAACAGCCTGCACAGTGAGATGATCCAGAATGTGGCGGCTCGCCTGGTCTACAACCAACCCAAAAGGTCACATGTCATCCCACTGCTCATCGAGCTCCACTGGCTACCTGTTGCAGCCCGCATTAAATTCAAATCTCTAATGCTGACTACAAAGTAGTAACCTACCTGAACGCCCTTGTACAGACATATGTTACCTCACGACCGTCGCATTCCTCCAATGAATGACGCCTGGCTCTGCCACCTGTTTGCCCAAGGCAATCCAGACTTTCAAGTCAAGAGTGTATCAAGACCGACACAAGACCAAGACTTTGAGGGGTTGAGACCAAGACCAGGCAGCATATAGTGTACTTAGTTAGCTAACATATGGCTAATATTCGCCAAATGTCTTTGGGCACCTCATAGCCTTCTCTGTGAGCACACTGCAGGATCTACAGACTGCTGTGTGTTTTCTTTTGGACGTTGTTTCACAGACATCCTCTTTGATGTTTAGGAAGTCGAGTTTTATTACAGGAGGTTTGGCTGACAACCACTTTCTAGCAGTGCGTGGGAAGGAGGGCAGCGACGGCTAGCAGCCATTGCCAGTAACAAAAATTAAAAATTAGAAATGAGTCAAGTTATTGGTGGCGCTTGGTCTTTGTGGTTAAACCTCAACCTGACCTCTGCCCCCTCTTTGGTTTTCTATCACACAGGTGTTGTAGTTGTTAAAGTGTAAAAGGATTTTCAGTTAATTGAAACTGTGCTGGGACAAATTAGACATTATTAAGTGAATAATATGGAAACACTGGAAACAGCTGTGGTCTTGAAATAAAGTTCAAATAAAGAGTCATCTTTGTCCAAGACCAAGACAAGACAAAATGCAGTTGATTCCGAGACGAGACCAAGACCTTCAAAAGATTTGGCGTTTATTAGCCACATGTTAGCTACCTAAGTACACTATATACTGTCTATATACTCAGTACTACAACACTGGTGTACAGTATTTGACAGTCATGCTGTTCTTAATGTCTACATTCTTATTAAAACATAAACTGGATGAAATGCCACCACAATGCAGTTCAATTCTGTCAAATAAGTTTATATAAATGTCATAAGTTTCACAGGAAAAATGGTTGTTTGGGTCTGCTGTCATGCAGTAACCTCAAAATAACCACACACACAGACACACAGACAGACACAGGGAGAGAGATTTTATTTTCCAGTCAATCAGCAGCAGTGTACACGCCACATGCACACTGCGAAACAAAAAGGCTCACAGGTGAAAGAATGCAAGAAAATGCTGGGCAATGAATGTCACAGTCGTGAGTCAGTCTCATCATTTTTTTTACACTTTCCTCAAGGTAATATCTTGTTTCCAATATTTTGCAACTTACTGCTGACAGACAGTGAGTCTATGCTTATCACTGTAAGGGTGCAACTGATACCAGACAGCCGGGTTTCTGCAAATGTTTTGACTGATATAAAATTAGACGAAAGATTCTAAATGATTTTTTTTTTTTTTCAAAGTTTGAAATATATGAAGATGGTTCATGTTTAACAGAGAAAGAATTAGATTGAAACTTGAGACAAAAACACAACAGACTGTTCAGGTCATGGTCTAAGCGTGCACAGATCACATCACAACTGTTTTATATTTCAGGAGCTCTTTCTGTCAGCCTGTTAGCCTGCTAGCTCAAAGAGGACATGCTAATATTTAGTCCAACTGCCTCTGATCAAAATGGGAGGCTGTTAAGACTACATCTAGTGCAGAAGCCTGTATTTGTATCTAAATGTCACAACACACTAAAGTAACACTGATAAATATCAAGTATATTCACATTTGAGGGTCTAATGTGTAAATGGTGAATTATTCATGAGGGACAGCACTGAGTGTTTGCTAATAAAATGACATACTACAAGAGCTCTTCACTGAAATCACACAATAAATCACAGACAAAGTTTTCTCTTTTTTGTTGCAGGAAGAGTCTGTTTGACATTTACTGAGCTGCTATTTCATTCAACGTAACTCACAATGAGTTCATTCAGCCATGTGGATGCAACTCAGAAACTGCAAGATTCATGCAAGTGCATCACTTCATGCTAGGCTGCTTCGTTTAGAAACAATGCTGTAAGAGACAGAGGACGCGCTTTGAGTCATTTCGTCAACCCTCATTGTGGATCCAGGAAAGCAAAATTGAGATTTTGTGGGGCAGTCGCTGGGCTCTCTTCTTAGCGGAGAGTGGACAGGCCTGCCCTGGACAGGCCTGAGCTATTTACAGCAATGTAGGAAAGAACCAAAGACTTTACCTTTAACCAGCGAGGATGCTGCACATGCAGCAGCCACTGACAATATAAAAACTGGACAGCGTATGAGTGACATCACCCACAGGTTTCTGAAGAGCTCTTTTGAAGCTCAGTGTGGTGGTACTGGCTGCCACCATGTCAGGAGTCATACCTCTTCAGTGTTCCGGCTAATCTAAAATGAAAAAAATCATCAGCGGACCTGAGGCTGGATGAATGTAGCCTTGTTGCATAAACAAGCACCTGCCTGTCAATCAAAGTAGCAATGCTCTCAATTCTGCATAACTTTAATATAATGTGCTGTGAAGTTGGACATTTTACCATGCGGGCTTATGGACATTGGCTCATATGACATTCTGTATTCAGCCTCATGTGGACATTTGAGGGACTGCAGCTTTTGGCACTGTCACATCGGTTTCACTTCGCAACCATCGGTTTCACTTCGCAACCAGCCAGGAGCGAGGTACAGTATAGTCTTGAAGTCCAGAACCTGGGTGAAAAACAGACATATCCTCCTGATGTGTCCACAGTCATAGGTTTGCTGAGTTGTGACTCTGCAGCTGCTGATTGGAGAAATGTGTCCGAGTGTGTCAAGCAGCAAATGGAGCAGCGCTGACAATAAATGGAATCAGTATTGTGTTAAGACATATAGTATATGATAACATGACACTTAAATAGAACAAGTAAGCCTAATGCAGTGCATCCCTGAGGAGCACAGAGAGACCATAGCAGCTGATACCTGCAGCAGTTTGTCATATTCTTCGAAACAGCTTCCAAATTATCTTTCCGATGAACCTGTGCTGTGCTGTGACATCATACTGTGAAAAGTTATTGCTCCTGTGTTGTGATTTTGATCTTTCTGCAGTGTCTTATAACAACAATAGATAAAAACTCAGTCGACATCAAAATGCACACTGTGCTGTGGGCTTACTATGCATATGCACAACAAGTCCCTTGAGTGGATTTATTGAGCTTATTATGGCTGCTTATTGAAAAGAGCGGTATCAGCGAGAGTGTCTCGATACAGAGAGACAAACAAATAAGTGGGGCAGGTGGTTAAATGAGGGTAAAAGATCTCTGAATTCAAAGGAGCAAAGGGAAGAGCTGCAGAAACACACATGTAGTGCTGTGGGAACTGTGAGGTCTAACATGTCGTGAGCACAGAGGGAAAGGAAAGGGAAGCAGCCTAAACTGTCTCCAAATTTCAGATACCATCACCCAAAAATCCTCTCAATGTGCCCATGTTGATGAGTAAGATACAGTAAAACAGAGAGAATATTCACAGGACAGTGTAAGCAAGAAAACACAGCAGACTTTGATTTATGAATTGGCCACTTTATTCTGACATCAGTAATAAAGGGGAAAGTAAAATACTCAGGATGTGTGTTAGTGTGCACACCCGTACAACTGCTGCCGCTGTAGGCTAATTGTATTTTAAAAGATTTCACTAATTACATTACAAAGGAAACAAAAGCCAATTTACCTTTTCCTGAAACCAACTTGAGGCTCCTTAATTAGATCAGTGAAAACCAGGATTTCATTGGAATGCCTCTGTTTTATGTATTTAAAGCTGAGGCTAATTATATGCAACACTTTACAGACAAGCTGTGTTTCTAAACCAGCTGGAAGAGGAAGTGTTCTCACAGGAGGTGTTAAACACAGCTGCATATTTTTGCACATTTTTCAAACTGCATATTTGAAAAATCTTGTGGGCAGCATCTGTAACCTCTGCTCTGTGAGCTGAATGAGCCGCTCTTCTTAGTTACCTGGTAACCTAAGTCATTTTTACATTCCACTGTGATTTTTACATTCATGAACGACAGGCATTTGAAATCATTTCCCCTCTATAAGTACTTTCAACATGCCAAAGCAATAAAAACATCATATATAATCACATATATAAAAATAATGTGCCTGCTTGAACCAACAGTTCATTTCAGCTGTTCTTCCTGTACAGTGAGAAGAATCTTCCTGTCTGTCTGGTCATCAATCACAGGCTTGTTATTAAAGATCTCGTAGATCTGAGTTAAAGATGTTAAAACAGTATACTGGCGTGACCTCTGGAAAAAAAAAGATCCCACAAAGGTGAAACAGGACCTGTTCACATTGTACAGAATAGAAAAGAACTTTTTTAGAGCATTAAATGTTTTTAGGAGATTCTGAAGTTTCACTCATCAATATTTTTATACAAACAGTGGGTCAATTTATAAATGTGATATGTGTTGCCTGTAATGTCAAGCCCACTAATAAATGTAACCAAGTCTCCAGTCATTCACATCTCTGTGGAGCTTCTTAGCTTCTTTCAGCTCATTGTTTTGGTTCATTGTCACTGTGTTTTCCAACAGCAGCAGGCAGCTGTTTCCAATGCAGTATTTCTGATAAAGCCACTGTGATACGCAGCAAACAGACAGACATAATTAGAAGCTAACTGATGAACATAGTAGAACATTTAACAGCTAAAGAGACAGATATTTGTCTCAGGAGTTGGTGGAGACCAAAAACAGAGCTAAAAGAGAGAATACTGGACATACATTTATCAGATGACACAAACATGACTCCAAATTAATGACACTGTTGCTCCGAGCCTGCTGGATGTGTAAATAGGCGTCTGTTTGCTAACACGTTTGTCATATCAGTTTTAAAAGGTCATCAGTGTAGCCAAGTGGTAAAAAACAAAATCAATGCAGCACTAAAGATGGAGTCAAATCAAATGTACCCTTTGTCCCTGTATAAACCTCTCTGTCAATATTTCTTTGGGTGGTTCTTAAAAGCATTTTTGAGTATTTATAGCTCAAAATCTCTCTTTCCTCCTGACAGGATAAGTGCATGAGCAGCTCCGTTCCCACAGCAGAAAACATTTACCCCCTCCAACTTGGAGAATTCACCATTTAAATAGCAACGCACCAAGTTCAAGCACACCTTTTAAACAAAATGGGAGAGATCCGCGATTTATTTAATTCATGTCACAGCCAGACCACACCTATTTTTAATTACGAGACTAAATCTAACCTTGCACCTTACTCTGTATCCAGATTATATGATGTTTAACTGGCAAATGTGGAGTTGGACACATCCTAAATGCATCTTCACCTTTCACTGTAGATTGTTTAAAAAGGGAGCACAGTGATCTCGTGGATCTTTGAGGAGTTCATCTGCAAACAGATAGACCATTTCTAAAATGAAGTAATTAAACAGAAATCATTTATTTACATTTATTTTGCTTCAGCATATGTATAGTATAAAATCAAATAATAATAATAAAATCAAATAAAATGTGAGCATGGCTAGAAATGAAATTCAAAATAGGATTTGGTTGTGTTACATCTCTTTGTGCAGCATGCACTGTGTGTGAGTGTAACGTTAATGTCATGTAGTGGTGGAGGTGAACTCGCCTGACGCTCCACAGTGTCAAGGAGACACCACATTAAAGGGGGAATGTGTTGATCATTTATTTTTCTTTCGCTCATATTTTGTGATAGAGAATGGTGAGTTTGGTGACGCATTCATGTACCCTGGGAAATTGTTGTGTGTTTGAGTGTTCCACCCTGTAGTGAAGATGGTCTGGTCCAGGTGCAGCATACAGAGTCATATAGTCAGTCAGTTGTCTGGGGAAAGGCAGGAGAAACATTTAATTCTGATATGAGTTGATTTCCTCAGTTCTTATGTAGTTTTTTTTTTTTTTTTCACATTTCCCTGGAAGCACTATTAATAAATGTCTACCCATAGGGACCTAAACATAACCTCTTGAGTCTGCCTCCTACTTCACAACGGGCCCTCAGGTAACGAATATCTTACACTGAACTATTATATTTTTATTGTTGTGCAAATGCTTCTGTCTGGTTTGCAGCATCCCGTTTTAATGTAAAAAGAAATGGCCCTTTTTATTACCAAAATGTATTTATTTTCATTTATTTATGTATTAATTTATCCATGTCACTTTTATTCTTATCAGACACCCACAATTTGCTCAAAAAGCTTTACATGAAAAAAAGGGAAATGATAACAAAAATAACAAAAAAAATCAAGAAAGGTGAAAAACATGCAGGGCCGGGCCTCTCAACATCAAGGTCCCTTCATTACCAAACAGCTGTTGAACTGCAGTCAGATGACTCAAGTTGATTTCAAAGTCTTTAAAGAGTTGTCGCAGCCGGGCTCTGGCTTGTGTGTATCGGAGGGGAATGAGGATTGAAAAGTGATGGAGAGTGACAGCCGACAGATTGCCGGCGCTTGCAGCTCGCCCTCAGGTGAGACTGGGGAAGACAGATCACCCCTGCTGATGTTTAAGCGAGGGAGGCGGAGAGCACAGCTGTGTATGTGAGGAGGGGGGTGTGGTGGTGGGATGTGTGGCGGGGAGCAGAGAGAGAGAGAGTATGAGAGAATGAGCGTACAGTATAAGCATGTACACACACACACACATACATACACACACACACGCACACAATCTTAAGTGCCTACATGGCAGATCGTGTGTGTTTCTGACAGTTTTGGCCTGTGTGTGTGTTTGCGTGTGTGTGTTTGCATAAGGGTGTGTGTGTGTGTGTGTGTGTGTGTGTGTGTCAGACAAGGCCCCGCGGCTCAGGATCTGCTGTCGCTAAGCAGCTGACACTTCTTAGCGACAGACTGACAGATTTTCACAAACTAATTTGACTCTGAGGAAGACGACACAAGACGCTCATGAAACTTTTCACATCCTGCCAGTAGAAAATATACTGCAATGCTGACGACGATGATGGTGATGAAGATGATCATCATCACCATGATGATGATGATGATGAGCTAATCCCAAAAACGTGTCACACGCAAAGAAAGAAAGGGAGTGCGTAGGAGTTGCAGAAGAAATGAGGTTAGCACACCTTGTTGACAGAGGGGGAAACAGGGAGAGCAGCCTCGATCAGCTCTGTCTCGCCTGATCAGGACCTTCCAAAGTTTAGAAAGCTGATTTGAGCTCCATAGTGACTAATAATACAAGCATGCTTTCACACCTAATGCAACCAGTTCAGTTCTAATAAATGCCAGTCCATTTGCCTGTTTAGTTTGGTTCCTTTAGGAGCTGTTTCATCTTGTGTTGTGGTCTGAATAATGCTATAAACAGATATCTGACCACAGATTTTGTCACTCTGGCTTTGCAGTTTGAGTATCGACTCATCATGTTTGAACGAGCTTTGCTTGTGTGGGCCACACTCCTGTATGCTGAACTAGGTGTGTGGTTCCCTGTTACCAATGGTCATCGTGACACTCATCATCTTCTAGCTCCCTGAAGAGCTGGAGGATTCTGATTGGAGCACCACGTGGCCCAGGTCTCCAATCAGTAGGATGGAATTTGGGGGACTAAAGCCCTATTCACACAGGGACGTAAGCGCTGCTGCGCCACGGTCACTGGAGCTGATCGCTGTCACTCTAATCAATGAAAGCATTCCCACCGGGCGTGCCACAGAACATCTCAGCAGCGTCTCTCCGCGCTGCAGTGTTCCGTAGCACTTCTATTTTTTGACGGAGCCGTTGCTAAATCGTGTGAAGCTCAACAGAGCAGATTGCACCAGACAGGAAATCCGACACAGAATCAATGTAGTACACTTCCGCCCCCTTTCAAAATAAAACACAATACGCAGTTCATGGAGCCTATCACAACTTCACATCAACATTACGTCATGACCGGTGGCACCAGGTCAGCAGTCAATCGATCAAAAGGTCTCAACATGAACAACGAGAGACAAATTGTTGAAGTGGAACAACACACAATAATTTATGACACAACAGATCCTTTTTATAATCTCTTCCACATCGGAGAAGCAAAGTAAGCTGTTTGTTGTTGTTGTTGTTTCCTTTATACACATTTCATCGCGGACTCTCGCATACGTTCAGGATTATCACTTGATCTCACGTGAATACAGCTGGCTTGCAAGGCAGCGCTACGATAAATTGTGAATACTAATTAATGAATTCATTTGTTAAATTACTACCTGTGAACGTAGTCCGGAAGTTAAAATACTTATTATACAAACACAGATTTTTTTTTTAAATCACTAGATTTTGGTTTGGTTTCTTTTAAGAAGGAGGAATTCCTAGCTATTTTTTTGGTTTGAGCAGCATCCACTCACCTCCCCTTGTAGTTTTTTTTTTGTAGTAGTAGTATTAATTTGAACTCCTAAAAATATAAATAACTTTATTTCACCAAATACATTTAGTTTTTATGCTGCTTCCTCTTCCCTAAGCAAGGTGGGTTGTAACAGGTTGGAACAAAAGGGGCAAAATCTCTATAGCTCATCGACCATTGCCTGACTACGATTTATTTTTTTCTGAAATTTACCAGCATTCAAGTGAAGACATGAATCTGTTTATCAGCAGAAATGTACCTTTGTTGTCATTCTTGTGTATCGAGTTGCTAATCCAACTGCAGAGGAACTCTTGTATCTGTTATCCATTTTCTGGATATCTGCTGGATGCACTGAAAGCCCAGAGGCAAGGTCTGTTGCTTCAGAGGCTAAATCTTCATCATATGAGAGCTGATGGGTTCTGAGATTGTGGTGTGAAAGCCACACAAAACAGCAATGCGACTTTAGAATACTATGAATTCATGATAATCTACTGTTGTATGTATTTGCTTATTATGGAGATGTCAAGACAGTAATATCCTATTGACCATATGTGTTTCAACAAGGAAGTCCATTGTTTTGTCTTTAAACTTTCTGCCTACACAGGAAGTGGGAGTTTGACATCAGCTGCTTGTGACCACCTTTCCCCTTCATTTGATGGAACATGTGATCAGTTGTAACACACAGCATGAAGGACTACACAGCTGGAAGAAAATGAAAGGTGGTCTGACAAACACCCATCGCTGTTTATGTAGCATCACTAATTACATCAGTTCTCTAGCACTGCACCAGGATCAGTCAGTCATGTTACTGTTATGATGGTCATGGTGATTTGTGTTCTATTGTGTTCTTTATAAAGCAACCAGAGTCACCAAATATTTTGCTAAAATATAAATCTAAAGCCTACGCACAGCTTACATTTGTATATTGTGGTATTTAGCCAGTGAGACGCTCTCTGTCCTGTTTCTACCTGTTGGTCATTATTCATGAGGTCCACTGCAGTCTGCACTAATAATGCTCATGATTAATTATGCCTGTAGAATCTCATTAGTGAAGATAAAATGCACATACAGTAAGGCATGAAGTTCAGCAGCATTGCTGTCAGACACTGGAATTTAATTTCCCTCCATTGGTTCCATGTAGTGGTGACGATGCAGGATGACATCACAACATGTCTGTGCTTATGACTTCATATTGACTGTGAATATATGAAGCAGACCTGAGATAAATATCATTTTTCTTCTTTGGTCCAAACCGGGAAGAGCTGATGTGAATAAACAAACAAAAAGTGTGAAAGTGACTGGAGAAACTCACTGTCACACAAACATCCCCTTTTCACTTCTTCATTAATTTCTTTGTCTTCTGTAACGTGTTAACAAATAGCTACCTGTTTACACATCCAGGAGTTACTGTGATGCCGTGAGGTGGATCTGGACCCAGAAGAATGACACAGAAACTATCATATGCAAGACAGTTTACTTGAACTCTTTCAGTCCAAGAGGCGAACAAATAAGACAAGGAGCAGAGAGGGGAATCAGAAGTGTGGGGATGTAGGAAAAGGTCCAAACAGGCATGAAAAACAGAATGCAGAATACTGGAAGCTAGGAAAAGACATGAGACAGATCAGGTGAGGAGAGAATGAACCTCGACTGGTAACATATCTATATACTGTATATATATTTTATTCATTTAAAATATCACCTCAGTGATGTGGGAATTGTGTTTCCAATACTAATTCCCCTTTTAACTCCAGCTTTGGTCTCCACCAACTCCTGAGACAAATATCTTTTGTCTCTTTGGCTGCTAAATGCTCCATGATGTCCACCAGCTGGTTTATAACTGTGTGCAGTGTATGGTGGACTTCTCAGAGCTCTGTCACTGCAAACAGCTGCAGCTGGAAACCACAGTGATGAGAGCTGTGAGACTGAAACAAACACAAAATGTGCCCTGAAACCAAATCCTTGAGCTAAAGGGCCAAAAGTCTTGTGATAATTCTCCGTGGGTTCATCAATACAATTCACTTATCACTATATTACAAACTGAGGAAATTTATATGTGTAAAAGTCAGTCCTCAGTGCAGGCTCTTAGGTGAACTGTCCACCAGAAAACAGCCTCCATCCTGGGCAGTGGGTCAGGATTCCCCTCACAACACAATCTTACAACTTCTATAAGACTAAAGATAAAGTGGTGGAGACATTTTTAGATTTTTAGATTTACAGTGGAATCTGGGTGGACACTTTCCTCATAGAGCAGGTCTAAACCGTGCTCTTTATATTGTCCAACACAGCAGCTGTTTCTATTCAATCACCAGTGCATTCTCCTTCTTCTTCACTCTGCCTTCTTCTCCTTGACATCGGGCTGCTGAAACAGGAAGCTGACCTGACTCTGTCCCCGGGGATCATGGAGACGGACGGCAGCATAAGGTTCTGCATCAACTTCAGAGTCCTGGAGGGGAGAGCGCATGAAGGCCGTAGCCAGGCAGGGTAATATTATCCCAATTCACACTGCCACCTCATTAGTCTACTGCCTACACACATTTCAACACTGGTCTATTAATCCTTTTTTTTTTTTTTCACGAGCGACTCATTTAGCCTGGCAACAATAACAGAGCACTGTGGAATTCAATGTGGTGATCAAAGTGTTGAGAAATGACATTAAAAACAACAGACACGTTTCTGTTTGGATAATCCACAGGACTCACTGACCAGTGTTCATTCGGACTCTTCGGAATTCCAGCTCTGAATTTTTTTTTGTTCATTTTAGCAGCACAGAATATATTTAGATATATTGTATTATATTCATATATAATATGAATATATTTATTAAATCCTGCAGCACTGAGGTGGAGGTGGAGTGGATATCTCAAAACCTGTGTAAAGAAAAGCAGAAGTCTCTGCAGGAGAAGTGATTTCTTGATTTTCTTTTTTGATCACGGTGAACCGTGCCTTTCAAAGATCTGTACCACTTAGAATAAACTCCAGCAAAAAAAAGAGTGCTCCGCACTAAAGATGGAGACACACTTTAAAAGAAAGATCGCTCCTTTAACAACAAGTCATAAGTAAACTGCCGCCACAGTCAAACTCATTTATATGTCTTTGTAGAGCGGCCATAAGTTTCAGCCCTCGTTGCTTTGTGAAGTGCCAAGGACGCTAAAAAGAGTCTAATCCAAAGACACACATTGACCGGGCCGTCCGCACAACGACGCTACTCATCAACTACCCAACACTCACCCAGCTCTTGTGGGAAATTACAAGGCCAACACACAATGGACTCATGTTTGTGTGTGTGTTTGTGCCAATAAAAAAGTGTTGATGTGAACCTGTGGCAGCGTAGCTTAGCAGCGACCTGAAAAGAGCAGGAATTAAATGCCCCGCACACACTCAGGGCCACGTAAATCCAACCTCTATATTAACTCCATGGGGACCCTCAGATGGTCAATAAAAATGCCCGAAGACCTTGATGCAGATCTGATTGTCCTGAAAGCGGCCCGGGCTGCTTATCTACTGCGTGGAGATAGGCTACAGTAATTCACTTAGATCCAAGATACTTCAGATAAACCCCTCTGCTGGGAACACAACAACAACAAGACAGTCATGGCAGGAGGAAACACCGTATTCCCAACTCAATATCCTCCCCCACAAACCTCCGCCTCTTCCTCCCTCCTTCCCTTCTTCTTCTCGTCTATCTTTCCATCTAAGTTCCTCTCCGTCGCCTTTCTAAAATACTGTCCCCTGTCTCATGGATGAACTCTCTCACTCTCTCTTCTTCCCCCTCCTCCTCGTCTTCTTTCTCATCTGCAACTTTCCAGTTCTCTTTTTTTTTCTTTTCTTTTTGGCACGATGAACCAAGCGGACCACATCCTGCAGCAAAGGCATTATCTAAAAAAAAATCTATAAAAGTCATCAGTGTTTTTGTTGTTTTTCATTTCTGAACCCGCTGCTTCAGCGAGCTGTACCCCCCCGATGCAGTCGAAGAGAGAGAGGAAGGGGGTCAGTTGATCAGTAAACCTTCAGAGCAATGCCAATCCTCCATCCTCACACACACACACACACACACACACACACACACACACACACCCTGACGCCTGGCAGTCAGCTCTTGGATCTGAGTACAGTCAGTGGCTCAGGTCTCTCACAGCTTGTTTTTCATTCTGTCCTCCAAAAAAAGAAAAAGAAACTCTAATTAACATCAGTTTGAGTATGCTGCTCAGCACACAGTTCATCCACTGCATTTGTGAGGACTTCAGTGGTGGGAGTATTCAGAGGCTTTATTTAATGAGAGCTTTTAATTACATTTAATGTTCATTCAAAATTCAATAAGTAAAAGTACTGTATTGTCAGCTAAATGTATTTAAAGTCAAAATATTGTTGTGCATAAAATGGTTCCTATGATTATATATAACTTTATTAGATCTTTACAGCAACATTGTGAACTTTTCTCTCATAAACTAACGTCTGTTAAATCCTGTTGATGCTACACTGACCTGTAATCAAGTGAATGGTGTCTCTGTCAGTCGTACGTCTGTTCTCACACTCTGTAACTTTGAGCTCCGGGTCGGGAGAAGTACGGAACACATGTCTACAGTGACTCAACAATTCCCTCCGTGATCAAGCACTTGGTGACCGTGGCAAGGAAAAACTTTGTTGAAGAGGAAACCCTGAGCAGAACCCAACTCATCGCTGACAGCCATTTGCACAACTGGTTGAGGTTATGGAGAAAATGTTTTCTGGTTTTCCCTCTGATGTCCTCCGGCTGCTCTGCCTCAGCTCTCTGTGATTTACAGAGTTTCCTGATGGACAGTGAAGTAAACAGCTGCCAACTGTAGCTGCTGTTAGCTAATGTTAGCTCAATTTGTTAACCATGCTGCACAGACTATGAGCTGTTATGAGAGGCGTTTTTAGACAATGTTTGTTTGATGCAGCAGCATTTTACTCGTGCAATCGGTCAAGGTGGAAAGTGACTAGATAGACTGCAATCAAAGTTAAAGTTTGAAATAAAAGAAAAAACAAGTGTTATTATATTAAGTATTATTTTTTCAGATCACTTGACTTACTGAGTAAGTCAAGTGATCTGCTCTATCAGGATAGTGCATGTGGTTTGATCATATTTAACTGACAGTGGCCTGGCAAGACCAACTGTTGTCACATTTTGGATGAAATGTTGATAAATCCTGATTATTACTCAGTATGTGTATGTGTAAGTATGTGCCATCGCCCTTTATCCAACTAAATCGCAGGCACTTGAGTAAAAAGAGCACAAACAAAAACCAGTTCAGAAACCATGTGAAGACATGTTTGTGGGTCCAAGCTGAGCCTTTAACTTCTTCATGGATCTGAGCTCGACCTGAAACTGGCTCTAATCCCTCGACTGTGCGTTGTGTTGTGTTGGGTGGAGGAACGGTGGAGGATATGCTTGTGTCTATGTCTGAGTTGTTGTTTATCATCTGTATCTCTCATGAAATGGCCACCGTAGTTGCAATAAATATGATAATAATGAAAAAAGGTACCTGCTGATTGCTGGTGATTGAGCAGGTGGCACACACTGAAAAAGATTCAGTCATTTGATACACACAGTTATGGCTGCTTTAAAGGAGCAAAGTTTATGATTTAGTGACATCTAGTGGTGCAATTGCAGATTGCAACCAACTGAATAAGCATCATCTCCCCTTCCAGCTGTGAAGGAGAAACTATAGCAGCTGTGAAAATCTGGGCTGTCTGTTCTGGGCTACTGTAGAAGATGACCCGTGGTGTCTGTGGTTCTAAAAGCTTCATTCTAAAGTAGCAAAAACATAATGATATTTATTTTCAGCTTCAGATGATACACTAATGAAAACATACTCACTCATACTTTTCACCACTGGACCACTCTGTACAGTTATTAATTAACCTCTAACCTTACAGAGCAAACATCTTTTGAGTGGATGTTGATAAAATACACTCCTCTCCTACTTTTACAGAAAAACAAACAGTCACACTTATTTGCACACACACAATGCTAACAATATGTACTTAGTCTCAGCTATCTGATGGCGTGGTGATGTATTAAATACAATGTAAAAATCACAATATCAAGGACCAGAGACGTTATTTCCAACCTAGGTTTGTTTAGTTGTTAGAAAACAGCAGGCTGTGTGTCGTACAGCTCGCAGTAAGGCTCCAGCATGTCCAGAAGGTTGGCGACATGGAGACCATGACGACCACAGAAAGGAGGACACATGCATCCTGATTCTTTCCACAGGACTGCAGCACACTGCCCGAACATTCTACTCTTTGTGGACTCCTCTTGAAAATTCAGCTCTATCAAACCAAAGAACAGACAAACAACTGCTCATTGACATCAGCAGCTGAAATGCAGCATGCTCAGGCTTATTTTAAAATGCTGGTCAATCATGTACTTACTTAGTAACAGTAATTACAATGTCTGCTCCTGTTGTCTGCTGCTGATGAAGTTGTTGCTGATCCTGGATCCAGCTGTCAGAAAGGTACAATGACAGCCACAGTGAACACACACACATTCACACACACACACATCACACTGAATGAGGCACATACCTTGATTGTGCTGAAATACTATCCTGTGTTTTTTTGAGATCATGATTTTCGCCTCACAGACACTCATCAACCCACCCAAAGCTCTGATAGAACATGTAAGAGAGAGAGGCATTTCCATCAAATGATATCTTGAATATTTCATACAGTCATTCACACCCCCTCTACATACACACATCAGACAGATAAGCAGTCTGGGAGAAGATGCTCCATATCATTACATTACTTTTCAGTGAAGAAAAGGTTCTCAGGTTGGTATCTCTTGCTTATGTTTCTTTGGACAGAAGAAAGGAGCTCAGAGTGAGGATGCTTGGAAAATGAACAGCAGCTTAATGCTTTTCTGTTGTTTTTGTACAATTCTGTTTGTGACTTTTGCATGTAACCTTCTTATCACTATCAAAGATCAAAGTAAAACAGCAAATAAAACATAGACAGGAGGACAGGCAGGATAATAAAGGATACAGCAAAGTCGGAGGTCATACCTCAGCAGTAAAATGTTCATTTTCCTCCCTCAGCATCTCATTCTCCTTTTCCTGCACAAAACGAAGACGAGCAAGAGCGAGAAATCAACAGCAGTTCAGGTGGAGGCTACTGGCTGGTAAGTTCACTTACTGAGCTGAACAGAAGAATGAACAACTCACTGTGTTCCTCGTGTAAATCATTTCATTTCAAATCATTCAATCACTTAAAATCATTTTTAGATTTGCCACATGCTAGAGCCTGATAACAAGAGAAAACATGCCTAACCTTTCACTAAACGGACAGTTTCTCATTTGAACGCTGTCAACTGACCTGTCCTGAGTGTTTGGTTGTCTTGACTGCAATGCATGCTTGGTACAGAAACACAGAAACTGGCTGAATGGACAGTACTGTCACCCTGAAATGTTAGACAGTCTTCAGTCAATCACAATACAGTTCAGGATTTTAGAAACTGCGGAGTGAACTCTGTTTTATTCTGATAGCCCATGTGCTTATTCAGCCTCTGAGTATCTGCACCACAGTGGTGTTCACAGGATGGCTGCTGCATGACCCCTTTCATGAGTACAAGCACCCACCGTCCGGCACAAAGCCTGAGCAATGCCCGCCCTGCGCCATGTGACAGAAACACTAATAATTTGTCTTTTCGGCATCACAGTGAAGCCCTATATCTCTGACACTGTAGTACATAATGCATACAATCATTGGAGTGACTTTTGAATGTATGACATTTCAAGACATCACTTTGAGCTCTGGTAGCTTGTAATGTATGTATGAAAGGTGGCAACTATACAGTGCTGATGTACATACTATACCAAAGTACAGCTGAGAAAGACTTTGATAACCTCTCAAGAAATGACTGAGCAAGTCACCTGTCAGCTGCACCTTCTGCTTTATTTTCCAGTTCGAATTTCACACGCTAAACATATAAGTAACTCATGTTGTGCTGGGAACAGGTGTGCTGATTTAAAACAGTATATAATATTTATAAAATATTTTAGAACTGTAAAATCACATATATTGTCTGTGCATGTATTGGTCACAGTTTCTTAATAATCCAATTGGAGGTGGAGGAAGTAAAGCACAAAATATAGATAATAAATATTTATTTTCATTGATTTCATGAATGTAGGGTTTAATATTAATAGAGTCTGTGCTGTTGGGTCAAAAACTTGTGTATTATCCGCAAGGTAGAAAAACATTGTGGAAAGGTCTTAAAGGACCCAGATTTATACTAGACACACAGTGAATTAGAGTTAGGGGGTTAGAGTTATCAGTGCTGCAGGCTTAAGTTAAACAGTCATTTTGTCTATATAATATGATAATCAAACATTTTTGGAACAAAAAGACAGGTAATGTTACTAATGCTAACTTTGCTAGCCACTGACTGGCATTGGCATACAACCATTAAGCATGAAAAACAAACAAATGCTCAAAGCATAAACTACATATAAGATAAGAAATACAGACTTTATTGATCCCTCACCGGAAAATTTCACTTGTTACAGTGGCTCACAATATACATGTTGAATAATAAGGTAATAAAAAATAAATATGTCCTTAAAACAGAGGTGTTGGCTCTACGACTATGCACGACCTCAGTGAGGAGGATTCGATGCAGTCAAACTTCTTGTGCTGATCTATGGATGTACACCTCCACAGTTTGTCTGGTAAGAAGAGGTATGATGGTGACAGGGTAATGAATCCAGTTCATTAAACACACGCTCACACTCATTTATTGACAGGGAGTCCACATAGTAGTTTGTATGTTTTACTGTAGAGAGAATAAACATAAAATATGTTCTGTAGCCAGCCTCAAGTGGACGTTTGAGGAACTGCAGTTTTTGACATTTCCACATTGGCTTCACTTCACAGACACAGAGGTTGCCGCTTGCTATTTTCCCACCTCGGATATGCTGCATTCATGTTATGAAGGCAGAATGGGAAAATTCATTTCCTCGTCATTCCAGCATGTGATTTCCATTCCACACATTTTGCAGTAGCTTTGTGAAAACTTCTGTCAAACATCCCCGATACATTGGACGCAGAATAAAACACTCACGTGCACACACACACACACACAAACCATATAACTATATTTACATGGCCATTTGTGATTTCAGCACCAGAGTATCTAATCACTCGTATCACTGACACCGATCAGAGTGGAGCTCCAAGCCGAACACAGGCGTGTCCTGTGGGGCTGTTTTGTCACAGTGCTTTCACTCTGTGGCCTCTTCAAGGCCACACCAACGTGTTCATGCTCCTCATAAAAGCATACACTTTTACCCCCTTCTCTGTGCTGAGAAATATCTGCTGTGACTGCTAATGAAAAAAAAAAGGCTTAACTGTGAAAAATGCCGAACTGCATCGAGAGGCAACTATCGGGGTGTGAAAGCACTATTTAAAACCTGTGTCTATATCTGCTTCACTTAACATAAACAGTGTTTTTATAAATGTCTCCTCAGTTTTAGAAGCTTAATGGGGTCTCGATTCAAAACGATATGCATGTAAGAAAGTAAGTGACACTCTGGAAATATAATACCATTTGACTGCAGTTTATTTCTTATGCAGACATATAAAACAGTGAAGGAGCTTTATCAAGTCTGACAAAATGACCCAGATGATGTCATGGCGATGTCATCTGCTTGGTTTGGACATGTAGCTTGCATTACAAAGTGGGGGAGGGGTTGAAAGACATGGGCAGCTTTTGGGGTCTCACTGTAGAGCCCTACAAGTGAGACCCCAGACTAACCTGATACCTGCATTACTGACCATGACTAAGGCTGAAATTATGTGACAATGCACTTTCACATCTTCGCACCCAGAGAAGGGCGTTATGGATAACTATAGGTCACAGGAGCAACAACGCATCATGCACACCCGTGTTAGGGATTGATCAAACTTCCTGTCATGGCTTTGGGTTTCTGTTTTGGTATTTCCTGTTTTATGTTGAAAGACTCTTTTCTCACCTGTGTTGTGTTACTTTACATCCTGTCTTTGTCTTTTTCCTGCCTGTTTTCTGTGTCACCAGTGTCTAATTATTTAATTAGTTCTCTTGTATTCAGTCCAGATGTTTTCCCTCTTTAACTTGTCAGGTCGTCTGCATCTGTTCTCCTGTCCTGTGTTCTTCTGTCTTAGTGCTTCTCCCCATGTTCTTAGATCTCATTGTTGGACTCACATTGTTGGACTGTTGATGGATTTTTCTTGGATGCTTGGATTAAGTTTGTTTTTACTTTGACTCCTGGGCTGCTTTTGTTATTTTGTGTTAGCTGTGTCTGTCCTGTAAGTCATTAAAGTTTACTTTTGTTCATTCTACCTTTCTCTCTGTGTTTTTGAACTCAACCATGACACTTTGTTTTGACAAGTTGGTTTGTAACAGTAAAGAAAAAGCACTTAAAGGTCAACATTTGTACAAGTATGACAGAAACAGCCAAACAAATGTTTGCAACACCTGTGACACTGAACAAATCTGGAGAAGCATGTTGAGGACTTAATGTGACACACTGGCATCCTGCCCACCATCTAATACAATGACATGCACATACACAGATGAATGTGACAGAGAGAATTTTTTTTAAAAGTCAACAATCCAGATCAAAATCTGATGTTTCAGGTAGTAGAATTCAACTAAAGTCCAGATATCTCAGGCCCTGCATATTGATCCCTTGTTTGGGTGCTGGAGATGTTCCCAGCTGACACTGGCTGAGGCATGGGGTACACCCTGAAAGAGTCACCAGTTTATCACAAGACTGACACACAGAGACAAACAACCATTCACACCTATGAGCAATGTAGAGTCACTAATTAACCTGCATGTCTTTGGACTGTGGGAGGGAGCTGAACCCACACAGACACAGGGGGGAACATGCAAACCCCACACAGAGGGCCGGCTGGCAGGCCTGAAGCCAGAACCACTTTGCTGAGGTGACAGAGCTAGGCAGTACACCACAGTGCCATCCGTTTTTTACAACTCAGTGCCCACCTACTATTGTTTCTAAAGAACTCTGTACAGTCTTCATCATTAGATAGTTAGTTCAGTTGTCATCCGTTACAGTGAGTATAGAGGTTTGGTCACATGACAGCAAAAGAGGAGGAACACATTGGCCTAAATCCTGGAGCCCATGAGATATTGTCTGACAGAAATTTAGCTTTTTATTGGCTTTTTTAGTTATCTGCATTCATATGCTAATCTCTACATGTTTATAGAGTCTTTGCCTGGATATCCGTAATCAGTTTGGTCAATGGATATCCGGCTACACTGGGAGAAACTTTAGCCGCTGACCTCATAGGCTAAATCCTTGTCGAGCGATAGCTGACGGCTTCCAAGATTGTAACCTCTGTGATGACAACTTGTGATTTCGGCTGTGACATCTCTATGACAACTGTGCAGACTCATGACGAGATGTGTTTGCTAAAATCTATTAACCAAATGATGTCATAGTGATGTCATCAGGTTTGTTGTGGGCTGCATTACGAAGTGGAGGTGTGTAGGATCCAGTCCTTTTGGAGCTTATTTCATATGACTACAGATTTTGTTCATCTGTGTCTCTCAAATTTATGACATACAATACTAAATTGCTGGAGATCTTCTAAGGCTTTTGTCTGCTCAGTTGACAGTTTTTTTATTGTTATTATCATTATTGTTGTACTCTTCAACAAATGTTCCATTCCATTTCAAGATGATGAGACAAAATAAGGCTGGATTTGGCCTCCTGGAGTTCTGGCACCACAAGGCAGTGACTGGTAATCCAACCTTGGTGTTCACAGAACAAAAGTTACCCCATTTTGTTCTGTTCTGGCTGACCACAGTCTGCAGTAGCGTTGAAAGACCACACAAGTGCTTTTCCATATTTTTTGCAGATAAACTATAAATGGCCTATTTACTGCCAACCATTTTCCAAACCATACCATATGTTTGTAGATTGATTTCCTACCTTCCAGGCAGCCAGTGAACTGTGCTGCGTTTCAGAACATCAACAGTGAGCTAAGAGGAAATTTTGGGATCTGGAGGCTCTACTGGGCGCTAAAACAGAACCATTATACTTGATTGTTTTTGAAACTCCTCTCATATTGAGGAGGATCGTGCATAGCCCCCCATGGCTCACTTATTCCTTTGCACATATCCATCTAGTTTTTTTATTGTGTGCTTTTTGCTGTGATGTTTTACTTGTGCAACAATCAAACATGTGTAATCAAAGAGGATGTGTTCACTGGGTGTTTTGTATTTTTGAAAATGAAGTGTTTCAATGCCTGACATTTGTTTTACCTCTTTTCTTATTCCCCCTCTGTGTCTTCTGGCTTTGATTTTACCATTCTAGTTAAATAATCGCTTCAACTATACTTCCACATCCTTACCTAACCCTAAACTTAAATCCTAATGCTAGACTAATTTCAGTTTTATCCCCTAATCCTAATCTAAATCCAAGGACTAATCCTGAACTAAACCCCTTAAGAAGTGAGGAGTGTCCAAAATGTTTTCAAACTGGATCTCACAAGGATGGAAAAGCAAGAACACATACATACAAACTGTCAGCACAGACGGTTGTTACTGAATAAAACATTTGAGACATGAGTAAACGGACTTTTTTACCAGCTGAAGCCAGCTGCGGGAGCGGTGCAAGCCTTGATGTGCAGATGTGACGGGGAGTTGAATGAACAGCAGGAGACCTTCCTCTCTCCGTGCAGACACACAGATAGCACTGCCTGTCACACCACATGGCCACCGCAATACAGCGGTCACATAGACAGACAGACAGCTGAGCCCGTCATGTCATTCATTTTATTTAGTGAATTTAATTGAACTGTATTTATATAGCACCAAATCATAATAGAGCGGGTCTAGACTGTGCTCTTTATAATATTATTTATTTCCTTCAAGAAACAAAAACCCCGAGCAGAACCTGAAAATGGCAGTCGACTGGATAACCTACAGAACAAGTCAGTCTCCATAAGTCCCCATGTTAAAATGTCCAACTTCACAGCAGAAATAAACATGTTTACAGCCTGGTACAAAAAACAGTTTTGGTCTCTATAGCTAATTTCCCCGTTCATGACAACTGTACTGAGGGTGAATTTATATACAACTCACCTGTTCAGATTATATTAAGGCTTAAAGTTATGCAGAATTAACAGCATGGCCACTTTAACTGACAGGTGGGTGCCATCACAGGTGGTTTGTTTGAGTAACAAGGCTTCATTCATCCCGCCTCAGCTCCACCTTTTTGCCCATTTTTGGATTAGTTGGGAGGCAGCAGAGCACGACTGCCAAGAAGGCTGCAGCCAGAGCCACCAGACTGAGCTTCACGTGGCTCTTCAGAAAGTTGTGGGGGGTGTCATGGATACTACGTCATATTTTATATAGCCTGCGATTTTCCTATGTTGTAAGACAGATTGTTAAAAGGTTAATGCATGCCCCTGCTGGCTGGTTTAGATGAATTATGATTGGATAAAAGAGCATTTTTTTTCAATTTGTGAACCACCACAACCATGAGAGGTTTTTGATCATACAGTGATAAATGTGCACAGAAAAGGCTAATAGATCCAGTACTGTGTGAGATTATCTGGACACACACACACACACATGCACACAAACGTATGATCCCCTCCAGGCTTACACCTAAATTCTCTTTACAACACATTGATACTAAAGGTAGAATGAATGTTCTCAGTCCCAGCTTCTATCAGAGGGGCATGAATTTGCGCGTGTGAGCAGCATGAGTGTGAAAGCCGCACACACACACAGAGAGAGAGAGAGAGGGAGAGAGGGAGAGGACAGAGACAGCCTGTAACTAAAACAAATAGCTCAGCTGAAAATCAAAGTCAGCGGTATGGCAGCATTTTGCTCTCCGTATAAGCCGCTGTATAATGCAGCATTTTGCTGTCTGAAAATAATGTTTGTGTCGCTGACAAAGCAGGAGTCCTCCATCCATGCCAGACACCTGTACTTTATCCTGAGACAGGCGGCACCAAACACATGGCAGCACAAAGAGAGAGGACTCGTATTTGAGGTGAAGACAGACGCCCTCAACCTTCAAGCTTCTGCTGTCTGCACTCACCACGTCATTGTTTATTTAAATTTATGATACTCTGGTGAAGTCCTGTGCAATGAAACAAGTTCAACAAGTCATGTTTAGACCTTATATCGGTGTCTCACAAACTTTTTTGCAAGGGGGTGGATAGTAGAGGTGCAGCAGAGGCAGTCCACGTGTGGATTTTTGCATTGTCCAAAAAATGTAATGATGCAGTGTCTTAACTGACGAGATCTATTATTACACATAGTTTAGAGTTTTACATCCTTTGAATTACACATTGTAAAAGACAACAGAATTTTAGGATTATATTTTTATGATTATATATTTGTAGGTTTTGCACCAAGAGAGAAAAGAGTATGACAGAAACAACATTTTCAGTTTTTGACTGAAATGATGACTGCGTAACGAATGAAAAAACAAGGCTGCTTCTATAGCCAGTGTAGTTTGTCTGTTCTGAGCTACTGTAGAAACATGGAGGTTCAACATGGTGGACTTCAAGGGGGCCTCTGTAGATGTAAAAGAGTCATTCTAATGTTACAAAAACAGGTGATTATACCTAGTTATTCATATAATATTCAGTTTCTGCGATATTAGAGCTCTCTTTCTCTTACACACCAGACCTTTAACTTCCTCAGTGACAGCTGTGATGTGGCTGTGTTGAGAGGGAATGCCAGCATGGTACAGGCAGTGAATAAGGTGCAACTTATCAACTTATCCAGGTCATTGCAACAGCAACAGCAGCCCTCAGATATTTAAATGAATGTAAGTAAACAGGAGTATTTATAAGCTTTAAAACACAGTTAGCATTTCTGAGTGGACTAGCCTAGAATGCGAAAGGAATTGCTTACTGTGATTTCTGTTCTTGTCATTTAAGGAAAGAAACAGACACAACAGGATGTATTCATGTTGGCTGTACAGTAATGTTCCTGCTTCTGCTGTTAGTGAAGAGAAAAAAAGAACTTGAAGGACGGTGTGTCTGACAAAAATGTTGTGAGAAATATTTACTGGGTCTGAATTGTGAAAAAATAATATTCCTTTTTATAGTAAAAAGTGGGTCTGCTTTTTTATTTCTATACATCTGTATATACATTTTTACTGTATTCACAATATGGGGTTCTGTTCATGAGTTATAGTGAAGGACTGAGCACAATAGTCTATATTTATTCCTGTATTTTAGTTCAATTAATGTGCAAATGTCAGTTTTACATATTACTGACACTGCAATAATCATATCTGTGTGGTATTTTGTTAGAGACCCAGTTTCACGGTCAGTCAGCTGTTTGTACAAACATGTACTGGATTTAACAGATTTCCATATAATAGAAAATGTACAACAATCTGTGCTCTTTAGTGAATGCATATTTCTGTCCATTTGGGACCCTGTACAAATGTTAGCATGGCAACATAACTGAGTTTGAACTATATTTGTAAAACCTTAGCTGGCTAACCCTCTGAGCCTGAAAAATGGATAATTCCTTTTACTCAGAGTCCACTTACTTGTTTTTTGACCACATCTCAGTTTCTATCTGCAGACAGAGCAGCAAACAGACGGATGTGTCTGTCTGCTTTTAGTCTGAAACTATATCACAACATTTCAAAACACAAATTCACAATATATATAGTGAAATACAACATGTCTGAAACACAAACAAACAAAACAAATAAAGACATAATTATTTCTACACTGGTGATTATCAGATTCTGTTTTTATTATGGATGGATTTTATATTGACTGTTTGGTAACACAGAAACCTTTTTTAACACAGGTACAAAATTAATCAAATAATAATAATAATAATAATAATGATAATAATAATAATAATAATAATAATAATAATAATAATAATAATAATAAGGTGTGTCTTTTACATTTCAGGGATTTTAATTAGTAAGAGTCACTTTTACTTAAAACACTAAAATGTATTCATACATGCTATTATTATTGAAGGTGGACTTAGTCATACTGGAGAAAGATAATAGTTGAGTCGTATTCCCAGATGGTCAAACACACAAAGAGGATCAGAGGGAGCCGCACAGCACAACAGGTGGAGGTCTGCTGGGAATGAGCCCTAACAGTCGACTGTTTCTCCTGGAAGACTCACTCAGCAACCTTTAAGTGCTACTGGAACACTTCTGCTCTCCTCTCCTGTCTTACATTCTGTTTATCTGCATACCAGAAGCCATTTCACGTTATTATATCTATAAGGTTCACTTAGAGGCGTGAACCATGAGAACAATGAGGCTGACCTCAGAATGAATTCTACTTTTTTATTTATTTCTTTTGGATAGTGAGATTTTCTTTGTGCCATGTACTCACATATCTTCTCTCAGCTGTCTGCCCACTGCAGGGGAAACAGACATGATTCAACACTGACACCTAGTGGAATATTGCTCCACTACATGTGACGCACATACAGTATACTGCTAGTGTCAGTGGAATACAAGAGGTCACGTTTATTGTTATTATTGATGACTTTATCATACAAAGCAGTCTGCATGCAGACTTGGCTTAAAGACTATGCATAAAGCTGTTTTGTTGTGTTTTATGGTAAATACATAAATGTAAAGTCTGTGGCCTTTTGTGTATGAAAACATAACGTTGACAACATGGCTGACTCCTTTGACAGAATGGAACAGAGCGTTAATTAGTATCATTGCTAACGCCTGTGTTTACCTACTATTTCATGTCAGAATGGCTGCTGTGAAAAAAGTCTATTGTATTCATAACTGATGATGGACAGTTTTTAAAAACTCAATCAAAATCGATGCAGCGGAAACAGAAGCAGACAATTTCATTCCATTTGCTTGTCAAAGTCTGGAGCCTACATTACCCACAATTCAACTCTCCTTTTTGGCGACATTATTGTCAAGTCAATTATTGTTGTCAAGTCACTAATTGTTTGTCAGATGTGTTCAAACAGCCTCGTTCAGAACACGTTTGAGTTCAGTTTTAAAACACACATTTCCTTGTGATTTTTCTTTTTTCATACTGAGCACGCGGCACATCGTCATCCCCCACAAGTCCTGGGGTGTGGGCTGTGACACCTCTGGGTTCAGCGTGATTAGCTGACCAATAGCGGGCTCCGGCTCTCCAGGTGCGGCTGCACGCGGTACATAGTGTCTGCAAGGTCCGCGCGAAGGTAACAACGGTGGAGATGATGGAAGACAAGCAGAGCGAGGTAACTTTCTAGAAACTTTTAAAAAGCCTTTATTTACGAAGTAAACGGAGAGTGACGCGTTAAAATAAAAAAAATAACTCGACCTGAGTCGTTTGAGCAGCTCTGACGTCGCGAGGCCAATTCAGGTTTGATTTGACCGACACGTTAGTTTGAGTCTGCCGCGCGAGCAGTTTATAAACACGCGCTCGTCATTGTCCAAGTTTTCTTAAGTGTCCTCGCGACCGCGCATGGTTTCCCGGGTAACTTTTTGTCGTGTGTTTTTCGTTAAACACTGTTTTTCTCCGGGGTTTTCGGACTTTTACGCTGTGCTGCAGCTCGGTCTAGCCCCACCTGCCGCTCATTAGTTTAATAATGGAAATGACACAAATGGTCGAACATTAGGCCACTACAGTCCATTTCCGATGTAAGCCAGAGTGTTTGAAATGTTTCCTCACAGGTAGCTGTTGGAGGAGGTTTTCCAAACATCACTCAGTCAACTTTATGTCCTACATGTAGTATACATAAAACCAATGAACACACCAGAAGACCAAAAAAAAAAAAAAAAAAACAAGCATGAAGAGGGTGGATTAAGAAAAGAAGAATTAAGTTAATTACAAAGATTTTTTTTTAAAAAAAAAAAGCTAAAACATGTAAATAAATATCTGTTTAACTACTAAGCTACCATTACTACTAAATCTTTGTCAGGGACCTCCCAGAGATGGTGTTGGTTTGTTCTTGGACACTCACTGTGTTCCTCTCCTCTGTCAGTCATAGAACTCAACTATTTCTGTATTCTGTCCATCAGTCACTGTCAGGGACTGGTGACATCTAAAAGCAATGCACGTCCTCAGTATTTGACACAGTCAGTACAGTAGAAACAAGTCATGACAGTTTGATGACTGCATCATCAGCCAACGTGCTGGTTTACATTATGGGGTGGATGATATGGCACTAAAATATTAGCATGGTATTTTGGGGGTGTTTCTGCAGTGATAGAACTCACAGTGGGTGCTGAGCTCTCCTCGTGCTTCTGTTGAGGAGGTGAAATAAGATCATCATTTTCTTTTGGAACCAAACCACTTCCACACGACTGAAGTCGCCCCCCTTTTTGGAATGAACTCCTCCACCGTGGAGCCTGTAGTGATGTTACTGTGACTTCCAGCCATGCTTGTCGTTGCTGGTTGTAACAGAATGTCATAACGTCAGCAAGTCTGAATATTGCCACGATCATATGTTTTTAAATGTTATTTAAAACATGAAGGTTACATACAGTTTAACTAGCAGAAGTAAAAGATGTGCTTTAAATGCACCTGTGCAATGCACCACTGTTTTGTTACAGTGACTTTGTTGCTAAGCAGCAATTTTGGTAGTAATAAAAACAGTCAGGATGTTGACTATGTTAGGTTAATTTAACTGGAGTAAAATTAAAGGTTCAGTGTGTCAGATTTAGGGGACTCTATATGCAGAATATGGTAGAAATGGAATGTCATTTTCATAACTGTGTATAATCACCTGAAAATAAGAATCTTTATGTTTTTGTTACCTTAGAATGAGACTTTCAACAAATCAACACCACAGGTCCTCTTCCACAGAGTCCTCCATGTTGAACCGCTTTGTTTCTACACTAACCCAGAAACTAAACACTCTCTCTGACCTTTCACGTTTTTTTGTGCACTTCACAGTCGCCGTAGTTTCTCCTTATCACTGGGAGGGACAGGGTGAGGTGAGGGTGTTTCAATCACCAACAGCACTGCTGGTGCCACTAAATTGTAAATACTACTGCTGGTGCCAGAGTCATTTGAACAAACCAATTAAAAGTGAATAATTAAACACTCAATCATAATGTTCACTTTTTGAGACTGCTTACTTATTAAAGTTAGAAAAAAAAACATTTTTACAATGCAAAGAAAGTTTTCCACCATGTGCACATAGAGCACAAACTGCAATAGAAAGCTGGGAGGAAGAAGAATGTGTGAAATAAAGACTGCTCCATTGATTTTGCTTTAAAAACAGTTTTGTGAGTACATTTGATACGAGTGCAAAACTAAATCAGTGGAGGGCTCTTATAAGTACTCAAGTACCACGACTGTGGGTAGTGGGACAGACGCCCAGAAACCTTTTTACCAGTTTCAGTGTGGATGCAGCTCACGATTGATTTGCCATCAACACTATTACACTTGAGATAATGAACAGCAGCAATCATGTTTTTCATGTTGTTTCTTCTTGTCCTTGTAGTCACGTTAGTCTGTAGTAGCCTAATGTTTCCCTGAAAATGATGCGATGCAATGGTCTGTACAATGTACAGGCCTTTCTGTGTATTGTCTGTAAGTGCAAATGTGTGTGCAGTCATCAGCTTTCTAATGGCTTTGATTGCCCAGTTCACTCAAGAAGAACAGTTCAGAAAATGGAATCACTTTGCAGCCTTGACCTGGAAGAGACTATATTTAAGTACCACAATATAGCACTAACTAAAAGCCAGATGGATAGTGTAATACCCCTGTAATACTGAGGCCCAGATGTTGTTTTTTTTATAAATTGGCTAAAACACAGCGACAGATACTGATCCTGTTCATAAAGGTTGATGATCCCTGTGAGCTGGAAAGGTCCTGTTATTGAGAAGATGTTCCAACGTTTCCCCCCCAGGTGCTCAACCTTGAGCGGGTGCAGGAGCTGGAGACCTGGCTGAAAACAACCAATACAAAGCTGACTCAAGTTAACGGCCAGAGGAAGTATGGAGGACCACCTGATGGTGAGAGGGGCTGCACAGCTCAAACACAACACTGCAATAAAACTAGCACTAAAACTAAAAGATACACATGGTGCATGAAGACAGAGTGTCATACTCTGAAAAATACACCCACATGAGAGGAAAACTATGTGTGCCACAATATGCAACCAAGGGCTCAAGCACTAACAAAATGCCTGTAGGCAGTTAAAAACATTAGATGTCATCATGTCAAAGAGTTATTTTAAAATTGTCACTGAGCCTCAACTTTCAGTGATTTATGGAGTTTCTAATGGACAGATAGCTTTACTTGTTCCTAAGGTAGCTAACCAATAACTGTGGACAGTGAAGAGTATCAGTGGTCCAAAGCTTGTGTATGTAAACACCAGCCATTCCCTGGTGTTTTGAGCTCCCAGCCATCAGTATTTCCTCCTTTTTTAAGCTTCCAGTAAAACAGTTTAAAACATGGTAATAAATAGGGGAGCAAAAGCTGTATCTGGACAGAGGAAGGAAACTAACATTACCATATTTATACTGTTTGTAGCTGTAAAATGTGTTGCAAGGAAAGCTACTCAGTTTGCAAAGTTATGCCTATACAGGGTTAATTCACAGGGGACGCCTGAAACCATGTAAAGACCAAACTCCGACAGGCGTGAATGCAACGGATTCCATGTGCACCGTGTTAGCCAATCGCAGTCATTCTAGTCAATGTTTCAAACCTCACAGGAAGCACCATGTTCCATTTCAGAGGCGTTACAGAAGCGGGTCGGCTCCCCAAACAATACACAGCTGTACTATTTGTGACGGATGCTGCAAGCAGCCCTCATCAATTAGCACAGAGCAGATCGAGCTGTCTGGAAGTCTGACACAGAGACAGCATAGAGAATCCAAGCGACAACCTCTGAAATGAAATGCAGAAGTGCTAAAAACTGTAATCAAATAAACATGTTTACAGCTTGTTTCAGACAACAGTTTTGGTCTCTAAATTCTCTGTCCATGATAACTGTGAGGGGGGTGAAATTTTTTATTTTTAACTCACCCGTTCAGATGATATTAAGGCTTAAAGTTATGCATAATTGACAGTGTGACCGCTTGATTGACAGGTGTCTGCCGTTACAGATGGCTTATTAGAGCACCCAGGCATTCGTTCGACCTGCCTCAGGTCAGCTGATGATCAACATCTTTGCCGATATTTAAATTAGACAGGAGGCGAAGAAGTAGTACATTCAACATGGCAGTGGCCAGCCACGCATATTTTGGGATTCTGTGCCTCGGAAACCTACGGGTGACATCACTCAGCTTCTGTCCATTCTTTATACTGTCATTGAGAGAGTCCAGTCGAATTTCAAAATAAAACACCCCATGCAAACTTTCCATTGTGAAAACAGCCGAAAGAGAAAATATTTAACTATGTAGCATATTTACACATTTAGAAACACATAAACCAAAAAAAATGACCAAATCTGAGCAACTCAAAGTCTGGTAGGCAAACTGCCACGTTGCTGAAATGCCTGCTGGGATTTGAAGTCTGGTGGAGGATGGAGCAAAACAGTGTCAGGACCACAACGTGACACAGACGTGCCCGGTGGGGTTCAGACACAACACTGTTTAAATAAAGCAAACATAATGTTTAGGTTGTAAGTCCAACTACTTACAGAAACATGTTTTGAAGTTGGATTCCACAGGTGACCAATCTTCTCCTGCTGCAGCCACCATGTTCTCCTGCTCGGTTCTGTGTCTAAAATATAAAACTTCAACTCTTTTTTTTTTTTTTTTTGTGACGTCATCCCATAAATACAGACTACCTGTGTTGTTGTGTAGAGCAGTTGGTTGATTATGTTGGTTGGTTCTTTTTAAAATAATGAATGTATAGTACATGACATTGTTTTCTTGTTGGTTCTCAGTGGATGACTGGAAATGAAAATAAAATCCACAAAGACTTGAAATGTATTACTCCTTTTTAAAATGTTTGTTTGTTCAGGTCCAAATAATATGTCCATATGATAAATGTAGCATATAACCATGCAACATCACCCACTCCCATCTCCTCTCCACTGTGCTGTTAGTGTGGGTGGGGTCCATCCCAGGAAACCGCTGTGAGGTCTTCATCAGCCAGATCCCACTGGATGCCTACGAGGATCTGTTGATCCCCCTGTTCAGCTCGGTGGGGCCACTCTGGGAGTTCAGGCTCATGATGAACTTCAGCGGCCAGAACCGTGGGTTCGCCTACGCCAAATACGGCTCTCCAGCCATAGCTAACGACGCCATCCGCCTGCTGCATGGTCACATGCTGGAGCCTGGCTGCTACCTCAGCGTCCGCCGCAGCACCGAGAAGAGACAGCTCTGTATCGAAGACCTGCCAGGCACCACCAAGCAAGAGGAACTGCTGCAGGTACAACACTCTGTGTGGATTGTCTCTGTGTTTCAAAAGTGTGTGAAAACTCTGTGTTTTGTTGAAGCTGCCATCTTTATACACACTCACAAACAGTTCAGGATATTCGTCTCTCGGATGAAATTTCAGAGTGCTCCTAAAATGCACTCTAACCTTTCCAGGTGAACTCCATTTGACCTCCTCTAAACTTTTGAATGCACATGTCCAACTGTTCAATGTTCCAGTACTAATTACATAACATGCTGTTCTCTACCAAACAAGTGTGTGATCCATGGATGTTCCACTAAATGTTCTGCTTCAGTTTATATTTAAACAGTCCTCTTCATCATGCTGTTCACATTTTGACATCATGACACCAAGACGACACCCAACAATCCATCAACAGTACCCGGTCAGTGTGAGGCTTCAAACAGGAAGTCCTCAGAGGGAAGTTAGCACTGAGCTGAGTGTCACAGAGTGTCATCAGCAGGTTGGAATAAGTCCACTTGTGAACAGCGTGAGACGAGTTGAGCTGTAATCGATGGTCAAGGTCACATGACAAGTTACTGAGACACTGACATGATTTGTTGTGGTATACACACCACCGTTGTCATTGTTTTGTTTCAATAAATAGTTTGAGAAGAAGAAATTACCACTGCATGCTTCTAATTAAGAAAGAAAGTAAGAAAAAAATCAAGTGAATAAGGAGCACCATTATTGGAGCTATCAGGAGAACTGTTGCTAACGTTAGCTATTCTTACTGACCTAAAGAGCTGAAGAGCTGACAATACCTCCACTAATCTGTTACTCTCCATGTTGTATGACAGAAGATGAACCGTTGATATTAGAAAGAAGGATGATTCATTTGTTAATATTCCTCATTGTGTTATCTTCCCAACCTATTAACTGTAATCTGTGCTGTCCAGAAACACGCCAATACATCTGTCCTGTCCTCCTTTTGTTCCATCTGTGTGTGGACTAGCCATGACTTCTCCACTGACCTCCGTGTTAGCTGCCAGTGTTTAACCTACAAAGCTCTAGAGCTTATGGGAAGTGGTGTTTGTGAAAAGCCACTTAAAACTACTTTGTTAGCAATAGTTGCGTAAAGGTTATTGTCCGTGTAACTACTGTTTGCTCCCAGGTGCTGCGTGCACTGACGGAGGGGGTGGAGCGAGTGTCTCTGAGAGGTGGGCCCGGTATAGAGGGGGTGTCTGCTGTAGTCGCCTTCTCATCCCACTACTCTGCTTCTATGGCCAAGAAGGTGCTGGTGGAAGGTAGGTGAGACAGGATGGTCCATGGATCAGTGCAAGTGTACTGCCATTTCTGATGTCAGCTGTTGATAGAATGCAGAACTGGTTTGAATTAATTTTAGCTTGCAAGCACATTTTAAACTATTTGTCACTTTTCATGTGAACGAATGGTTGAACACTTCACTCTGCCTTCAAGTGTGTCAGTTTGTGTAAGCACTTCTTTTCCAGCACAACATTCCACACATCTCTATCTTGAAAATGACATTTTCGGGTGTTTTCTTGTGATAATTGGGTAATTGTCACGTTATCTGAAAGAGCAGATTGATTTCTGGTTAATGAGAAAACCACTTCAGCATCTTTAATATGAGATTCATGTGGATTCTGAAGATTAAAACAAAGGTTGATGATGACAGCCATTCTCAGCTGGTCCTTATTCTTGTCTCCAGCATTCAGGAAGCAGTTTGCATTGAACGTCTCCGTTCAGTGGGAGTCAACAATGAAGCCGAGCCCTGACGAACCTTCAAAGAGACTCCTGTCATGCGTCCACAAGCCACCACGCCACATCCTCAATTCTCTACAGCCCTGTGTCCAGCATCCTCACCTGGCCCGCCCTCCACCCACCCCCCCAGGTTTCTGCAGAGCAGTGGGAGGACCCAGTTCCCCCAGGCACCCTCTCCCTCCAAGCTCCTCCATCAATTCCTCTTCCTGCCAGGAGCACCTAGTGGCCACAGCATTTTCAGCGTCCCCTGTGACGCTCCTGCAAAAGATGTGCAAGGCGGCCGGGGTTGGCGAGCCTGTCTATGAGATTTACTACAGCCACACCGAGTCTGATGGATTCCTCTATTTTACCTACCAGGTGTGTATCCCCGGGATAAGCCATGCCTTCAAAGGAGCTGTTATGATCTTGCCAGGACCCACTGCGACCGCCACGCTGGAGGAAGCTTGGCGGGCTTCAGCCCAGCAGGTTGTGCAGAGGGTGTACAACTGCCAGCTCACCAGTTGACTTGAGTTCAGATGATATGCAGTTCATCTGCTTCTACAGCACTGTTCCAGGATCTGTTTGTTTTTTTCAAGATGTTATATGAAACAGCGTTTGATTTTATATGTAGTTTGTTGGTTTCTGCATGCTTTTATTAGTACTAGATTTGTTTGTGTTGTTTAAAGTTCAAAATGTTTTTTATTGTGTGTTACTGTTGAATCACTTCCTCATTTTAATTAAATGAGATTTGAAAAGAAGACGTGACGTGTCGTTACCTCTCTGTACTGAAGACTGGAGGCTGGAAGTTTTTGATCCATCCTTAAAGGAATCCACTGGATTTGATTATTTTATTAAAACATGTTGATCTAAAATCAATAATTCTGTTTGCATTAAAATACTATTTCTATTACACTACATTTCAAATACTGTACTTGTATTTGTATAGCACCAAATAACCAAACAATTCCATCATGAGCAAGCACTTGGCGACAGTGGTGAGGAAAACCTTCCTTTAAGAGGCAGAAACCTCGAGCAGAGCCCAGCTCATTGGTGGACGGTCATTTAATAGTTTGTGTGGACGTCAGGCAGGACTACAGCAGCAGACACGGCCAACCCTCGATCTTGTGAGACATTAAGTAACATGCATTGATGCACACTCATGATGGATCATGAGTGTGTACAGATGGAGAAGACAAGCTCAGTGCATCATGGGAAGTCCCCGGCAGTCTAGTCCTCTGGCAGCATAACTAAGAGTTGACCACTATAAGCTCACAAAGAAAAGTCCCCAAAAGCTCCCCACTCTTAAAAGTGTTGATTGGTGTCTGCCTCCTGAACCCAAAATACTCAATTACACTCATTTGTTGAATATAGTTACTTTACAGATTAAGATTAGATACATAAAACATGTTTATAAAAAGTGTTTTTATACTTTATTAAAACAGTCCCCCTGTACTGTACTTGTACATGCAGGCTCTTCTAATCCAGTTATTTGACATTGTTCTGGTAATTTTTCTCAAGGATCTGGATACTTCTTGTCTAACACACTCTGGATGTGGGTAATACACTATGTGACAATCACATTTGTTTTCATTGTTAAACCTGTGTTGTGCATGATAACACAGGTTGTATAGACAATAGAAAATCTGCTGTACATTACAACAAACATAAATCTGTCATGACGTTCATGACCACAATCTTCAATCTTAGTCACTGTAAATTATCCATAATACAATGGGCTCTCAGGACAGAGGTGACAACCTGCCTGCAGTATGCCATCCATCAAAAATCAAACACACACGCAGCTTCATGTCGGAGTCAACACAGCGGTTGTTTTGTAGCACTGAGCATAATGATGAACATGTTTATTTCAGACACTTGACAGTACAGGTATGTTTGATACGGGCAGAATGATGCTTTAAGAGCTGAAGTGGAACAAACCGTGTGATAGTTCAGGTACAAAGTAAAAGCTTCTCATCGCTGATCCTGAACAGATAATGGACATAATCCAAAAATACACGTTACATTTCATGTAAACTGGATGGTGTTCTCTAGTGATCCCTTTAAAGAACCACACCACGTTACACACACTTCCAGTTGGCCTCATTGTTTTTGGCTACCTGCTTAATTACAGCGTGCAACATAATACCAGTCTATGTGGCTGCTATGACAATGAGTTTTCAGGGCGAGACAAGAAATTCTGTAGAAGAATGCGCAGAGTGTCTGAGTGAAGATCAGATGATGTGACGGGCCGAACAGAACCAGGGAATGGCTAAGCCGCAGAAGTCCTCCTCCGGACCTCGTCTATAAGATCTGCTCTGGAAATGTCAACCTGTGAAGAGAACACAAGCAAACCGCACAGGGTTATCTGACGTCATCTGTACAGAGATGAAAAGATCACAGCTGCCTGGGTGACACTGATAAAATCCTCTATTGTAATAATGACAGCAGATTTTATATTCAGAAACTACATTAACCCTAAAACATGGCTGAAACATGCTGTGATGTCACATTTTCATGAGAAAATGTGAAAATGTGATTTTCATAAGATGACGTAGAACTGCAAAAAATATTTAAGGTGACTGAAGGTGAGCGGATGGCATGACACAGCAAAAAGGTTCTGGCCTTTGGCCCAGTGTCAACTGGGATCAGCTCCAGCCCCCCATGATAAGAACAAGTGGTTATAAATAAATGAATGGCTAACAATGGCAACCTGATGATGAGTCAACCTTAACTTAAAAGTTAGTCTTAGTGTTAGTGAGTGTGCGATTGTGTTTGTGTGTGTGTGTGTAGTCAATGGCACCTCCTCTCTGGTGGCCACGACTCGGAGTTTCACCACTCCATCCTTCAGCTCCTGCTCTCCCAGTATGGCCACCAGGGGGATCCCAGACTCCTCACAGTGCTGCAGCTGACTCAGCAGTTTGGGGTTCTTCTTGTACATCACCTCTGCCTGGACACACACGCGCGCGCACACACACACACACATCATTTTCAGAATTGCCATCAACAGGGATGTAAGGATACCAAACACACACAGAAGTAAAAAAAAAAAAACAAAAAAACAAATTGAATGACATTTGGGCAGGATACAAGGTCAGCATCTCTCTCTCTCTCTCACACACACACACACACACACACACACACACACACACACACACACACACACACACACACACACACACACACACACACACCTTAATGCCAGCATTCCAGAGTTCAGTGACGAGTTTGAGTTTCTCCTCCAGCAGGTTCTTCTGAGCGGATGCCACCATGATCTGAACCTCTGTGGTCCGGATCTTCTCTGCTGAGGCCTGAACAACACATCCCTGTTACAGTCTGGTCGTGAACACACACTTATTATGAACACACGAACAAAACTGAAGATGAAGATGACTCGTCACCTCAGCCTTCTGTTCCATGATGGAGAAGACACGCTCGATGCCAATGCTAACACCCACACATGGCACTTTCCTTCCTTTGGCGTCGAACATGCCCACTAGGCCGTCGTATCGCCCCCCACCGGCCACGCTGCCCACACTGACGCTCTCCTCTGCCGCCGCCCCATTTTGGGCTTCGGTCATGACGGGAGCAACGCCTGCCTGAGTCAGCACCGCCTCGTAAATGATTCCTGTGTAATAGTCCAGACCCCGGGCCAGACTGAGGTCAAACACAACCTGGAGATGACGTGGTAAGCAAAGTGGAGAAGCCAAGGAGGGGTAGATGTGAGGAAGGTGTGATGAAACAAAGGATGTTATTCATCGTGATTGATTGTGACTGTGTCTCACCTTGTCTGTGACCTGGAAGAGCTGAAGGTAACTGAAGAGCAGCTTTATGTCAGACAGGCCAGCACAGGCCAGCTTACTCTGAGACATCTTCTGGTCCTGAAGGAGGCGCTCAGCCAGGTCCATTCCACCTGCAGCATCAACACACAGCACATCCAACATGAGCACACACACAGCACGCACACAGCACACACATAGCATTCATCTGGAGTCATGTTCATGTCCACATGGCTTGTATAAGTCCAATATTCACTCTCCTTTATGCTGCTAAATGTTACACTATCATGTCAGATGATAGTTCTCTGTGTTCATCACCACGTTACATTAGAATTATTATTTTGAATAATTAAAGGTTCAATGTAACTTTACAGTGACATCTAGTGGTTATAAATTGGCACTGCAGTCCAAATTCAAAATACTGCCGAGTCGTCTAGTGCGAGTAGCAGCAGTCTGCTGACAGGACAGCCTGTTCTCAAGGTTGGAGTGGGTGTAGAGTGAACAGATGAATGCTTTACTATCACCGACACCTCGCATCTTGTGTGAGTCTGGGGGAAAGTCTCAAAGTCTCACCCTGCATACTGACGTACTCCCCAATCTGGTCGGCCACCTCCTCTGACAGGCCCTTCTCATTCACCATTTCCTTCTTCACTTCCTCCCAGGGCATCTGTGATGGACAAGAGAAAATTAACGAGGAGACGGGTCAAAGGCACTTGACGAATGATAGAGAGAAGGTGAACAGATGACTCTACAACTCTCACAACTCTGAAGGTTTAAAGTTTGGCTTTTAAAACAACAACCAGAAGAACCAGCCAATCATCTTGGAGCAGAGAAGTAGTCACCTAAAGCTTGTGTGAGTGAGTCAGGACTTGCAGAGTCGAGTGCAGAACTGAAAAGCACAGCACTAAGCGTCCATACCTTGTCCAGTTTGTCCACTGTTGAACAGATGGTGCGGAACTTGTCATCTGGAACACCACACACAGCAAACATCCCGTCGAGGATGCGTCTGTCGTTGACCTAGAAACGGAGGACGTGGTTACAGAGGTGACACCCGCTGATCAGTCTGCAAGTTTCATCTGGAAGCAAAAGGCTGTGGACAAACCTTGATGCGGAAGTCTCCGAGGTCCAGCTCGCTGAGGATTTCATGGACGATCTTCAGACACTCAGCATCTGGAATCATGGCATCATACTGCCCTGCTATGTCAAAATCCTGAAACGCACACACACAGACATTAATTTGAGCAGCAAAGGGTGACACCAGGTCAAGTCAGCAGCTCCCTGACAGGAGTGAAAACTTGTATCCTAGGAGGACTCACGCATTGGTAGAACTCTCGGTAGCGTCCACGGGTCATGGCTGGGTTATCACGGCGGTAGACCTTGGCAATGTGGTAACGCTTGATGTTGGTTATCTTGTTCATGGCCAGGTAGCGGGCAAAGGGCACCTGACAGAGGGGGGTCAAGGACAACACAGCGCTCTCTGCTTTGATGGAGGGTCAGAGGTTGATGAGGGTTAACAGAGCTGAGCTCAAATTGGTGACTGAGACTAAAACTAAAATTTGAAAAACTAAATAAAAAGTAACGATCAAGAGCTTTGACAAAACATCACTTCATAATCCATCAATAAATAAAACAAAACAATGATTTGACAGAAAGATGACTAATTAATGTTTATTAATAAAAAAAAATGATCTGCGTTCATCTGTGCAGATACACTGTTGCTCCTGATTAGAAAACAGCTTCTTCCACCACACAAAGTAGATCCTGTTATCAGAAGCTGGTTAATAAGAATCCTCCATTTAGCAGCATTACATCTCCATCAATGTGGTTATCTGAAGACAAAATTCATCAACATTCCTCTGAGAATGAGACAAGAAGCAGCAACATCTGGCACAGCCTCTGAAAACATGCAGGCAGCGCATATTTAATGTCAGGATAAACACTAACATCGCCGTCAGTCGACTATCTGTCATGATGTCATCAGAGGAACTGAATGAGTTTCAGGGTTAACTGTCACTATGTTAACCTCACACAGTGAAATGAGTGCAGAGCACAGGTGACTGTGGATATGTTAAGGCTAATGTTAATGAGAGCGAGTTTAGAGTGACAACTGGATTTACTGAGGAGAGTCGGCCTGCTGTAAAGCAACAAGTGAAGGGTGAATGATTCTTGTAACCGTGGTAACTGTACACAACAATCAGGAGAGTGAAATGTGCTGAAAACGAGCCTTAATCACATGACTACATGTGGGCTAAAATGATTTTTGACACACTCATAATCAGGTCAACGTGAACACTGTATCTCAGTGTGTTGAACGGTCATTTGAGCTGTTAAAGAACATGAAGAATGTCAGCAGGACCACAGCTCAACATTTAGGATTAAACATTCAGCATCCTCCATCAGAAAACAACTGAAAACACAAGTCTCTGTGCCACGTCATGGTGACCCTTCAGTTAAGACACAGTACGTACAGTAAGATGTGAACTTGAGGGCAGGACAGTGAGGATACAGTGAGGTCATATCGGAGGGACAGCAGCTCTCCTCCCTGGTCTTTGAGGTCGTAGATGAGCTTAGAATCTTCTCCGTACTTCCCCGTCAGCGTTTCCTAAAAGACGCACAGAGAGATGACACAGCTTCATGTCTGAATGTGAAAGGATCTCTGCACATGCTCAGACGCAGCAAGCAGCCTCCGTGTTAAACCGCGTTAATGTTCCCGTGAAGTTCTACCTTCAGTTCAAAAACAGGTGTGTCGATGGTCTCTGCTCCGTGACGTTTGAAGCAGCCGATGATGGTGTTGAAGACTTTCTCTCTGATGGCCATCTGCTTGGGGTTGTAGTCCCTCGTCCCCTGACAGAAGCACACATTTGTTGTGTTTCAGTCGGACTGTGAAATGTATTTGAAGTGTTCCAAACCAACATATCTATATATATCAGCGATGCATCCATGAGCAGGGTTGTCGAGAATAAGCTCAAAAGTGTGTTTATTGTTCACGTTATTTGGTGTCAGTTACTGTTTGTGTCATTTTTTACATTTAACTGACTGAGTTTGACACGTTTCAGTCAAGCAGCAGCCTCAGCAGAAATCAACATGTTTACAGCCTGGTACAAAAAACAGTTTTGGTCAACTATACTGAGGGTGAATTTATATACAACTCACCTGTTCAAATGATATTAAGACTTAAAGTTAGGCAGAATTAGGAGTGTGGATGCTTTGATTGACAGACGATTCTTTTAATAATCAACCACATGTCATGTTAGCAATAATATTCATTAAGGCAACATGTTAATATATGAATGAATGACGGTCCATGTTTTCACGATGCCTCAGCCATCATTTATACATGATGCCATGTAAAATAAATGCATTTTAATGAACAAACCCTACAGTGTGACCACCATTATTTCTGACTGAAACCATACTGTAGCCATACATAGACTGCATGTGCCCCATGCACCATAGTGGCCTGGATTCGATTGTAACCCGAGGCCGTTTGCTGCACCTCATATGTCTCTCTGTACCACTGCTCCCCTTTGTCTTAAGCTGTTACTATCTGATAAGAAGCTAAAAGCCATGACAGATAATTTAGCTAGATTGCAACATGCGCAATTATACCTGCATTAATTTGTTTTTCTTCCAGATACAGACTGTACTCCAAGACCAGGTGGGAATTTTGGTCCAAATGTGTACATGTGTTTGAATACAGCAGCACTGTGGTCTTACCTTTGCCGTCTTGAGGACAAACTGATGTTTGCCATCGTCTCCTCCTAACTGAGCCTTCAGCTGCAGCAGTTTGGATACCTCTTCATCGATCTGCGACACACAGAAGACGAGTGAAGACTTTGTGAACATAAGTGTAATAACATAAGTGTGCTGGTCAGCACCAGCAATATAAATTCACAGATTACAGACGAGGACAGCACCAGAGTCCTACCTGATGCACAGTGATCCCAGGGAAAGCACGTAGAGATCGGACACGTGTTGCAGTCCAGCGGCCCACCCGACCAGAGCAAGAACGAATACAAAACATGCCCAGCATGTTCATTTCACAGCACAGGGAAACAAATGTAAAAAAAAAAAAAAAGTCCACACAAAAGTTCAGGAGTGCATCATGGGTACAGCCATGTCCAGTAGTATTGTCCAGAGCCAGCCACAGCAGCCAATCACAACAGTTGGTATAAAGGAGAGTCAGGAAGTGAGTTGAGTGATGACATCCAGTAGGATTGGATTGGATTCCCCCGACAGTGAGGTAGATGATGGTGATGATGAAGAGCGGGGACAGGCCGAGGTCATCCGGGGTCAGGCGGGAAGAACAGGAGAAAAGTGGTAAGCAACCCTAGCACTAGGGGAGGGCGGGGCATGACCACCATCATCATCATCACAGCGTGGAAGATAGAACATGAAATGTACCAAGTCAATCAAAGCAGCGAGCCCAATGCAGCCCACACACACACACACACACACACACACACACACACACACACACACACACACACACAGTCCTGCTTGGTAACTCAGGTAAGACTGGCCGTGACAAATAAATAGATAACAGACATAAATAGTTAGTTACTGGATTCAGCAGACGTCACTGTGTGAAAGTGAAAGTGAAAGTACACTGTGACATAACAGCAAACAATTCAGACAGAAATATTTTTTTTTTAAAAAGGGAGGACACAGCAAAAGCATAATATAATATAAAAGCATAATATCTGTGGACAAGCTTACTGAGTCACCACCTGCTGCAACATCCTCTGTGTTGCATGGCAACACAAGATTCTCAATATCACAGACATGTTTGTATACTGTATGCGTTGTTTGTATGGCATTCTGTCCCTGTCACAGCACAGAGCTTACAGAAGTAGGATGGCACCTGAAGACACTGGATTAGCCATTAAATTACCAGAAACATGTGCCTGTGTTAACATGGCAGGTTATTGCATCAGCTGCACATTTTGAACAGATAACGCTCAAGCTAACGTTTAAACGCACCGTTACGCAGTTGTCTAAAGACGTCATGTTATTTAATAAAACATATTATATCTGTCTTTAGTTGGTTAGCTTCTTTTCTATCTATTCCATAGCACTGTGTTAGCTCCAGCTAGTGTGGCTAAGGGCAGTGAGCATGGCTGGTTAGCCGCTCTGTCTGAGATAACGCTAAGTTAGCTCAAAGCTAGCAGTTAGCCGCTTGAGCTAAGATAAATAACAGTGATATAAACAAAGTGACAGCTGTCTGTCTCTGCTGACTGTACTGTCATCAACATCATCATGAAGCAGATGATGTGATGGCAGGGCAAACGGCAAAGAGGCCTGAGATCACGGAGCTGTTACGTAGTTTTAAGACATACTCCAAACTTCGCTCAAATTTTGAGCAATTTAATGTTGACTCTCATATAAATTAATATATATAAACGTAAATATTGAACAAGTGACATTTAGTAAATTATTGGTGTCTTCTTGTTAATTCGGCAAATAAATAACAGAAGAAGAAGTTCTTCTTTTTGAAATAACAGCAGACAAACTTTCTAATGGACGTTTTTAACTAAACCGACTCATTAAATCAGAGCAGTAAGACAGTTGTGACGGTCGCAGTCATTTCATATAAAGTAAACTGTTGTTTGGTCTGTGGATTCCAGTAAGCTGTGCAGTATGGATGAAGCTGTGTGTGCTGTGTGTGTTGTTCTGTTAAAGCCGGGCGGACACGCCGTCCACCATGTGAATATTAGCATGTAGCTCAGTGTTAGCTCTGCGAACTGACCTGCTCTTTGCTCGCCTTCTCTGACTTCAGTTTCCGGACCACTTCCCCCTGCACTTTAATAGCTTCTTGGATCTGTGCTTTGTCTTCCATAGCTTTTCATTCATCAACTTCCAACTCAGCTAAGCCCTCCGCCTGCGACCCGGCTGTCAAGACTATGGCGTAAAGCGGATACGGAAACAAACGAAGCTTCCGGTTAACATTTTCGAAATAAAAGACTTCCTGGTAAAGCTGCACAATGTGATCCAAAACAACAACTCTGCTACAAATTCTACCTTTACGGAGCCTATAGTGTTTCAGTTTTTGATGACACTGTCAGAGAGATATTCATTTAACTATTATGTTTACTGTTGAGGTTGTAGTTTGCAGCAGTGTTAAACTGGACTGCATTATATTGAGAGGTGTTTGGCCATCCCATCTGCATATGTTGTTATTTAGCATACAGTTACAATATTTTTCATTTTTCAGAATGTGCGCACATGGGACTTTAAACTCTGAACAGAAACAAACATCTTCCTGTTCAAACAGTAACCAAGTGAGTCCATAACCAAAGTCCACTTCTACTGAGTGAACAGAGCTGCTGTCCACATGTCTGTGAGTATCACCATGTTACTTTATTTTGCAGCTGAATAGACTGTATAGAATGCAAAGAATGCAACATTATTAGAGAAAGAAACAGGTACAATGTGTGGAGGTGTTAACGACATGTCATCAGAGGTAGCTGCTTGAACCAATGACTTTATTCTCAGGGCTGTAGCTAGGCTCAGGAACAACGCCTCTCATTCACACACACTATAATAACAGCAACTTGTGCTGAAATTATTAGTTTAATAATCAATGAGTGGATCAACGGAACATGAGAGTGAGGGGGCGGAGAAGAAACGAGGAGAGAGAGAGAGTGAGGAGGCGGAGAAGAAACAAGGAGAGAGAGAGAGAGAGAGAGAGAGAGAGGACATGCAACAGAGGTCCCTGGCCAGAATCAAACCATGGACATAGTGATTAAGTAGCATGAATGTAGCATTGTAACCATCGGCGCTCCTAAAACATGTGTTTCTTATATTGTATTTTATATGTTTCACATTGCAATGTTAATTACCCACTCAAAGCAGCAACCTCCCTGGCATAAAATCTCAAAAATAACCAAAAACTGCAGTCTCCATAAGTCCCCATGCTAAACTTTACAGCAGAAATAAATCTGTTTACAGCCTGGTACAAAAAGCAGTTTTGGTCTGGAGTACACTTGATTGGGGGTAGTCACAGGAAGCTGAAGCAACCAGGGCTCATTCGGCTCCACCCACGCTCCACATCTTTGTCTATTTTTGGATCAGTGGGGAGGCGGTGGAGCAGGACTGCATAGATGCCAATGACCAGAGCCAACACACTGAGCTTCACAACAGCTCTTCAAACCTGTGGAGACAGAGACTACGTCCATTTTATTTTTACAGTCTATGATACATCAAGCACACACACACCAATAGCAGTGAGCTATCACGCAGGGTGCTAGCCTGAACATCAGGACCAATTTGAGGTTCACTAACTTGCCCAAGGACACTTCCACATGAGGAGGTGGCAATCAAACTGTCAACCCTCCTGAGTTCCCCTCAGCTCTATGATGCATTTTAACATTTCATTGGTTTCACTTCTGAACTGTTGAGTTCACGCTCATCAGTACTGTTTCCAGCAGCAGGCAGATGTTTTCAGTGTGAAAGCTCTAATGAAGCCACCGTACACTGCCTGCCGAGCAGCAGACAGCAGATCTGACACAGTCAGAGATTAACTGGTGACCAAAGTGGACCATCAGGAGTTAGTGTAGAACTAAAACAGAGTTCAAAGATAGTTCACCTTCTATGGATATGAATATTGATCTTGATGAACCATCATCATATGAACTCTAATGTCCAGACCCTCTTCGTCCACAGGGTCCAGTCAGCATGGAGCTGTTTCCCCCTCCCTCCGGTCTTGCAGCAGAGTATGAGACACTTTTCACCACTGACTCCCTCCTCTTCCTCCAGGAGCTGATCTCCACCTTTGATGAGGAGGCGGATGAGGTAGGACAGCTGAAAAGGTTCATGGATGATTCATGGACGATTAAATCAGCATAAGTCATCTACTCTACTCTGTTCAGGTCCTGCGGTTACGAATATCCAGAAAGGTCCACTTGGACCTTTCAGGTGACCTGCCCAGCTTTCTGGAAAGTACCGAACACATCAGGAGAGACCCGTCCTGGAGGGTGCTCCCCGTACCCCCGAGGCTGCAGAGAAGACATGTGGATATTGGGGATCTGGCTCCGTGTGATACCGAGCGCTTTATTAAAGCTCTTCAGTCACCAGCACAAGGCATCCAGGTCACCCCTCTATCATTTACCTGCACGATAACTACTATATTAGCTCATCTGTTGTGTCACTGTGGACTGTTTGGTTTGGGCAGGTTGACTTTGATGACGGGAACTGTCCGACATATCACAACCAGATCAAAGGCATTCATAATGTATTGAAGGCGGTTCATAACCAGATACCCAGTAAGTGTTTTATTTTGAACTGATACTCATGTAGGTGCAGCTACATGACTGTACACAGACAAGAATATTTGTCACGTGTGAATGTTCCCGGTGTGGAACAGAGTAAGAGTCATGTAGCACACATTCATCCACCATCCCCTGTGTTAACAGATGTTCCACACATATCTCAGGCTCCAGTGCTGATGCTTCGTCCCCGTGCCTGGAACATGGTGGAACACAACATGATGGTAATACAGCATTGTCTCTACTTCACTTTATTCAGTTCATTTATTTATTTAGTGCAGGACTGGATCCAGATCTGTAGCTGTGGTTGAAGTGGAAACAAACTGTGGACCGATAATGTTTCATCAATGTTTTCTCAGATTTACAGGCCTGCTCTGTAGGATTTGGACATTTAACTTTAGTGACTCCTAGTGGAAAATCATAAAGGACAACATGTAGGAAACTGTGATTGGACTGGAGATAAATGTTCCCTTTAAATAAATCTGAAATTACAAGAACAAACTGAAAGAAACTTTTGTTGTCTGTTGGAACTTTTCTAAGGATGGTGAGGGAACTGTTGGGTGATCTCATAATTTATAAAATACAGCACTAGCTTCTGTTTACAATATTCACATTGTTTACTGGCCCAGTAATTTGTATATTATTTGAGGAAACTGATGTTAACATGAATGTGAATTGTAATTCAGTTTGTTGCTGTGGTAAGTTCTGATGTGCATTTAAATTAGTGTATGAATAATTAAAGATAATAAGAACATCTCTTCATCTGTTCGTCAGGTTGGGGGGAAGGAGGCTCCTGGTCCTCTCTTTGACTTTGGACTCCTCATGTTTCACTGTGGAAAGACTCTGTTCGAAAACAAGAGTGGACCCTTTTTCTACCTCTCAAAAGTAACACACACACACACACACACACAAACACACACACCCTTACATAAGCAAACAGATGATTTGAGTCAGCATGAAGCTTGACAGTGTCTCCTTGATTTCCAGGTGGAGAGCATCATGGAGGCCAGACTGTGGAACAAGATATTTGCCTGGACACAACAGAAGGTATGCACACACGTCAGTGTTTTTGCACATATCGCACATATCTAATCCAAGTCCATTTAAAAAGAGAAACACAAAGACAGTCTTTGGACTGTCAGTAGGGCTGACACTTTCATTTATCTATTTATTCGTTAGTATTGTTGATTTCTGGGCTTACCAACAATAGAGGACATGTAGCTGTATCCAATTTGTACGTAATTTGTGTGTGTGTGTGTGTGTGTGTGTGTAGCTGGGCCTGCCTCTGGGCTGCATCAAGGCAACAGTGTTAATTGAAAACGTGTTAGCAGCATTTGAGATGGAGGAGATTCTCTACGAGCTGAGAGAGCATTCAGCAGGACTCAACTGTGGCATCTGGGACTACTCAGCCTCCTTTGTCAATAAGTTTGGTGAGCTGCTCCTGACATCTGTATGAACCACTGAGCCTATGAAATCATCCACTGTAATAGGCTCAGCTGTCATATCAGTTCTGGCCTCATGTGTTCCTCCTCCAGGACATAGACAGGCCTTCCTACTGCCAGACCGCAGTAAATACGTAAATATGGAGAAGCGTTTCCTGCGCAGCTACATGGACCTGTTGGTTCAGACGTGTCACCGGAGGGGAGCTCTGGCCACAGGAGGCATGGCCGCCCTGCTGCTGCCTCACGACCCGCTCAGTGACTCCCACAGAAGAGTGCTGGCTACTGTCACCAGGTACTGTCCACACACCTGCATGTTCATGAGGCTGAACACTGGAAGCACCTCAGTGCAGAAAATCTGTGATGCTTTGACTGAGGCAGTGTTTTCTGCCATGTCATTTTATTTGTCACATAAAATCAGAAATAATCATTTGATTTCAATCATAGTCAATGATGGTATTGTACTGAACTGCATTGTATTCTACATTGTATTCTATTCTAAAACACCTCTCTGTGCAGTTTATTATAACTCTGCCTTTAACATATCATTTATTTTTACACATTTACAACATTAGTAATTCATGGCAGAGCTGCTGCATTGAAATAAAATAGGCTGTACAGGTGTACCTAATAATGTGACCACTGATATGTATATATTAAACAGTTAGCTTCACTTGTAATGGAGAAGGAGGTTTTGTAGACAACATCCTCAAGTGTTTTATTAGTCAGAATAAATAACTGCACATACTCATACTCTACATATTCCATATACATATAGTATAAACATGGTATACAATGTCATCAGCGTACATTTACCCTGGAGGATTCTGTATTCCCTGCTGAGCTGACAGGTGTCATCGTCACTGGCTGAAATATGTTGACCGCTGTGCCTCTTTTCTTCCTGTCAGACTTAAGTTGCTGGAGATCGAAGCAGGTGTGGACGGCTTCATGGTTTATGACCTGAATCTGATTGAGCCCATGCAGAAGGTAAGCCCTGGATCGTGAGCCAAACAAAGTATTCTATAAACACAGAGCGGCTGATGATGACAATGCTGACGCTGATGATGTTTTGTGACTCTTGCCCTCTTCCAGCTCTTCAAGCTTCACACTGAAGGCGATAACCAGCTTCAGCAACTTCGAAATGATGTCACTGTCACTCCCGATGACCTACTGTCCATGCCCTCGGTCAGTCCATCAGATCTGACTGATTAACAATATAGTAATTCAAAATAAAGATACTCCCTCCTTTGGTGTCATGGTGGTAGAGAGCGCTCTCATAGGTGTTTGGGTGGGTTTAGAAACAGAGCATGATAGGATGTGAACTGCTCATGGTGTAGTGTATTACCGGCTTTGTTAAGTTCATGTCAAAGTCTCTAATAGTAAATATATTTGGATGTATCTTGTTCTTCCTTGTAGGGAGGAGTCACTCTTTATGGTTTGAAGTATAACATTGCAGTTGGTGTCCTCTTCATTAATGCATGGCTATCAGGTATGTACATTTCCATATTGTTGTCCCACATCTTTAGGAGATGAGATGAAGGAAAAAACTAAACTGTGCTTTGTTTCAGGTAACGGACACTTTTTCTACAGAGGTCAGGTGGAAGATTCAGCCACAGCAGAGATCTCCAGATCTCAGGTGAGTTCAAACTGGATCAAACTTCGGCATCCACCAAGAGAACAACACAAAGGGTTTACTTCAGACGTTCATCTAGTTCTTAAATCAGAATCTGCATTGCTACTTAAGACTTAAAGAATAACTTAAAGAAAAACTTAAAGAGTCACACCTAATTCTCCCAGTAGCATCCCTCTGTGGCATAACTGCAAATAGAACCAAGAAAGCACTCTGAGTATGCCTGAGTCACGTTCTTAAGCCTTCTATGCAGACTGGATGGTCAGTCTGTTATTATGAAATATAAACACTAAGGGGACAAGTGTGTGTGTGTGTGTGTGTGTGTGTGCGCGCGTCAGGTGTGGCAGTGGATCCGTCATCAGACTCAGCTGGAGGACGACAGCAGGGTGGTGAACAGACGGCTGGTGACCAACCTCACTGCCGATGTCATGATGGAGCTCAGCACTGCCTGTTGCTCTGTCAGGTGAGCAGTGCTCGTGTGTCTGTGGTCGATCACCAGCTGCACTGGAATTCAACTGCTTTTTCTACCACAGCAGATCTGCTCTGTAAGTTATACGCCTTACATTAAAAGTCATATCTGTCTGTGTGTCTTGGTCTGTCTCCTTCAGGGCTAGACAGAAGTTGCACACAGCAGCAGACATTTTCCTGGAGGTAGTCCTGAGGAGAGATTTCCCAGAGTTCATCACCACCTACTTGAATCTGGACCACACCTTTCTCAGCTCGCAGAACTCTGGACAGGTGGAGGCTCCAGATGTGCAACGATCCAAACTGTGAAGGTCGAGCTGCTCATCGCTCTCTCTACGTCTAACACGCTGTGAGGACATCACGTTTGACTTTTAGGAATAGACTGGACTGTGCAGGCTCTGTCAGGTACTTCTCTGATGGAACAAGTATGGATGAGTTATTTTTAGTAAATAATGTTACCGTAGGTCAAAGTCAAAGCTTCAAATAAATTGCAGGTGGAGCATTTTCTACCTGTTTTCTGTTGAATATTAGATAAACATGAATGAACAGTCTGTCCTTTCTTTATGCTTGAAGAATTAAAACACGTTATCCTGCAGGAGTTTATTGATTTGAGGTTCTGCTGGAAAAGTGAGACAGTGGCCGAGTTTATCAAGATCCCAAACCTGAATCACCAATCAGTCACTAGTGCAGTTTTATTACAAATAGTATGTTAGCATGGCACGAGTGTAAGAGACGAGCACTGAGTGAAACAGGTACAAACTGAAACACCCTTCAGCCTCATCTGTACTTTGTTCAGAGCTAAACAATTAGTAAATGTTTCTGCTAACATGCTAAATTATCAGTGTGTTAGCATGCTGGTGTCAGCATTAACAGTGCAGCCTCACAGAGTTGGTAGAGTCCTGTTGGTTCACAGAATCACATTTGAGAGATGACCTGTCACATGATCTATCAATCTTCTATCAGATCTATCAAACCTGTTCTTCCTTTTTGTTAAGTCGCTGTTATTCATGGAGGCGATGAAAAATTTCATGGTGTACTTTTATGAAAATAACAGAGAAATGTTAAGAGATGTTAATTAAAACTATAGTATGAATATATAAATGTTATATATACACACTCACAAACAGTTCAGGATATTCGTCTCTTGGATGAAATTTCAGAGTGCTCCTAAAATGCACTCTAACCTCTCCAGGTGAACTTCATTTGACCTCCTCTAAACTTTTGAATGCACATGTCCAACTGTTCAATGTTCCAGTACTAATTACATAACATGCTGTTCTCTACCAAACAAGTGTGTGATCCATGGATGTTCCACTAAATGTTCTGCTTCAGTGACAGTTTGTATTTAAACAGTCCTCTTCATCATGCTGTTCACATTTTGACATCATGACACCAAGACGACACCCAACAATCCATCAACAGTACCTGGTCAGTGTGAGGCTTCAAACAGGAAGTCCTCAGAGGGAAGTTAGCACTGAGCTGAGTGTCACAGAGTGTCATCAGCAGGTTGGAATAAGTCCACTTGTGAACAGCGTGAGACTTCTAGTTGAGCTGTAATCGATGGTCAAGGTCACATGACAAGTTACTGAGACACTGACATGATTTGTTGTGGTATACACACCACCGTTGTCATTGTTTTGTTTCAATAAGTAGTTTGAGATGAAGGAATTACCACTGCATGCTTCTAATTAAATGTCCTACTTTCATGATATAATATCACTGGAGCATGAACTTTTTACATTTTCCATAAATTTCACCTGAAAGTCAAATATCCTGAACTTTTGAGTAGTGTATGTAGAAAAATAATTATAAGATGTCATATGTCCTCATGTCCTAAAATGTCTGTCACTGTACAGTGAAGCACAGGCAAACACTGTCTGTCATCATATATGTACAGTAGAATGATGTTACAGTCCTGTATTCTTTCATTCCATATAGCCTGTGTGTGCATGTGAACATTTATAGATTCACCCATACACGTATCACTTCACCCATTGTGCACATGTTCGTCTGTATGTTAGCTTCTCGTGCGTCTGTAAATATGAACTGTTGAGATGACAAAATGAGGATGTGATGTTTTTATATGCAATTATGCTTTCTATGGGAGTTTAATGAAGTGATTTTCTCACAACCTTGAGCTGAAAAGTCAAATGTTTGACTCATCAGCTCAGAATTCTGATGTTATCATAGACTGATTGGTCTTATTGAGTCAGTCTTCGCTGTCAGAATGACGAGCATGAAAGAAGTCAAAATGGAGATCATGACAATTAAAACTTTGTATGTGTGTGTTCATGTGTTGACCTTTGCCTGAAGGTTGGAAGTCTGAGTTAGTTTGGTCTTGTTACATCAGAGGTTTGTCATAAATAACAAGATCATCTGGTAACTTTTCAGCAGTCTTTTACTTCTCGTGTTGGAAATCAGCTTTCATCTGCCACTGGAAGACAAAAGGAAAGAATATCATGTCCTGTGTCTCCATCTGTCTGCTTCAGATCTAAACAGAGTTTAACAGCAGCAGACAGCGTTCTCAGCTCCCAGAACTGTGGACGTGGAGGCAGACATGCTAACTGTGGAAGATCACTTCATGCTGTTTAATACTCTAAAGATGACGACACCCAGGCTGTCCTCTCTAACGACATCATGCATTATGTTCTCACACACGTGATCTCAATTCAAACGCCTTGCTTCAGAGAAACAGACATCCTCTTCAGGCTGCTTGATGAACAGTGACGGGTTCATACCTCACAGCCTGTAGAGGTGCAGACGAACAAAGAGGTCAGTATGATGTCCCCTTTGTGTCTCGTACGAAGTGCAGCTCCTTCAGTCCGCTCCTGACTCTCAACACCACCTCCCTGGAACAACACCACTGCCCCCTCCCAACATCACCAGCACTATCACAACGGTACCGTTTGGTTTTGCAAACATTGTTTTATTAATCCATTTGTCAGTTTGTAATATATAAATTACTTTTAAAAACGTGAGAAGCAGATGCACCTTCAGGAAGGACATGGCGTGAAAACACAGGAGTTATAGAAAACCTAGACTGTGTTTACAGAAGCCATCTTAACCAGCCAATGTTCATTTTTTTCCCAGAATCCTCCTCTGCCTCCTCCCCACACCGTATTTATCAGTTTTTTTTACAGTTACAGAACAACTGTGGACAGGGCCTTTTATTGTTTAAAAAAAGTTAAATGGGCATCTCCTTCCTCCGTGTGCCAGCTCCCTTTCCTGTCTCTCCTGTGGCGCTCAGTCCATCCAGATCAGTGCAATACGGGGGCGACTCACAGCAGCCATAGCCCGGGGACTGGAGGGGGGACGGGGGGGTTGGGTGAAATGGGTGTGTTGGCAGGCTAAGGCGTCTGGCGGCGTGTTCGCTCCTCCTCCTCCTCTCCCTCCTCCTCAGAGCTCACATTTCGTTTGCCATGTCGTCGTGCTCTCCTGCCGACAGGTCGCCATTGGCACTGATTGTGGTGCTGTTGTCTTGGTAACCGGGAGGCATGAAGGCCAGGCTGTAGGGGTAGATCTTATGGCAGGTGGCTCGGTAAGCCTCAGCAGCTTTCTGCTGGCCTTCGCCCAGCTGCCCTTCACGCAAAGCCTCCAGCACCTCAGTACAGATCTGCAACACACACACACACACACACACACACACACAGTTGAATGATTGTGGACATGCTGTACACCAGAGACATCCTGTGTGTGATGTCTGTCACCACAGACCTGGATGCTTCTTCCAGACAGTGACTCGTCCAGGGCTGTAGCGATCTCACAGGCCATCTTATCAGAGGAAGGCTCCAGGTACACCATCATCTTAGCAGCTGTGGACACAGGAGACACACAGACTGATGACAGGTCCTTCAGACATGCACCTGTCCTCTCACACGTCTGAATAAGTCCCTTAACAAAACAGAAGTCATGCTTGTAATGTTCAGAAAACACTACACTGTGAGGAGCACTAAGCTCCTACTTTCATTTTCAAACATGTAGTCTTTAGCCCACTGACGCTGACATTGATCAGCTCCCTCTGGAACACTCTCCCTTTAAGAGGACAGTTGAACCTGATCGGAGTCTTTAACGTGTGTATCTGCTGCTATTTAAAAAGGTACCTGAACATGAATTAAAGTTCTATGTGACACACTGAAATAACAGCTGGAGACTACATCTGGACACAAAAGAAAGAAACACAAGCTAAAACAACTCTGTTGCTAATGCGCTGTGTGGTTGGCACCCAGTCTGACACCACTCAACATGGACTTACAGGAGTGACATGGAGTACAGCTGTTAGCGCTGGGCAGTGCTAGCATACTCTGTGGAAAGACTGCTGAAGTGAAGAGAAGGAGACGGGACGCAGAGCTGGGTCTAAGTGCCGGGATTGGAAAAGACAGTGCAAACCACATACCATGTGTGTGTGTATGGAGGAGCTAACGGCGCTAACCAGGCTACCAGAGGGAGCATAAAGAGTGTAGCATCACAGAGACGTGGCTGAATGAACTCAATGAGGACTCGATGTTAACTCTGGATGGCTTTAAACTTGTGAGAGGGGACAGCTGAAGACAGACAGACAGACAGACAGACAGACAGACAGACAGACAGACAGCTGAAGACAGACAGACAGACAGACAGACAGCTGAAGACAGACAGACAGACAGACAGACAGACAGACAGACAGACAGACAGACAGACAGACAGACAGAAGGCTGAAGACAGCTGAAGACAGACAGAAGGCTGAAGACAGCTGAAGACAGACAGACAGAAGGCTGAAGACAGCTGAAGACAGACAGACAGACAGACAGACAGACAGATGAAGACAGACAGCTGAAGACAGACAGACAGACAGATGAAGACAGACAGATGAAGACAGACAGACAGACAGACAGACAGATGAAGACAGACAGACAGGAATGCAGGGAGAGAGGGGGAACGACACAGCAAAGGAAACATCTGTGTTCTGACTGGACAGTCAGAACCGGGTTGCTGCAGGAAGGACTCAGCCTTTTGGACATGGGGAGCTCACTCAGTACGTTTACATGCAGCAAAAAATTTGAATTTCTCATCGTATCAGATAGACATGCATAAGACCAGATCACTTGTCTGAGTATACATGCCATTCAGAGAAGTTTACAAGCATTTTAAAAGTCCGATTTTTTTGCTGCATGTAAACGTACTGACTGTACCAGGCTGAGCCAACAGGACATTTATTCATGAGGATTTTATTATTCACTCACAGTATACGTGAGCTGCTGTAACAAGTGAATTTCCCCAGTGTGGATCAATAGAAGTCTGTCTTATTTTCTCTTAATGTCCCCTGTGAGACACCACAGAACACTTCCTGTCTTTCTCAGTAGTATTACTCTACACCTCAGTGTCTCCACCACAGCACTCACTCTCAGACCGTTGTACACAAACCACAGGAAACTGCTCCGTGCGTCTGTTCTGCAGCACAGACGGTGTGTGACGTACCGGCCAGTCGGTGTGGGATGGAGCTGGAGTGTTGGCTCAGGTAGTTCTTGTTGAAGCTCTGAGGGTTGCTCTCCCCAAACAGCCTGGAGATCTCCTGCTTCAACACCGTCCTCACCGCCTCCGCCAGGTCTGCACTCTCACTCACTACACACACACACACACACACACACATAAATAAATAAACACACAGGACACATGTCAGTCTGTGATAAAGGTTGTCAAAGTATCAACACTCACACCTGCTGCTCTTCATTGTTACTCACCTCCCTTGAAGAAGCGCACTAGACACTGGTGCAGCCACGGGTTGGAAGGCTCTATGGCTACAGCCCTCTTTACTGACTGCAGCATGAGCAGATACTTCTCTGCAGGGATGAAGAACAACAGTTGGGACTTTTGAAATGAGTGTGTGGACTGTGGTGAGAAGCAGGCTGTCACTATCTGTCTGACCTTTCCTGAAGTAGATCTCGAAGGCCAGGAGGTGAGTCTCGATCTTGTTGCGCACCAGGTTCTTCAGAGGGATCAGGAACTTCACAGCCTCCTCCAGAGGACTCTCCGGCTGGTGAAACAAGTGAACCTCGTCAGATTATGATACATAGCAGTCAGAAACCTTTAGTCATGCTGAAAGAAGGGGAAATATGAGCTCACCTTGGCCAGTTTGTCAGGTATTAGCTCCTCCTTTGGCCCTCCTATCTCCTCATCGTCATCCTCCTTCTTCTTCTTCTGGTTCTTTAGCTGTTTCTCCTTCTCTGCGTTCTTCTTCTCCTCCTCTAGCTGCGCCTTCTTCTGGGCTCTTCTCTGCTTGTTACGCAGCTTCTTCAGCTCCTTGTCTGTCAGATTCTCTACAGAGAGAAACACATCAAGGTGTTCTTATGTTTTCTTTCAGTAGCAGTGACATTTTGTAGATGGTACGGTCATCAAAAACTGATTGATCAGGAACTAAAGTCTCCTGTTCCTGTTTGCAGTTTCACTGCAGGCCCATGAAGGTGAAACTAAAATACATTAACCAGGTCTGATGTCACCATTCTACTTTCAACTGTTGAGGAAACAACAACAACACAGAATTGGAGCCAGAGCCTTTAGGCTGGCTTCAGCCAGGATCCGGTGCTCCAGTGAGAACAGAGTTTTTTTTTTTTTTTTTACATTCATTTCAGTGGGTTGGTCTGTTTCTGCACCGGCGGTCCACGCAACAGAGGTGTCAGCAAAAAAACATGACGGCATGTGAAGGAGAGGTCGATCATGATAATCTACCTGTGTGTGTTCTGACTGTTTATTTCATGTGCCAGCTTCTAAATCTGACTCAGAATTTACGCTGCAAAATAGTGACAAGAAGTTTATTTGCTAACAGTGAGCGAGCGCCGGCCTCGATAAAGCTGTTAGTCAGAGAAATAAAAAGTTATTTCCTGATTGTCTCACAGCGGTTACGTTCAGCACGTATAGACATGCACACAGCAACCCACCTCAGCTCCCCTCACGACCGCACAGCCCTGCTACTAGTGTTGGGAAGTTCTTTTAAATAAGTCTTTTAACTGACTTGGATCAATGACTCTCAGACGGTAGATTGAAGTCACTTCGTTCATTCACTAGTGCAGCGCTGTAGCCCTCTTGTGGCCAATGTAAACCTGACAAATGTGGCGAGAGAACGTACTGCATGAAAATGAACACACTCATGTCTCATTAGCTTCTTCCCTGGAGTTTTTATGCTTGGTGGCAGATGTCGGGTTCTGCTCGAAGTTTTGTTTTTTTTCCCCGCCACTGTCACCAAGTGTTTGCTCCTGGTGGAACTGTTGAGTCTCTGTAGACAATATCATAAAGAGTACAGTCTAGACCTGCTCCGTATGCGTGAGTGTCATGAGATAACTTCTGTTTTGTTGTCCATGATTTGGTGCTACATAAATAAAATGGAATTGAAGTGTCATCATGCTGTTCACTGACAGTAAACTGACAAACAGACATGTGAAACAGTGATGTTCATCCCTGCCCGGACAGCTCCTACACAAGTTTTGTTCCCAGAGTTCTTTCTGATGAACTTCATTTAGTCTGTAGGTCTCCTGAGCTCCTGAAGGTGTTTGGAAGTTCCAGACAAAAAGATATGTGCTATATTTACTGCACATCTATGTAGCAATTCTGAATAGAGACTGATGATATCTGCAGCGGCACCTCAGCTTTTAACTCATGTAATGTGTGTTAAATATGTATATGAGTTTAAGCTAAGTTAAGGCATGTAGTCTGACCGGTGTCTGCCTGGCTCTCCTTGTTGTCGTCAGTCAGGGGTTTGTCGTGCAGGGCCAGGTAGATCTGGATGGCGGTTCGAGCGGCTTTGTAGTAGAACGGATGCTGCCGCAGGACGTCCTCCAGCTTCAGCAGGTCCACGTAGGAGCGCAAGGTCATCTTCCTCATGCAGTAGGTGTGGAAGTCAAACTGGTCGTCTGTGATCTCCACAAAATGCTGACAGAGTAGGAGGAATGATGTTAGAAGAACGAAGGCTGTCCACCCAGACAGACAAGGAGTAAAGAGTCAATGTCATCTGATAGGAGGACAGGCAGGAGTAAGGGGTGAGGTGTGAGGGGTGGTGGTGGGGGTAATAGGTGTAGAAACTCACCCTTTCAATCTCGTGGCACTTCTTCAGGGCATCTCCAAGCTTGTTCATAGACTTGTAGGCCAAGGCACACTCTGTCTGGAACCACATGCACTGCATCTCATTCAGGTTCTCCACTGCAGACGTCCCCTCCTGAAACACACACACATACACGTTATCACATTGTGTGGCCAAAGAGAGCCATGGCGGCACAAACCCGCTTTCTCTCTCACCCGTGTGAACTTGGAGCACATCTCCTCCGCCTCTTTGATGAGGGTGGCCTTCAGCATGTACTTGGCACACTTGGAGTTGATGAAGCGGTCGGCGGTGTCCAGGGCCTGAGCCTCGTCCATCCACCGAGCTGCTTCCTTTATGTTTCCTGCGTGCTGCAGGGAGGAACACCAGGAGAGAGTGAATACTTGTGACGCTTTATTCACAGCAACTCGCGTCGTGCTAACGTGCAGAGTCCATACTGCACCTTGTAGATCTTGGCCTTGATGAGGAAAAGCTCAATGAGCGTGGGTGTGCTGTCGATGGCCGTGTTGATGTACTCCAGAGCGACGCTCGGCTGGTCTATGAAGTCAAAGTGCTGCGCCAGGAAATACTGTACCCATAACAGGGTGGTCGGGGGCTCCTCCTTCCCGTCATCTGCACACACATTTCACAGAAGTTACAGTGTGTGGAGTCACAAACATCTGCCTTCATGCATGATTCTGATTTAAGAAATGAGGCAACACTCACCATTTTCACTAAACATTCGACAGCTTTTTAGACAGGATTCATAACCAACTACTAATTCTTCAATGATTGTAACCTGCAGGAGGAAACGAGAAACGGTGCATTGACTTCAGAGTTTTAACACAGAGACACTGCAGGTGAAAACTAGTCTGAAAGAAGAATGAATGTAGTAGAGGGAGTGTTTTGTCTGGTGCGTCTCCTTGAGTTCAGCACCCTGCTCACCTTTTCTTTGTCGGTGTAGAGGGATTTGAGGGTAGTGAAGACGGGTGGGCAGCCTTTACTGAAGTTCATCCTCAGGTAGCTGTCCAGACATTCACGAAACTTCTCCCCTGGCCAGCACAACACACAGCAGACATACAGTAAAGTGAGATTTGTACTACCGCGCGGCACAGAAGGACTTTACGAACATGTGAAGCTTTTACGTGCAGGTTTTTTTAATCACAGAGCGAGAGTGGAAAAGCAAAGAAAGTTTCAACTTGGTCGAATGCAGTGAAAAGACTTTGATGGTGCAGAATGTTTGGCTGCCACACTGACTGTGTTTACCTGTGAGGAAATTAAGAGGCAGTCTTCTGGGAACCAGGCCTCTAGGAAACTTCACCCAGGAGTCCTCGTAAATCTTCTGACGCTCCTCTATACTACCTGGAAAAACACACACACACACACAGTGTAAGGAGAAAAACTGACAGTAAACACATTTAACTACTTCAAATCTGGCCACCAGAACACAACACATGTTGACATGTTCACACTAACATCAGTGTGTGATCAGTTTAGCTGACCTCAGCAGTGTGAGTTAGTCAAATGGAGTGGGTGTTACATTTAGAACACACTTGATATGATTAACTCAGATCAACTTTGAAATACATTTTTGCACTGATCATCTCTTCCACTGGGTCTGAGGTCAGTGTTCACCTGGTTTTAAGGACTTTTCCAAACCCTGGTAGTAAGCCCAGTTCTCAGGGTTCCTCTCCTGGAGTTTCCTGTAGACTTCACAAGCTTCCTCTGGCCTGTCCAGCTTCAGCAGCAGCTCTCCTACGCACACACACACACACACATACACACACATCAGCAATTCCACTCCAGCTTATGCAGTGAACACTCTGCATGCAGCTCTCGTACAGAAGGAGTCACTGGACACACGTGGAGTTGTCGTGTTTCCCTCCTGTGTTGTGGATTTCGTCACCCGTGATTCTGTTTTCACTGCAGCAGATGAGCTGTGTGTGGAGGAGGCTTGTTGACGATGAAACTGACACACACCTGGTTGGTACAGAATGACATCAGCACCATCCAGGTGTGTTCACAGTTACCTTACTTGGTGTATGTTTGTAAAATAAACAGGTGACACATCTTTAACGCAACACAGACAACGTCAGTCGACCACACCGGAGGAAGAGAGTGAGGTGGAGACTGTCTGTACTAGTTAATCGATTGCAGATGGTGTCCAGTGGTTAATAACTTCAGTATCAAGGTATCAATTGTTTTGTCAGCCCTACATGGGTGTAACAGTGTGTGTATTTGCCCTGAACCGTTCAGTCAGCTTAGCCTGCTTAACTCATGTAGAGTGTTCTGCCTCCGAATGGCAAACACAAATGAGAGATCAACTCATTGGAGCAATGAGTGTCGAAATGTGTGAAGTCTGAAGAACGAGACAAAAACAGGAAGGAGAGTCTCTGCCAGTCAGCCTCTGTCTGCAGATTCACACCAGGGTTTATCACTCTGCTCTGTCGTGGAGAAAGATGAAGTTCAGCATGTGGTCACAGTGTGTGTGAGCTCTGACACAACATGCCTTCGCTGAGTTTGTCAGTGTGTTGTTCCACTCAGTGGTTCAGGAGTCAGATTACTGTGTTATTGACAACATAAGCCACTGTTGCATGTATATTTTTTATGGTCCTAAAATATGAAATGCAGTTGGTCTGTCCGAGCACACTGAACACACTGAACATTCTCTCCACAGAAACTTCAAGGACTCACTGAGCATGTTCAGTACACACCTCTTGTTTCCTCCACAGCCAGTTTGTCACAGATTTGTTTCTCGTAGTTGTTGAGGTGATCGAGGGCCTCCTTGTACAGGCCGGCCTCTCGCAGGACCTGGTTTTGGTACAGCAGCAGTTCACTGTACTCGTAGTCCACTTTGTCTGGAGACGTCTGGGCGGACACACACGAGGAGAGAGACGGATCAGACTGTGGAAGTGGAGCATGCTGGACTGCACTGTGTGAAGCTGTGTGACTACATAATATACAAGTCTGGGTTCAATTCAACAGACCAAGACATAACTGTAAATTTAACCTGTGTGTCTACATGACATATTCTGTATTGTATATCAATCTGTGTTGAAGTGTTGACCGAGGGTCTAAGGACAGAGGGTGTCACTCCCTGTACAGATTGTAAAGCCCTCTGAGGCTAAATGTGTTTTGTGAATTTGGGCTATACAAATAAAATTTGATTGATTGATTGATTGATTGAAGTCAGTGTGCAGACTATATAATAACACTAAATATATTGTATTTATTGACAATTGTCGATTGTTGTCAATTATTGACTATTATATAATAGTCATTGTGTCTTTGAAGCATGTAGAAAGCTTCAGAGCTCCATCCTGAGTATCTGTACTGCTCTTCAAACAGTCAGCGTGATTCCTGGGAGAGAGTCAGAGCTCCAAATAAGCCCTGAGGAACGTAAATACAACGTTTACATGTCCCACTGAGCAGTGACACAGCACACACTCCTGTAAACACACTTATCTAAAAGCATAATTCCTGTTTTTAATGACTTAGGTTGCTTGTGGGCACTGAAGTAACACTCTGAATTCAAATATATCACATTTTCAAAAGACTGATTTCCTTCAAGAAAATAATGTTTATATCTGTGCAGCTTATTTTTAGTCCACCACTAACCCACCCACCCAATACATATCCACCTCTGTGCTTGCTCCATCATCACATAAAATGTGCTTTTATTGTACGGGCCATGTTGGGACTGGATTTATTTATTTTAAACATGATGATTCTCAGACAACCTTTCTGTGATTTTGGACTCAAATCCATAGCACAGTATCTTCATGTACCTCATGTTTCTCCCTCAGATCTCCCACAAAATGGGGAGGCTGTACGTCCCTGTCTAGTCTATCACAAACCACGTGCAGTAATTGCTTAAAAATGCCTGATTATCAAAAGGCACAGTGAATTATATTCTCTCCTCCTCCTCTGGTAAGGCTGACTTAATCTAAACCGGACTTTATTCTTCTATTAATTCTCTATTCTAGGGCTGGATCTTTTAAAAGATATCTTCAGTTCTGTCGGCGTACCTGTTGTGTTTTGCGGAACTCCTCGACAATCTTGGCAGCCATCTCAAAGTCCTCCAACAGGTGATAGGCTACAGCATATCCAATCCATGAGGCCCGCTGGGCTGGACGGAGCTGCAGCAGCTGGTACCGAGTCTCCTGGAGGGGGAGAGGACCATCACAGCACACAGAGGTGTAAGCAATAATACCTCTGTTTGATTCTCCATCAGGCACCCTCTCCTCTGTCTATATTCACCGTCTAACAACAGCTCATGTTGTGCAGCAGGATGAGTAACAGTCTGACCTTGCACAATCTTTTGAACCCAACCCTTCATCCAATGTCATCCAGCATCCCTCCGCCCAGACCTTTAACCTGAACGCTTCCATTTTTGAACCCCATCAGGTCTGTGGTGACCCTCACCCTGTATCCCTCCAGGTCTCTCATCTGGATCTGCAGCAGGGAGAGATCTCGCAGGATCTGCAGGTTGTCCTTGTCCCACTTCAGAGCATTGCGGTAACACTTGATGGCCTCATCGTACTTTTTATCCGAGCGCTGCAGCAGGCCGTACACGTGCCAGCCTGGGAGAGCGAGCGAGTTCAGGAAGCAAATGCACAGACAAAATATCCACACACACACACACACAGTGGAAGACTGGATGGATTTATAGACAGGTTTGCACCCTAACATAGAAGGCTAATGTCAGTGGTATAATAACAATGGCCAAATTCATTTTTACCTGATTTTGACACCTATTTCATAAACTTGACAATATATTTTTAATCATTCTAGTTTGGCTGGATGGTTAATAACACTTTCTTCTTTGGCCTGACAAACTCAGAACGCGTATTTATTCTGACTTTACACAGACTTTAAGATAATTCTGTCTTGACCTCTGGGCTTCGTTGAAGAGGACGTGTTGCTCTGTTTAACTGAATGTGAATGTCAAACTGTTGTGTCAGATGAATGTGGGTGCCCTGAGGGGCTGGTGGAAGGATACAGACGTGGCTCTTGAGGTCATTGCGTAGGCCTCGTCTGACCAGGTCGTAGGCCTCCTCCTTCTTGCCCAGACAGTTGAGGGTTAAACCCTTCATGGCCAGTGTCTCTAGAGCACAGAGCAGAGGAGTGAGACATGCAGGGCAATGACTGGTTAACAATGACAATGACTTATGTTTACCTTACAGAGTATTGTACTTTACTTCTCAGTGTTTAATACTGTTGCTTTCCAGCTAAACAGACCAGGTGTGAGCAGTAAACTATGAGGTACTATGCATCACTGGGCCAACAAAGTCTGAGCAACGATATACTACACGGCAAATGTCACACTGGAGGCGGACCATCATACTGGTCGATCACAGATATAGTACACATCGGCTCATAAACAAGAAAACTCAGCGAGAGAAATGCCAAAGATGTGTTCGAGGCCATCTGAAACCTGAGACTCTGTCTGGAGCTACAGTTTCATCAAGAAGCAGCAATAAAATAATTAGATCTGAAGCTGTGAAGCTTTTGAAGTCAGCAGTAAAGTCTTCAAAGTCAATTCAAAATCTGACGGTAATTTGACCAAAACACGGCTGATATGACCTTCTCTGCTCATATTTGTTCTAAACAAGAGAATAGCATCAGATGTTTTTGTACTCTCAAGATGAGAAATTACAATAATCTAACAGATGATGTATGACCTCCTCAGGTAACATAAACATTACATAGACGTTTGTGTCTTATTTTTCAAACTAAAAGGTCGCTGTCAAATATTCTGGTTTCTGACTGCCGGTTTGAGATTGGGGACAAATGATTTGATGATTTCAGACTTGTTTTCTCTTAGCTGGAGAAGGTTTTGGTGGGGCATCCAGGGCTGAAAATGGTCTTTTCTTTATTTTAATTAATGTGACATAAATTTGGGTGTTGTCCTTAGAGCGCTGGCGTTGTTTTTGTGCATGTACACACAGAATTACAGAGGACCCAGGACGGAGCCTTGGGGAACACCACAGGTCAGATGGGACACAGAAGAGGAAAAGATCTGTCTGATAAGTAAGACTTGAAACAGTCTAGTCAGTATCCATGATGCCCAGAGTGCAATGACCTACGTCGTGTGCTGCAGTAACAGTTCCCACTCTTCTGGATTCATTGGAACAAGAGCATCAGTGAGGTCTAACCCTGATGTTGGGAGATATTGATATGGCTGATATTGATATTCAGACTTGATTTCAGCCAAACTTTGTGTTGCAGATGTCTTGTAATCTTTGGAAACAACACACTGTCCATGTTTACTGCTCAATCACACCAACAATGTTCCATTGATTACCATGAATAAATTAGACTCTGGGTATGTATTCAACATGAAGAATTACAAATATTCTTCATTTAAAAAATCCTGAAAATGGGAAGTTCTTTGTTTTAATCCAATTTCAACTGAAACTATTAAACTACCATGTATTCACATCAAATTTAACTCAACAGCTTTTCTAAAGTTGTGTGGTCCCTTAATGTTTTCGGTGAGTAGGTTTTTCACACATTTTTTATCTAATCCTGAATGTAACTGACAGGAAGGAAGGAAGAGTCATTGTGTTTTTAAAGTAAACCCACAGAGATAAAACAAAAAAGAAGTGCACAGGGATCTGTTCATTTTACTATTAAATTCCTCACTGAAAACACAGAATGAACAAGCTATCAGTGAGGTATGTCGTTCCCACACCTAGTTGAGTGTGAGGGGGCTCAGTGAAGCAGTTCTCGTCTTACCTCCATGCTCAGCAAACTTTGGGTTGCCCAGGATCTGTTTGCAGAACTTCAGGCCGTTTCTGTACTGTTTGTGCTCGTAACATCTCTGCAACAAAAGACAGAGCGGACTTTACATCAGGCGTCTGGGTCTGTCAGTCTGCCACTAATCCTCACAGAGCCTTGTAACGTGCACAAAAAGGACTTTATTTCATGTTCCAGTGGCCAGCAGAAACATCTCCTCCTGCTACAAGCGAGCGGAGCATCACATGCACCGAACACTGCTTCCTCAGCGCTGAGATAAATGGAAGACACAACACTAGAGAGATGATGGAGGGCTGTTGATGAGATGTAATCAGACAAGCAGACAGATGGATGTGCCTGGCTCAGAGCAGAAACCAAGAGCTCAGAGCCCCCCCACGGTGGAAATCCTGTCAGCTCCCACTACAATATATGGACTGACAGGAGGACAGGACACACACTGCCACAGCACAGCAGCAGCACGGGCATTAGCAGCAGTTTAAGGTTTTATATTGTTAATAGTAATACTATAAACGACAAGAGCTGAATATTCTGAATAACACTTGACTTCAGCAGCATTTTAAGAGTTTGATATAAAAGGCGCCAAAGTAGCGTGAGAAAGTTGACCGTTACATTTAAAAAACGAGTCAATGAATGTGTCTTGACAAGCAGCCGGCAGGTACCGGGTTAGGTGTGTGTGTGTGTGTGTGTGTGTGTGTGTGTGTGTGTGTACACAACTATTTTATGAACACACACGCGCGCGAGACAAATGTCGCCAAACTTTGTTGACAGCTCAGCTAAACAAGTTTCCAAAGTGTAGCTATTGACAAGCGCGCTATCCCCGACAGCCCCCTTAAAGTTGTGAATAGCTGTCATGTGTCAGGCAGCGTTGTCATTGATACACTTTGGCTGTGTGTTGCAAGGCCAGCGCACAGCTCCGACACCACATTAATGGTTGCTAGCCAAATATGTTGTTGGCTTAAATGCACTGTTACAACAGCGGGTTAATAACGGCTCCGTGATAATAACACTGCGTTTGGTGTGCTAATATTTCAGTTAACGCACGAGCAGCTCCCCTGACTGCTACAACTGACGGCTACTTAGCAAACTAGCATTAGCCAGCAGACGCTCTCAGGTATGTAGCCTACCAGTATTCTCTTGAACAGAGCGTTCTCCTTCGGCGGCAGAGTGATTGTGGGCATCGTGTCGGCTTCCTATGCCTCCGTCGGCTCACACATGAATAATATCCTCTTTGGAGTCACAGATCCTGGACTGTTTCAGTCTCTTCGGGCTCCTCTCACTCTCTCTCTCTCTCTCACGTGTTGAAGCCGAGGCCCCCCTTCCGAGCAAAATGGCCGACGTGATGCTTCTCCTCCGGGTCAGGCTGCTCTCTGAGTCTGCGTGCCGAGCACGGGCAGCGGGGCACAGAGGTGTCAGGGACTGAAACAAGTGCTGCTGATAATAACACGCTGTTTTATTTAATGACACATCGATTCAAAATAATCCGGATATATCACAAAATAATCAGCGCTAAAATGATTCATATGCTGGATGTCCTGTACACATTAACAACAACAAACTTTTGTTTAATTAAGGATTTAAAAAAAATCATCATGGATTTTAAAACTGTTGTTGCTACATGCCCTAACATATTATTATTATTATTATTATTATTATTTATATTTGCATACATGTGGACATATATCATGGAATTTGGTGCAACAATATATCTTTTCTAAAAGAAATTATGCTAAACTCGATTATAGAGATACAGTATCTTCAAAGTAGTAAAATTCAGATATGTGTTCAATTTAAAATTACAAATATAAATTCATAAAAACAAACGCGAGGGTATCGTGAGTCTTAGAGCAACTTATCGATGATCTCGGTGTCATCTACTCAGTCCTTCCAGGACGTTTAATCGATCGGTGTGGCAGCAGCTCTCGAGGCAAAATGACTTTGAGTCTGTTATTGTCGCGAGCTGGATTCATCAGCAGAGGTAAGATGCTGATACACTCTTAATAGATTCATTCATATGATTTTGAAAGAGCAGTATTTTATCTTTACGTGTTGAACGTGACGGCCGTGTTTATTTTGAAGCCTGACCTTAGCTTAGCTTAGCTTAGCTTGGTTTAGCTTAGCATTGTCGTAGCTCCGCTGTCACGCAGCGGATTTTCTCCCTTTAGTGTGTTCTTGACTTAACTTGTACATTTTATGGTATGTGGTTTCAATTGAATAGAATGAGGCTCATTCGGCAGCTCTACTTGTACAGTTACATCCACAGCCTTCTACCAAAACACAGTGCAGCACAGCGCATAATACAGTACTGTAACCCACTTCTAATACACTGAAACACCCTTATTAAACTGGAATATGGTGAGTAAGTACCATGTATAGATAGATAGATAGATAGATAGATAGATAGATAGATAGATAGAGTACTTTAATCCATTGATCCACGAAGGGAAATTCTTTAGTTGAAGCAGCATTACAAGTAACAACACAGATCACTATACACAGGCATGAGGTTAAAAAAATGTTGATAACAGTAATAATAAATAAATAGAAAAAACTCTAAGGAGGAAGAACATATATATATACATAAAATATACATATGGACTCAATAACCTTTAGTCATTATACAGAGTTATGGGAGTTGGTAGGAATGACTTCCTGTAGCGGTCTTTCTTACAGTGGAGTCTCTGACTGAAACTGCTCTGTTGTTTGAGCAGGAGGTCATGTACTGGATGGAGTTGTTGTCCATAATACTGAGCAGTTTGTGGAGGGGCAGGGGCTCCAGAGCAGTCCCCAGCACAGAGCCAGCCTTCTTCATCAGTTTGTTGCTGCAAAGAAGATTGCACTTATACATTGGCTTTATAAATAATCTTCTACTGCGTGTGCATGAGTTTCCCTTCATGGCTGTTTTAAGTACTGACTGCCAAAACAAATCTCATTTTCCATGTTCTATGTTTTTCAGTTGGATCCAGGTCTATGTTCACAAGCTCCAAGCCCGACACTGCCAACCCCAACTGGTTGCGAGTGGGTCTTGCCTTTGGAACATCTGCTTTCCTCTGGGGCCTGGTAAATGACCACACCATCATCACACAGGACATGTTACTCACACATAATTCATTCACACATAATTCTTTTAACGCAAACTGCATTCATACACCAAGCTTACCATTTACATCATTGCCTAACCTATCCAGAAGTGTATTCATGTCTCATAGCAACATAAAAGACCTGAACCATGTCACAACCAGGCAAAGTTTGAGCACACAGCATCTGGTCCACCATCCAACACTTACTGCTTCTCAAAGTGTCTACCATTGTTTCAGCCAGGAGAGGGAAACGATGAGCAACAAACAATTTGTATTTTTAAAAAACACATTTCAAATGTTTGATTTTCACTGAAGCTTGATGTGTCAGCACAAGAGACTACATGCAGAATTTCAAGCAGAGAACTGAGATGGACTTAAATTATTATATATAATGGATGCATCTCTGAGACCCAAAGCCATTTAAATGAGTTTTGTTTTAATTATAAGTCCTATATTGCAGTTTGGCTTTCTCATTTTGTTGGAAAAATGAATATTTCCGGGTGTGATGGGATGTCTGTCTTCCACCTGCAGCTCTTCAAGCAGCACAGCACATATGTACATGAGTACAAAGTGAGGAATGGCCTGGAATAAACCACCACATTGGTATGTTTGGTTTAATCAGTGTATATGTTATTTTCTGACCTGGTACCTATATTTCCATATTGTATTATTGGTAATATGTCATCTAGTGTGCATATATAAAATCTATAAATGGATGAACAAATAAAACATGATACTCTGTCATTTCTCATCCTGTACAGGAGGTCACCGGGTCCTTTAGGATGCACCTGTTTGTGTGTCTGTTTCTATTTCCACTGTTCCTGATCCCTCACTCAACTTCTGTGTAAAATAAATATGTATCATGTGAAATATAAAGGAGTCACCATCTCTTTGTTCACACTAATTCACTGCTGCTGTGGTACTGGCTTTGATACTAGCACAAGTAGATGAGTACATTATAAATGTATGATTTATATTGCTTTATTAGATACATAGTGAATGCTTGCTATTTCCAAATATCAGCATATAAATGTGGCTTGGATCATAATTGTTAGTGTTTGCATACAACAAAGCAGGAGGATCCCTTCTTGTGAGTTTACAGCCTTCAAATAACACTAGCAACCCGTCTTCTGGGACAAGTTGTACAAACAGTACACAGCTCACTGGCAGTTAAACCATATCCAACATTAATTTAATATATAATGAGTTTTTGTAAGCTGAGGTCAGTCAACACAAATGTCCACATTAAAGGCCAGTTTAGTCTGCATTTCACCTAATGTAGCCCCACACAAAGAATGCACGCAGAGAATGAGTCAGCAAGGTAGACCATGTGATGAAAACTGTTCTTATGATCTCACACAGCTCATATTTAATAAAGTTAATCAACAGCTCTCTGATAGAGAGAAAATAACACCATGCCATGTTTCTAAAACTGTTCTCTTTTCAGTGACTGCTGTGCATTTGTAGCTCACAAACGTGAGATAGATATTTTTTCAAACTAAACACTGTGTTCAGAGCTACAGCTAACATCAAGGACAATAGAGTAAATATGAGATATGCACAGCAGCAACATTATTTTGTGCCTGAAAGCAGCATGTAGAAGCAGAGATATGAACAGGCATGAAAAAGAGTTTGAATAAATGAAAACGAATAAAGCATAATTTTGTCCACCTGATCATGACCTTCCGTGCTTATGCCTGAGGAGGATGAAAGTCACCATGATGTATAGAGTGTGATCAGTGCCATATAAAAGAGAGGCAGGAGTGGGAGTGTCACTTTGGGGTAGAATTAATAAGTGAAGGTAGAAAAGTGGATATGGGAAGTGTAAAAATACATTTCTTGTCCGGATAGCACATTACATACTACTTTTGAGCATGCTTTGGTATGTATTGTGTTTGTTAGAGGAGTATTGTGGTAACTGTTAGAGAACATTATTTGGACATGGACCAATGATGGGTGATCATGGCCGGCTGGAGACTGAACTCTCTTCTTGCAGCGCTTAGTGTGATGTATATCTGTTTTACGAACTGCACATCTGTTGACTTCCTGTCAACTCTACAGTAATGTTAAACTTCACCTCTGACCTTGGTAAACATTTAGATTGGATTCTCATAAGCTCACTAGCTAAAGCTGGCAGCCAGAAGCAAACATCTACAATCCACTGTTGGATAATCCAAGCACAGAACATGTTTTCTTGTGGTGGCCTTTATAAAATGAGCAATGCTGGAAGTAAACACATTTTGATGATTATGTTAAACTTTAGTTAGTGTAGCTAGTTGAAAAGTTGTGTAAGTTATAGCTGGACACATAATCTAAACCACTTATGCAGCATTGAGGTCGGAGCTTTACTGCACGCTTTTGCAAGTCAGCGTGCATCAGTCAATTTATTTCTGGCTCCTCTTCCAAGCACCAAGGGTAAAATAGAGCCATAACAACTTAAGCTGTGAAAATCAGGCTAACGTTGGAGCTTGTGACTAGTTAACTAAGATATTAAGGTGACCATCAAAGTGATCAAAAATACTATGAACAGACAGTAAATACTATTAATAATATACAGTACAATAATAAGAAGATCCAGGGGATTTTATGCATGGAAATCTAATCTCTTTTTGGGCTTCATGCACCACTAAACAGCTTCCACACATGCAGCAACCAAAAACAGCAGTTCCTGAAATGTCCACTTGAGACTGGCTACAAAAGATGTCAGTCTCCATAAGTCCCCATGTTAAAATGTCCAACTTCACAGCAGAAATAAACATGTTTACAGCCTGGTACAAAAAACAGTTTTGGTCTCTATAGCTAATTTCCCCGTTCATGACAACTGTACTGAGGGTGAATTTATATACAACTCACATGTTCAAAACTACGGAAGGCCTAACGGTCATATATTTCTACATATACATATATACATATTCATATATTTCTATTTTATTTCTTCTGTTGTCTGGTAATACTAAGTTGATTTCATTTGTTTTCTTGAGATCTCGATATATTTATGTCATGTCATAATAACAAATGTTGTTAATGGGACAATTTTCTCAAGATCTTTGAATGAAACTTTGTTTTTCCAAGATAGCATAATTCATTTGAGATCTCAAGAAAACAAAAGGATAGTCGAGTATAATAAATAATTGCAGGAAACATCATGCAATGTAGCAATGCAGGGGAACAGGAGAACGTTGCAATCTGTTATCTTGGAAAAACGTTATTTCCACATAATGACATAATTAACTTATCAGAAGAAAATGGAGGAAATTAAATGTATGAATGTATGACTGCTTAGGCTTCCATACAAATTATATTAAGGCTAAAGTTATGCAGAATTAACAGGGTGACACTTTGATTGACAGGTGGGTGTCTTCAGTCCCAGTCCTAACCAATTTGGCGCCCGAAGCAAGATTTAAGGTGGTGCCCCCCTTGCATCGCTGCACTACCAATTTACATATAACCACACAAGAAACTGAATAACTTTGTCATTGACATTTTATTTTATTTTTACAAAACAAGTTGCCCAATCAAAACAGTAAACAAGAAGATAATAAATTAGAAATACAAAAAAATAAAATAAATAAAAACAAAAATGCACAAAAAATATAAATATAAATATAAATATTTCATATAAATAGCCTACACAGAGTATAGGATTTAACTACCCACAAAATAAAAACTGTAAACAAGAGATGAAGGTGACAGGAGGATCGCTGGATGTTGCTGAAGTTGAGATAACTGGTGATGGGCCAAGATTGGCAGAGGTGGGATTCAGATATCTCAAGTGTATGTGAGTTACAGTCCAATAATAAAAAAGATGATACCAAGAATAAAATGAAATAGTAAAAATTTTCCCTATTCTGTACATGTATCATATACAATGCAGTTATTTCTGATATGCAAATTAGATTAGATTAAATTTTATTATAATTACAGTGAACTGCTGATTAGCAGAATGCAATGAAGCAGTAAAATGCAATATAATTTAACATATGGGAATGCTAAGTTATGAAGTATTAATGCTCATGATGATGTGCACTTTAACACTGATGAAAAGTTTAACACTATAAACACACTTCACACAATATGAACTGTAACACAACAAACAACCAGCCTTACAACTCTATATGAAGGTGTGGAAGAGGAATAACATGTTGACTATTACAAGCAGAGCAAACGTTAGCTAACAGTATGTCAATAAAACGACTTTTTTAGGAAAGTATTATTATTATTGTTATTGTGTGGGCTTATTTTTTTTCATATCAAGAAATAATAGTACCTACTATTTTAAGTATAAGAAAAGCGAAAGTTACTCCTTTCTTTTCTTCCCCCATTTGTGGCGCCCCCCGGATGGCCGGCACTCTTAGCATTTGCCTATGCACGGCTGGCTCTGGTGTTGTTAGAGGTGGCTTGTTTGAGCAACCAGGTGTCATTCAGCCTGCTTCATGGTCACCACACTGAGCTTCAAAATGGCTCTTCAGAAACCAGTGGGTGATGTCAGGCATATGCTGTCCATTCTTACACTGTCATTGCTTCCATACAAATGAATGGAGCCCCTCGTCCAATGCTGTATCCAGTTGTCTTTATTATACATCCCTGATGACAATACATTGTGCGAGCCAGGCTTCTGTGGAATAATTCTAAAATCCACAGCATAAATATAAATCCTATTCAACCTCCTTCTCGTCCAGGGTGCTAATAACTCATCATACACGTTATCCTCCTGCTCTGTGGCATTCATCGCCCTTCATACCAACGTGCTGCACAACCTATATTGCGCAACAGAGGGCAGATCTGTCCTCCGCCTCCTCGCACGTTGCTCTGACCGGACCAGACCAGCCATTCATCCAGCACTCACAGAAGCTGCAGCATTCCCCATCGTAGCCCTCGGAGAGCAGCGATGTTTTCCTGCAGAGCGGCCTGGCAAAGGTGTGGGCCTTTGGCACGGAGAGCAGCCTACGGGCTGCCCCGGGACGGTGAGTTGAAGTGAACACACATGAATTTGTTCCTTTTTTTCAGCGACGCCTGTGCGTGAGACGCTTTCACTGCCGTCTGTCGCCTCTTGACTGTAGTCTGTGTGGAATAGTACACTGTGTCCTCATGTGCATTTCTCTGCATAGCTGCATTCACACACTGGAGGATGACGATGGCTGCCCATGTGGTGTGAAGGTCAACGTGGCTTTTTGACTTGAGTTTGGCTGGAGAAGGTTTTTGTACACACTTTAGTGTCTCGTGTTTGAACATTGTGATTTGTCAGTTCATATATTTAGGAGCTCCTCGTGGAGATATTCGTTGAACTCTGCTTATGAGTGTTTCATAATGACACTAAACAAACATTTTCTATTCGCTAACCACAGTGTTGGCTACAGCAGCAGACTAAATATGTGACCCGCTGTTAGTCGGTGTCCAACTTTATAAATGTTACGTGTACCATTTAAACCATCCTAACGTGCGTGGAACCGTCAATGCGAATACAAACGGACACGAGGTCTGTCCTCCGTGAAGTTCTGTTTAATGACTTGTCTTTGTCATTTCAAACTTAAACGTACAGCATACATACGTTAGTATGTGACCTTCACCGGGCTGTGTGCTGGTATAGAAACATGGTCGCCGCCGTCAGTCACGTGGTATGCGCTCGTGAAGGTGGTCTATACGTAAAGAGCACAGGGCCACGAGCGAGCTGTACATCAGAGATATCAACGGCAGTCACGCCACGAGCTCCTGTCTTCATCTGCGATAGCGTTATATAATGACGTGTGGAAATGTTAGAAACTGTCGTGTTGGTTCGAAGAAGCGAAAATTTGCCGAACTTTAAGGACACATTCCTCTGAAGTAACCGGACACCGTGTAGAATAACTCCCACTAACGGCGACAGGTGGCTGTTTCTCAGGTTAGCTCGTGTTAAAAATGCTAACTTTACGTGTGTGCTCAGTGAAGAATGGTGTGTAACCAGTGGACCTTGAGTAGCAGCCATGACACCTTTATGTGTGAAGATAGGGATTCTCCGTGGTGTTGAAGTGTTTGGCCTCTGGCTGTCACCTCTCATACACAATAGTTCGTGCCGCCAGACCCTCCAGGAGTTCCCCTAAAGAGAACACCTCAAGCAATGTCCACTCTTGAGCCCAACATCCATTCAGTGATGAGACACTGGATATCAGACCCTTCCCCACTCCTGTGGTCCCACTTAAGCAGAGAAGGCTATCATGCTATAATCCTGTGGCTTCTTGACCCCCCTTCCCCCCAACTCATACCTTTTAGACCTGAGCCAATTAGCTGGTATAAATAACAGGGTGGTATGGAGTCATGTCAGAGGCTTGGACTGTGGATTAGTTCCTGACAACACGAGCAGGTTAATACCCTCAACACTGGACACGACAACACCAATCCTCCTCCACTAGAACAGCATTATTTGAGTGTTCCTCTCGTGAAGTTGAAACAATTTGTGTCCTCTTCCTCTGACTGGTCTATTTTAAGTAAGGGATTCTTTTGGTTGCTGTAGTGTTCTTATAGGGGAGCAGAATCCATATAAACTTTTAATTATTAATGATCAAAGCATTAAAAATGGCTTTTGTCTCATTCCCATTTGTCATTTGTAGTATTTGGTTTCTTCAGAGCAGCAGATTGGATCTTACACTTCATATTTTGCTTACATTTGTCTGTAACATATTTTTTAGTAAGCTTAAGAGGATGAGTGTTTGAACTGCTTTTGTTCAGCTCCATGTTAATGTTTGCTCGCCGTGTGACTCTGGTGTTTAAGTGAGAGCTGATGTACAGGGCGCTGGTAAAAGTTGTAGACTCTGATCCAAGTTTTTCATAGTAAACAAAGCTTAGTCTTAATCATGCAAAATGTTCCACTAGCGAAGAAATGCTGTGCCAAACTATAACAAAGCTTTAGCTTAGATCAAACCCAGTCTGATATCTGCCGAGGCACCAGCTCATTTCACTAACCTCACTGCAGGATTTAAAGCACCGTGCAATGCATGTTTAAAGATGTGAGAATAACCAAACTATGTCTTTTTATTTCCAAACGTGACGAGTCCATCATCTTGCAGGCATCGAACGTGTCCTGACAGGCATATTTTTGGCATATCTAAATCGATTGTTCTAAATCCAATCAGAGTAGGAGGCACCATGAGCCAGCAGAGCGCCTTAGGGTGCTTTCTCACCAATCTCTCTCCCACTGAGTGAGCTGAAGCTTATGGGCTGTGCCCTGCATTATTCCCATCTCGTGGCCAGGCTGCACAATAACCTTTCACCACCACTGACCTGACCTGACAAATTATTTAAACTGTCCTGGAGTCAGTGTAAGCATTCGATATTCTCTACTGTTATTTATATAAAAACACACATGAGTAGTTTTAATTACGGTCTATGCAGGGTGGAGGCAAAGCAGACATGAATGCATGCTTGATTCGGATTTTTGTCACTGTATTCCTATCAGAGTCTTCCAGTGCATGTGGAGGTCAGAGAGAGAACGTGTCATAAAAGCTCTGTGATGGAATGTCGTGTTTACGTTATCAAATCATTGCTGACAGGTAGGAGAAGGATCTAACATGTGATCTTTGACCCTTTCCAGTTGTGCAGCGGCGGTCAATGTCATCAGTTCCTGGTGGTTCTGGGGAGAACATAGTCTATGCCTTGCTGTGTGGAGGAGCCTTTGTCGGTGCTGTGTCATATGTAAGTTTTATTGTTTCTAACAGTTCAAAACATTGGATAATATAAACATACACAGAGCAAGGTTGACAGTGCTGACATTGAGCTGATCCTGTGAAATTATTTTCAAACTATCAGGAATGTTGAATCAGTTAGTTGGAGGAACGAGAGATGAACCAAAAATCTTTTTTTCTCTCCACAGGCGATCAAAACCGTGTCCAGTGACGGCGCCAGGTTCAATGAACGTGTCGCAGAAATCAAGGCTAGACCTAAGTCTGAGTGGCAGCCCAAACCATGGCCGCCCAAGAGTAAGTATTCCTACATCCTACTCAGAGTTTTCACCCACTTTACCACAAACTGACGCTCACAGACCTGATCCTCCACTGGCTCACTGACTGTAATGAGTGAAGCTAAAGATGCTTCTACATTAAACTTTGCTCACTTGTTCTTGTCGTGCTGGGACGAATCACTGTTGGTTACCGACTGCACTTAAAGTATTTATAGCAATTAGTTTGAGTCAGTGCACTTGTTTTTTTCAGTGCTGTCACATGCATATTTAATAAACAAATTCAATATTTCATTTGATGTATGATCAGACCCCAAATTTAACTCAGTGTTGTCAGTCGTGAGCTGTGTCTGAGTTTAAAGCTTCTTGACAGGTTGACTAATTCATGATAAAAGACACCATATGATTCAGCGCAGCAGCTTTAGGTTGTCAATGTGCCACACCTGGAGACATGCCTGCTGCATGTCCATTCATCAGTGGACCCAGTGTAAGCACTGTTAGCACTGATGTCACTCTGACATCTGTGATGTAGGGTGAGTGTTACAGCTCTAAAGGTGTCACATTTAGTTTTTATTTATTAATACAAAAATATCTATATAAGTACTCATAAATGGTTTAACAGCCTTGAGTGCCTGCAGATGCAGAGATTAATAATATGACACTCATTTGTGATCTCACTCTCTGTGCTTTTTTTTTTTTTTTTTTTTTTTTTTTTTATATAAATATGAGGTGTGTATATATATATGTGGTATTGAGCCATCTCATCGTCGTTGTTGTTGTTAAACACTGAACACGTTTGGGTCTCTACTCTCAATTATTTAGTCCCCAAAAAGAAATGAGAGATTTGTGCTTGACAGGCTGAAATAACCTGACATGACGAGGGAAATCCACTGTCATATTCTATAATGAGCCCTCTAATAATACGTCCATGTCCTGTGCTGTGTTCTGCACCGTGTCGGCTTCACTGGGTCACTCTATGGACAGCTCCTGGTGCTGAAATGAGAGCAGATGAAAAGTGAAACACTTCACTGACCTAAACAGCGCTGCCCTTTCTATGATTGAAACATTAATGACGACAGAGTGATTTTTATTTAAAACAGAAAAAAGTGTTTATGAAGAGCTGTAGCCTGAACTAAAGGCAGACCTAGTCATTCAGACATGGTGTATATCCTGTTCTGTCATCATGTCAGATTAAAGATGTTACTGCACATACAGACTTGCACTAAAACAAGCATAAGAATCATTTTTTTTTTAAAACAGATGAAACATACAGAGGTGTGTTCTCAGTCTGACTCTGACATCTGTCACATTCATACATCGAATTTAATGCCTACTATTCATCAGAGCGCACTGTGCTTCTTTTCTTCACATGGAGCCCTCAGTTATGTCTGTGTCTGCTCTGCCTCTCTGAGTTCCCTCCTAAGCAAAGGATTGTGGGACAGTCCCAGATTATCCCATGCTTAATTCAGCAGGAGGAACGTCACTGACCCAGCACACACTGAGAAAGACTCAGCTTAGTCTGCTGGCAGAGTGGCATTCATGTTGTAGCTTAAATACACACACACACACACACACACACACACACACACACAGCCTGCTGTCCTGCCTGTATAAGCACAGACTGTCAATTCAGATGTTTTGCTCACTAACCAGCAATTTGAAATTGGACTTTTAATTTGAAATCATAATGTGGTGGAGTTTGTTCATGCAGTGCATCAATACTTCTTGCCTGTGTGACTGCTGTCCTGTGTCAGAAGCTTTTTTACCCTAGAAACAATACAGTTCTTAAACAAAATGTCAAATTGTCAAAATCCTCTCAGTCTCAGACATAAGATCCAAACCCGTTTATGACCTGGTTCTGCTAAAAGGCTCACATTAGTCAGTGTTCAGTACCTCAGGATGTCCCTGTTCTAAATCCTCGTTCCCCCCTAACACAAACTTATTTCCTGTTAACACAAACATCCTCTGGTCCAGCACACGACTGTGTGTGTTTGAATATTATCTGTTTGTCATCACTGTAGCAGCTTTTTATTTGTTCTGGCCAGCAGACTCTAAATTGCCCATGTCCTATTGTAGACAGATCACATTAGTTTACTTGATTCAGTGTGACATGTCTGAATAGAGCAAACATACCAGCCGCCAGCATACTGATACCATCAGTGCACGCTCACTAATGCGTGGAGGCCGATAAATCCACCATGTAGACTGTTAGACCGATGCAGCGTCAGCTCACTGCTTCAGACTGACACCATCATCTGTAACACAAGTGAGAGAAGTGAATGTCAGCATTGTGATCAGAGCTGACTGCTGTTTGTGAAACTCACACCGCTCTTTCTGTTTGCTTGCAGGCCAGGACGATGAAGAGGGTGAGTTGAGTCAGCACATTCATGATCACTGCCTGATGACTTTCTGAATGCTTCACGGACATGTTGACCTGGTTTCAAGGAAATGTTGGCATGGGCTTGACTGTGTTTTTAATAATTTCACTCTCCTCATCACAATGAAATCTCATGATCACACAAATCAATGGATGTGTTTAACACTCCTGCTTCTGACATCGGACCATAGGAAGGAAGTTAACCAAATGTTGTACACAGAAATGAAAGTGGCTATACCTAACAGACAGTAGTCACAGTGTATATTACATATGAACGTGGAAAATAATGGATAGTTAAGATTGTATAATTCCAATATCATGTCAAGTCAAAGTAGCTGGTTAGAGTTGGATATTATTGCTATAGTTATGAGCAGCAGCAGTAGACCAGGGTGCAGGACCCTGCCATAATGCCTGAGTCACAGGATCTTAGCCAAGAACTCCTCAGCATGCATCCTAAACAATTTAAAACCTGTTCCAAAAGCAGACTAATGGAGGATTCTAGACTACAAAGTAGACCTTTTCCATGCTTAGAGGTGTGTGTACACTGTAAACATGAAATTCCAGTGCTATATCCTGAGGGTTACCATGGATACACGATCTCCTCAGCTGTTTCTATGTAGTCTCTGATAGAGGGCTCTACATCCTTTATAGGACAGAGCAAGAACTAGTAAAAAAGTTAAAGCAAACAGTCACTCAAATAGAAATTGACATTTGTGATAAATCATTATGCTGAGATATTCAAACAAATGCCTCATCTTTTTATCTACAGGACTTCTAGTCTGGGAACGTGTGTATCATTCTTCGTAGTTTGGTTAAATCTGACCAGTACGGTCTTCTCCTTTGACACCACTCAGTCCCTCCTCCCTCTATCCTCCTCCTCTTCACTGTGTCCTTCATACCTCTCGTGTCAGCTGTAGTAGACTAGACTTAAAAACAGAAACAGCTCTTCTTCCCAATTGAACTCATTTGAAGATGTTTCTGCTTCAACCTGGACAAACCAGTGACTCAGGCTTCTTCTCAGACTCTTGCCATCACCGGTGCATCCTGCTAACAGCCCATAACCATACTTCACACGCATAGCCTCTGTGGTTGAGTTCAGATTGACGATGGCATTGTTGTGTAACCTTTTTAAAAGGCTAAATTTCTTCTTCTTCCCGTTTCTCTAACTCTTTGTGTCTTTACTCTTTTCAGTGTAATGCTAAAGCTAAGGTCCTCTGTGGCCGCATGGATATTCATCCTAGAACTGGACTCTTTGGATCTGAACGGGAAAACAAACCCTCTCTGTCCTCCTTTCCTCCTCTCCTCCTCTCCTGTACTGCTAAAGAAAGAGTCCTCTACTGAGCCTAAAACCCGTGGACAGTTGTGTCAAGGATATTGATCTGTGCTCCGTTCTTCATTCTGTTTGCTGCTAAATGTTAATGTGTAAATATGTGAAGAGGATAAATGGACTCGACAGAAGTTCTCACAAACCAACTTTAACAGACTTTCTTTTTTGTAAAACACTGGACATTTCTCAACATCACTCTGGTTTTGAATGCTGAAAAGTTAGTGTTGTTTTTGTGAGACGTTAGCCAGTTCAACTTTTTCAACTTCAACTGTGGAGCAAAGCTAGCATTGCTAACACATGAGAATGCTCTGTTGTGACTGATGGACAGGTTTACATTTAGGACAGTTTTGGAATATGTATATTCATCTGCTGGACATTTATCTGTAGTCTTAAAGGCCACTTAAAAAATATGTGTTCATCTTCAGTGAAACTTTTACAGCAGTGTCGATGTGTTTGTAACAATTAATCATGATCTCTGAGCTCAATTCGCTGCAGAATTCATCTTTCCATAAATTCTAAATGGATGAAAATACTAGAATTCTTAAGGTGCTAATAAACATTCAAGAACTATTAACAAATATGTTCATGTTTAGTTCTAGAAACAAAGACCTCTTGTAAATGGAGGGTTACAGTCAGCACCTCCATGACGATAACAGAGCTAAATGTTAGCATTTAGCCCATCGTCATGAAATGTGCCAGCAGGCATGCTTCCATCACTCAACAGTCCATGCTCAAGTGTCGAGCACCAGAGTCAAAGTTGATCTCTGTGCCAGTGTCTCACAACACGGTGTGTTTTTGTCAATGGTAAATGTAGAACAAATGGTGGAGGCAACGGAGTTAAAAATTAAAGACGCACAACCTACTCGGGCTGTCTCAGTGTCTGTCTCACTGTCAGACTCCCTTTCAGAGTTCCAGATTACTGATAGCTTGTTAATTGGATGGTAAGAACCATGATTCGACCTCACCCCTCTACCCTGCACCTTGACCTGCACTCCCCCCCCCCCCCCCCCCCCCCCCCCCCCCTCCCTCTCGTCTTTGTTGTGTTCCTCCCTGTCTTTAAGTTTGCATGCAGTTTGTGTAGTAAATGTGTTGCTCTGGGTCCTTTCAGATGTTTTCACTGAAGCAGTGGTAAGGTTTGAACTGGCATGTCTGCGCTGAATACTTACAGATCAACCTACTAGAAAATGTGATCAGCTGTTAGTAGCTCTGTTTCCATCCAACTGTTCATCTAATGACACCGACGCTTGATGGTGTCAGATGGTACAATACAACAATGAATGAATGAGAATGAGAAATGAGCCCAGCACAGCGGGCACACAGACACACTCACATTTACAGAGAAAATAATGAAGGAGGTGACAGTGACCGCTTGCTGTCTGAAAGCACCTGATATTCATAAAATCTGAGATATTCAGAACACGTGCTCCTGTCATCCATGTCTTTCAATTAACCCAGTAACGATAGATTAAGAAGGTGAAGCGTATACAACAGAACCATAGCTATGTGTAGTAACTTCAGATTCAGAGTGTAGCCTAGTTTAAGGAGCCGATTGTCTGTTCAACTGTTCAATTGTCAGCTCAACTGAGGTGGACGTAGTGAGGGGATGAACCCAGTAGCAATACATTAGAACCTGTACTCATAGAATCTGGAGTTACGGTATACAAATAACATCCATGCCTAATCATTTTGAAAGAACCCCAGCCGACTAATGGTGTAGCTTCCCCGAAACATGACTCATTCTGTCAGTAAGTCAGGGACTTAAATAGGACAGTCGCATCACCGGCTGTGTAATACTTTGATCTTAATTGCTGACTGTGAAATTTGAGTGAGATTATTACCAGTTAAATATGTTCAGTTTTATGAAATTAGTCCATCTCACACCTTGGATGGAAACCCAGCTACTGATAAAATATTAATGATGTATTGTATTACATATAAATGCATTATAATGCTGCTTTTTAAATATTGTAGTGATGTTTTCTTGGTTTATCTAACATGCAGAGTTTCAAACTGCATGTGTAGAAAACACAGTGGATGCACTGGTAAAAATATTGTTTGGGTGGGACTACCTAGGCTACTAAGGCTGCTCACTGTAATAGACAACAGAATGTGTTCATCCTGTCAGTCAAAACAGTGCTCCATCTAAATGGTCCCTCTCTGGTTCTTGTGTTCCAGGTGGAGAGGAAGAGGAGGCAGCAGCTGAGGAGGCCGGTGGAGAGGCTGAAGTTGCAGAAGAAGCTGAGGTTGTTGAAGAGGAGGCTGCCAATGGCGAGGCAGAGACCATATTGGAGGTGGTCGCCGAAGCTGTTGCAGAGGCCGCTGAAGTCGTAGCTGAGGTGGCTGAGGTGGTTGCCGAGGCTGCACAGGAGGTGGAGACGGTAGCTGAAGAAGTGGCCCAAGTGGCCGAAGCTGTCGAGGAGGCTGCAGAAGTTGTTGCAGAGCCACCTGCTGTCGCTGCAGAGGAGCCCGAAAGCAACGGTACGACTTCTTCATCTGAGGAGGAGGCAGCTGCCTCTGAGGCCTGAGGTTCCACACATGCACTACAGGGAGACACACACAGCTATCTCTAAACCACTTTAATTAGCTGCTGTCAGCAGGTCTTTCTCCTTCTTCACAACACTGGGAACAATAAATCTGGTAACTTCTAGTCACTGTCTAGATCCACTAGAGGTTAGCTGCTTCTCCTCAGGTTGGCTTCACCTCTCATTGATCGTCCTGTTTTCCTAAAACTGTACATTTCCTCTAGTATTTATTTGAGTGGGTATAAAGGGCAGCGCCATGTATAAATGAAGCGTTTAAGGATGACTTGAGATTTTTGTGGTGTGCAGCGTGGATCACTGTTTGATGTCTATATTCGTTCGGTTTGCTTTGTGGCCTCATGATGTTTAAAAACCAGCAAGGCCGTCTTCTCAGCAGGTTCCTCTTGATTTCCAGCTGCATGCCATGGTGAGACATTTCCACAGCGGCAGTGAGGTCTTAATATGATGCTCATTTGCAGTTATGGGTGAAATAAATGTGATCACTCTGAAAACAAACGGGCATCATTCATCCCTACTTTGTTTTGATTTCGTATAGCTAATAAAACTAAAGAAACCGCCCATGAAAATACCTCAAGCCTTATATCAGGTTCAACCATACACAAGTAAATGACATGGCAAGAGAACAAACACCCCTCAAATGCTGTAATATCATTGGTATCTTTTTGTTATGAAGCCCCTTCTGCTATTTTGAGATTTGACAAAACATTGTATTTCGTTGATATAAACTCTGTCATGCTGTGTTATCACAGAGCAGGTAGATACCTGTTTATTTTAAACTGTCGTACAGTTGTGTATATCCTACAGCAAGATGAGATGGCTCTGAGATTGTGTACAAGCTCTGTAACTGCTGCGGTGTGTTCTTTTCCTTAACTGTAATGTGAAACTGTCAGAGAAATCATCGCTCAAAGACATAATTAAGCTACCGATTCAAACCATGTGATCATATTTTTTTTGCTTATAACTGGATACCGAGCACTGTGAACAGTTTACGGTAATTTATCGAGCCATACAATAAAGCTTTTCTCAAACCGGAAAGGTTTACTGCCGTCTTTGTCTGAATTGGTCTTTTTGTATTGGAGCTTTGATATGAGGACATCTGGAGCTGTTCATTCCAGTTTAACAGTTACAAATCTGCACAAATATACTAATTCATCCACTGTAAATGTTATAAGTTCAACATGGGATGGCAAGTCTTAAGTGAACTTGTGGACACAAGCATTGTTCTTTTCATTTACTAAGTGAGCATTTTAATCAGGCAGTCCACTGCATCTCCTCAACACTTTGTGTTCACCTCTGCTGCTGTCGGAAACACACTTCAACGTCTGTATTCAGCACGACACACCCCTTTTTTCTATGATGATATACTCTCAAGAGGTATATTTGCATGATATGACATAATGGTAAACATTCCCAGGCTCTATACTTGACATTGAGGATTTAAATAAGGCATGCTGGATAAATGTTATGCTTGTGATTTCAAATCTTGAACAGAGCTCAACTGATATATCGAGTCATAAATATAAAATGTCAGTATATCTCGACAGCAAATCTTTTATCATAAAATTTAATTGTTCTTTGTCAAATGTTTGTTTTCTTTGATCATCTTTAAAGTTTGTTTTGTCAGTTCAAGGACATTCAAATTTAATGTGATGTAACTGCATGCAGCATTTTCGGCCATTTTTGCATGAATCATACCTATAAGATTAATCAACTATCAAAATAGGACTTTTTGGCAATGGAATCATTGCAACTTAAGTTTAAAGCAGTGCGTCTAAACCTCACCAGAGTTGCCCATTATTAATACATGTGCTGTTTTACTTTTGCCTGTGTAGAATTTCTATGGAAAGCCTGTAAATGGAAGTATTTCATTGGGTTATGGCATTGCATTGACGTTCCAACTGACTAACACAGCCTTCCTGTAATGCCTTTTGTTTCACTTCTGCTTCTTCCACTGCTAGGTGTTGACCTTGCACCTGCATGTAGTCATAATCCATGAGATTTGCTGGCACTAAATTCCCTATCTTTTGAAGTGTCTCACAAATGTCCAACATGTTACCTTGGTTAACCACCTCAAGTTGTGTAAGCTTAATGATGGAATATATAACTGCAACATCAGTGATGTTTGGATGGCTGGATTTTGTGTTGCAGTGCCCCTGGCAGCTGCCTCTACTGCAGAGGTACTGAAGATGGCTGACCTAAAGGAAGAGTTGCCACCAATTATTGAAGATATCAAAGAAGAAGAGTCCCCAGCACCAGTAGAGGCAAAGCCTGTTGAAGAAATTGCACCAGTTGAGGAGGCCATTGCACCAGCAGAAGAGGCCCCTGCACCAGTGGAGGCAATACAAGTAGTTGAAGAGGCCCCAGCACTAGTAGAGGTAGTACCAGTTGTTGAAGAGGCCCCTGCACCAGTTGTTGAGGCATCAGTTGTTGAAGAGGCCCCTGCACCAGTCGTTGAGGCACCAGTTGTTGAAGAGGACCCTGCACCAGTCGTTGAGGCACCAGTTGTTGAAGAGGCCCCTGCACCAGTTGTTGAAGAGGCCCCTGCACCAGTTGTTGAAGAGGCACCTGCACCAGTTGTTGAAGCACCAGTTGTTGAAGATGTCCCTGCATCAGTGGTTGAGGCACCAGTTGTTGAAGAGGCCCCTGCACCAGTGGTTGAGGCACCAGCTGTTGAAGAGGCCCCTGCACCAGTGGTTGAGGCACCAGCGGTTGAAGAGGCCCCTGCTCCAGTCGTTGAGGCACCAGCGGTTGAAGAGGCCCCTGCACCAGTCGTTGAGGCACCAGCGGTTGAAGAGGCCCCTGCACCAGTCGTTGAGGCACCAGTGGTTGAAGAGGCCCCTGCACCAGTGGTTGAAGAGGCCCCTGCACCAGTCGTTGAGGCACCAGTGGTTGAAGAGGCGCCTGCACCCGAGGTTACCACAGCTCTAATTGAAGAACCAGTCACTGCTGTAGAAGTTTCAGCAGCCCCTGCTGCAGAAGTAGCCAGCTCTGTGGTGGAAGAAACGGTTGCAGTCCCTGCAGAAGATCCCAAGAGAGAGTACATTGTTGTGGTTCTGGAAGGAACCCCTAAATCAGAAAAGCGACCCAAGGTGCTGGGAGTGGGGACAATGAGTGGTAGAATCATCCCAGCTCCAGACGATGATGACGCCCCTGTTTCTGAGGTACCAGATCTTTTTATTTTTAGGTTAATCTCAGATTGATTAAAGAGTCCATGCATGGATGTTGATTTCCTAGCCTTGGTTGTAGGGTGCAACAGTATTTTGAGAATTGAAAAGACCAGTTTTTATGATCGGGTGCTTCAGTATGACAGATACAATGAAGTTTTCATCCCTGCTTGTCTTAATCAGTGATTTTAAAATCTGCTATTCAGGGTAGGCGACGTCTTCTTAGGATGCAAATGCAGTAGTTCCACTTAAGGTACTGAGCCTTTGATTATTTCTACCATGGTAGAGTGGGTTGTGGACATAATGTACTTGTGCTTAGAGTTGGACATCCCATCCCTACCCTTTGAGTTCACATTCATATACGTCAGGTTTAAGTACACTCAAGGGATGGACTAAAGCATATAGACAAAATGTACAGTACTATTGATTTTTGTCTTTCTGTCCTCCATCGCAGTAAACGGCTCCTGAATGATGACTTTCTATCAGAAGATAGAAGAGGACGTGCCTTTCTCCTACCTATTCACTTCCTCCTTTCCCCCGACAAACACAAAGGGACTGATATGTGTAGTTCCAATGTAAAGATGAACATGATGTACAGTGTTGAGATCAATGTCTGCTTTGTGGAACCAATATATTAGTGGTACCCATATAGCCAAATTACTGTGACACACCACTTGCATGTCTTGAGCCCTGTCTGTAGCTGAACAGATCTCTGGTTTCTCTTTTAGTAACCTCAGTGAATTTCAACCTGTTTACTGCTGTGGACAAAACTGAGCCATTCAGTCCGCCATTTTCCTTACAGTGTTTACTGCCTCAGTGGAATATCTTCACGCTCCTCACCACATCCTGTGAACCCAGTCACTGCCCAGCCACATGTGATGTGAACCTACAGTGTTATCTCTCAGAGCAAGCTCTCAGTGCTTTGAGTCACCAGCAGTCTTTACAGAACCCGACCTCAGGTTTCTCCTTAACTTCTCTCGGTGTGAAAATGGCAAGCTTTGTTTCATGAACACTGGCTCGACAGCCCATGTCAAGTAGCTACCCTGCTACCTCAGCTTTCCTCTCAGTGACACTACAGACTTCCTCTTGATGCTCTCAGTGTTTCTAAGCCAACAACACAATTGCTAAGCCACTTACTTCAGTAAGCACATTATTTTTCAGAAGTTATTTGATCACCAAAACTATTCATCCTGTAAAACCGAAACTTGATTTTTCTTTTCTTCCTTTTAAGGTAATTTAACAAACACAAAACAAGCCTGCTCTCTCTCGTTGGTTAAAAATCTAAAGCATGTTTCACTTTTGGCCACATCCCTAACCCATGATGTCACAGCTGGTGTTTTCCAACAGCTGGCAAGGGGGGAATACCTGCTGTGACATCACCAACAGACAGGAAATGGACTTGAAAGTTTCGATGTGCGGTGCAGTGCAGCTCAGAGCAGCAGGTGTTCTCTTCTCTTCAGCTTTATTCCTTTTTAGGTGTTTGTTCCTCCTCACCTTTTGCAGACAATCTAATGAATATCCAGTGAACCTGCAGAACATTGCGGACATCTTCCTGACATAATAAATAAATAATCCCATCCATAATAATTGATGGTAAAATTTGTCCTCCTGGCATCCCGATTACCCACATCTTCTCCATAGCCATAAATGGATACTTCATCCACACTAATCATTTCTGAACTTTCAATCATGGCTCTGAGTTCAGTCTGGGAATTTCTTTTCATTTCTTTCACTCTTTTTTTGCTTTTCTTGTGTTGTCCGAGCAGTCAGTCATGTGTGAATGTGTAATTTAAAGGCTTGCAGTAAGTACGAACAGTCATGATGCTGATGTGCTGGTGTGACATGAAATGTGTGTGTTTGGGAAGTGTGTCTGAAGAGAATTCTCCAGTGGGACATGCTTTGACAGCTCTGTCTTCTTTCTTAACTCCCTCTACTGTTGTATTTCTTACTTATTTTAAATAGATCTGAGATGACTGAGGGAAGAATTGAACTTTGTTAGTGTGTATTTTAAAGAAATCAAATGTTTGTCCTGTGTTCACCGCTAGGTTTCTTTAAGAGACTGTAAGTGAATGCCTTTGACTTAGAAACTGTTTGTTGCACATGTTACTGTTTTTCTTGTTTTTGCAAAATAAAGAGGGATTAAACGATTTCTGTTGTGTTGTCCTTTTTTTTTTTTTTTGACCTTTTTAAAGAAGTAATATCAGTTTTGAGTTTAGCTCAGTTTAATACTGCTACCAGCACTTTGACCTGTAGCTTATGGTGGCTAATGATATCTTATGTAAGCAATCTTTAATTGACATTACTGAGTTTACTGAAGAAACAAACATCCTTTAAGTGAGACTGTCACATTTTAAGCCTGGCCTATTATAACTTTAATATTTACTTAAGTCACCTAATTATATACTGGATTATTATTGATTAGCCCACATGTGTTTATGTATTGTTGTAGTTGATGAGGCTTATATTTTATATTAATTTTTTAACACATTCAGCTTCGGGATGTCAGGTACCTCATTGATATGATGTGAAGGGAGGGAGTAGCTGCAGGATCTCGAGCTTGTACTGTGATAAATTTATCCATTCTGCTTGACTTAATATCAAACTAGTAGCTGGCATTATTTAGTGTTAATGTTATTGATTCACGTTAATTTCATCAAGTAAGAATGAACTGCTGTGTTTTAGCCAACACTTTTTTTCTTTCTCTCCTATAGCGGCTGGTCACGTTATGTTAGACTGCATCATGGGAATAACTGATTTGTAAATAGTTTTTGTCAAACTGCAGATGAATGCTTGCAGTTTACTCACTGTCAGTTTTTCATTTAAGTTAACTTTAACCTAATTTTCATTCATCATTTTTTAATTCTCACAAATTATTTTGGGGAAAATTGTCAGTCATCATGACAAAAATTGGTGGACCCTCTGCAGTACCTCTGTGGACCCCCTAGGGGTCAGACCTTTGGCTGAAGACCCCTGCTTTAAGTGATGAACATGAACACAGGTTTGCGCTACAGTCAGGACAGTTTGGAGAAATGGGACAGTTGGTTTGTTTGGTCACATCCACAGAGTCCTGATGAAGTTGATGAAGATGAACATAGACTTGTATTTATACAGCACTTTTCTGGACTACTCACCACTCAAAGCACACTGGAACACATTTATTTTACTTTTCATTTAAAGTGGAATAAGTACAGGTGCATCTCAATAAATATCAAATTATTGAAAAACTTTTCCATGATATTCTAATTTATTGAGATGTACCTGTAAATACTCCATTACAAGTTAAAGTCCTGCACTGAAAATGTAAGTAGATGTACTAAAGCATGATTAACACAATGTACTTTATGAGTATTATACCACAGTATGTGTTATCCTATTGAATTATTATTCATGCATTAATATGTACATTGCATTTTGCTGCTGTAGCTGGTTGAGATGTAAATCATTCTAAATGTTTTCTGTAGCATTGCATCATGTTTTATAATATCATATGCTCAAATGTTTTTGAGCATATGAAAATTACATCCATTTTCATTAAGCTACAATTATAACTAATATATTAACAAAGTCATTTGTTGTGTTCTGAAAATAATAGCTTGGAACTATAGCTTGGAACTGCAGGGGCCCTTCTTAACTCCCTGATCCTCCTACTCTCTGTGCAGTGTGTACACTATTCCTGTGCTGAAATACAACCTGGGACCAGCTGTGCTGTGTGCTAATTTAATGAAACACATGAATTTAGGTATAGACAACAAGTACTACTCACAAAAAGTTAGGGATATCCGGCTTTCGGTGGTATACCCACCACTTTTGTTTCAATAAACTGTTTGAGATGACAAAATTACCACTGCATGCTTCTAGTTAAATGCCCTACTTTCATAATATAATATCACTGAGGCATGAACTTTTTCCATGTTCCATAAATTTTACCCAAAAGTTGAATATCCCTAACTTTTGTGAGTAGTGTAAAAGTAATTACAGCATCAATTTAAATAAGTGTCCTAAAACTAGATTTTGACACTCCCGTCAACACTGTTGGAAAATTAGAATTTGATTTGATGAATTCAGATTTCAGAAGTCTAATATAAACTTCAGATAAACTTTGGGATGTATTTTTGCATGGATCAAGGACATCTCTTACGTTCAAAGTGTCTTAAAGGTACAGTGCCTGAGATTTATTTGGCTAACAGAATATGGCAGAAATGGAATATAATATTCATAACTATGTTTTCATTGGAGTAAAATCAACCTAACCCTGTGTACTACTGTGACAAGTGAATTTCCCTGGTGTGGGATCATTAAAGTCTATCTTATCTTATTTTATCTTAAATCCTCCACACTGGACCTTTAAGAAGAGAAGTCTCATTATGATTCCAATATGAAAAACTGTTCATGTTCTATTGTTTTAAGACCTCCTATAGATGCACGTGCCTGGACAGTTATTTGATTAATGATTAATTATTTTATTTGAATTGTTTGTGCAATCACACAATTTTTTTTTTTTTTTTTTTTTTTTTTGGAGTTACCAGTTTACATCTCACAGACAGTACATACGAGTTTGCGCTCGTTGTTGACGGCTGGGTTTGTCCTGGTGACGTCACGGCGGTCTGTGCTTTGACCCGCTGGCTCCGTCGTAGCGAAGAGGCGGCGCGCCGGAAAGCTACAGGACAGCGAGCACCGAGCAGCAACCAAAACACAACTTCACGGCCTCCAGGACCGCGTTCAACCGCTCCATTACAGAACAGGACGTCGATAGGCGTCCGCTGAGCGCTCTTAGAGGGACGGAGGACCGGCAGACTCTCGTTTATGCACGCGGAGCCAGCGTTTTGGCCTCGTCAGCTCGGCTAACGGTAGCTAACAGCAGGCCCAGCTAACGCTAGCCGCGGAGCTTACTTTTCGCTAGCAGAAGCAAAACAAGGTAAGAGGAGGGAAGTGGCTGAATTAACACAGCAGCAGGCTCTGATACACCACAACTTTCAACACACATGTCGGAATGTGCTCTGCTGACCAGCCACTGACGGCGTGCTCCTTTTAAAGACACTAAACACTGTTAGCTAGCTGTCTGCTAACTGCTCCGAGCTCTGTAACAGACCTTAGTGCTAGCCTTGCTAAGTTGTTGGGATAGGAGGGGATCTCCCTTTAAAACGAGGGTGCACTGTTCATTTCTGTTCACACAGTGTAACAAAACTAAGTGCTTTACGTTCGCCGAGTTGATGAAGTTTTGTGAAGTACGTAACAGAAGCGTTGGAGTTGGCTAACTAGTTAGCAGGGGGAGTTTGGAGCTGCAGCTTAAGCGACGTGCAGACCCGCTCAGAAAGTAAACACAAGCTTGTATGGGGAGGATCGGAGGTGTCAGACGAGTCGGAGGTGTGTGTGTGTGAGTGAGAGAGAGACATGATGTAGCTGTCAGGATCTACACCCGCTCTTTCTGTTATGAATTACTCGAGCTGGCGTGGAGCCAGCGCTACGGGTTAGTGTGTATTCAGGATACGTTGTTTATGGTGAAGGATGAACTGTCAGAAAACCTCCACCCTCCCTGGAACAGCCGTTTAAATACACTTTTAACTGTTACGGGTTCGTATAAGCAAAACACGAACCTGCGTGCAAAGATTTCTATCATATATTCCTGAATTCAAACATTCTGAACTGGTTTCTTCATCCCGCTCAGTCCCAGCCCAGCACACTCTATCACAGAGGTCTGCTGTGAGCAGTGTGTCAGATCTAATGAACACTGAGCAGACAGGTGTGCAGGAAAAGCATCACAAAGTCACATCTAGTATGGATGGCTTGTTATAGTTTTGTATCAGTTATTGATCATAGTGTTGTTGACCTGATGCTTGCGTGAGGTCTGCTGTCAGATCACTCTTGAGCTGAGTGTAACAGGGGATTGGATCTACCTTCCTCCTCCAAACTAAGAGCACATCACTGGGGCCAAGTCATGAGGAGAGCGGGCACCCGTGGGGCTTTCACATGACCCCACCCCCTGCACACAAACACACACACTTCAAACTTCATATTTAGAAATCGTTCAGCTCTGTTATGTTGGTGATGTCTTCTTTGTTCTCAGCACCTGTGCTTTTGTTTTGGCAGGAATGAGTGATGACCTCTGTGGTGGTGTCAGACAGTGGAGGGAACATAGTGGAGTATGTCACTGTGGTGGAGGAGCCCCAGCAGGTAAGACTATGTGTGTGTCCCACAGCTGAGACCGTAGAGGTTGAGGCAGGTGAAGACGAACAGATCAACTAGTGGACAGTGTCCACCCCGCTCGCCTACTCCTGTCCTCAGCAGTGACATTTCTGTTTAAAAAAATCTATATTTGGTGTGTGTAGGTTTTTCTTGTTTTCACTCTGTATATGTATAGTCAGTATAGTTTTTTTTAAAATGCTAGTATTGTATCGAACTTTAACTTTCTGACATGGTTTAACCTTAGCTTGTGTTCAGCCACTTTTTACTTGCACCTGCACACACTGTTTTATTTATCAGAACAAGAACAGGACCCACAGTGTGTCATAGATGCAACAAACATTGCTACATATTGAAAATGATAATAGAGCTTCAGGCGATAGAAGAAGCTTCACATGTAAAAACCTGATGAAACCAATCTTAATTCCACTAGGGCTGTAGTGATACACTAATCTCACGATACGATACACAATGTTCAGCCAACGATACGATTTTCTGAAAGATTTTAAAGGGACAGTGTGATTTTGGTGACATTTTGTGAGTGTTCCATTGACTTGGATTGAATTAACTGAACTGAAAACTGAAAGCATCAGTTACGCAATCTATGGCTCTGACTGGACAGAGAGTCTACAGCTTGCAAATGCTGGACAAATTGAATCTGATTTTTGTCATATTACACCTCAAACAGTACTAGTGAAGAGTTTTTGAATGAAAATATCATTTTTCATGTGTTTTTGCCTCATTTTCCTCAGGCATGCCACTTAGCAAAGCAAAGACCCTCCAGAAAGTTGAGGGGAACCTGTCCTTCAATAGAAGCAGTATTTATGAAGTTATTCTGTCACTCTGCTCTGTGTGCTCCCTGCCCCTGATCTCTGTTTTATGCACACAGCTCTCTCTCTCTCTCTGTTGTCCTTCCCCCACAAGACCCCAGAGCCCTTTGATTGGCTAGAATACATCATAGATACATCCACTGATTGGCTGAAAAACATCCGAACATCTGCCGAACATCTATTTTTCGACTGGTCTTTTACGTGGTGGCATAGAACAACAAGGAAGTGTCTCTGACACAGACACAAACTGTACATCTCTGTGTCTCTATTATAAACCGTTTCAAAGATATTCACAGATATGTAAAACTTTAGACTTTTTAAAATCTCCTCACTCTGACTGCATAAACAGGAAGAGGAAGACGTCAGCGTCTGTGTAAAGAGTATCTAGACAGGTAACTTGCTAGAAATGCTCTACAGTGAGACTAGCGGCTGGCTGACCTAATCACTCTTCCTGCAAAGCCAACAGAGGAAATGGGCGAGCAGAGTGCCAGGCGTAACACAGGGCATTTGAATGGGACTTAATGTATCAATACTCACAGCTGAAAAATCGATACTTTCTGGGGAAACAAAATATCGATATATATCGCAGGATCGATGAAATTGCTCAGCCTTAAATTCCGCCAGACTGAACTAAACGATGCTTGCTCAGTGATCAGGTCAGTGCTGCACACGAGATGAGAATGGCTCACTGCTCGGCTCATTAGCAATCTCCACCAACAATTGCCTGATCAGGCAAATGAGTCAGTAGATGGACTAGCCCGATATGTTGTTTTATGTGCCCCAGGCAATCCCTCTTGTGTCTGCAGCAGCAAAGTCTAATTCAACAACAAAGTGGAGTTTTTTTCTTTTTGGAGTTTGTTTTCCATGTATGAGCCTCAATATGAGGTAACACTGTACATACTAATTCAGTTCAATTCAGTTTTATTTATATAGCATCATAACAATAGTTATCTCATGACACTTTACATACAGAGCAGGTCTAGACCGTCCTCTTTATAACATTATCTACAGAGATCCAACAGTTCCATCATGAACACGCACTTGGTGACGGTGGCGAGGAAAAACTTCCTTTAACAGGCAGAAACCTCGAGCAGACCCAAGCTCATTGGTGGACGGTCATCCACCACGACCGGTTGAGTTAAAGAGAGGGGGGGACAGATAAATAGAGAGAGATAGAGAGATACAGATGCACAGCAGCAGTAAATCATTAACTAACTATAAACTGTAATGGAGATATGGTAGCAATAATGACAGTAATAATATATGTAGTGGACGTCATGCAGGACCACAGCAGCAGCCACAATCCACGAGAACCTGCTGGACGAGAGAGCAGAGAAACTAATGAAATGTGTCATCATACTGCACACAAGTCAGACCTTTTATTAAGATTTTCTAAGTTTCTAAGTGACACACATCATCTTATTACTACCGCAACACTGATTTAAATCATATAATCCAGTCCTTGTGAAAGCTAAACATTTGGTAACAGTCTTTGTAGAAGTGGCATAACACTGTTTTATCCTGCGTGCACTCAAACATGCCACCTAAATGTTTACACCAAATACAATGGAAAACAAGTACGATGACATTTGTCACGACATCTGTCCACACACTGTTTGCTCTGAGAGCTTTCAGTTATCTTGTGTTAATGTCAGTTGCTGCCTCCACAGCTCTTAAAATGTCTTCATTAAAATCTCCTCAGTCTTCTGCTCACTCCACCTCACGTAACTTTCTCTCATCCGAAATGACTCGAGGGCGTGTTGGCTGGAGTGAAACGTGCAGTGTGCGGCCATAGAGAATGTTGACACAAAGCAACGAGAGTGGAAGGAAATACTGATCCCACGCAAGCCACTCTGTCCACAGAAAATCCAGGAGAGGAGAAGGTCGAGCTGTTTTCAATGACAGCTGAAACCTGCTTCAGGACGCTCAGTGCTAATTTGCATATCTGAGAAGTCAAGCAAAAGTTAACGGACTCTAACGCTGCAGTCATAATAAATAAATAAATCATGAATGAGAGGATCAGAGCAGTAAACTAAAATGATTTCAAACACTGGTGACTACTGCTCTCCTCCACAGACAAACAGAGGAGAGGAGTTCAGGTCAGTCTTAAAAAGTTTCTACATTTTATCACTCGGTGCTGTTGAAGAGAAAAGTCATTAAAGAGGTGTTAAAGACAGTTCTCAAAGCTTCACAGGGGGGCACGCGGCCATACACAACTTATCAAACATAAACAGCTGTGAAGAAAACAGCAGCAGTGATTTTTAAAGTTCAGATTAGAACAATTGAAACAACCAACAAGAAAACACTATCGCTCTAAAAAGAAGCCCATTAAATATGTGTGATTGTTATTAAAAATTGTATAATACAGACAGAGAATTGTCCCTAAATTGTCCTAAATGACTAGTTTTTGCAGTTATCGTGTTCATTATTTGTGTTCATTTATTTGGTCATGAGTTGTTCAGTTCTGTCACTGTTATAATGAAATATATCATGAAATAGCCATAAAATATGTCAATCAATGAAGAAAAGAGATCCTTTCAGGCCATACCTTAGAAGTCAGGCTAATTTGATCATGGATCATTGATCTTGATCAGCAATAGTAACCACACATACATACACACACACACACACACAGTGACGTCACTAAGAACCTATCGTTTTCAAACTGTGTCCAGTGTGAGCAGCAGCCCACTGAGGAGGAGGAAGAGGAGGAGGAGGAGGAAGAGGTGGTCCAGCAGGAAATCGAGGCAGTGATCGTGGAGGGCGGAGAGGAGGTGGAGGAGGACGTGGAAGAGGAGGAGGGCGTGGTGCTGCAGGAGGAGGGATGTCCAGCGGTGATCGTGGAGGAGGTACCCAGCGCCCAGGTGGAGGAGTGCTACTCGGCGCAGGTGCTGGTCTACGATGACGAGACGTACCTGATGCAGGATGTGGCTGATGAGCAGGAGGTGGTGACGGAGGTGGCTGAGACAGGTGAGGCGTTCAGTAAAAACATAGAAGATGGAATATGTTATGAAAAGTTGGCCCTGATCAGACCTAATAACACCCATATAGTGCTTTGTGGTGTTTATGCTGATATTAGCATTAGCTATATTAGCTATATATTTGAAATCCAAGCAGATACACATGAGCTAATTTTGAGCCAGTCTGACTGGATGTAGACTGCTCGTATAAATCTGCCACTGGGCACAAAATAAACCAAACTCCTTCACCCTAAACTCTGATTGTAACCGTCTAAACTGAAGCAGGCTAGCAGCTGTTACCTTTTCTTTTGTTGGGATTTAATGTCAATGCCGGGGCTCGCCTCCACGGATGCAAACGTTCCACCAAAACACGCCTGAAGCTTTAAAGAAATACAAACAAGCTAAAGTGTTTCACCTCTTTACCACAATAATGATTTAGCCAGACCTTTGGAGAGAGGTCACATTGTGAGCAAACACATGTTGTGTTTTATTTTGAAGACACATCCTATGTCAACAAGAATCTGTGTGATGTGTGCAGTGAAGAGAAACTGAAAGCCAGGCCTGACTGCTCCGTGTCATGCTGTATTCACTAGAGATGTAACGATACACACACGACGTAACTCATGACTCGATACGGTTCACGATATGATTTTCTGTATTTGTGTATATAGGGAATCCAAAATGCCGCCACACAGGTGATTTAAAACTGCTCGGTGCATCCTCTATTTCAAAGTTGTTGCCTAGCGTCGCCATGTCTTCCCTTGTTCTGTGCCCCGTACCCACGTAGTGATGCAAGTCACGTGACTTGACGTTGAACAAATGAATCACCAACAGGTGACCTTTTTTAAGGTAACGTAACCTATTTCTAAAAAAAAGAAGGAAAAGAACATATCCAGCTTTTCTCACATTTGTGATTCATTTTTTCTCTCAACTGGTGCGAATTGTCACGTACTGATTTTTAATCGTGTCACGATGCATCGTTACATCCCTAGTATTCACTGACCCATGTCCACTTTTGAGAGATCCAGTAATATCTGTATGAGATAATCTAAATCACTAAAGCTCGGCCATCATTTTGGAGGAGACAAACACAGTCCTCATGCTGTGCAGATTAGACCTCAGCTGTGGTTTGCTGTTCACAGCATCTGAACTACCTGATCAACAATCAGACTGTTGGATGTTCAGATGAATTCATGGCAGGTCAGAAGTTTTGTCTTCCATGTTAGTGTTTTCCGTGTCATGCTTCAAACTGTGACAGAAATCAAACTGAACTTTACTGCAGAACAGACGAACAATGTTCACATCCCCACCCTGAGTCTGCAGCTCTAAATTCTTCTTTTTTCATTTATGATCAGAAAAAAATCAACCAAAGTGCTGCCTTCCTTTCTCTTTTTGTCAATGGTTGAACATGTGATCACGTGCATGTGTCTGTCTTAAAGATCTAATTTGAGAAACAAATGTGATTTGCCTGAAATCTGCAACCCTCCTGATGCATTCAACACAGGATAAAAAGCTGTCCTCAACCAGCGTAGCTGAGATGAATGGATTTGTATTATTCAGAACTGTGAGGCAGGCGTGATAAAACTGTCAGATAGGTGAACATAAGATCTTTTGCAACTTTCTATGACTCCAGATCAGTACAGCGGTGTGCTGCCTCAGTCTACTGTTCAGGGCTCAGAGCAGCTTTGTTTCTTTTCCTTCCTTTCAGATTCAATTTAGTTTGATTTCATCTAAAAATATGTAAGTAAGTGTCATGAAATGAGTTAACTCTTTATGGTCCATATGGTACATGTAAACATGCTGCTGTTGAGTGTGACGACAGCACACTGCCCTCTGCTGGCAGGAACGACATCCAGCTGTTTCAACCAGCTTACAGGAAACAGGAAGGGAGGGACGGACTGCTTCTACAAACCTCGAACAAGGAAGTTGACATTTCAAAATAGTTGAGGTTGCAGCACCGTGCTGTCGTGAATTTAACCTTTTCTCACCAGAAACAGGATCTGTGTGTGTATTGTGTTATTTGATGGCACGAGTCTAAGCTGCCCCCCTCCCCTAAGCGAGCATGTGTTGTTCACAGAGGTCTGTGCACTGACAGCCTCCTCTCCTCTCCTCTCCTCTCCTCTCCTCAGTGGAGATGTCAGGTCATGACATGGTGTGTTTCGACAAGACGTTTGAAGCTGCTGAAGCTCTCCTTCACATGGAGTCTCCTGGAGGACTGCACAACGAACGCAACACAGGTCTGTTTGACGAGCGCAGCACTGATCTGACATCAGCGTATGTTTACTGTACTGTAGGATGTTGTTGAGCATGGGGAGTAAGCCACACACGTCCAGTTCAAATAGAGTTCATGCTTTTATTTTCAAACTCCTGTAAAGACCTGTAGCTGTGATTTTTATGAAACAGAAGATGAATGACAGCTAACAGCAACATGTTGGAGTTCCTGTAACAGTGACACACTGTGGTCTGACATTAGACTGATGAGCTCTGATGACTCTGGACAGCTCTGCAGTGTAGCTGCCTTACCTGATGTTAATCTTCTCTGACTCTGATGATTCCTGAATCAATTTTCTATAAATAACTAACAATGGTCTCTTAGCTCAATGCTAACACATAATGGGAATGACCATTATAAGCAGAAACGATCTATTTTAAATCACATGATTTTATATTAAACAACAAATGAACTGTCAGCTGATGACTGCAACACTTCACACTGGGCAGCTTCAGCCACCATTAGGTGGAAACACTGCATGCCAGGAGATGGCAGCACATGAACTGTAAACATACTCCTGATTCTTAAAGCACCGGCTAGATGCAGCAGTTTACACTGACAAGGTATTTTATTCCTACTTTTACATGCAGTGTGGTAATGATGCTGCTAAAATAAAACTGACAGTGACACGATGTACACTCTAGAAATATTAATCATTATATATAGTCAGAAGTGTATGATTCAGTTTTTTTTTCAATGGTTTAAAGTGCACAAATATCCTAATAAATAGTTCACTCACAGTACTTAATATAGCACAATATATAATATCAAATATCATATAAACATAAGTTTGGGGATTGTAACAAATCATTAATATGAATATAATTTTCGCACTGCCTCACAGCTCTGAATCCCAGAGGTCTCTAGTCAGAGCGTCCACTCTTTATGTAGAACAGTTCTTTAGCAAAATAAAGACAGTCCTGATCTTTTCATCTTCTCTAAGAATGTATCTTCAGTGTTCTGCTGCATCCTGGAAAACCTGGAAATAGATTCAGATGATAAATATGATAAAAGGTGTCCTGGAAAAATGACATTTGTAAATGTAAATCTAGGCGTGTATGATTTCTTAAACCCTGATCTTTGACCAGACATAAATATTTCAGGTACAGCTGTGAAACCAGGTGAACCAGAGCAGATTAGCAGACAAACATTTCACCAACTGGTGTGAACAGTGTGCTTTGTTTGACCCCAGCAGAGGATGTGATGATGGAGACGGTGGTGGAGGTGTCTACAGAGTGCGGGCCCATAGAGGAGGAGTCCTTCCCCATCCCTCCTGAATGTGAACCTGCTGCCAAGAAGAAGAGAGGAGGTCAGTGTGACTGCATCACATCACATGTAACCTGCCACTGTCCGACGCTGAACGCCTCATTTCTAATGAAACACTTCTTCATGCTGGAGGTCACACAGGTCTTATTTGTCTGAGATCAGTCTGTACCTGATCTGAGATCAGTCTGTAAGCTGATATACGCTGCTACAACCACACACTGTTTGAGCTGTAGTAGACGGGCTCTGTTGGCGCCACTTACTGCTTATCACATGAAGCACTATGTGTGTGTGTGTGTGTCTGTGTGTGTGTGTCTGTGTGTCTGTGCGTCTGTGTCTGTGCGTCTGTGTCTGTCTGTCTGTGTCTGTCTGTCTGTGTCTGTGTGCGTGTGTGTTGCACGTAGGTGGACGTAAGCCCAAGACACACCAGCCTGCTTCCAACGGCTCCTTTGACCTGGGGATCAAGAAGAGGCAGAGGGAGGGCAAAGGTTTGTCCCAGCTCTCTGCTTTCAATCTATAGAAGTCTGTAAAGTACTCTACCATGATACAAAGCTTTTTGTGCTGTGTGTCCTTAAGGTAACACCACCTATCTGTGGGAGTTCCTGCTGGAGCTGCTGCAGGACAAAAACACCTGCCCCAGGTACATCAAGTGGATGCAGAGGGAGAAGGGCATCTTCAAACTGGTCGACTCCAAGGCCGTGTCCAAACTGTGGGGGAAACACAAGAACAAGCCCGACATGAACTACGAGACCATGGGCCGAGCCCTGAGGTCAGCCTGTCCTCTCCATCATCACCTGGTCCTGTGTAGTCCTGAACCAAGTCCGTCTCTGTCATATATAATAACACGGCTTTGATATGCCCTGTGTGTGTGTGTGTGTGTGTGTGTGTAGGTATTACTACCAGCGTGGCATCCTGGCGAAAGTGGAGGGTCAGCGGCTAGCCTACCAGTTCAAAGACATGCCGAAGAACATCCGGGTGATCGATGACGAGGACGATGGAGAGGAGGTGGAGGACAGTGAGGGTGTGGTGTCTGGACAGCACCCGGCTCACCAGCAGGGCACCGTCACCCTGGGCACCAACTCGCCCACCGCCACCCAGCCTCAGCAGACCTACGTCACTGTCATCCCCAACAACGCCGCCAGCAGGTGTGTACTCACTCTAAACTGTGTGTCATGATCACGACCGAGTTCTCTTAAATAAGGCTGGATTCAGTCAGGATCCAGCGCTCCGAAGAAAACGGAGGGTCAGAGTTCTTATCGGCATCTTCTTCTTCTCTGTTCTCGGTTAATGTGGGTGAGAAAACTTCTTTAAATGTCACCAAAATGACCTCACGCAACGAGCCAAATAGCAACTCTCCCACACCAACACACAACCCCATCACCGGTCCCCAGAACGCCGGATCCTGTCTGAATGCACGCTAACAGTGTGCTCTTATTTTGGAAATAAAAGGACTGTGAGGAGAGAGTTTAAACATCATCATCTGATTGGCTGAGTGTGGATCATGTGATTGATTTTAGTGCAGTGATACCAAACCCAGTTTGAGTTGGCCTGTTTTAAGTCATGTGTTTGTGTTTAAGTCTTTATCATGAGAAATCAGTTAAAGCAATGAAATCAACATCTGTGCCTCTAAATAAGCCACTAACTAACCTCATTATGGTAATGTGTTTGACACACACACACACACACACACACACACACACACACACACACACACACACACACACTCACACACACTCACTCTATTGCACCTCTCAAAAAGAAGATGATTAAATAACTTACAGGAAGGCTCTCCGTAATGCCAGAGCAGCCTATTAGTCTTCATTAATAGAGGAAAAGAACAAAAAAAAGAACACTGTAGCCAGGCTACAGTGTAGCCAATCAGCTGTGTGACTTTCTCCATAAGAACAGTTTATTTGAGGACTTTCAGTCAGGACGTAGCGTGCATCATAGCACGGAGACCGCACTAGTCAAAGTTACAAATGACCTCCTAATGGCATCAGACAAAGGACTCATCTCTGTACTTGTCCTGTTAGATCTTAGTGCCGCATTTGACACCACTGATTGGTTTGTGTTGATTTGTTCTGTACATGTGACATCTATTGCACGTCTGTCCGTCCTGGGAGAGGGATCCCTCCTCTGTGGCTCTTCCTGAGGTTTCTTCCACATTTTTTCCCTGTTAAAGGGTTTTTTGTGGGCAAGTTTTTCCTCACTTGAACTGAGGGTCTAAGGACAGAGGGTGTCACTCCCTGTACAGCTTGTAAAGCCCTCTGAGGCCAAATGTGTTTTGTGACTTTGGGCTATAAAATTTGATTGATTGATTGACAAAGACACACATACACACACTGATTAAATGGAGCCTTCTTCACCTTATTAGCAGAAACATTTCTGATTCGTTATGTATAAAATGAGTTAAATAAACTCAATGAGACAATGTGAAGTTCTTAAAGTGGAACTAACCCTCAGATTCTGCCTGCTCCGTCTTACCTAGCAGACTTAGAGACTGCAGCAGAGGAGATAGACACACTAAAGGGGACGTGGCCTCATGGCTATGTAGTTTGTGATGGTGATCAGTGACAGGCTGAGCGCTCAGTGTAGCTGCTGGTAGTCAGAGCTAGCAGTCAGCTATGAGCAGCTGATGTCATCTATGACGTGATCTCTGCGCTCTGTGATGTCATGACTTTTTGTTCTGTTTCTTCCACAGGCCTATCCGAGCCATGCCAGTGGTCATGACCAACTCATTAGGTCAGGTGACGTTAAACTCCTCCTCCATCCTCACCACGGGGGTCCCAGTGACGGTAGCCAACGCATCGGCAGGCGCTCCCCCCAAACTGGTCATCCAGGCTCTGCCCACCATGCTGCCTGCCGGCTCCAAAGCAGGAGAGAAGATCACCATCATCACCATCCCGGCCAACCAGCTGGCCACGCTCATGCAGGCCAACCCGTCGGGCCACATCACGCAGCTCATCCAGGCTAAACCTGTCGCTACGCAGTTAGCGCAGGCCGCTGCCAAATCAACCGCCGGCACGCAGACAGTCCAGCTGACAGCGGGCCGGCCGACGCCGCAGCTCATCCTGGCCAAACCGGCGGCAGTGGCACAGCCGCTGCCACAGCTCTCTGTCCAGGTCAGCCACCCAACCCTACCCAAAACCCCCACCCAGCCCCCAAAGCCCTCCAGCAGTCAGCCCGAGGCAGCACAATCAGAGGCAGCGTCCGAGGCTCCGCCTCCCTCCAGCCCACCAGCAGCATCAGCAGAAACCCCATCATCCTGAGAGCCATGCCCTGAGCCGGAGCCACCAGAGGGGGTACAGGAAGTGACTGTGGACACTGCTGAGGAAGTGCAGGACACCTCCCACCCCCCATACACACACACACACACACACATACATGCACACACACACACACACACACCCACACACACCCTGCTACATGGCAGAGCTCCTCTGTGATTGGCTCAGACTGTCAGCCTGATGTTGGTCTCTAGGGAGACGCCTGCTCTTACTCTGGAGCTTCTGAAGCTTCGCAAAGGATTAAAGGGACTGTTGTAGTGACACATACACACACACACACACACACAGGTCATTGAGAGCTCAGACATGGGCAGCCTTAGATTGTAAATGAAACTTCTTTTTGTAATCAAATGTAATATAACGAGCCTGATGAGACTTTGTTGTAAACAGAAATGTAAAAAGCATTTTTTGATACTCAGCAGGTGTGTGTGTATCCGTACAGATGTAGTTTGAATTCATCTCTTTGTTTCAGTCTAATGGTTCGTCTGCAGACTTCTGTTACTCCACACAGCACTGTCACATTCTCCACACTTGTCTTCTTTTGTTTTTTACTGTTTGTAAAAAGGGAGTGAAAGGACGTCTGCGTCAAGAGAAGAGAACTAAATGGTGTGCTCCACATCTGAAGTATAATATACTATTTTTTTTCTTGTACTATCAGTGTATTGAAGTAGATTTTACTTAAATATGTATTATAAAAAACAAGAAATGTGAATGAAAGCCGTCTGAAGTTGTGTTATTCAACCTCCTGGGAAAGAGCATGCTGGAGAAGTATTTAGTGAATGAATACAAAGTATTGCAGGTCACTGTGCTGCTCTACTCTACACACCACATCACACCGTGTAGTGTCACACCTGTATGATGATGGGTGTCTTGTAATTTCATGTTGATTCTGGCAGCCCTGTGGACAAATTCAGTTATTTCCATCACCTTGTTTCTTTTATTTCAAGGGGAGTCAGAGCACCTGTGATCCGCTGGCAGACATAAACAGTAACTTTACTTATTTAGTCAGTCTCTCTCTAATGCTCTGTTTGTTTATATAGATCAGATAGAGGAAACACAGAAATGCTACAAATCATTTACAGATTGATAGTGAGAAGCTGATGAGGTAATCACACATTTAAACACAGTCTATTGTTGGCTCATTTTCCAGCCATCTCATCAGATTTTCTCTCATCTCCTGAAAACTTGCTGCTAATTCTTACTCAAGGCCCTCTTACTTACCACACCCAGAGCTTAATAATGTTAATAAACAGGCAGAACATCTGGCAGTGAACACCTTTGCATTTATGAGGCAGTCATCTTTTTGTTCTACACGTGTTGGAACCTAGCTGCAGGACTTTGCTTCCATTGAGCTGCAAAAGCAGCAGCGCTGCCGAGGTCAGCTCTGTACAGTCTACAAGCAAACTGGCAAAAAACCTTTTTTCTTTTTTATGGATTTGTGCACAGCAACACTGTCATGTTGAAATGAGAAAGTTAGGACACTCATCTGAACTGACAGCGTGAGAGTTCCCTTTATTTGAACAAAGCTGCCCCAGATGGAAGAACACAGAGGTGTCTACATACTTTTGGCCATATAGTGCATGTACTGTACCTGAGAGTATGTGAGGGAAGTTTCCTCTAAGAGTTCACTGGGGAAAAGTCTCCCTCCAGCAAGAGAAATCAAACAGGACACAGATCAGAGTAAAAATACTTTATTTTATAAATTAAAATTTCTCCTCATGTTCAATGTAGTCACGGCAACAACACTGTCATGATGTCCAACTGAACCGTCAATGCAAAATAATTTAAAACACAACAGGAAAAGCCGTTGATTCTGGAACCAACTGATGAAAGTATAAAGAATAATTTAATAACAAGTGATAAAATTATGTGCGCATGTTAAAGAATAAATAAAACTTTCACAAACTTCAGATGAACCTCTGAGCTCTGCTCCAGTTCTCAGCTCGTTTCTAAAACTAAAGATTAATTTCCAGTGGCGCCTCGTTTCACTTCTACTGTTCCTCGTTATGATTATCTCTAAAATATTCAAAATTACAGCATCATTACAGGAAGTGACAGGTTCATGGGTGTGTGTCTGTCTGCATATTAATCTCACTGCAGTCATGATCTGTCCCGTCTGCTGGCTTCAAAATAAGACAACGTAGACCAGTAGATGGTGTCACGTTCACTCAGTCCTCCTATTGGTCCAGAGCTGCCTGTCTGACAGCCTACATCAACCTGTGGGGCTCCTCCGTGAAGCTGACGTCACAGAGCAGTGATAAATGGTCGGAGGGGTAGTGGTAGGAGGGCAGGCGGTTTGGGCCGATCTGCTCCTCTGTGGGAATGTCCAGCAGGCAGTCCACACTCAAAGCATCATGGGTATACCAGATGTAGTCCAGAGTGCTGCAGCTCTCTCCGGAGGGGCGGATCTTCCACGTGGTGTAGGCGGGCTCCGTCTGTCCGTCAGAGCTCAGCAGCTTGTAAGCTGAGTTCAGGCCGAGGGGGGAGGAGCTGAAGCGTCGGTAAACGTCCTCCGAGGGCTCTGCGTTAAAGTCCCCACACACAATTAATGGGACACTGCCCGCCGCCTCGCTACGGCTGCTGCTGCTGCTGCTACTGCCACCGCCTCGGGAGGTTATGCTGCGTAAACTTTGCAGCAGGTCAGCACCCTGTGCGCTCCGCAGCCTCTCCCAGCCGCTACGAGCTTTCAGGTGAGTAACGGCCACGCACAACCGCTGGCCCGTTAGCTGGCATTTCAGCGTCTGGACGATGGCTACCTGGTTGGTGGGCAGCATCATGGCCGACAGCCGCAGGTGAGCTGTGGCCTGCAGGGTGAAGCGCGAGCGGCGGTAAAACAGAGCACAGCCGTCAGGGCCGTTATTCTGCTCTACATCCAGACAGGGAGACCAGGGTTTGGCCAGGAAGCTGCCGTGGTAACCCAGGCGGGCCATGATTGGCTGGAAAGTGTCATAGTAGTGGTCCACTTCCTGTAGACACAGGATGTCGGGGCGATAAGTGAGGATCTCCTCCAGGATCAGGTACTTCCTTTCCTGCCAGTTGAGAGCGTCCAGTGGACAGCGGATAAACCCGTCCTTCCCCTCACCGAGAGCTGAAAGAAAGAGATCAATCCATGAATGACTAAAGTCAGGATTCACCCACTGGGGACCATGAATAAACACAATTTCATCTCAGTCTGAGTCATTTCCATGTCTAGAGCTCTACAATTAGACCTCTTGAACTTGATTAGAAACTCTACATTTTAAATGTGTACCTTGTGCGAGGATGTTCCATTGCATGATCCGTATGGAGGGGCTGTGCTTGTGGCGGCAGGCTGCCATCCCCTTGGGATAGACCATATCCCGGTGTGGTCGGGCCGGACGTCTCTGCAGGGCCTCCTCGCACTCCCTGAGCAGCTTGTCCGGGTCGATCTCGGCCAGGTCCAGATCCTGGTCGGGGTTATTCTCCAGGTACGGGTCTGGCTGGGCCAGCGGGGCGCTGTTCAGTGTTTGGGCCAGTGTACCAAACAACCTGCTGCTGCTGCTGCTGCCGCCCATTGGACAAACTGATGGAGAGGAGACAAAGGACAAACACGGATGGTCATTCCTTGTGTCCACTTTGTAACATTCACTATAAGCTCATGGAAAGGTTGCATCAGCAACTGACTTGAGAAACACTTGATGTGTCGTATGAGTGCTTATGAATTGTCCTTTCAGTGTCTACTAAAGGTCTGAGTATTTAGCCCGGTGTTTTTTATGACTGCAGAGTTTCTGGAGATCCTGCTTTGAGGGTAAGGGAAATGAGATCGATTAAGAAGGTCCAACCTTGCTGAACCTTGTGTACTCTGTCATGTTTCTGGATGTGTTGAGAAGACAGATGAAGTAAAGACTTCTGTCAGTGGAGGGCTTGGATTTACCTCACTGACCCTACCAAGCAGGAAGATGGCTTCAAAGCCATTGAACTGCCAACATAAATAAAGACAGTCAGTACTGAGACTGTTCTGTTGCTATTTTGGGTTCTTTGGTTTCAGAACATGCTGACTCAACATTTGTTCAGACCAAACAGTCCAACAGTCCAGTCCAAGCAGAGGTAGGAGAGGACACTGACTGGACATTCATCTCATTTTTACTCTTCAGTGTCTCACTATGTCTGTCCACAACAAAGTCCCTCAGATCAGCCAACTGGACAGACTGTGGTGTGTGTGAAGAGGCTCTGTGCTGTTATATTACAGTATGTGAAGGTGACGGTCATCTGAAAACACCTCAAACATCACTACAGGAATCACATATCCAACCTGAATACCTGTGTGTGTGTGTGTGTGTGTGTGTGTGTGTGTGTGTGTGACTGAAAACAGTGGAAAACATTATGTGGTGAAGGTTGGGCATTGCTTCACATTTTTTGATACAGGTGCCAGTGTGATACCAAACAATGACTTTTACCTTTTTTTGAAAAATATGTAATCATTTTGGAGATTCAACAATCAAGGAGGTTTTAAGTACTGAACCAAACACAGATCCCATGTCTCCATGGTGTTTCCACAATTTGTGGTTGGACTACCACTCTTTTAATGACATCATCTCACTGTGTCCTCTTCTTCTCCGATGGTTTAATGGCACCTGACTGGACAATTAACTCCAACTGTTTATCTTGATACACTCAACTTGATTGAAAAAGATTTTTGACTAAATTTGACTAAAGTGTCATGATTTTAACAGCCCGAGTTACAAACGTCTTTTATTCATGAACCAAAACCAACCAACCGCATGCAAACGTTACTGAAAAAAAAAAACTATCTGAAGCAAAGTCAAGTCAGAAGATTCATTGTTTGATGTTTTGGCACATGGTGCCTCAGATGTGTTCCGTCTAAAAACTACATCCATCAGTGCATGGTGAAAGACAGAAGATTCTTTTCAAACAAAGTTTGGTTCGAAGCTGTTCACGGTTTATAGAAGCAGGTAGACCATCTGCTTTTGGTTTGTCCAGAAAAATAAAAAGTGCTTCATTACGCTGATGATCATCATATTTCTATACACACTCTCTGATTGCAACACTGCCCACAACAGCCTTACACACACAAACACACACACACAGACTGAAGCTAAACACTACAGGTAAAACCTCTGACATGGTTCGTCGGGTCCTGTCTCCATCCTGCTGTCTTCCTGTCTTCACGTCACAGCTGTAAGCACAGCTCATGTTGGTCAGTCAGACTCTGACCTTTCACCTCCATCCTGCTGCCTGCCTCTGCTCTGTAGCTGTGTGTAGCATCCATATCTCACATGGCTCATGTCCGCTCAAATGCTTTCCTCCCTCTTCCTCCTCCGTCTGTGGGACCAGGACACCTCTGTGTCTGTCGTTCACGCCTGCTCTCCTCTCTTTTATCCTCTTCCTTCACAGAGCTGCACCCCCCCTCCTCTCTCCGTCCCTGCTGTGACTCATCCTTTATCTGTCTCGTCCTCCAGGACGTCTCCCTCCCTTCCTCCCTCCCTCTCTGTTTCTCTGAATCATCACTTCTTACCCCTCCCTCCCCCTCGCTCGCCCGGTGACAGAATGACCTCTAGAGACACAGTGAGCCTGTCTTAGACATGGAGAGAGAGAGAGGGGAGAGTGGGCGAGACCGGAGGACCAATGAGCTTCCTTCATTATGACAGTAACCATAGTGACAAGAGATGCTGACTGTGAAGAAGAGGAAGCATCTTAAAGAGGAAGAAGAAAGGGAGTGAAAGGACAGTCAGACCTGCAGCGGGGGTAGGAAGGGTGTGTGTGTGTGTGTGTGTGTGTGTGTGTGTGTGTGTGTGTGTGTGGTGAAGGATGTTGCCTAACTAATTAAGTAAGTGGGGAGGAGGGTTGATAAGAATGTGCATGTTGTTCAACAGGTGGGGATGGCAGGACTACACACACACACACACACACACACACACACACACACACACACACACACACACACACACAAAGGCCATGTGTTAACTGAGGACAGAGACACAGTGTGAGTTGTTCTCTTTGTCAGAGACTTCTTTAACCTTGTTATTTCACTAATCTGATTTGGGGTCAGTGTGCAGCGAGTGTTAGACTCAAATAAAACACTTTAAACACGACCTAGTAGTAGTAGTACTCCTACTTTCCTACCTTAACGGGTGAACCACTTCATAGTGCTGGTCTAATCATCAGGAGAGGTTCAGTGTCTTGCTCATGGGCACTTTGACACGTGAACAGGATGAGTGGATGAGCTGCTCTGTCCATCTTTATATGAACACAGGACTGCAGAGGCTGATTGAGTGTTGTTTGAGCCTGAAGAACAGCACTCAGAGATCACCAGTGATACAACAATGGACTGATTGTTACTTGGGTTGCAAAATTCTGGGAATTTCCATGGAAATTAACAGGAATTTATTATTTACTAAAAGTTAGTTATTTACTAAAACAACCAGATTTCATGCAGGTACACTTGAATATCTGGTATTCCTCAATCACATGCACATAACACACTGCTTACTGCAGGGCTATTGAGGCCACGCCCCCTACCTGTACAGGTGATTTCTGTACCTGGACCACACTTTAGAGCCCAGAGCACACAAAAGACTATTGAAGACACGCATTTGAGCTTGTGGACGACATAATATTGTTCAATAAAATAATTTAAACTTTATAAAGGTCTACTTTCAAATAAATCTGTTGAATGTTTTTTATTGTTTTATTTTGCATGTCTGCTTATGACAAAACTAAATGTTAGATTTATGTTTGGATATGATACAGTTTGTTTGAATTACCTCCAGTTTACAGTTAATTCCCATAAATTTCCATAAATCCCATGGAGTTTCTGGTTTTGAATATCTTGAAAATTCCCAAGCAAAACTTCCCATGGAAAGTTTCCAGAAATTTACCAGAGAATTGCCACTTCTTTGCAAACTCAGATGCTTTAATGAGAGCCGCATTCCATTTAGAGGCGGTCCTGGTTCACTGTTAATGTTCCACTTAATGGAACTGAGATGTCGCTACCGTCAAGTTTGTCACAATGTCTACAGTCCATTCATCGCCCCGGACAACTGACGTCTGCACAGCATGCATTCAAAAAGACAATTCAAAGACAAATCTGTATCAACACTGTACACAATCGTCCGCATCGTCTTTCACACGGAGTTATGTGGATTCAAAAGTCAGTTCTACAATGACACATTGTGTCCGTTCTATCAGAGAGGAGAGAGAGGAGTCACATGACTGGACCAGATTTAACTTTGGGCCACATTCAAACATAAAACACAGAGAGATACTTACATGGAACAAAATGGATGAAGAAAGCACACACACACACACACACACACATACACACACACACACACAGTTTTCAGTGTGTCCGCTGGTTATCCGCCTTGCTCTTGGCCCGTCGTCCCTCGGTCTGCACAGCTGGACAGAGTGTGTGCGCAGAGTGTGTGTGCTGGATGTGAGCATGGAAGGACAGTGTGACTCTCATGGGACGGTCCAAGTGAGGGCTGCTGTGGCAGCCACAAGGAGGACGTGACTGAGGACGTCACATTCAACAATGCTCTGCTTCCCCCTCACACACACACACACACACACACAGCTGTGCAGTGTGGGCTGTGAATAACAGTCAACAATGAATTGCTTTAAACGATGCCAGCGAAGACACTTAAGACAACTCCGATGACATTCTAGATATGTGTGTTGATCCACTTTACAACACTTATCTTCTTCACACATGTAACGGAGTCAGCCGTGCTCCAGCCGTTTATCTGATTCTCTGAGAGGCATGTATACTCAGACAAGTGATCCGGTCTTATGCATGCGTTCATCTGATACGATCAGAAATTCAAATTTTTTGCTGCATATAAATGTACTGACTGATGTCAGAGACTGCCAAGTGTTCATCAGGAGGGATACAGCGCCTCCTGTCCTAAGCACTCACGCTGATACGCACACATTCACACACAGACGTCACAGCCATCAGGAGCATTCTGGGGTTCAGTATCTTGCTGAAGGACACTCCAGGAATTGAAGCAGGGACCCTCCCATTTCTATACGAGCTGCTCTACAAGCAGAGCCATGGCTGTGTGTGTAGCAGTGTGTGACATGTCTTCTTCCTCCTTCTCCCCGGATCGCCTCTTTGTACCTGCCACAATGTCTCACTCCGGTAAACGCCTCTTCAGTCAGTTTAGTTTGCACCAAACCAGTTTCAGCTTGTAGACCAGACCTGACAAAAACCACGACCCAACCCAGCCCTAAAGCATGTGGTGGCAGAAGTCCAATTCCAGGCCCGAGTGAAGCTGCTGTTGAATAATAAGCCGAGCGGTGCTGGTTACACAGACAGATCAGATTCCAGGTCATCGTCTCCTCTGCTGTGGCACCACGTGTGATGAAGTGAATGAGCGGAGTGATGCGTTAGATTAAGTGATACAGGCTGAATGATGAATGAGGGATTGTCCTGTTATGTTTGTGACACAGAGCTGTCTGTGAGAGGCTAGATTCCACAGAGTGTCCAGCACAGTCTGAGCTGAAACCATCCTGATGAACTGCTGTCCTCAGATCAGTTTGAGTGCTTATTATGACAAAGCTAACTTGAGATTTAACCTTTGAATGGAGGCTAATACAGGCCTGATGATTGTGTGTCAGTCCCATGACCCATGTCTTCTTTACTGGATGCTTATGTAACTGACCAATCCCATTACAGGCTGGCAGGTGAAGGGCTTCATAGAAAGATTAACAGTTTCAGCCTCTTGAGGCCTTGAAAACTATTAAAGTGTCTAATTTAAGACACCTCTGTGCTGCTCACCCAGGAATGTGCGTGAGTATGTGTGTGTGTGACCTGACCACAGGCATGAAACTAGAGACCTGACCTGTTTCCTTGTGACAGCGCATAAAACAAACCTTCAACCAACTTAGAGCTGCTCAAAGACCCAAACACTGGTTTGTGAGCGGCTCAAGTTAAACCAGCACAAAGTTTTCAAGGTTTTGAAGAGTGTTTCATTAAAATCAGGTTTTCCTCCAGATGGTCACATGTGATACAGTTCCTGTCTGACAAGATACAAGGGATTCACTGAGCTGCAACGCTGACATTTTTCTTACACTGGACAGAAAAGAGGCAATTCTCTGTAACGCTACTGATGACCACAAGAACAGTGATGAGTCGCCTCAAAGTAAAACTGTTTTTCTTAGTGTTTTTGGTTGACTTCCACGACTCTTATAGCATCATTTTTAAAGAAAAATCACTGATAAAACAAACTGTACACGACCTGCCCAGCAGCAGACAGCAGACAGACACAGTCAGACAATAGCTGGTGAACATAGTGGATCATTTAGCAGCTAAAGAGACACATATGTTTCAGGAGTTGGTGGAGACCAAAAACAGAGCTTAGAGAGAATACTGGACTTCCATTCATCAGGTGACACAAACCTGACTTCAAATGAATGCTAATGCTGCTCTGTCTCTGCTGCTTGTGTTAGTCATCTGTTATAATGTCAACTTAAAGATATGTCAATGCCGCTGTCAACTTGTTGAGATTCAACGGTTCTGCACGTCAAATCAAACTTCAGCCTTTAGTTGTGCAATAGTTCTGAATCGCCTGCAGTATTTGGATCAAGCATCTCGTTAATGAGGAGTACAGGTACAGTATGTATGCTGCCATGTTATTTCATTGTTATTTCAGTGTTCTGCTGTCCATGGCACAGCACTGCACTGCAGATCTAAAGTGAATAGAGTTGAATTTTATCGGCATAACTTCAGTTACTTGCAGAGGTCAGAGAATAAACTTAAAGGACATATATTTGATAAGCTCATTTGATACTGGATTCATTCAGGCCCTAAAAATATCACTTCAAGTTTAACTGTTGTCATTGTCTGACCTCAATCAGACATCACACTTCTCTATTCTGTCATGGAAACAATAATAATATTAATAATAAAGATAACGGTAATAGTTTCTAACTGATCTGCAGCAGTATCTGCTCATGTTCAAAGTAAGCATTTCTTCACAGTCCTGTCATCAGCCGGTTAAGCACAGTATCAAGATAAGAAGTGCAGTGTCATGATTTGCTGCAGCAGGAAGCAGACTGAAGCTGCTCCAGCAGATTACTGGACAGAGGTACCTGCTTAGGAGGCACAGGAGAGAACACCAAGAACATCCTGTGTCACATAAGAGCAGGAATAAACAGAAGTGGTTACTGAGCAAGAACAAAAGAGCTCCAACTATAGAAACTGGTCAACAGGGCAGTGTTATGATCTCCACAGACATGCACGGACAGCTAACACTGGCTTATGATCAGCCAACGTGACGTCCAAATGACTTGACAGAAAATGTCAAACTGTTTAAGTATCCAAACATGAGAGGATTTGTTCTTATGTTTACATTTGTGAAGTGAAACAATTAGCTGATTAATCGTTACGCAAATTCATTTAGTTACGTCTGGTTTCTGCTTTTATTCATCCTGTATTAAACTGAAAATCAGAAAATCTGATGTAGGACATGTAGATAACTCAATACACCAAATTATAACAGAAGTTATCTCATGACACTTTCCATATAGAGCTGGTGTAGACCACAGTCCTTATCATTTATACAGAGACTCAACAATTCCCACCATGAGCAAGCACTTGGTGACAGTGGCGAGAAAAGGGATAGAAAAACAAGACATTTGAAGACGTCATCTAGTATACTAGAAATATTTCATGGCATTCTATAAAAAAAAAATGATTCAGAGCAGCTCCAATACTTCAGACAGGAGGTGTATGACTTTCAGTTTATATAGTTCAGAGGATAACACGACTAGTAGACAAAGAAATGAGAGTTTTAAGGAACATTCCGTCCTGTGCACAATCATACCGGAAGTGTTCCACATGTCGTCACTGATGTCGACTATTTGATACATTTTGTGGTTGCTGGCGGGCGGGGGCACAGGTTAAGGGGCCTAGGAGAGGAAGGAATCCTGAGGAGATGACTGTTGCGTCAGCAGCTTAACATATGGAATGATAACACTGTGTTCAGCTCGAACACGTGTGAGGGGAAAGTTGGACTACTTTAAACAAACTCATAAAACAACTCCTGAATCTTCAAACTTTAGTGAAACCACATAAAGTAACTCATGGTGAGAGCTATGTGACGAATTGTGAGATGACTGCTGCTCCTTCAGAAAACACACTTTGACTCATGGAGGATGACACGTCAGACACCGACAGTGACTGAGCGCGCTTTAAACGTTCATTTGTTTGAACGTAGTTTGATTACAGTATGACTGCTGTGGTGAATACTGGGTGAAACAGTGAAGTGTAGGCCTACAGTACCTGGTGATGCCGCCGTGTTGGATGCTCCGCTCGTGCTCAGCTGGGTACAGGTCCCTTTGACTCCCCCTCCGACACCGGGGTGACAGCACCGTGTTCCGCCCGGGGTACGCACTGCTGCTCCCGGTGAGAGCGCTCTCCTGGCTGTCGGTCCCCCCCGCGAGGACACACACAGCTGGCCGAATAAAGCCGAACAACGACGAGCTGGATTCATTCTTTAGTGTACCGAGTCAAACGGAGAAAGAAGTGTAATTTTCTGGCAACGTGCCGCTGTCTCGCCACCTATACAAACCGAACCGAAGCCATTATTGAACAAAAAGCGTGAGAACGTTCCGACACGAACTCTGACAGGACAAACTTCCTTTTCTCTGTGTGTGTTTCAAGGGAACAGAATACCGGCAAAAGTTACATCAGTTTTCCAGTGAGTCACGGAACGCCGGCTACTGAGGGGTGGTTAATGATGGGCTAGTCCGTACAGCTTCACCCAGAGCACCACAATATGTTAGAATGGAAGATATTCTATAAGAAGTGAAAACACTTCGTCGGACGTGTATCTCACTCTTTAATTCTCCTTCACAAACGGACATTAATGTAACTTTAAAAGAGACACAACCCCCCCTCGTGTCAACAATGGTACGAGCCGCACCGACTCTTGTACCAAAGAGGCAGAAAACCTACGAGAAGAGGGCGTTAACCTTCCATAACACGCCAATCAGCGTTCAGTGCGCTTATTAGACAAGAATGACGTATATATATGGCTCTGACGTCACCAACAGGTCCCTCCACACATGTTCTTCATGCTACTTGGCCTCAACTGTTACATTATATCACCTTCCTGTGAAAACAAGTCCTGTAAATACATAAGAACAGCCTGGCCTAGATGAGACAACAGACTGATCCAGAATGATGATCAGACCAATAGAAATAAATAAGAACTGATTTAATTTTATAACATTTTATAAAAATATTTTCAGTTTCCAAAGTTAACTATTTAATCTCTTAATATTTCAAATGGTATGAGTGTGTGTTGGCAGTGTTTTGTCATTACAGTTGTAGCTAAAGCTGTTAACGGTACATGTTATCTCACTGCTTTGTGTGCAGTACATGGTCTTTCCTTGAATTGTCATGTCCCACCCCTCCCACAGTGTTCCTTTTGATCTGATCTGGGGTCACTTGATGCCAAATGAAGCCATTATGTAACCAGATGAAGGGTTAGTAGTGTCAGTGTCAGGAATCCAGGCCTGTTTTCCTGTTAATTATTCAACACAAGGGACAAAACAGCTTCCAAGGTTGCATGAGCTGTTCCAGATTTATTATGGTATACGTATACGTATGCGTCATGACACTGGAAAACACAAGCAAAGAAAACAAACTTTGATAAGCCTAAATATCAGTATTACTTATTGATTATGTGGGAAACTGATAAATGTATGATATATTTAATTGTCAAAACAGATAAATTAAAGCATGTCATATACATGTCATATAACATGTTACCTCTCACAACACATTTCCTGGCCTGTACATTATCTTCACATATTAATTATATACAGGGTTTGGTCAGATGTAGACAGTTACTGAATACAAATGACATGGTCATTTTTATAATTAATACAAAAAAGTAATCAAATCTGAATACTCTTGAATTACTTCAAAATCAAATATTCTTTTCAATGCAAATAAAATGCGGTGAAACCTTCATGTTGACTCATCACAGTTCTTTCTTCTCCTGCTAGTTCTGCCACAGAGACGGGCGCTTGTCTAAGAAACCTGGCAGGTCAAAAACAGACAAGCTTCTCACGAGTTCATTCAGTGTTAGACATGAAAAAGCTGCTCACTCTTTTTTAGGCTGTTCTGCCTGCTCGATTTTGATGTCTGTTTTCACTTTATTTCCATCAGAATTTTCATAAAACTCACTGACACAAAGTGAAAGCTGAAATGACTTCAAACACAAATGCACAGCAGCCTGTCTTCTAACAGCTTTATGGTGCTGTTGTCTTTCCTTCCTGTCTCTGGACCACCATCCGGTGGCCTTCTAGTGAAAATGCATGGTTTCAATGCTCACTTCTCTCACTCCTTCAGGTTTGACATTCTTTACACACAGTTGTTGTTTTTGTCACTGCTGATTTTGTGCAGTAAGCATGAAAAGCTGAGCGAGGCAGATTTATTGATTTTTGGGGAGAGGTAAACTCAGCCATGGGGCCTTAGTTGGGCTTTTTTCACCATCAGATCATTAAATAGTTAACTGAAACTATTAACACCACTCTGCAACTCCACATTGTCTCCTATAAATGTAATGTAACAAATGTATCAATGTAAAAAAAAGTTTTCAGACACATTGCTCTTTTTATCAGGTTCATTGTGGTTTCATTTTCACTGTGATAAGTTTGGAGAAGATACACTTTATCTATCAAGAATAAATCACATTGTCTCAATGATTTCAAAATATTTTATTCCAACAGTGTACTTTACTTTTACTGGAGTAAGATTTGGAATGCAGCACTTTTACTTTTAATGGTGTAGGAGCAGTCAGTAAATCAACATGCATTCTTTCGTAGTGTCACAATAATATGTTTTTTTTATTGCTTAACAGTAATATAAATAAAAGTCATCTTAAAAAACAGAAAAACCTACTTTGTCTTGAAATGCGGTTGAAAATTGTTTGCCCTTCCGCTCTCTAGCCAAACACACCCCTTACCTGTGCTCGGGTGACATCTGCAAATAGAGTTACCACCCCCTGACCTCAGCATCATCATCATCATCATCATAATCATTTCAGAAATATTACATCAACATGATCAACAGTATTGCATGATGATCAGCATAATTTGATATATAGGAATGATTATAAGTTACTCACATGAATATGATAAATATTATATATGTAAAACACAGATCAGTGTAATGGCTTCAACAAATAGAGAATTTTTAAATTGTCATATAGCTGATTTTACCGAAGTAAAGGATCTGAATACTTCCTAAATAAATGCCTGCAAGCCATGCACTAAACGCTCACTAACTAAATATTAACATACAATAGTTACAACATATACTGTTTTATAGATATCTTAATCTCTTAATCTCTTAATTTTAGATATCATTTAATTGTTTATTCCAAATTGGAGTGGCATCTGCCACACCGCACCAATCCCCAAGCTGAAGATCAGCACTGTTTAAGTTTGAACATGGCTGTGGCAGCTTGTTCCTGGTGTTGAGCTCACCTCTGTTATATTCGAGAATAATTGTGATGTTATTTTTGTTGAGGTATTTTTGTTGGTTACCAGAGGGCAGGGCTAGATATAGTTTATTTTACTGATTTGCACTCACTGAGGACTATTTTTGTCAGAAGCACTAGATTTATGATGATGATGATGACGTTTCTCTGTCTTTTTTGGTTATTAGAAAATATTTCTGATTGTGAGGTTTGTCTTTCCTTTTGATCTAGATAGCATAAACTCTGAGTTCTCTTTTGGTTATATTTATTTTTTTGGTTTAAACAGCATCCGTTCACCTGCTGTTTCCCCTGTAGTTACTTTACCATTATTTTTTATTAGATTACAATTGATACAAATTCTAGTTTTTACCAAATACGGTTTATGTTATGTCCTTTCCCCACAAGAGCAGGGACATAACAACTAATGACATTTATATTTCAGATATCTAAAATTACATACTACTTACACTGCAACCAAAACCACATATATTGACACAATAATTGAATATTGTCAGAACTGAATTTCAGATATCTAGAATTCCATTTATGATCTGTGATGTAAGAACTGACAACTGTAGATATCTAGAATGAATATTGAGAACTGAGTCATTGATATCAACAACTGACTTTTCCATATCTCATTCACACATTCACACACTGATGGCTGCCGTGCAAGGTGCCAACTGCTCTTCAGTTTTAGGAGCTAACCATTCATACACATTCACACACCGATTCACACATTTTGGGAACAATTTGGGCGTCAGTATCTTGTCCAAGGACACTTCCAAGGACATGCCGTGGATGATGTGCTGGTCTGCAGTTCTCTCAAACAGAGAGCTGCTGAACATAAGGCTGCTATTAGAATCAGAATTATTTATAAATTGAACACAGTATAACTTTATGGACTTAATGAAACATAAGATTCAGGTTGTTTTATGTCATATGATAATATTATGTATCTCTGCGCAGATAATTTTGGACATTAGGAGTAATGAGAAATTGGCTTTCCTGGCACTCACTCTTCCTATTTAGGGATGAAGAGGGAGAGCTGTGAAGGTATTTAGCATCATTCAGCTGTATATGAGAAACTGTAACATCTCTGTGTCATTCTTGTGAGTGTATACTTTTATAATGTTTTTGTACGTAATTTTGTGTAATATTATGTTTTTTGATAAATGTTCACCGTTGGGTAAAGATTGAGAAAACTAAAGCCTATGATAATTCATTGTATCTCACACCTGTGAGTACATGTGCTGTAATTTTGCTGAGAGAACCTGAAGAAGTCACAGGCAAAAACTTTTGTTTTAAGAAAGTCCACCATAATCCGTGTTCTGCTCAAGTTTTCTGCCTCTAAAAGGAAGATTTGCTACTGTCACCAAGTGTTTGATCATGGTGGGACTTGGTGAATCTCTGTGAATAGTACAGACTAGATCCGCTCTATGTGGAAAGTGACACGAGATAACTTCTGGTATGATTTGGTGCTATATGAATAAAACTGAAAATTAAACTCCAGTGTGTGGTGATTCATTGTGGATGTTGGAATATAACATAAATTGATTTGGAATAGAAGTTAGTAGTAAACAATGACTAGTTGTTAAGAATTTACAGATATCTATACATAACAATCACACTACGAAGACACTAATTGTTGATTAGAATTACCAAGAATTAACATTTTTAGTGAGTAGAATAAATTGTAGATATGTTGAAGTTTAGCTAACTGATTGGTTTCATCAGGCTTGATCGATAAATATAATTGGGTGTCATCAGCATAACAATGAAAATTAATGGGGTGATTCCTAATAATGTTCCCTAAAGGAATCAAATCAAATCAAATCAAATCAAATCAAATCAAATCAAATCAAATTTTATTTGTATAGCTCAAAGTCACAAAACACATTTTGCCTCTGAGGGCTTTACAATCTGTACAGGGAGTGACACCCTCTGTCCTTAGACTCTCAGTTCGAGTGACACAAAAAAACCCTTTTAACAGCTTTCTTTATTAACTGAGAAAATCCTCCATCTTCACGATGAACCCTCTTCACGATGAACTTAGACTTATCCGCTGAAAAGAGGAAGGAGAACAGCATTCCGGGGGTGGTGTGGTGGGGGGGTAATTAATCTTCATAGTGAGTCGATAATGTGTAAATGCAGAGGTTTCACACAGAGCTGCACAAAAGTGCCTCAGTGATGCAGAACAGAAATAGAAGTTGCTGCTCAGTGCTGATATCACACTATATGGAGATGTAAGAAGGAAAGGTTATGACTTGTGCTTCCATCGACATATAATGTATGAGCCATGATAAGACCTGAAACACAGCACACCATTTCCTCAGCAGTTTTGTACCTCATTTGACAAAGTCCTGCTGAGAAAGCAAAAGCAAGTGTGTTAAATGTTTGTGCATGTGTGCGCCTCTCTGTACGTGTGTATGTATTTTTAGTGAGAGGCTGATTTGTCCAGTCTCAGTAATATTTCTGGGTTATTACCCAGAGCAGGGCTTTTATCCTCCTAAATGTAGTTTAAGTAGGGATCTAAGCTGCGTCTCTTCAGGCGTACACTTTTTAGAACTCGGACTTGTGTGCTAATATTAGCAGATAAGACGGATTAGACAGGAGAACTTAACACCTCATTTGAATAAAAGCAAAACAAAATCCCAAATTCATGAAAACTCAATTTTGCTTTTGAAAGGTAATTGCAATGAAAATCACTTTGATAAATTAATGATGTTCCACTGTGCTGGCTATTATGTGAAGATTAAAGAGCTGTGAGCATTTTCAGGCCTTTTGTATTTGGGTTAGTGTGAGTATGAGGTGTCCTACCTCTGTCCGGACATTAGGTGGCACCAAAGCTCCATGCTGGAACTATACTGAACCGTATTTCAATAAACAGCCCATATTATTATAGCCACATATAAATATTCTTCTTTTTTAGTGAATGTAATATTTCCTTTCCTTTCCTATTTAATCTTTTCTTTTCTTTTTCTTTTCATCTTCAGATTTAAAGCTGCGTGATGTTGGAAGAGCTTGAGGAGCAAATGCCAACCCCATGTTAATATGGACCAGGAGAGTCTTAAACCCTCTCCAGATGACATTAATATCGAATGTTAATTTCATTTGCCTATGCAAATCAGTACTTTCAGACATTCAGCCAACCAGACGGTTTAATAATCTGTGAGGACTGCAATAATCTGGGTCATGTCAACCAGCATAACATGCAGACAGCAAGCCGAACTTCAAGAGGCTTCATATCTCTGTCAGCAGAGAAGCTCCTAACCACCTGTGGTTACGTGGCTCTGGTATAATCCAGATGCTGAGTGCAGTAAGTGTGTGAAATGCCAGATGTTGATGGGAATGGAATTCAGGGTGAGCTTGTTTACGACCGACAGCTCCATACAGGAGTGTGTGTGGAGTATTACAGTCTTATTTTGGCTAAGCTCTGTGTCTGAAACATGGTGAGTGTATTGAAGGACAGCAGATAAGTGGAGGATGCTGCAGGAGGTTTGAAATTTTCTGTGGATGTTTTGGAATCCATTGTAACTGAATCTAAGCTAACAGCTGTTCTCTGCCAAGGATGAAAGAAGCAAGTTTAACAGCTTTTTAAGTCTGCAGGGGAGTGGGTGTTTGATACTACAAGGACTCGGGGTGGAGCATCATTTTAAAGGATAATAGAGATTCAATGCAACGTTGATCTTATCTTTGTAGTTTTATCAGTGATAACATCATCAACTTGCAATGCAATCAGCAACTCTGACGGAGCAACAAACACATGCAATCAGGCAAGTTGTAAACTTTATTTGAAAAGGAAAACATAGAGCTCTCCAAAATGTCTGTAATAATTCACTTCAGGCAGGTAACTGAAGAACACATTTACATGCAGTGTAGTAACCTGGTTACTGTAAACCTGTTTATTCATGCAGCAGATCAGTAATCAGATTTCTTATCTACCCACAATCTTATTTAGGAAGCAGTGTCTTTGTGTTAGTGATGGAAGACGCTGCTGATGTAATTTAGTCATCAGTTTTGCAGCTATTTGCTCACAAAGCATTGGACTACTTTAAGCTTTATCCTGATGATGTTTTTACAATTCATTGTCAACACCTGATCCAAACTGAACGGAAATTCATCACATAGGTGCACAAAGCACAGGATGGCGCTCGATCACAGTCAGTGCATCACTGCAGTCATTGAGATACATTGTATGGGAAACATGAATATCTGCACGCACCATTTTGTACCAGTCCATCAATGAGATGTTTATTATATAACTGACAGGATCAGTAAAAACTGTGACCCGCTGGCTCAAAGTCAGAGAATCAGACTCATTCATCAGTCTGCAAAGGCTTCAGTCGATAGAGGATAATCTTTTGTTGTCCATGAGTGGAAATAATCAGAGAGAAAAAAATACATGCATAGCAGAATCAATCCCAAGCTTTTAGGAACATCCCTTCATATTGGGGAGGTAACATGCAGAATGACAGTGAATGGGGGGGAGGAGTGTGTTTAAAACCCAAATGTGAGGACTGCAGGTTTGTTCGCAGCTATACTCTTCAATCACACATCTACCTTACATTTAGGAATCCCTAGATGATTGGCAGGCAGGAAGATCGTCTGGCATTGTGAGACTAGAGGATCACCAAAGTCTACAGGATTAATCCTCTGTGTGCCATGTACCAAATATCATGGCAATGCATTTTTTTAGTTGTCAAGACATTTCACTAAAGGCCAAAAATGTCAGCCACATGGTGGTGCAGGGGGAGAGCAGCAGGCTGCACCCTCTGGTATCCCTGAAATAGTTGAGATACATCAGCCACTAGCATGGACAAACAGTCCAGAGGTTTAGTATAAGAATCTGAAAATGTTCTTTAATGAGGCCAGATTTAAATAGATTTGTGATGGGAGCAGTTACCACCCATGAACGGACAGGGTTTTTTTTTTTTTTTTAATTATCAGAGTGTGTGTGATGATATTATTTACCCACCTAAGCGTTATTATGAGTATTTTCCTCAGCTTCGACCACAGAGGCATCAGTCATTTCTGCAGCTTACCTAAATTACAGCCAAATGAACCTGCTGCTTTTCATGATCCGTGATGTTCTCTTTCATTCTGAAACGACAGCTCAGTAATTACAGCAACAGCGCAGTGACTACTAGCAGCACAGGATTCGGCTGGAATTGTTATTTCCAGTGTTTATTTTATTTTATTTTATTTTATTTATTTTTTTAAATTTAAATAGGTTTTACAAGTGTGAATGAATTGCTGTTCGGTGAGGCCAGTGTCTCTGGTGATCCTGTAAATTCAAATTCATTGTTGAGAAAAGAGCATGTAACATTTCCTTACTGCATCTCCGGAGGTCCAAAATTAGATAAATGTCTGTCTGACGTGAAAACAGCCCTAAAACTTTTTGCCCTCCAGCTTACTCAACAGACAGAGAAAGGGCAGTCGGCAGGACCGAGCAATCGATGCCTCCTCCACTGCTCAGACATGAGCGCTATCGATCCCCTCTCTCCGTGAAGAGGAGGTGTTGATGGACTGAAGGTGCTGCCTAAGGGAGTGGAAGAAAAGTGAAAAGGAAGAAAAAGGGGAAAAGGAGAGGCTAAAGGGAGGGTGAAAGATAGAGAGGAAAGCAGAAAGTAGTGGTGGAGGTGGCTCCCTGCCTGCTCTCATGACTCTGCCTGGAGCTACAATGTAGCTCCAGCCCTGACCTGTAGGAGGATTCAAATAGACCCTCTACCCATCTGTTTCAGTATCTGGGGTCTGTTCCTAACCTCTCACTGCTCAGATGGAAATGGAGTTGAACTCAAAAAGCTTCAGAGGTGGTGATGGATGGGGTCCTTTTTTTTTCTTGAGAAAGAGGTTAGACCAGAGATGTGTAACCATTTTTAACTTACAGAATAACTTCCACTTTGAGCCTGGCATACTGTAAATCTGTATGTGGGGAAGTCGCTGTAAACACCAGAGCAAGCACTGATGCACATAAAGGTAAAAAGTGTAAGCTCACACGTTTGCAGAAGATTGATTTTATTGAAGGCTTGCCTCAGGTGGCTGCACTGACGGGGGGTTAGGGTTTACTCACCCATTTAACACATTTGATACAGTTTATTAACAACTTCATGGTGTAGACCATTAAATCAAAATCAGATTCAGGCCAGCCCATCGATAATATGGATACAAGTCTTTGTTCTTCCACCTCTTCATCCACCCACTGAGTCATCCGGAGCCTTTGGTGGTTGGTCAGGCATAGACACCACCTGCTGAGTGAAACACAGTGGAAATAACATCTCACCTTTTTACCTTTGGCCATTTAATCTTACAGCTATGAAAAGAAATCACTCCAGCTTTCTGCTAAACTGATGAGTATAAAACAATGGCAGAGGAAAGAATCGGTTGTTCAAAATGAACCAAAAACCATGTGGTGCACATGCATAACTGAAGTTTTTAATTACAGAGCATCACACACATTAGTCTGTGTGTTACTACAGCAATTGTCATTAAATGAAAAGGCAAGAAGGCTGTATGATTTTGTGTGCGAGGAGTTCTCCTGAAGATACACATGAATTTCTCTCCACTCAGAAAGGAGTGTTCAACACAGGAGTCGATGTGCACGCCTCCCAAAAGTCAACATCATGCAGTGGTGGAAGAAAAGTAAAAAAAAAAAAAAAAAAAAGCTGCATACAAGTAACAGAAAAATGTGTTTAAACATCAGAAGTTCTCATTGTGCAGAATGTTCAATGTTAATGTTGGAATAGTATTACCAAAGGAATAGTTCATTTTAAATGATACAGGAGTTCTATCATTTGTACTGTTGGGTCTTAAACAATGCATTATGTGTTCTAAACTACTCATCAGCGTTCTTATGTTAATTATGTGTGCATTAGGATCGAACTTGAATATAGATGTTGTTCGTTTCTCAGTCACCTCTTGTGAAGGGAGGAAGGCTCTAAACTGGCGACTTGTCCAGGGTGTACCTCGCTTCTCACCCGATGTGAGTTTTGGTCTCTATAACTAATTTCCCCGTTCATGACAACTGTACTGAGGGTGAACTTTTATACAACTCACCTGTTCAAATGATATTAAGGCTTAAAGTTATGCATAATAAAGTGTGCTGCTGCTTTGATTGACAGGTGGGTGCTGTTACAGGTAGCTTGTTTGAGCGACCAGGCTTCATTCAGCCCGCCATCCAGCCTGTGGTCATGACCAGCCACCACACTGAGGTTCACACAGCTCTTCAGTGGGTACAGGTCATATTTTAGTATATTTGATCTGCTCCATGTAAATGAGGCGCCATAGTCTAGAATTAGCTTAAGGACTCATTTATACCTTCAGAGCTGTGTTTTCCTAAAAATCTGACATCATTTAGTTTTTCTTTTGTTTTGTAAAATTTAATCACCATGATTAAAATGTCTCAGTTTAGTTTTAGTCTGTGTTTATCCGACAACTCCTGGCGCCGTGGAGCTTCCTCTCCACTTGACTCTTGTCTTTGGGTGGAGGCTGATGACTGTAGTTAAAGAGAACTGAAGCCTCGTGTGTGTTTTTCTGGAGACCTGGTGTGGCTCGATGTCTTTCCAAGATGAAGCCAGTGGTGCATCCATCTCCTCGCAGCCCCTAATAGGGTTTTCTAATCGCTGGGTATTTTCCGCTTGACATCTCCAGGCGAAGGTTGAGCCCTCTAAAAGCGTCGGATGGAATCCACGAGGGGAATGAACCTGGGTGTCGCTGCTCTCCAGCTCTGTTTTTTTGCCCTGTTTTTCTCTCCCCTTTCTTCCCCTCTGATCAGATTCACCTGTTTGCCTCCATGCTTGATTGGCTCTTTACTTCACTGTGGAGCTGTTGCTGGCAGGACTCAACCCATCACCTCTCCACCCTTCACATCTCTTGATTTATTGTTTGATTTATCTCTCTTTCTGTTGCTTTCTCCTTCTGTTCCCTCCCTCTCCTTCCTCCCCGTGGCCCACGCTGCAGCAGGCTGCGAGGGCCGGCGGGAACAAAACCAGCTCAAATCAATGTGTGGAGTGGATTAGCTTTGAAGATGCATTTTTAAGGTGCTGTGTAGATTCCTTTGTGCTGGAGAAGAAGTGGGGGCGACGTGCTGTCAGGGAGTGTCAGGGGATGGTGGTAATAGCCTGTGTGTGTGTGAGTGGGGTTATGCCGAAGAAGGTGAATGCAATCATCCAGGGTTGTGTTGCTATTTAACACTTATATTCCCCCTGAGAATAACATTTCAAGCTGTCTGGCCTTCATAAGTACTTGCTGATTATTTTACAAGTGCAGACCAAAACATGCTTACTATAGACACTCACAAACAGTCACACACATATACAGTACATTTTCATGAGGAAAACACTCCAATAAAACACTTGTATATCAAAACAGCACAGTAACAGAGGTCAAGGTAAGGTCAGCTAAAGAAAATAACACAGTAAAAAATCTTGTCAATCAAAAAAATCAGTTCTGATGTGGCACCATTTGTTTATCACCAGTTAGTGAAGGATGTAGGTTTGACGCATGAAGTCAGACATGCCCCATGTTAATCACATGGCTCCATAATATAACTTTATAGAATTTCATGCATCGGCCTACAATGGGAATGGGTTGAATCTGGTGGAATACAGTAGAAATGTCAAATATCACTACTTTTCTTCAAAATGAGGTGGTGACATTACAGAACGCATGGTTTTATACTGTAATGACAGTGAGATTGAAAAATGTGTTTTTAATGGAAGCCAATGAGGCATTTTTATCTGGTACTATATAAATAATACTAATGCAATCAGATCAGTTTTGATGCTAATCTTTGACATATCCAAGACTCTAATCACCACCAAAGCCCCATCCCCCTACTATTTATTATATGGAAAATAATTCATTTTGTGTTCTTTTTTTTTGTAATAAATAATTAATAATTCAAATAATTATACTGGCATATAGAGGGTTAAAATCCTGACATTTATTGAATGTTTGGTAGTTTTGATTAAGTTTGAAGTTATTTAAGAGATTCATGAAAAAAAGCAGAATATTGATGTATGAGGATTTAATAGCAGATGCACAATGGATCAGCAGTATCGAAGAGAGTATATATAGAGGTTTCTTCCACCTTTTTTCCCTGTTAAAGGGTTTTTTGTGGGCAAGTTGTTCCTCACTCGAACCGAGGGTCTAAGGACAGAGGGTGTCACTCCCTGAACAGATTCCAAACTCCAAGGCAAATGTGTTTTGTGACTTGTGGCTATACAAATAAAATTTGATTCAATTTGATTTGATTCTGTTATGATTTGGTGATATATAAATAAAACTGAATTGAATGGCCTTGTTGGTGTGTTTGACACCATCAGTTGTGTTGTCTATCATTACTGTAAAACATGAAGAAAGTTCATGTATCACCAGTTAACAGCATCTCAGATTAGAGCCCACATAAATGTTTCACAGAGTTCAAGTAGCAGACACGTCAACATCATCAGACCTTCATGGTCAAATTACTGTGAAGAAACCATGACAGAGGGAGACCAACAAGAAGAACAATTTTCTTTAATAGTGTGCTTCAAAAGAGAATACTGACAATAAATACTAATAACAATAATGAAACAACATGATTTGTTTCTACCATAAAAAAAATCTTGTTTTTGATTTTTTGATGTTTTTATGTCCCTGAGTGCAGACTGTAGGTGTGACCTCCACCAGTCAGAAGCCTGAGAGGTGAAATCAAGGGCAAGAAAAAGCCCCCATACCACTCAGTTTTCCTTCAGAGGCATAATTAGTGAACACACGGTGGTACCTAAACATGACCTCAAAGAGCATGTCAGCATTTTCATCAACACCTCTCCTCTGGATATTGGCAGCTGGACAAATTCTGTTCAGAGAGACTTTAATGGATAAATCAAAGTGGAACCTGAAATGAAACCTTGCGCACTGATCAACATCAACAGCACTGTAAACGTGCCAGTTAGTCCAAAGGCTCATTTTCAACTGTCTCTGGACAAACATGTTAAATTAGCCATTAAAACAACAAAAGAAACAACGTGGTGTCACATCCAGCACGCTTTCACACATTACTGCTCAGATGATTTGATGCCATGATTGTCTGTTCAGCACGGCTCGATGGCTTTTCTCTATTTTGTGAGCAAAAAAACAACAACAAGCCTGGATTACTGCAGAGAGCGCGTCTTATGAAAGCACCCTGCAGGACTACACGGCACACCCTGTTGTGCAATTTGGAATTTCAAAAAGGTGAATACAGATTTAATTTGTTTTCATCTTTGAATGCTGGTTTGAATTTCAAATGAGAAGTGACTGTCCTTCTACCAATACAACAGGAAGGACATCAAGCAAAAAGAAAATACAGACCTTTATTTGATAAGATCCTGTTGATTTGATGGATTTATAGAGATACAGTATAATAAATAGCAGCCAGGGCCTTGACACTAATGGCACTGAGGAGGTATGAAGCTGTGAAGTGGCGTATAGAGATGAAAATTGTACTTTTTCATTCAAATTGTTTCATTCAGTTCAGTACAAAGACTCACAGTCAGCGATTATGTAGTTTATTAGCTTCTTTTCCTAACATATATAATCACACTACCTTCCTAATGCACTTATGGTGATGTTCACTTCAGTCACTTCAGTTTTATGGAAGCAAAAATGCCCATAATGAGGTCATCATGTTCAATTCAATTCAATTTTATTTATATAGCATCATAACAAAAGTTATCTCATGACACTTTCCATGCAGAGTTGGCGACGGTGGCAAGGAAAAACTTCCTTTAACAGGCAAAACCTCGAGCAGACCCAAGCTCATTGGTAGACGGTCATCCACCACGACCCGTTGAGTTATAGACCGGGGGGATAGAGAGACACAGATGTACAGCAGGAGGAAAGTCTTGAGTCTACTCTTAAAAGTGTTGACTGTGTCTGCCTCCCGAACCCAGAATGGTAGTTTGTTCCACAGGAGAGGAGCTTGATAGCTGAAAGCTCTGGCTCCCAATCTACTTTTGGAAACTATAGGAACCACAAGAGACCCAGCATTCTGAGAGCGCAGTGGTCTAGAGGGGTAGTAAGGTACTATGAGTTCTTTTAGATACGATGGTGCCTGACCATGAAGAGCTTTGTATGTAAGCAGAAGAATTTTAAATTCTATTCTAGATTTAACAGGTAGCCAGTGCAAGGAAGCCAAAATGGGAGAAATGTGATCTCTGATTTTGGTTCCTGTGAGAACATGTGCAGCAGCAATCCATCCATCCATCCATCCATCCATCTGGGGTTACGGTGGCAGCAGGTCTAGGAGGGTGTTCTAGACATCTTTCCAGCAACATATTCCAGCTCTTCCTGGGGAATCCCAAGGTGTTCCCAGGCGAGATGGGGTACATAGTGCCTCCACCAAGTACTGGGCCTGCCCTGCTAAATGTGGAACACCTCCAAAGGAAAATAACTGAACCCCCTCAGCTGGCTCCTTCCGATGCAAAGATGTAGCAGTTCTACTCTGAACACCCTCCTCATGAAATTGTCTTCATACAGATGTATTGTTTTAAAGTATTCCAGATGTACACAGTACATTTCAGCAGTAAGTATTCAGTAGTGATTCCACTTCATTCATTAGGAATTCAGTCATTTAAAAGACTGGTGCGTACAATTTAACAGTGCTCTAACAGTGTTGTTACAGATTGCAACCCCCTTGCCTCACCCTCCCCTTCCTTACCTCTTTGACTCTTTAGCCTGCTCACTGATGCTTCCCAGCAGAGCATTCAGGGATGCTGAGCCAAATGTAAAGTACTATAAACACAGCACCTTATGAATTAAATATGTAAAGGAAACAAATATTCTGCTGTTATTGGGTTTACTTGTCATTTTCTTTATGCAAACTGCGCTGTGGGGCAAAGCATTGTTGCCGCGGTTCAGGCCCATTAAATTTGATTGTTGCAGCGGTTACATGACGTTTATTAAAATTTTGCCGGTTGGCTCGGCAGCTGTGCATGTTAACTCGGTTATTTTTAGGCTCTGGTAATGGCTTACAGATTATAGCAGGGTGCGGGGCCGACAACAGAGCCTCATAATAAGGACTTAATGAAATATGGGCCTTCAGACTTATTCTTGTTTAAAAGATGAGAACTCTCTCTCATTCTGTCTGCATGTGTGTGTGATTTCACCCTGGCCTTTTCAGTCTTTCTCTCCCTCTCCTCAGCCTTTACATAGGAGGCTGTTTATCAAACCAACTGGCTGGAAAAAACACAGAGAAATAAAAAAAATAAATAAAAAAAAAGGAAAGAAAGATGGATTATACCATACAAGCACACAAAGTTTCACTCCTGTGAGTTCATTATTCTTCTGAATCTCTCTAATGGAACAAGCTGAATCCTCTAAGCAGCTGTAGCAATAATGTAGACGGATGGTTTGTATGCTCTAGGGCACGAACACCGAACACATTACCTGAACTTTAAACTGTTCTCTGCTTGAGTTTGGTCATGTGTTTAAACTGGTGGAATTATGTGTGAATGCAGCTCTTAATCTGAGGGGAAACTAAAAATGAAGATGGAGTGACATTTGTTCAGACCACTAACATGAGTATCAAAACCAATCACTGAGTTAGCTGTGACTCCATATAACTTGTGACTTGTTATTGGCTCTGTCGACTTCTGTGGTGCGATATGGACTGGAGAGCACTGCGCTCTGTACTGTACAGTTGCCGAAACAGAGTTGTATTCCCTTTTTTACACAGCTCTAGCAATCAAATGAAGCTGTCTGTCCATTTACAGCGATCAACGTTTGGGAGGATCCATTATGCTGCTTAGTTTGTATCTGACTTGGAAAGTGGAAGCTAGTTACCGTAGCTAACATTAACATTAGCAATGATTTCTACAAGCTGTCTGTAGCTTCTACCTAGAACCCACAACTGTGTTAGTCCTGAATCATATCATTAATCATAATCAATCATTTTCAACCATGGGTCCAGATCACTGACAGAAAAAGAACAATGTATGTGTGACATAACCTGTAAACTTTCTGAAGCTCAAAATCTGTGGCACTGGTTGCTGCCATGTTGGCTGTCCTGCCTCTTCCGCCTCCCAGCTAATCTAAAAAACAGCAATTGCTCAAACAAGCCATTTGTAATGGTAAAAAGAAAAAAAAAACAAGTTTGTCTAATCTGCAAAGATAAAGTGGCGGTGCTCAAAGAATTTAACATTTGCCGATGCCAAGGCCAAGCGAAGGGCACCTGCAACAAATGATCATTATAATCTCCACAATAATACTGGTTGTCATTTTGGTCCATATCATTTCCTATTAGACTGACCCTGGCCCCTCATCACAGAAAGGAAAGCTGAGGTGGCCCCCACCGAAAAAAGTTTGGGGACCCCTGCTCTATAGGATGTTTCACTGTTCCAGATTAAAACTTACAATCATGACAGAAATGTTAGGAAACTTTAGTCGTCCAAACAGTGATACTGTGAGACCACAGTCCACAGACTGGGTTGCATTTACATTATGACAGTGTCAGAAACTGAAGACTCAAATCCCACAATGGGACTTCTGCTAGGACCCATATTTATATATCAAACTATCAGAATGGACAGCTGAAGAAGCACAATGCTATTACTAAAAAAAAAAAAGAAAAAAAAAAGATTAACTCAAAATAACTTTGAAAATTGTCATTCTATGTTCCTGTCCTCTTTTGACCGGCTCTCCACACTCTGCTTTTTTCTTGATGGGGTATTTTTCGATGAACAGTTCTATATTATTTTCTGTGTTTGTTGGAGATTGTTTTCATTTTCAAACATAAGAACAGTACAGATGGATGACACAAGCTGAGGACATGTCGACCTGCATCTGTCCTTTAATCTTTTTAGTGTACAGTCTGGCACATATGAACAGTTATCGCCCTATCCAGGTGCCTTCAGGCTGTTGGAAGTAAAGTAACAAACTATTGCACCAATGAAAGCACAGCACCATCATCAGAGGGGGTGTTGTCACAGCAGAAAAAAGTTAATTTGAATTTCAGGTGGACTTTAGCAGAAGAATGCTGAAAATACAAAACCAGCAGAAAGAATGTTCCTCATCACTGAGTGTCAGGTTTGTTCATTACCTTCTGAAGACTTGACACAATCTGAAATTAAGTGGTCAACTCTGTTCTGTATTTTTGATTTGAGTTTATTTGGGTTCCAGTCGACTGTAATGGATTCTAACTGCTTTGTTACTCTGTCTTTTTGTTTAGCTTTCCAGGCTGAGCAGCACAGATGTGACCTTGACTGAAGGTTCCAGAGTTCTGCACCATTTCTTGCTGCTGGTCTCCCTTGTGCCAAGTAAACACACAAATAGCAGCAACTTATCCTGCCCTCTCCCGTGGTTCTGATGCAAAGAAATTAAATACATTAGAGCCAGAGTGCAAAATCAGAAACACCTTTGAATATACTTCACTCCACCTCTAGATTACATCACTGATGGTGTGACATAGTACATCTGAAGATGTATGTTAAAGCCCCTCCATGCAACACCGCCCCCACGACAACATCAATACTAAACATAAAGTAGAATTATCACCTTTCTAAAAACTGAAAATTTATAAGCTTCATAAAAGTAGAATTCACGACAGAGCTGTGCCTAATGAAGTGGCCAGTGAGTGTAAATATAAGTTATGAGTATAGACTTTAATAGTTATATAATTTATTCCTTGTGGAAAAAAAGATAAGTCGTATTTCATCACCTTTAATATAAATATGAAGCATTTCTTACTATTCCCTCTCTGCTGCTCTCCGAGCAGAGTCCAGGGCTGAGTCCCATCGTGTCTTCACATTAAACTGCAGTAAATGTTTGGGCTGCTCTGAGATATCAACACAAATATATTAGAACTTTGAATAAAACAATGACATTATCACTATGAGTAAAATCATAATAATAAAATATTCCTCTAACTGAGGACTTCCTGCTTGTCCTTCAAGGTGAACAGCTTGAATTCTCTAAAGATTGAATGTATCCAACATAAGACTATAATCTGTAAGACTGTCTTACTTCAAACTAATTGATTTGTTTCTTGCATCCACTACTTTCTCAAGTGATTAAATGATTCATATTTCATATGACAGACCCAGATATTTCATATTTTTATTCTAGCTGATTCATTCTCTGTCAGTCTTTGTGGTCTGTGGCCATCAGCCCAGTTGGCCCGAATCACTAGCCTTATGAGGCAGCCATCTTGCCATGCTTCGAGCTATGTGCTTGTGTCCAAACTACAGTGGTTCAAGCCAATCAGCATCTCATGAGGATCTACCATTGACAGTATATAAATAAAGCATTTCCAGGTCTGTAGAGTGAAGCTAACATGGAAGTGTCGGTTGTAAAGTTCTTTCCAGCTGTAAAGTCTGATTATATGGAGTCTTATGGGAAAATTAGTCTACTAGTCTACTTAGTAATGGCTTCCTCACAAGCTTCTGGACACAATCTGTACTTTCAAGTCATGTATCAAACAGCAAGATGTTCATTTTGTAAATGATGGTTCCATGTAGAGTAAAATAGATGATAAAGCAGGATATGCTTTAGGGTGTGGCTACCTCATGATTGACAAGTCGTTCTCAGCTCAACACACCATGCTCACGAACTCATGTTACTGTTAAGCTGTAAAACAAACAACAAACGGCAGCCATACACCAGCTCCAAACATGGTCACTTCTGTCTAAAAAAAATACACTTGTACTGTCAGATACAGCATGAGCTTGTTATGATTTGTGACAACACGTTTGAGAAGAAATGACTGTTGAAAAGGTTAGCATAGCTGCTACTAGCATCTGTGAATCTATGGATCACTGAAAGAAGAGACAAGAACAACACTGAAGGAATTTTTGGATGGAGAAGTTTTTACTTTTTATCCAACTGACTTAACCCCTTGACCCCTGAATTTATATGCAATTACGTTAAAAAAATTTATTTGTTGTGTTTTTGCTTTCAAGCAGATACTAAATTAAATGGAGATCATTAATTTGGCTGTAGCACATAGAATAGTTGTAAATTTGGGTATGATGCAAATTAGTGACAACCGACATTGGGGGAACACATGCACTATTCCAGCTGCATTTTGAATCGTAGCGAATTCACAACATTAGGCGTTAAAGGGATAAAGAGTTTGACTACATTGAAAAGGTTGTTAATCTGATTGGTCAAGACAAATGGCTCATCCAATCACGTGCCAAGGATTTCTTCTCCAAACACTCAGGTGCTGTCAGGTTAACAAATCACTGGTCACAGAGAAAAGTTCCACATTGACAGCCCACTATAGAGCACAAATACACCATGAAGTCTCTTATAAAAAAGCCACCTTTGGGCAAATGGAAGATTTAGGCGTGATCACAAATAAAGTTTCAGTATTTTCTGTAAATTCTATTTGAGGGTGACTTGATCTAGAAAAGTCCAAACCATGGTATTGGTGTGTTTGTGGGTTCATCTCACTGCTCCCACTCCTCATTTCTCTTTATTTCTCAGCTTGCCCTCTCTCCCTTCCTAATTAAACACTGAGCTCATGGAGGCAATTTGATCTCCCTCGTTAACAAGGCCTCATTAGGGCCCCACGCTTCATTTTCTTAATGAACTGATCGAGTTAAATGGAATGGAAAGTCAGGACTGGGAGTTTAAACACAACTACACACACACTTGTCAAATGGAGAGTCACAGTTGGTGTGTGGTGTGTGCTGAGGGGGCGAGCGGGCCCACTCAGCACAAAGTCGTCTTTTTAATGTCTTTTTAACAACATTTGGAGACACTGGAGACTCTGCCAAAATCTGTTTGAAACTGAAAGGTTAAAGGATGACACAATGAACACTGTCATTTGGCTTCTGATTGGTTGACTTATTTGTTTATTTATTGCTTAATAAACTCAAGGATAACTCAAATACAAGTAAACATGAATAATTAGTTTGAAAAACACTGCTATTAATACATTTTGCAATCTGCACAATACATAATACATAATGAATAACGTGTCATTAAATATGGAAGCATAAATGCATAAATACATGAGTTTACAATAACTACAACAAAAATAAAAAATGCCTGTAAAACTGCCTAATGGTGCATTTTTAGGAATAATGCAATAAAAATAAATGAGATATACAATATGCATCAATGTTTCAATAATTAATACACCATCTAATATGAGGGAACAGTGCAAAGCAAAAGAATCTGTCAGCAAAAGAAAAATATAAAACATATTTTGCTTTATTTATAATTTAAATAATTGAATTCACCATGTGTTAGTTCAGAGTTTTGATGTCTTCAGTGTAAATCTATAATGTAGAAAGTCACAAATAACAAAGAAAGAACACTGCATGAGAATCTGTGTCCAAACTTTTGACTTTGTATCTAATATTATACTGTAGGGCCAAATGGGTTGACAAAAGTTACTTACACAGAATTATGTTAGCTCGTCTCATAGAGTGTTGCCTGTTCTTCCACCCTCCAATAATACTTTTATGGTGCTGGTGAATCAGCAATATGTTCATGTTTTACTGTAACTTTCAAATAAAAGTTCAAACGGAGAAGATTAAACAGTGAAATCCTACAGGTGTGCAGGGTATTTACCTGGAGCCTCACATGGCTTCGATGACATGGTCAACCATGTCCATGGTGACTGTCCTCACAGCATTCAGCTGAAAAGAGAAGCAGTGGTATACCATCAAGCATTAACAGAGTCAATACACAGTGACACTCTGGAAGAGTGATTATACAGGCTGTAACATATGCATATAGAATGTGTTAAAGGGTCTTATGTGCATAATCACATTGTCGAGTCTGAGCTAGTTAGTAGAGTAAAGACGCAGTCATGGTAGTTGTTAATTAAAGTTACGGTATTTTTGTTAAATAGCTCTCAAGATCTCTCACTTTGTCTGTTCTGCCTGACAGAAAATTCTGTTCTCACTTTATCCAATCAGGAGAGAGAGAGTTCCACAAAGAGGCGGCCCTCTCAGGCAGCAGAACCTCAGTCAGTGTGTTTACATGCAGCAAGAAATTTGAATTTCTGATCGTATTGGACTTAGTTCGGACTTTTTAAAATGCTTGTAAACACCTTAGTCCGATCTACTTCGGACCTATTTCGGACCACATCGGACATCTCAAAATCGGATAAGAACACCTAGGTAATTCGTTCATAGTCGGATATTTAACGCCATGTATACTCAGCAATCGGATCTGAAGCGGATTTTGCGTTCTGCGCATGCGCGACATTTTCCATTGGGGCTTTCACCTGGAAGCCAAAAGATCCGTTGTTCTTTTAATATGCATTATTAGGACGAAAATAATACACGAAAAGTACGCAGCTGTAGCATCGTCAATCTCCTCGTATGTAATCTTTGTTTGAATGCCTTCAGATAGTTTGTTGTTGCTGATAAGTAGAGGTCAACCGAAAGTGGCTCTTTGTTCAGAGGGCTACAGTGACCCCTAGCGTAACGGAGTCAGCCATGCTCCGACCGTTTATCCGATTCTCTGAACGACATGTATACTCAGACAAGTGATCCGGTCTCATGCATGTCATTATCTGATACCATCAGAAATTCGAATTTCTTGTTGTATGTAAACGTACTGAGTGTGACAGCGTGGAGAGGTGAGGGGTGACTGCTAACAGGAAGTTAGCCAAATTCTAATTTTGCCTATTGCACCTTTAGGTTTATGACCAAATACCTGCAATACTAATGACACTCTCATCAACCTCAGCTGTAATTTGCGATGTGTGTGTTTTCTGTTACATTAGGCTTATTTCTAGTGATTTAGCTGCTATGTTATCAGCGGGACACACACCAGCAAACAATGCACTAATCTGTCTGAATTTAGCAAAACAGAATTATCATTAAATGAGTAGATGATCATAAACCCAAAGCCCCAATTAAAACAAAAATCATTACATTTTCTGAAACTCACACTTTCCACATGTTGTTACCTCCCACCACACAACACCTCGTCATAGTGCATCGCTGTGCGGCAGGAAGGGGGTTCAGACAAACGCCATAAGTACAGACAAAGAGACAGTTTATATGAGAAGACAAAGATAGGAACGGAGGAAGAGTCTGACACAGCTGACTCACTCATTAAGGAAAATATCAAAAAAACACAACAAGGTGTAAACAACACCTTCAACAAACATGTAGCAGGAAGTGTGGGGTGCTGAGGTCTCAGGTGTTTCAGTCACAGGATGCTCAGTGTCTGTGCAGCACATGTGAAGCCGGCTGATAAAGATGTGTCTCATTATAATGAACAACAGCTCAACATTTCTTAACCTTCCAATTAACCACCATGTTTTTATAGATCTTACCTGAAGGTTAGAGTGAAAAAGAACATTTCACAAAGGGAGACTTCAGACGTATCTGTCCCAGACTTCAGAGCTCTGTGTGGCCTCATACTAAATTGTAAACTAATAAACTAACTGGAGCTGAAAAATGGATCATTATATAAACTGCTGGAGTGTTTGTGACGTTTAACAAGCAGTGACTGTGTGTGACAGCTGACTGATTTCCTGCTTTAGGGTTTAGGGTTATTACACATTTACAGTCAGACAACTTAAAACAACAACATATTCAACTCAAAAAGCCTCACATTTAAAGCAACATTGTGTAAACCATAAAATAAGACTTAAATCATCAACTGTAGCTGCTGTTACATTAGCACAGCTTTAGTTTGTTAGCTGGGTTTCCCTGATGGGCTTCTTGCTGTTAGTAGTAAGTAATATTAGCTGGCTGCTATGTCTCATGTTGTTGACCTTGTTGATGTTTGGCTGTTAGCAAAGTTGTTGACTTCTTCATTTCATTTCATTATGTTTCATTAACATAAGTAATGTAACCAGAACACTCGATTACAAGTGAACATATTTACCACAGTGGGATTACACTCTGAGAGCTGTGTTTGTGACAGACAGACTGACAGACTGACAGACAGACAGACAGACAGACAGACAGACTGACAGACAGACAGTCATCACGGTCAGCATTTTGAGTAGCTGGAGTAGCTTTTTTTCAGCGTTCTTGTTAAACTGTTTGACGCATCCAGATGCACGGCCCACACAGTCCTCAGGCCAGACTCTGAAACTATTTAAAACATGTTCCAGTATGTAGAGGTGTCCTACCAGAGTAAATACACAGTGCCTTCAGGTTTAGTATTCAGATGAAGTATTGCATTATTACTGAGTGAGTATTTGTATGTGTACATTATCAAGTACTTGAATACATTAACTCTATCCAGGTCGTAGATTTGTTTTCAGACAGAGACAATGAAGTCAGAGGTTCCAAAAACAATGGTACTTTATGATGAAAATGTCACGCTTGCATGTTTTCTAAAAAGAGCGCAGTGATGTGAAGCTCTCTTGTCTCTCCTACAAAAGGCTCTCCTACTGTGTGTGGAGGAGTGTGAGTACACAGTCGCAGCCCTGCTGTTATAGAGCTGTTACAGTGCTTAAATGAAAATTACTATTCGTCAGGTCTGAATATCTAGCGGAGCTGAATATAGCAGTTATCCGTGGGCTCATGTGTTGTGTTTACTGCCAATGAAGAGAAATCCAACTCTTTCTGATGCTGTGTCCTCCGTCCTGTCTGTGAAAACAGCGTTAGCTAACTTATCTTAAAAACAGGTAAAGTAAGAGGACAAAGGCCACTCAGAGCTGATAACACTGAATGGAAACCTTCCTGATCACACATATTAACTCTCCTGCTGAAGATCTGATCCAGCTCAGTGTGACCTTTGAGAATAAGAGCAGATCATGATCTCTCCTCCCACCCTCACTGGTCTTGCTTGTCTCTTGAATGTCATGTCACAGAAGCATGCACATGAAAATAGATCCAGGAGCACGTGTTATTAACGGTTTGACACAGAGACTCATTAAAGGATATTTGATCACATTTTTACATCAGTGTAGTCATTCCATGACTTTAGAATATGGGCTGTGTGTCGCAGGGTGTGTTGTGTGCTTGTGGTTGAGCTGCAGCTGATCCGATGCTTCAGTCAGTCCGCATGGACTAAAACAAACTGGATGCTCTCCTTGAGAAAAATATTTTTTTTGTGTTTCTTCCTTCATATCACAAACGAATGCTGCTTATTGAGCGGAAACTGGCACTTTAAGAGAAGTGGGCTCAGAGCGGAGCAGCTGTCTGTGGAGTTCAAACCCCCCTCTGGTCCTCTGATGTCTGAAGCCCGCACAGCCTGTCTCTGTTAACTTCATCCATCAGGATCCATCTACACAGAAAAGATGGAATTTCACATCCACAGTTTCCTCACCCACTTCATTCTTACATGTTTCAGAGGATGCTCCATAGCCTGCAGTCAATCGTTACCACAAGGAATGTTAGTGTTATTATCTTCTCATTGCACAAGCGGCTCGGTCTACCACCCAGGATGCCACTCCCCAGAAAATCGAAGTGTCTTTCTTCTATAAAGAACAGATTGCCAGCAACGCCTGTTTGACTTGTTCTTCTTCCTCCTACGCATCGTCATCTTCATCTCACAGGGATGGGGGGGTCCTGGCACTATTTTAGAGGTTTTCTACAATATGGCCGGCCTGTTAAGAGCTTTCAACAAAGGAAATCTGCCCACTTACCCTCTGATCAGCCCCCACCCATCCCCGTGGAAAGAGATTTAGGGTGTGATCAGTTCTACAGATTATTTTCTTTGTAATGATCCCCCATCCACCCCCCCACCCCCCATTAAAAAATGTGGTTTGAATGGAACTCAATGCGACATTTTTGTCCCGAAGGGTGTTGAAAGGGAGTATTTGATACTACATGAAAAATACTGATGCAATCAAATCAATTTGGTTGCTGATCTTTGACATATTCAAGACTCTAATCATCACCAAAACTCCATGCCTCTACTATTTATTATATGGAAAATATTTCATTTTTTTGTGTTTTTTTTTGTAAAAAATGATGAATCCTTCAAATAGGTAAACTGGCATTTAAAGGGTTAAAATCCTGAAAAGGATTGAATGTTTGGTAGTTTTGAGCAAGTCTGAAGTTGTTTAGGAGATTTCTGAAAAAAAAGTAGAAAAAAATATTGATGTATGAGGATTTTAGAGTGTTTTTTGGATGTGGACACTTTTGTCCTGAAGGATGTTGAAAGGGTGCAAAATGCACCAACAGAGTATAAAAGACATGTGAGAGTAAAGGACACTGGATTTCAAAAATTTTACTAAAAAGAAAATTCACTGCAAAAATTCATGCCCCAAGCTGTAACACAGCCAAAATGATCACCAAATCAAAAAAAAAAAAAAAAGACAAAAATGGACAAAAATGTCCAAGGGTGGTATATGTTCATATTAATTAAACGTTTTAGAAGTGTTCATGCATTATTTTAAGAGCAACTATTATCCACAAGCTCTGTTCCACAAACTGTAAAAAACATGGATGTTGTATCTATGATGTATCCATGATTTCATGCTCACCCTCCTGTCCACTCATATATAAACATATTAGGAACTTCTGGCAAAAGATGGAAGATAAATAATCAACAGTAACTTCCATGATGATCTGCAGGACCATGGACATCCGTCACAGTTAAACTGAGGAACTGCAGGTTCACTTCCATGTTGGCTTCACTTCACAGCCACAGAGCTGTGGCTTCACTTTCAGCTGACACAACAGTACATGTGCCTGTATATCATGCTTCAAAAATTACTCCTGCTCTCTGTTGTAAATATTCAAGCTCATGGTGTGCCTTTCTGTTATCTATTTAACTAGTCGTGGTCAGTCATCTAATGAAGAGACAGAAACAATGTTTGAAAATCATTAAATAACATAGGAGATGACAGTACAAAGTGTATTTTTTCATTTCATCACAAACTTGAGCATGAATACAGTATATAAATATTTAGATACAGGTGTATGTTCTCTTCAGTTTACCTGTGGTTGAAGCTCCATGGTTGAAATGTCAGTCAGATCTACGTGGAATACAAGAGATAGGAAAATGTGTCTCTTAAATGACTCACTATCCAAGTTGTTTTTTCAGAGGGTGATTTTGGACTTTTAACTTCACTTCAATATCTGTTTTTTTTATTTTCATGAAGTAACGGTCATTTTCAGTATCCATCCATCTCACCACACCTTCACTTACCTTTGTCTCTCTGTCTCCACTTGCTCATCTTCCAGCAAGGTAGAGACTTCTCTAAAAACATGAAGCATGCATGAGTGAAACTACCCTCTTAATATACTGTATAATACAAAAATGGTAACCTACTTATGGTTATGTAGGCTATGCTTTAAATGATATATTGTCACATGTAAAGTATTTATACCTGTTCAGAGGAGGTCGTGACTCCAGAACATCTACTTCAGTTCTATTTCTAATCATTTGTTTTTAGTTAAATGAAAGTTTATATTTAATACACCACCACAGTACCATTACTACCATCACACACTGACTTATGGCTCTTATAAATCCACTCTGCTCCATGTTTACACCTTCAGTGGAGGAGAACTCTCATCACAAAACATGACCTTACTATATCCAGTGAAATAAGCCAGTGAGTGAAAATTTCATTTCACCTCTGTTCATATGTGTCTATTATTCACACATTCCTCTCTGAAATGCACAGGCATGCATGTTGCCCTTACAGTCACATGATCTGCTGTGTTTGGAAACAGGCACAAAAGCTCCAGCTGAAGCTGGCCTTCAGTGTCTTTTAGACATCTTATAGTTCTCATACACAAAGAAATACAATAGATAGATAGATAGACATTTTGATCTCCTCATAAGAAAGTCTACAAAAGTCTACTCTGCCTCCAGAAGACCGACCATTGTCAGTACTCAGTACTGTCATTGCTTTGAGGAACTGATTCTTCTTGATTTCAGCTCAGCATTTAACACAATCACTCCCATTAAACTGGTCGGTAAGCTCAGCACTCTGTAACTGGATATTGGACTTTCTCATGAACCTCAAGCGGTTTGGATCAGTGGTCACACCTCTTCCACCTGGAGCCCCTCAGGGCTGTGTGCTCACCCCTCTCTGGTTCTCCCTGTACACCTACGATTGCAACGGTTAACACTGCCATTCTCAGCCAGATTACAACTCTCATCAAACCTGTGCCCAATGATTTCATAAAGGAGCAACAGAAAACATTCTGATTGGAAACATTACAAACTTACGTGGGATGTGCACAGCCCTGGACCAGGAGGCTCTGCAGCAGGTAATTAAAAACCAGATAAAACATTGTTGTTACTCATCTACCATGTATCAGTGATATCAGTGAAATGAGGTGCCTGTGCAGAGCCTAAAGAATACTAAGTCTGGCAAGTTATGCGAGCAGAATACAGATCAGCTTCTTCCTCCACAACATCCTACAAGAAGTACTTTACATTTATTGTTTTATTACATTTAAAATAAGTATTTGTTTATACATTTTTGTGTGTGTATGGAGTTGTGCAGTCATATTGTGTGATGAAAATAAAGCTGAACCTTTTGATGAACATTGAACCCTGAGCTAAAAGAACACATGCTCAAGATTTACCCCTCAAAACATGCTGTGTGAAATAATCTTTCCCATTACTTTTACTTTGTCCTCAGTCAAAGGTTTTTGAATAAAGTGCTTCTAACAGCACTAAACACAATTTTCCTTGGCCTTAATCACCTTCTCCATCATGTTTTCGCTCTTTACTCTCTTTCTCTGACAGCTGTTTATTTGTTCCCTGCTCTCCTCTGCTCTTCGTGACTTTCATTTTCTTCTATCTCTCTTGGCATGGCGGCTTGCTTTTAACTCTGAGAACCTTCATCTGCCTCTGTCTATGCTGCTGCCGTCTTTTACTAATGTCGGGGCTGATGTCATTCCCGTAGCTATCCTTGAGAGCAGAGGGATGGTTGGTGGTGGAAAACCTTAAAAAAAAACAAAAACAAACAAACAAAAAAAAGCGAGAGAGAGAGAGAGAGAGAGAGAGAGAGAGAGAGAGGCCAGATAGAAATATAAAAATACAGGAAAGCACCAGTTTAAATCAGTGTTTGAAATTATTTTTGTAAAGCAACTGTTCAACATTTCGGGGCATTAATAGCAGTGGTTAGCCTAGCTTAGCACAAAGGCTGGAACAACCACCAGTCCAGTGGACGCAGGAGTCTTGAAACAACAATGCAAAGCTTCTCTCAGTCTCTAAAGAAAACTGAAAGATCACATGGTACTTCTTGCTTGTACCTCTGACGTCACAGAGAGTGCTTCACACTCTTGTGTGAGGACCATCAAGCGGTGGTTACTGGATGCTAATGAGGTGCTACAGGGATGGTTTGAGGTGACAAAATGTACTATATTGACCTCATGGGGAGGACATCAGGAGCATGATGGACTGCATCTCTGACTGCATCATTTCCTGTGTGGACAATACCATCCACACTAAGATAGTGCAGTGTTTCCCAAACAATACAGCCTGGATTACCAGTGACCTGTCTCCACACTTTGTTTCAGCACTGAGAAAAGGTCTGGCTGAAATCATTATCATTCTGGTATATGGGGAAAAAAGCGCTCTTTTTGTATTTAAACCAATCATCTTAGACATGCAGCCAGGTCACGGGGAACTGTCATAGATGTGCTAGTGCTTGGTTCCTGAAATAGCACCAAATATCCAGGAATAACAGCAAAGATTGTGCTTGACCTCTCAGAGCTAATGAGGCTCTACAGGTAAAGAGATACTGTTTGCTGGCATCAGAGGACCAGTTGTTGGCACAGTCGAATGCAGCTAAATGGTTTACAAATGATTATGCCCACTCTGGATTCTGGCAGATATGTCCAGCAGAGAGAGAGAAAAAAAGAAACACAAGGAGCTCAGTACATTCATCTCCCCCTGCAGGCGCTGCTGCCTCAACATCTTGCCATTTGGCATGGACTCAGGACCTCAACAGATGCCTGTCTCAGCTGCGGGAAGCACTCAGGTGGTGTAATAATCACGAAGATGATATTCCTGTTCATGCGGAGGGATGCCCTCAATAAGCACTCGCAGCAGTTTTGTTGCAGCTCCAGGAAGCTGGCTGGATTCTAAGTGAAAAGTGGACTCTTGCCAACGCAGACCACAGGCCAGGACCAGAGGGTCAGCTGACATGAGCAGCCCTCGCGACAACAACCAGCCCATACAAAACAGCACCCCGCTGCCCATGGAGCTGCTGGGAACTGAGCAATCAGTACAAGTGAGAGGGATTCATGGCACTGCTGTGGATTTATAGGCAGTTCAGCTCATTACTGACTGATCTTTAGTTTTCCATAGTGAGGTACACTACAAACAAACACAAACAAATAGGGGTGCTCTTACAGTCACAGTCACAGTCTCAATGTCACAGTTTCTGTCTAAAATTGTTGAGTGTGTCCCTACAAGACTGCCAACAGTCTCCTGATCACAAAGGCAGGCCATGCACCAGAGGAGCTGCTGGAAAGTAAAGCCGAGGCATTTATCAACACAGTAAGAGACAAGCTGCTGGCTACTGAGGCTAAACTATAATACTTAGCATAGGAGCAACAGTGAGAGCTTATTTGCAGTCAGCTAATGGACAGAAAATGTGGCTCAAGATGGAGGAGATGCCACAGAGCCTGTTGGCATCATCAGAATGAGCTGTGCATCATGGGAGCACAGAGGAAACTATCACAGAGTTTATAAACCTGATGAGGGAAATGTGCATTTTTACGTGTGTAGTGCAGTGTTCATTTTTACAAGTGTTTGTACAAGTGTTTTACAAGGTACAAGTGTAACCTTTAAAAACAAGAACAATAACAAAACGTATGACATTGTTCAATTAATGTGACAGATAAACATATATAGCCTATCTTTTCCAGAAGTTTACTTAGAGGTCAGTTTGTCAGATTTATGCGGCTCTCTTTATAGAATATAATATTCAGAGCTGTTTTCATTAATGTATAATCACCTGAAAATAAGAATATTTTTGTTGTCTTAGAATGAGTCTTTTAAATGAACTGTTGTGTTTCTACAGTAGCCCAGAACAGACAAACTGGCTAGGGACTGTCATGTTTTGCATGCATTCTGCCATCGATGTTTGTGTTTTATGAGAGGGTGAGGCGAGGTGTTGCAATTAGAGAACACGGTTCATTTTATGAGTCTTTCTGAGTCACTCACTAAACAGATCCGGATCTTACAAATCCATTGAGTCACTTGAGTCAGTATGTCCATAAACCAAAGTAAGTGAAACACAAGCTCCACTCGCTCCACCTGACAACAGCCCATACTCAACTGACTTCAGAGCTCGTCTGGTCTGACTAGAATGGTCAGGTGATCCACTGGAGTACAGCAGTATTATATTCTCACAGCTTACAGTCAGCATCACTCCTTCAACTGTACAGTAATTTACGACATATAATGCTGCAGTTATAATGACTAGTTTGTGTTTCAAATAAAGAATCTATCATCTTGGTTATTGCTCTGTTTGGCTTCTTCCATTTAACAGGGGGAAGTCTGAAAATCATCAGTGCACACAGTATGCAGAGCATGATGACACAACTTCCTGAAGTCCATCCGAGTCTGAATCTGTCTTGTTTTGGGCTGTGTGGAGGAAATGATCCACTCGACTCAGTTGTATCAGTGAATTTGGGTCACCTGGATCAGTGTGTGATCCACAAGTCTCGAGTCTCTTGAGTTGCCTGTGTTTCCAGCTCTATGGATTTACTCATCAGAGATCTGCGCTACTGATCCGCTGTGTCAGCTCATCTGAGACCCGACTCCCAAAGCTATTGCTAGCGGTGGCAACAACTGCTTATTGTCTACGATAGTAGGAGGATTTCTGTCAGCTTCTTAGGTGGATGGACTGTTGTAATGAGATTGTACAGGTTAAAAGGAGAGTAGTGAATGGCACAATTCGTGGTTTTCATTTGTATATGTGACTCGCTGTTAGGCAGATGTAGGACAGTAAGGATCCAGATTAATGGAGACTACCCGCGGGACTCGACGCAAAGAAGTTCGGCGCGGGACATATTTTGAAAACTCATTGCAAGCGTGGGCGGGAGGGGGAGTGCACAATGCGGGAGTGGGCGGGAGAGGTGATAAGCTGCATATGTATAAAGTATAAAATAAAATGTATAATTGATTAATTTATGTCTATCATACATAATTTGTTCTGGATATTTTATTTGGCATTAATAAAAACATTTTAAGATGGCTAAATTTGCGAATGTGGTCTAATCTCACGTACGTTTCATTCGTTTCTGCACTTCCATGTTTGAGATCTTCGATCATGGCAGAAACGCCTGGACTGAAAATTCTGTCCCACGCAGACCTCTACTAGGAGGCAGCCTCATGTCTAGCAAAACAAAATATAAATGATATACACAACGCCTCAGATACCTATGGGTGACATCACCCAGGCTCTGTCCATTCTTTATGCTGTCATTGATCTGTGCTACACGTTGTTGAGATACGGGAGGTGTATATGTATGTTACCCATGCTTACCCAGAACACCCTTCTCTGCTTCAGTTGCAAAGACGTTTCCATGTACCTCTTCAAGGAGTGACCATTAACTCTCAATAACCACAGAACAACAACTACTATAACAACAACAACAACAGACTTGTTCCTTTTTCCTCGTGGGTTATTTTGTTTGAGTTTTTCAAACCTGTCTCTGCAGGAATCATATTTTCTAACACAGCCAGTTCTCTTCCCATGATTCTTTTCTTCTTTCACCTTTCTATGACAACAAAAGACAGATTTTTTTGAAGTTCTCAGCCAGACACAGAAAAACAAATCATGATTTATAAAGCAGACACAGAGAGATGAGACGAGTAAAGTCTCAAGAGCAAACAGAGGAAGTGATTTGAAACACCTGACGAGACACTGTTAGGTGTATTTAACGGCTGACACTCACCAGAAACTTTGATTTTCACAGTTCCACTTGAAATACCACTGTGTGACCTGCTAACGTTTTTAATATTCTATTCAAAGAAAGTTATGTTGTTTCTTTTACAATCCAATATGTTTTATTTTTTGATAATTGTTCTCGCCAAAATGTGGAAATGGTTTGAGCAGTGAGATGTTCACAAACAGTGCTCATTTCTGTGTGCGAAGTTGCAGAAACGCTTCAAGCAGCTTGCTGCATCTGGACCTGCTGCTGTGTCTTTCTCAGGAATGTGTGTGTGTGTGCGCACAAGTGTTAGTGTGGAAGTGGAAGGCTTGGCGTGGTTAATTGAAGGCTGCTAATTTGAAGACAGCACTATCATTAGCAAGTAAGTCTCCACACTGGAAGCCATCACTCCAGCAGCGTTTCTAAAGCTCAACATGTTATCACCAATTAGAAGAAGAAGAGAGAATGTGAGCTGTGCTGTGGTGTGTGTAACTTATTTTATATCATTATATTTAGTGATCAAATTGTTCTCACGGTTTAGAAATAAAAATACATCCCATGATCCACAGAGTCAGTTTAAACAGTCTATTGAAACACAGGAGGATGTGGCACTCAGGGGCAGGGTTATGGAAGAGGTCTTGCAGGAAGAAGATCCGGAGCGGTGCTCAGATTCAGAGTGTATCAGAGTGCAGCTGGCACTTTATGGCTCAACCACCATCTGTCTTGTCCGGACCTACAAGACTATATAAAAATAGGGTGGATAAAAAAAAAAAATAAAAGCACTAGTGTCATTAGTGTTGGCACCAGTTCTCGAAAAGCCCATCCAGATTTGGGGTCTACTACAAATTCAACATAAAAGGTGTCACAGGCAAAACAGGAGTGGGTCTCAGTAACAAATGAAAGACTGGTTAGTGTATAGACTACAAAACCTCTCAGAGAAGTTCTGCACTTTCATTCATTTACCTCACACACAGCCATGTTTGGCAACCAGTCACAGGTGTGCATGTCTGCCAACAAGGCAAAAGAGCAGAGCCTCCCAGGAAGGGGACAGCTAGGATGGCAATCACTCCTTGTTTCACTTCCTGCAGGTTTTTAGCAGTAAAAGCCGACCAGGACACCGAACAGTGAAAGTGATGAGTTTCAATAACTAGGATAAAAAAAAGAACAAAGAGGGATCCCATCAGATGCAGGCCAGGACCTGCATGTATGTCACTTGTATTACTCTTTGTGAGACTCTGAAGCACCTTGCGTGTGTGAGGATCTCTGACCTCTCAGCTGACACACTTGAGACTTCTTATCTTGGTTTCTTATTATCTTGGTGGTATCTTGGTGTCATTGCATTGATGTTCTTACACATTACAGCTGTATGCTCGTATTCTCTTCTTAACCCGATTTTATTGAATAAATCAAAGACAAAGACAATATTCAAATGACTTTGTTTATTTGTTCATCTCTTACTGGACTCACTCCCAAGTCATATTTGATATTTGTATGCTGCATGTTCTTCTGTTTCCGTCTGCCTCTGTTTTCTTCTGTTCTGTTATTTTCTATGAATTCACTAATTTATGATGGCTGACTACAACAGCCACATTTTCAGACAAATATCCCAAATGAAAGAATAGAAAACCTTCCGTCAACCCAGTACAATTTGTTGCTGCTTTATTATGATATGATTGCTCATGGCCTATTCGTACACAGTCTGTGTATGAGCATGTTGGACCAAGTTAACTTCAGAGTGTGACAAAATGTCAACAGCCTGACTACTGACCAAACAGATCACTGATAAAACAATTAACAGTCCTACAGGATCCTGACAAAACCTCATGAGTTGACAATAATGTGACAGTTAATAAGGTAATAAGTATGAATATGCTACGTGCAGCACATTCTTAGAATAGTTTATCATACAACAAAAAATAAATAATAAATAAAACAAACAAATAATAAAAAGTATCCACTCTTATATTAAAGACAATCTATTAAAAGATAAGACTAAAATTTGGAATTATATGGTAGTTCTGGCCGAGCAATCTGATTGGTCAACTAGACATTTAGAACGTGCTCAAATCAGCATGACAGCACAGCTGACTCATCACTAAAAATATTACTCCACCATGTCCACATTGTTACATCTTGAAAATATAGAACATGTAAACAAAGTCCACTGGAAGTCAACTTTAATAAAGTAATACATCTGAATTTAAATTTCAGCTTCCTTTAATAGCTTAGCTGTTAGACCGCCTCGTTAATACAGGTGTGCACCTCATGTGTATCTTGTGTGTGTGCAGCACGTCAGAGATCAAACAGTTCAGTGAGCGCAGAGAAAATGTTGTTTTTGGAGACTCAAGGTATATTGATAAAATATAACATGAGTGCACTGCTCTTTTTTTTTTAAACACATTTTGACTTTTGACTTTAGAATCACTGGGGTGTTCTTGGAATGCAGAAATACAGCACTAAACATGTGAAGTTCGTGGATTTAGTAGCTACATCTGTCCTTGGAAAAATATCTTTTTCTGCAGATATCTTAGTCTGTACAAGACTGAACTAGCAAAGCTGTTTAGTGTTTATATGTTCGCTATTTATATTCAGTCTGGGAAACTCCACGATCACCAGAGGCTCTGATGCTAGCTGGCTGGGACTAAAAAGTGTCTCACTACTAAGGCTCCAACTGCTTGCTGGAGTGGTAAACTGGGTTGCATTATGTAGAAGACTGTCGTGACTGATTGTTTTCCAGGTATTAGTCTTACCCTGTGTATTTCAATGGAAACTGAGATCACAATAGATACAGTGAGAAAAAGAGAGCAAATTGCAAAAATATCTTTTGATTATTTATTTTACTTAAGTTGGTAACTGTTGTATAATTGCAACTTATTATTGTCAATCTCCTTATATTCTGCTTATGCGATGAATGCATTGTTTACATTTCACTTTGTGAATCTTGTCATCTTGTAATGTAGCGTTTACAAGCTGTGACGCTCAGTGTGAACAGAGACGGGTGATAACCAGCTTCATTATACTGATCATGATCTAAGATCACCAGTGTTTGTTTAAGTGAAGCAGTATCAAAAGAGGCAATACTGTAGCATAATCATGACTGGCCACTCACAGACTATTGCAATGTCATCATGGAGAAGCTGAGCGTGCAACTCCTATCCTGCATCCTTAAGTCCAACTAATATAATTATTATACTAGCTACTACAAAAACTAAAATCCTGCTTGTGGCTGAAAGAATAGATATAGAATAGAAAGATATTAGAACTACCACAGAGAATCAGAATGAGAAACAGATTTAATGCAAAGTAGGTTTTCACAAGCAGTCTTTGTATCTTTACAATCTGAAATAATGAGTTTCAATACAACACACACCATGCTGCAAGCAACGGTGTCAAACTGTCAAACAGTGCTGTTTGAGTAACACATAGTGTCAGTGTTCACCTCCAATCTGCATCTGCATCAGTCCACTTCCTGTCTGCCTCTTTCACCTACGCTGTCTCTCCTGGCAGGTGTGTGCACACATATACATTTATATGCACATGTATCTTTTTATGTACACCACTTTACTCAGTACATGAATGCTGCCCCCACCTAACACTGCGTAACTAAACAGAAAAGTATGAACTTGAATTTAAACTCATCATCATGTTATGTTTAGCAGCTCCTTTAAACTTTAGCTAAGGCGTGCAGTCATGTCAGGACACTATGGCAGAAAACCAGACATGTTTATCCTTGTACATGACAATATTTTCACACTTGAACCAGAACAGAATAATGCATCCACCAGCACTTAAACAGAAAGTGTTAAAATGATTTACCAGAGGTAATTTAAAAAGGTGAGCTTTAATGGCTGTCTGACAGTAAAAAGTACTGTTTGGAATAGTTATGCTCATGCAATATTTACACTGTGTATAAAATCCAAATTCCACCTCTTTTGGGTGAATATACAAGCCTTTGAAAAGTGCAGCTCAGAGCTTTCAGAACGTCTGCCGTCATCGTGAAAGGCATGGACATCTTCAGTGGAGAGGCCGAAAGGCACTGCAGAGGGTTCTCTGGTGCACAGTCTCACATCAGTGCAAAGAACCTCCAATTATAAAGCTGCTCTGGGACATGATGACGTCGGCCTGGGCTCACACAGTTTACACTTGGAAGCTGTGAAGCAGCGGCTGTTTGCTTGGACACCACTTACTGCTGCCACAGTTCGACTCGTCTGAGTTTCTTAACGAGTTAGGTGAAAGCTGTGGAAACTTGGCTCAGGCAAATAAGATGCTTGAGAAATAAGAGGCAGCAGTGTAGTAGACTCTTACACACCTTTCTGTTTGCAGTTTGACATATATTCACACACAACACTGATAGAAGTTTTGTTGAAATATAGTTTCTGACAATCCATTGGAAATGATACATGTTTTACCACCCTAAAACTCCCTCAACTTGTTAACCAGCAAAATAGTAGCGGTACTACTTAGCAAACTGACTTAACAGAACAGTATGGAAACTTAAAGGTCATGTATGGAAGTTTTGGCCATTAGTGGATCTAAAGATGTTGTTGCTGTTTTATCTGTCCAGCCAGTTTTAGATAAAACATTAAATGAGTAAATCAATGTGAACAGAAAGAGGCCGCTACAATCTTTGCATTGTCTTTTTCCAGTCAAGTTTTAACCCGTTTAATCCCAAATTTTTCCCTGCAAAACAAGTGCAAGTGCAACAAGTGCAAGTGCTCCTTAGACCTCCCTAACATGTAATATGTATGATTTTTTTCATTTCATGTTGGTTATGTTAGTGAAAATATAGGGTTTACACTCGACAACAATTGTTGCTGGTGGGAAACCGCATAGTCTAAATTTGCACAAATTCTTCAATTTGACCTATTTACACATGTAAAGAATAAAAATAACATGAACATGAGTAACATATTATAACTAGGCATGGTTACAAATGTGTTTTGAACTTTATTAGATACATTTAGATATCATTTCAATGCATACTGAAGGGAACTAACCAGGACAACAACACAATTACTGTATTTCATAGTCTCATAAAATGGTTAAATAACCGTAGAGCTAAGAGTGCTTGAACTTACAAAAGTAACTTACAAAAGATACTGTAAAAAATATAATAAGTTAACATTGTGAGTATTTACTGTACCTCAAAAACAGTGCAAAAGATATAAAAAACAAATTAGATTTACGTAACACAGGAGCAAGGCACAGCTCAAAGCACATAAAATTGTTAATAACAGTAGAGCTAAAAGTGTTTGAACTTACAAAATAAGAACTGATACTACTTTATAAAAAGTAAAATAAATTCATATTGTGGCAGTACCTTAGATTCATTTAACATTTACTGATCACTAGCATCATGGCCAAAAGATGAGTGCACAATGTTATTCAATAGAAACACAAAACAGTGCAGGTAAGTATTCATTGTACCACAAAAACAGTGCAAAAGATATAAAAAACAGTGCATACTGAAGGCATATTAGTGACAAAATTGAATATTTACTTTACAGTCTTATGAAACCAGTTTCAATAGATTTGATTTATGTAACAGCTCAAAGGCTTAACGGTTAGATTCTACTCTCCATGAAACATCTTGAAGCACTCAATGTGGAGTGGTACATCACACTTCTCACATCCATACACAGTGCGGTTGCAGCATTGTCTGCATCTTTGGTATCGTTTTCCTGTGTTTACAGGCCAGTGATGTTTCCCATCACCTCTTGTGGAATCCTGAGGTTTCACAGTTGCAGATCTTCTGCCTTGCCCAAGAGGCTGTTTTCCATATCTCTTGAGGAGATCCAGGGACAAAACCCGCTGAAAGGTCAGGAGGTCATAATCACTGCCAAGAACATCTCTGAAGAACAGCCAACTGTTCACCACTGCACTGTGAAGGGACCAGGCCAGGATTGGCCACCACCACTTTTTTGACCTTATTGCAGATCTATATCTTGACACATGAAGATCATGCAAATCCACACCACCCATGTTTTGGTTATATGTAAGAAAACACAGAGGTTGTGGCACTTTGACAACTGCTTTTTTCTCTTTGCTCCACCTGGATACTTGACCCTCTGAATATCTTTCTACAGCATTGGTTGGCATGGTTACAACACTGTTATCCTTCCATCGCACCAGTAACTTCTCCCCCTCTGTAAGGACCTCCGTGCTTTCACAAGGCATTTTTTCAAAATTCTTCACACCTGTGAAAGGGATGTCATGCAGACGGCACTGTCTCAGTGTGCCAAGGGATCCATAACCTCGTTTGGTCATTTCATCAATGAGGCTAAGTGAGGTGAAAAGGTTATCATGCACAAATGTGCATCCTGGAGCGACTTCTGCTTGTTCAGCCAGACCAAGGACTACACTTGGGCCCTGTCCTAAGCCAGTTTCAGGCAGATGTGTGTGGACTCCACAATAGGGCTCCATGTGAAACATGTACCCTGTGGGTGAAGCAAGGCTCCACAACTTGTATCCAAACCGGATTGGTTTGCCCCTGGTGAACTGCTTGCAGCCATGCCTGCCATAATAGGGTATCATGCTTTCATCAATTGACAGCTGTTTTGTGTATGGCATCATCTTGTAGGTGTCATTCAATGCACTGAAGATGGGCTGCACTTTGTAGAAAGGGTCGACTGTGGCCTTTGAGTTATCCACCAGATGAATTGAGGCCATTATCTCGTCAAAGCGGTTCCTTCTTATTGCATTTGAGATGGCTTCATTGCAGACATCAGGGTCATATGACCAATATATGTGCCTCCGTGGTACTGAACTGTAGCCAGATACGAGCAGAACCCCATTAAAACTCAGCAACTCATCCATGCACAGATCAAGAGCCTTCCCTTTGGTTTGCATTGAGTAGAGTTTGACATCTCGACAGTGAGCTCCCTCAGAGTAGGAGGATACATCAAAAGGAACAAATCAACAGGGTCAGGTTTAGTTTGTTTTATGCAATCTGCTGCAGTTGGACCATAGGTCACAAAATCTGGTGTACCAGATGTGGCTGGGCATCGTGATCTTTTAAAAATCCTGTCCCTATTTTGCTTATTTTGAAGCATTGTTTTTGCACTGTTTTTTTTTTTTTTGCATTTTGGGGTTTCATTTTCTTTAGGACATCTCCTTTTTTTGGTTGTGGGGTCTCATTTTCTTCAGGGAATTGTCTTTTTCTGGTTTGTGATCTGGGTTTCTGCCTGGACACTGTGGGAGATTCACTAACTAGCGGCAATGGGTTTTTTTTCAACACCAAATGCTGCCGGAGTGAGAGATGAGGGAGTGGGGGAGTTGGGGGTGCAGGGACGGTCTGGGGGTAGTTCTGGACTTATCAGATTCAAATCTTTCTCATCCTCCAGATAGGTCACCTCTGCTTCACCATTCAGCAGTCTAGCAGGCAAATGGCCTGTTTCGCCTTGGTACTCTCTACCTGAGCAGTCACTATCGCTTCACTTTCAACTGCATCTTTTTCAACTGTAGGAATGACTGCTATGTAGCACACATCACTTTGGGGTCCTTTTAAGTCTAGAAGATCCAAAACCTCTGATAGTTTTAAGCTGTGTAGAGAAAAACATAAGAAAAATAGAATAAACAGCTAAAACTTTTGACACCTAGCATAATGCTATGACTATGTGTTATGCTAGCGGCAACAAATGTTGCTGTGGTTACATTTACTCTTTTTATGGTCAAAAGATTTATGCAGGCATATAATTCTCATTGTATATCAGAAGTAGACCCTTTAAATAATATATGTACAAAATATTCTTTTATTTAAAAACTTATATTAGCTGCCAAAACCAAACCAGCACAGCTTCCAGAAGTAAAAAAAAAAAAAAAAAAAGAGCGGCAACTATTGTTGCCAGTGGGATTAAACGGGTTAAGTGTGTGCCTTGTTGACTTGACTATTGTCTTTCTCTCTGCTTTGCTACATGTTACTAGAAGTTAGAGGCTGGATAAAAATACTTTTGTATCTTTTTATATCTTTTGATTGACTTATAATTACTGTGTCAGTACACATTGTGCACATACAATACATGAAGAGAGCACAGCAGAGACTCTACTTCCCGAGGATCCTCAGGAAGAACCACCTCTCCCTAAAGATGCTTGTGTCCTTCTACCATTGCATCAGAGCGTTCTGACATAATGTATCTGTGTGTGGTTTGCCAGCTGCACAGTTGCAGAGAGAAAAGTGCTCCAGAGGGTCATCAACACCGCTCAGAAAATCATCGGCTGCCCCCTCCCCTCCCTGGAAGAACTTTACAGTTCCTGTTGCCTCAAAAGAGCCCAGAACATCATCAAGAACCCATCCCACCCTGGCCACATCCTGTTTGAACTGTTACCCTCAGGCAGGCGATACAGGACAATAAAAACCCACACAAACAGACTAAAGGCAATCACTGCCCTAAATAACCACATGAAATAACTCATGGACTGATGCTCTGCATATACTGTATGTATGCACTGTTTTTAATGTTTCCATATTTTTACTCCTTTATCTCTGTTTTTTTTGCTTATAAAATTGTATTTTTCATACTTGACACTGAAGGCAGCACCTAAATTTCATTATGCATTGCATAATTCTAATATTGTTCCTACCTGACCAAGAACAGGTACACATCAGTCCAGAAGGGTGGCGTTTCAGGGATGCCAGCACATCTGACACAGCTCATCAGGAAAGCCAGAGAGAACAAGGCCAACCTGTCAGTGTCAGGACTCGACCTGGCAAATGCATGTGGCCCTGTGCCACACAAGCTGGTGCAGCTCACACTGACCTCACAACAGCTCACTGTTCTCCCTCGCCATGAACATGCTCACTGCAGAGGGCCCAGAACAAATCCCACCGAACAACAACCCCCAAGACATCAGACTGCCCCAAATGAGTTTCAAAACAGCAAAATCAAGATCTTTGGAGCTAAGAAAGGTGAGAGAGGGGGGGTGAAAGACAAGTTCTTAGGATCCTTCCAACTCCCCAGCACAGGGAAGGAAAGGTTTTCAGGAACAGCAGTAGAGGACACACGAACCTGTGAATTGGTGGAAAAAGGAGCATGGACAATGAGGAAGAACTGGTCAAGTGGAAAGTGACCTGGGCTGGAAAGCTGAGACTCACCGTATCAAATTTCCAAGTGAGGAACCCCAGAGCTGGTGCACAAAACCACTTGGAGAGGGACAGTGCTGACGGAAGCATGATCCTGAAGAGCATCACAGTGAGTGTGACCCTGTGCTGTTTGTGCTGACAGTGCCATGGAATGATTGCTTGGATGAAGCCTTTGAAAGAAAGTTCTCCAAACTTTGTCAGCAGGTTGTATGGATTACATTTTGGGCTTTTCAATGCATTTGATAGGAGCAGTTAAAGAGTGACAGAAAAGTAGAGGGAGAGACATGATGACAAGCAACTAAGATAGGAAATGAAACCAGGCCACATGATCAACCAGTTGAGCTACCAGGGTGCTGGTAGGTTGCAGCCAATTCTTTAACCAGAGCCTTCAGACATTTGAGACATTGAGGCAGAGAGGAAGATGGTATTTTCAGTACCACTCTCTGTCAGAGAGGACTATAACATGACTGTGGCTCAAAAGAGTCATAGCTAACCATCTGAATACATGCTTGGGCTCGGTCACCTGGAGGAGGTTGACCTGAAAACAGCTGCTGCTGAAGATGTGTCCAGAGGTTATCAGCACACAGCAATAGTTACACAGTTTGCTTGTATGGTCTTGTGTCCATCACCTTTCCATGAGTAGTGGTATTCTGTTGTCACTATTTAAGAAAGCCAGATAAATTATTATTGACAAAATGTTTCAGTATTATTAATACATTTTTCATATCCCTTTGATTGATTATTTTGGGACATGCAGAAAACATCAATGAAGGTCGATTCATATATTTTTCCATTTGAATTCAGTCATAAGGCAGAAACGTTCTCTGGAGTGTGAGGCAGTGAAATATCATAGAGCTCAGCAGAGCAGCTGCTTAAGTCAACTTGACTGAAAGAACTCCTGATGACAGCTGCCATGATGAGAACGTTAATAGTAATGATGAATAATCATTTCCCCTCAGAGCCAAAAAAATGCCACACATATTTTTTACCCGGTCTACAGAGGGGGAGGAGAAGGATGGATAGAAGAGTGACAGAGTGCAGCATCTTAAAGTCTGTGTCAGTGAAGAGAGAGGAAGGGAGGGCAGCAATGAGTCATGACGATAAAGAAGACAGGACTGATTTGTGACGTCCGGCTGGAGAGGGAGTGTGCAACACAATGAGATACTGAGAAGATTCATGATGCTCATAAAACATGAGAGAGACTGAGACAGCATGTGCATATTCACCCACGTATGAAGGAGAACGACCATGTACCTGAGCTTTAAGGTTGAGTTTAAGAATACACACAGTTTAATTAGAGGAGCAGACATCTCTATGACAACTGAACAGAGTCCCTGCACTGAAGAAGACCTGACATGCTGTCGTTAGATCAGATCTGAATAAAAGCTACATGCTACAAGCTAAATGAATCTGAATATTACAATGTCAAGAAGGACTTCCTGTTCATTTTAACTGCTGATTTCAGTTTATTAGTTTTACAAATGACAATTTATGGTTATCAGATTTTTTGCCTCTCGTCACGTGACCTTGTGGTATAGTAGAATAAGAACTGCAGTGGCTAGCATGTTTATTGTTAGTAAACAGTGTCTGAGCTATTATACTCTATATTAATGACATTTGACAATGTTTATTATGAGGGTTCGTGAAAACTGTTTAAACAAAATGATTAATACCATACAGCACAACGTACCTGGGATGAGTCTGGCTTCTGTGTGCTCCCATGATTCCTGTCTATATCTCAAATTTTAAATAAACAGAAAACAACAAAACTTTTACTCTTTACTGACTTTTAACATCACAAAGCATGACGGGAACCCTTTTATTACCTGTAAAAATCTTTGCACATTTCTGCACAACAGCTCTTTCCTTTTAGAACATATTGTATATATATTTATATTGTTTATATTTTTTAATACTTGACTTTTGATCTTCCCTATAATTTTTACTTAATGTTTGTTTTGCACCAATTACACCAAGACAAATTCCTTGTAAGTGAAAACCTACTTGGCAATAAATCTGACTCTGACAGCTGTAGCTCAGTCTGTAAGGATTTGGCATGGGCACCAGAGGGTGGCTGATTCAAGTCCAGTATGGGTTAAGTATGGAGGGTGGAGAGATGCCAGTTCACCTTCTGGGCACTGCCGAGGTGCAGCACTGCTACATGGCTGCCCATCACTTCAGCATCTCTATGAGCCCTTTGTGTGTGTGTGGTTGTGTTTCAAGCAGATATATGTAAAAACATGAGGGAAAAAAGAATTTCCCCACTGATGGTTCGATAAAGTATCTATTCTATTCATGGTATTTACCCAAGTGTACCCTGACATGCTTAGCAAAGACGTCAGGGGTCTAAAACCTGTAAATGATAAAAATCAACAAAAACAGTGTTCAGCTGTAACAAGCCTTTATAATCCAATAATACTGCATTAGGTACATCACTTTATCACTGTGCTTGTGTGAAGACACAAAGACAAACAACAGGAAGGTTTTCCTTGCCACTGTCGCCAAGTGCTTCCTCATGGTGGAAATTGTTGGGTCTCTGTAAATAATATTATAAAGAGTTCAGTCTAGACCTGCTCTGTATGGACAGAGTCATGAGATAACTTTATGATGACTGTTATGATTCATGAATAGAACTGAATTGAACTAAACTACCTCTCTCCCACACACGCAAACACACAAAATTTAATGTTAGCTTGCGGAAGGAAACAACATAAAGAAACACAATTTCAGTATTGTGTATGAACAGAACTTGTTGGTTGAGGTCTTGACTACTTGCCAGTTAAACAATCACTCAGTCCAATCAGTCTTCTCACAAAATGTAACGCTTCAACATGCACAGCAGACACCTTCAAGTGGTCTTACTGTACTGTGCTTGCATCATTAGTATTTAGTACTAGTGTTAGTAGTTTGACCCTGCCCACAGCTGTTTCTAATGTTGACCCCATCCAGCTCCCCCCCTCACATACTCCCAGCCCTTGGCCTTCCACCTTCAGAGCTCTTTTGCCTTTCAACCTCAAAAACCTCATTGTTTTTCCACACAGACATACTTTCATGTTTGTGACCATCTATTTGCTCAGGCGTCGGTGAAACAGCACACCTGTCAGCACGGTTCAAATGCCAGCCTTTGCTCTCTCTGCACTCCGTCCATGCCCTTTCACTGTCAGCCGTGGCCTCTGTGTTTCTCCAGCCACCAAAAAGGAAATATGACATTTGTGTATTTTGAGTTTTGTTCCCCACAAAGAACCCGTGGGAGGACCAGAGGGCAGCTTCTGTTCAGTCACTTGATCTTCAGACACTCTGCTGATGTGTTTTCATTAAACTCAGGACAGAATGTGTGCAGGGCCGTCTTATTTTTACCTCAGCAAGGACGTTGTGTTTTCAGCATCGTTTACCTGTTTGCTTTGTCTGTCAGCAGGTTAATGGGAAAACTACCCGCTTGATTTTCATGAAATGGAATTATTGGCCTTAGCTTTGCTCTGTGCACTCCTCATAGTTTCATCATGTAATCACAACAATTACATCAACAATGAATCAAAGAATATCAAAAATGTTCAAGGGTGAAAAGTGGTGACTTAATAATGGCTTTTATTTTGGAAAAGGAGCAGAAGGGGAAGTCTGAATCCAAATTTAACATCACAAACCACATAAAGTGATTCTTTTTATGATCAGCTCAGCTGGGAAAGGACTCTGGGAGCAACTTTCATACATGTGAATGGTACGCCATCTTTAAATATAGTTTGACAGTATTCAGTCGTCCATAATACATTCATGATCTGTTTGCTGTGAACGCTGACAACCATGTGGTTAAAACCTGCACATGATCCAAAACACAGCAACGTTTATGGTCCAGGTAGATTCTTCACACACACACACACTGAATGCTAATACTTTCTATATTATATTATATATTATTATATTATATTATTAGCATAAAGGCTAAGTCTGCTCGACTGGCTGGTTAAGAGGTCACCTGACAATCTGTCATCATTCAAATAATACAGATTATGATGCATTTACTATTCTAAGTTTGTAACATCTAATGTAGAAAAGTGTGACAGTAAGCAGCACAAACTTTTTCTGCTTAAGAAGCAACTTACAAATGTGGTTAAACACTGGAAGAATCAACTGTAGCAAAAGTAAAATAACAAGCTAACTCTTGGTTAACAGAAACACCCAAATAACAACAGCTGCCACAGTTTGTGAAAAGCCACCTAAATTGTAGCAGCGATGAATTACTCAGTGCCAGCAGTGTGTGTGAGGGATGATGGGATGTGGGGGATGGGTCAGACAGAACCGTGGGCTCCTCCACACTCCATCACTGAAGCGTTTGATAGGCTGACTAAATCTACAGCTGTTGAATTTTAAACTGTAATGAATCATGGTGGCTCCGATATAACTTATCTTACTCAATATCATCCTTCACCTCACTTGAGCTGCACTTAGGCTACTGTAGTGACACTAATAGATGCAAATATATGACTACGACTTACTTTACAGACAGCAACACAGGAAAGTTTTGAACTTGATATTAGCCTTTTAAATGAGGGCTGGGACTTCAAGCCTTGCACTGTGTCTCTGTTTTGCTTGTTCTAGTAAAACTTGACCTCTACCCTGCTGGACCCTCAATGAGTCCATCATTACACATGCAAGTTACACAGCTGGGCTCTGTGTGAAGCTGTTAGAGTGCGAGAGGAAAGCCAAATATACTGATGATACACAGTACATCTGATATTTCTGCTGTAAAACGCAAAAAAGACTATATTACTATATTATAGTCAACTGACACCATGAGAGCAGTCTGCAATCCGATTAGAGTCTATAGACACCACAAGAAGAGAGCACAGTTAGACTAAATGATTTGTTAACCAACACAGCATTCAGAGCACAGTCAAGCAGAGATACATATTAGAAAACTCTTGCAGTCTTGAGAGCTATAGTTGCTGGGTGTGTGTTCAAGAGCTGCAGCATGTTAACTCTACCTAATTAGTATGTATAAGACCACGATGTGATTGGTTGTGCACGTCGGTAGATTTGTATTTTCTATTGGTATATTTAAAATGGTGGAACAAAAAAAAAAAGTCTTATGATCTCCTGTGTTAACGTGTTCGTCCTGTGCTTCCGTCATCATAACCCCTCCAGACTTGTGCTCCTTTTATTCCAAACAATCTATCAAACAATCACAACTGAACCTCATAGTTACGTTGCCTAAATCCAACCAGCTGTGACCATTTCACAGTGTTAATGTACATAGCTGAAACAGCAAATAGGGTACCAATGAATGAGCTCCATTCTCGATCTTTATATCAGGTACTCGGCAACTGGCATACCTCTATTTTGAAGTAACTTATGCTGAGTTACAAGTCAGAATGCAAGTCTTAAGTCTTACAAGTCAGAATGAATGAAGTAACATGAAATTCAGTTATTATATTAAACTCTTCTGTTGCCAGGTGTTCTGCAGATGATGAGAAAGTTGTGTCAGTCCTTAAGTGTCTGCAGAGAGACCTGTGTGAAATCCTCCTCAACATCCTCAAGTGATGTCATTTGAGTCAGCATCAGTTGGGAGCTGCAGAATAAAGGAATGTCAGAGAATGAAGAAAAAATATGGTGTTTTTGTGCAATGTTTACTGAGTGATTTCTTTAGACCTCTTGTGGGCAGCAGAACTCCAAAACAAACAAACAAAAATCTGAGTAGCAATAAATTTGATATAATGTGGTAGCAAACATATTCACACACAAGGGCAGACAACAGAGCAATTGCATTCATTCGTAGTCCTGGTTAAGGCTGTGTGAATGTTAATGTGAATGTGATGTAGAATGAAAAAGAAAAACAGAACAAAGCACAACAAAAGACCCACGCATGCTGTTTTCTATGTTAGACCAGCAGTACTCCACAGATCCTGGCTGTACTGTACCTTGAATGTCTGTCTGTGTGGTAATGCGGCATGCATTAGCTGTGTTTCCACCAAACCCTGAGAAAAAATCTGTCTCTTTTGCCACTAAATGTTCCACACTCTAGATATTTACTGGATGAACTGGATGAAATGTGCTGTAAGTAACACAGTGTGCTGAAAGAGCCTTAAAAAACCTCAGCATACCTGCACAATGGTGATAATTTGAGATATTTCACATTACAGCTAGTCATTTCATTCACTCATGTAGAACATGCTGATTAGTCAAAGCTATAATAACATGATTTATCAGGTAAGCAGAGAACTTGAAATTAAGTTTAGGATTGTGAGCCAAACCTGCTTCCACAAGAAAAAAATACTGTGTAGAAAACAAGAAGAAAATCCACTCCAGCTGCAGCAAGAGTGTATCGTTATGATCCTAAACTCATCCCCATAGGCTTTGACTACAGGTGGTTCAGGCATGTCAGCTCATTATTAATGCACCAGAGTCTCAGACAGACAGGCCTGTATGGAGACGTGGGACCTGATGGTGAGCAGAATAACCTCAAGCTGCCATATTTTTTCGTCCAGAGGGGAACTGCATCATTTATGGGCCGATGATGTCTTTACTGCTGCCTTGTTTTTGGGCGGCCTCCTCTACTGTCAGCCAGAGAATATCCATAACTACAATCCATAGAGCTGCCACGCCGCTATCTCTGCTCACAGCATCAAAGCGCACAAGGTTCTTTTCAAGTGCGTGAAGTAATGCTTTATCTTTGATGACTGCCTGGCTTCAAAATGTGGTTAGGCAGCAGAGATGGAGAGAGGTGAGGAGGAGTACAGGGACTAAACGCACATACATACAGATGCCTGGGCAAACACACACACTTACAGAAAAGTGTTACTCTGGACGGTATGATGCTTTAAATTTGTTCTGCAGGGGGCACTGTTGTCTCACCTAATAGCTGAGCTATAATCAGACACACAGAGGTTCAGATGCACACACACACACACACACACACACACACCAGGAAGCCAACAGTGTAATGTGGCGTGGGCAGCAAACCTAGTCCTTTCATTATGTCAAAATTCTGAAAGTGGGAACTGTAGATCAAAGTCAGAAGATTCAAACTTTCATAAGAAATGTGTTTATGTCTTTGTAGAAATGAAAAAGAAGAAACATAAGTAATCTTTCCCCCCAAAACAGTTTCCAAACAGCCTTAAATGCCACAATCTAGAGGGGAAATGGCTTTCAGGAGGCAATAAAAAAGGATATTTGTGCATCTCTTAATTGGCCACAATAGCCATCATATTTTGGGGGAAATGTGGAGCTGTTTGGTGGTGGAATAAAAGGAATGATGACAACATAACAGAAAAAGAGAAACATAGAAAAAAACAACACCAAAGAACAGTGTGATGCTGGAAGGAGGCAGCTGACAATTTAGCCCAGCTGAAAAGCAGAAGCTAAATGTAAAAATGAAACTTAATTGTATTTCTCCATCAGATGGACTGACAGCATCCTGCTGCAGGAAATTGCTGGCACTGGGAGGGAATACATGCACCTTCCCACACTTACACAAACACACAGACTCACACACAGGCACACACCCACAAACACACACACAGAGGCACACACTCACACAGAGACCAGAAGTGAGGTGTGAGCTGAAGCCTGGTGGGAAAGCTGCATGTACCTGACTCAAGGCGGCATTAGATCACCGCTGTGCCCTCTGACCACCTGAGGGTGCTGCTGCTGGAGTCACAGCCATAATTCAGCTTGCTGCTTTACTCCGTGTACAACTTTAAACTGACGCTAATGAGACATTCTGACATGATTCCAAAGTATCCATATTATGTCACTATGCTGGCCTTCAGTATACTGTTGAATTGACCTATATTGGTTTATCCCTCTTGACCACAGCAGTGGGACTGTCTGTCATTTTAAAATCATTACCAGTGTATCAAAACACGGAAGATAAAGTCCTGTGCTCTGTCGTGTAGATCGTTTAAGTTGTCATCAATAACTGGAACCGGCAATATACACGATTCATTGATATTTATGAGTTGTTTTCACTGTTTTCCACTGTAAATCTAGTAATATCTCCACCAACTAAGCGTCCCCAGCTTTACAGTCTCATAGATTCTCAGGTTGTGTCGTAAGGGAGGTCTTGAAAGCATAAAAAATGGACAGAGCATCAGTGACAACACCCGTAGGTTTCCGAAGCGCTGTGAAGCCGAAAATATGCAGTGCTGGCTGCTACCGTGTTGGATGTGCTGCTTCTTCCTCCTCCTGACTAATCTAAATATCGGCAAAGACGTGGCTCATCAGCGGACCTGAGGCATGCCAAATGATGCCACGGTCTGGCAGCCAGACAGGAACAAAGTTAACACGAGGGACTTGTGGCCAAATTCCACCAGGCACGGATGCGATTTGTCTGCTGTGGCTGCTGGAACGAATTGTGGCCGTCCTAGTCAATCCTTCAAACCACACCATAGCACTGTGAGAATCAGCAGCTAGTAGCAATGCTAATGCTAACTGAGATTACAGAAAGTAAGCTCTACATATAGTGAGAAAAGAACTATACATGTAAGTATACAAAAAATACAGTATACATCTAACTAACTATGTAAGTGTCCAGAATCATCACCCAGCAGCACAGTTAAGAGCAAAGAAGTCTCACACAAGCATTAGCATTAAAGGAAAGCAAGTTTAAGAAAAAAGTTTTTTACGGTAAAAAAACTGTCATCTGTGGTTAGCAGAACTGTACCGTAATAAATAAGGTAGAACTTTTTTCTTTTTTCTTACAGTTAAAGGATATTAGTACTGTTAATATTATGCTTAAGGCTGTTGTTTTATTCTATATCTTTTCTTTTTTCTATCTACCATTTAAAAACATGTTTTTTTACCATCTAAAATAACCGAAAATACCATATGAATGCTGCATGAAATATGACCACTGCACAACTTAAGAGCAAAGAACCTCCTTCATTCTGGATGTTATAGTAAACAATATAGTCTCTGGTATACGTACACATGCATACACATATACTGTATATACACTGTATATGCAAGATGTGTTAAATAAACATCTGGAAGGTCAGTCTGCCCCTAACAGCTGTCAGACTAAACATATTCACAAGCCTGTTCTTAACGCAACTGACCAAAGACCAACATTCACCCTCAACATGAAGGATAAATGTGAACCTTTTTTCTGTGCACCTGCCACCTCCAGTCCTTTGCACCCCATTAAATCCACGGCTTTGACCAGATCACTGAAGCTTACAGCCTATTCTTCACTCTGAGCTAACGCAGAGGTTTTCTTTTTGAGATAATAAACATTTTTCCACCATTAGTGCAGTTTCAGGCACAGGCGGTTAAGTACAATGAAAAGTTTCTGGCTAACTGAGAGAGAATAAAAATTAACCACTGAAAACTAAAGTGGTCCTATAGCTCAATTTGCTCCGGGTTAGGGCTAAATTGATTGTGGCAAGTTGTTAAATTGAGCTGCTGTGGTGCAAACTGAGCCACTGAATTGTAAAACTGAGTCATGACAAAATACAAATGCAGTCACTCTATGTCAAATTGATTTTTTACTATAAGTACATAAACAGGAGAAGAACAGGAGAAAATATGACCTCTGTATGACATTTTAATTTTGAAACACTCTGTTCTGTTTTTCATTCATTTCTCGGTCTCTTAGTTTCTTCCAGTGTTTAATATGCTTGCTGGCATAAAGGTGGGGGTGTTGTTTCAGGATCTCTCAAGCTTAATTGGCAGCATTCACATTTTGATACTTCTCCTGCCTCTTTTTCTCGTCTCAGACTGTGTTAAGGGCCGATATGTTTCAGCATGAGCTCTGTTAACTGTTAACTGACAAATCATTCCATGGCTGGCTCTGACTGTGACTATTTCTGTCTGCTGTACGTCTGAAAAATCACAGTGTACAGCTTTGGAAAAAAACTGACCTAAACAAACCATAATGCAAGTAAAGAGTTTACAGCTATGCTAGCAGCCAAGTGATGCTGTACCTAAAAAGGCTATAATGGATATTTTTATTTTTAACACAATCTGAAAACATTATGACTCCAAATAAATGCTGATGTGGCTGCATAACAGCTGGATGTGTACTTATGTACACGGTGTGTCAGTGGTGGGTCAGGCTGTGACCTCTGTGGCTGTGAAGTGCTAAAACTGCAGTTCCTCAAAGGTCCACTTGAGGCTGGCTACCAAATCTGATCCTGATTCTGAAAGCAAAGTGACATGACAGTGAACCCTTATGTATGGAATACACAGTAAGTGCTTCTGTTCTAATCTGTGCAGCATTACAGCATCACATCACACATTACAAAACTTTGATTCCAGTGCTAGGCTACAATGCTGCAGCAATCATCTATATTACTTTCATCTTACCAGTACAATTATAGGGCCCATGGAGTGCTCTCTCTCTCTCTCTCTCTCTCTCTCTCTCTCTCTCTCACACACACACACACACACACACATGCACGCACCCAGCGCCAGTTCTCTTTTCTTTCCGTTTCACGCAGCTCAGGAAGGCTGTTGATGAAAGACAGCAGCCTTGACCTTCAAGACATTGCGACTTGCTGAGTTTTCCTCACACCCCTCTACCTTCACAACATTCTTCTGTGAGGCCCAAACCTTAACAGCAGCCAGGAGACCAGTTTGACAAAGTCTAAAATTGGGCTCACATCACAACAACAATCTAATCATCTGAGTCCGGGTACTGGAGGAAGAAGCAAGGATCTGAACCACGTTGAATTTACAAAAAGTGAGTTATTGTCACTAATAAACCAATAAATGCTGACATAACACGAGTCAATATTTGTCTTTTATTAAAACCTCCAGAAAGTCTTTCTTCTTTTCTGTTTAATTAACTGAAATGACAATGATTTCAAGGTTTTGTCAGGTTATAATTTCCAAACAATGAATTTTATGTTCAAAATCTCTAATTCTCACTGAAGTTTCACAAAGCTGTGACTATCCTAGAGGCGTGGAAGAGGTTAAAGAAGCAGAGATTTTCTGACACAGCTATTAAGCTTTTATGCACACCAAATATTGTCGAAGGGAAAAATGTGACTTTTTCTCTCCCAGAACCGGGGACAGATATACGCTGTAGTTCTCCCTGCTTAGTAATAGTTCCTAGCTGCTTTGCAATTCCAATGAGGCCCTGATCCCTGTTCACCCCCGGCCCCGGAATGTGTTTGCACAGGTTGTTTCCAAGTTCCCATCAGGTACAGAGCACACAGCAAAATCTAAATCATGGCACTGTCTTTCCCTCGAAACAACCGGTATACTTACCTCAGGGCAACAATTAATCAAGTAGTTGATTGACAGAAAATTAACTATTGTGATAATTGATTAATTATTTAAGTTATTTTTTCAAGCAAAGTGCCAGACATTCTCTGGTTTCAGCTTCTCAAATCTTCTGTCTTCTATGACGAATATGGAAGTTGTGAATGCCATTTCTTTTCAGAGACAAGTCTCAGCTGCAAAGTAAAAACTGTAGTGACGTGTTGTAGTTTTATGATAGTTACTCTTGCAATGATATTTAACCATCCATTTGCAATAAATAGGCTGTAAGACACATGTGAATTAAACTGTATGCACAATTTCAGCTTGTAGGCTAGATAACTGATTTAGTGGCGTAACATAGAGTCAGCCCTATCCAATCACATTGTTACACTTCCTGTCTTAGTGTCAACAAAGTGACTGTGGACTCATCAGCATTAAAAAACATGGAATTTATTTTCTCTTCTCACCTTTTCACCTTCCTGTTCCATGTGTGTATGAATTTATTTCAAATCAAATCAAATCAAATTTTATTTGTATAGCCCAAAGTCACAAAACACATTTAGCCTCAGAGGGCTTTACAATCTGTACAGGGAGTGACACCCTCTGTCCTTAGACCCTCGGTTCCAGTGAGGAAAAACTTGCCAACAAAAAACCCTTTAACAGGGAAAAAAGGTGGAAGAAACCTCAGGAAGAGCCACAGAGGAGGGATCCCTCTCCCAGGACGGACAGACGTGCAATAGATGTCACGTGTACAGAACAAATCAGCACAAATATATTGTACAATTACAATGAATGATAGAATGACAATGAATTACAATGAATGATGAAATGATTACAGTAGCAGTGGAACCTGTGATAGAGATAGAGAGACACAGATGCACAGCAGCAGCAAATCATTAACTAATTATAAACTGTAGTAGAGATATGGTAGCAATAATGACAGTGATGCTATATATAGTGGACATCAGCAGCAGACCACAGCAGCAGCCACAATCCACGAGAACCCGACGAGAAAGCACAGAAACTCCGGGGAAGAAGTTTAGTTAGTAACATGCGTTGACGGTAATCATGATGGGGGACAGAGAGAGAGAGAGAGAGAGAGAGAGAGAGAGAGAGAGAGAGAGAGAGAGATTACCGTGCCTGGCTAGGCATAACCCAGAAAGAGACAGATGGGGGGGTGGGGGCGCTTTCAAAAAGGAAAGTCTTAAGTCTACTTTTGAAGGTGTTGACTGTGTCTGCCTCCCGAACTCAGAACGGTAGTTTGTTCCACAGAAGAGGAGCTTGATAGCTGAAAGCTCTGGCTCCCAATCTACTTTTGGAAACTATAGGAACCACAAGAGACCCAGCATTCTGAGAGCGCAGTGTTCTAGAGGGGTAGTAAGGTACTATGAGTTCTTTTAGATACGATAGTGCCTGGCCATGAAGAGCTTTGTATGTAAGGAGAAGAATTTTAAATTCTATTCTAGACTTAACAGGTAGCCAGTGCAAGGAAGCCAAAATGGGAGAGATGTGATCTCTGATCTTGGTTCCTGTCAGAACACGTGCAGCAGCATTCTGAATTAGCTGCAAAGACCTAAGAGACTTATTTGAGCAGCCTGATAACAAAGTCACACAGCCACAACATGAACACGTCTCTTCAATATAGCACTGCCATCTATACCTTTAAACAAGCAAATGAATTTTTCATTGCTGAGAGACAATATAGAATTGTACACGACATCATCAGCTCACAGTCAGGGAAACGCAGGGGCTTTGAGAGGGGCCCACAGTTTATTGCTGCCCCCTGGTCCCCCTATTGAGTTAATCTGGCCCTGAATTGTGACGTCATTATTAGAAATGACTGCAAATGGCTGCTATTTAATCTCTCACTTATTTTCTTTCATATAACAATAACATCATTCAGAGTGCATGGAGCCTTCCATAACTGCCTGTGCCTCTCGTTCCCTGAAAACTGCAGGTAAGTTTAGTTTAGTAGAGAGCAGCCCAGCAGGCCCGAGGCACCCTCTGTTTTCTATTGAAGCAGGTTGCTAATAGAACTGCTAGAGTAGAACTGTGCAGCAACAGGATGGAGTCCCTCGGGCAGGAAGCAGCAGAGCTGGTGCAGAGATAGAGAGAGAGAGAGAGAGAGAGAGAGAGGTGCAAAGGGTAACTTTTTAATTAAACACTTTTCTGGTAGAAGAAATACATTTTACACGTCTGTGTCTATAATATTAAATACAAATACAAAGAGAGGAAGCTGTCAGGATTATATCCCCTCAGGCACAGTGGATGTATGAGAAGCCTGACAGGTAGCACTCCCTTACTGACCTCAAAACAGTTCAGTCCTCTTACCATTGTTCATTTCTCTGATTTATTTTCTGAGGAGATTACTGAGGATGTCACATGACACCTTTAAAAGGAATTCTTTAATAGTTTTGTGAAATTGGAAGATGTCTCATGCAAGGATGAATTAAGGAAGGTGGTTAGCCTAGCTCAGCATAAAGACTGGACCCAGAAAAAACAGATAGCCTGACTCAAAATTGAAAATCTCTAATGATTATTAATTAAAACAGTGGATCACACATTAGAAACAAAATTAAGCTTGGCTAGGTACTATCTTTTTGGTTTAACTGTCCTGTGTCACAAAGCTACATGCTCAGGAGTAAACTAATTTATGGGATCATATCAAAATCAAAGTGTGACTAGATGACATAGCCTCATCAAGATCCATCATCAAGAACAGGGACAAAGGGTTACTGTTGCGGCGAACGCCCCCTTCTCATCAGCTGGTGTGCGAGCGTGTGAATTACTTACCTGTGTATCAGCGGAAGAAGAGACTCACTTCCTGGTTGTGGGAGTGGACTGAACCAGCAAAAAACACTGCTGCAGCGCGAAATATAAAAACTGGCAAAGTTTTGGCTGCTCTGAACTCTCCCTTGCATTAGAGGCAGCTGAAAATGAGTGCAAGCGGCTGGCAGGAAGCAAGCCTAACCTGAAGCTGGAGGTATATGAGCTCATGCTCAGCAACCTTGAGGGGCTGGTGAAAGCAGCAAAGGAAACCATCCGCCGTTGGACTCGGTGGGTCCCAGTTGATAAGTGGCCTGCCTTCCAGCAACACATCAGGCATGTGGAGGGTTTGCTACTGGAGAAAGCTCCAGAGAAAGCTGGCCTACTGCAGATAAAGCTGGAAAACAAGGAGTCCTCAGCGGAAATGCCACACCAGTCACCTGCCATCAAACTGAAACCAGCGGCACTCCCACAGTTCGACGGCAACAAACGGAACTTCTACCCCTGGAGGAAAGAGTGGGAGGCACTCCAAAGGCAAGGGGAACCGACCGGCTCCAAGGAGGTCAAGAAGATCCAGCTGTTGGGCAGCCTAGAGGACAAAGTAGCGAGGGACCTTCGCCTGTCAACATGGGACGGCGGATGAAATCTTTCGTGTCCTGGAGAATCGTTTTGGAAAGAAGATGGCAATCGCACTTGAAATTATCATCAAGACTTGCAGGCACTGCCACCAGTGAAAAGTCACCAACCCAGGAAGATTGTGGACTTAATACAAATAGTGGAAAAGGCCTTGTATGACCGCAGTGGGTTGGGAAACACTGGCGCCCTGAAAAATCCATTTGTTACAAAGTCCCTGGAGAGTAAGCTGCCGGAGGGCTTAAAGAAGGAGGGGCTGGTCCATGCGTCAGAGGGAGACGAAGCCACCTCCCCTGAAGACAGGTTTGACATGCTCCTCAAGTTCCTGAGAAGTCAGGAGAAGATTTACGAGCAACTGGACCAGCTTAGGGACGATGACCCCAGCAGGAGAGAGGCAAGAGTCCCACAAAAGCATGCACGCACAAAGACCACCAACTCCTCAATCTCCCAAGCATCCTGTGTCGTCTGTGGAGAGAGGGGCCACAGAAGGTAGCTCTACTACTGCAAGAAGTTCAAAACACTCAGAGTAGCAGAGAAGAGGGAAGCAATTAAGAAAATTGGTGCTTGTGGGAGGTGTACAAATCCTGCAGCAAGGACTTTGCACCAATGAAATTGGTCCCAGGGTCTGACCAAACCTTGAGGGGGTGGCCCCTGATGGCAGTAAATCTCTGGTAAGTCATTAGGAAGCTCTCTGTGGACATACTGTTGACAAGATCGATGTGCAGGGCCCGGCTTGCCATGCAGCAGAAGACGACCCCCCAGACCTTCATGGAAACTCTTCTTTTGACATTTTGACATCTCCAAAAAGAAAAAGAAAATGAGACTGGGAGAAAATCTGTCAAAAGAGGAAGTTAGAGTGCAGGCGCCAAATCCACTCACCAGGCGAGAGCTCCTCAGTCAAGTCTCTGGGCTGTACGATCCCCTCGGTCTTGTGACACCTGTCAAGCAGAAGGGAGCCATCCTGGTGAGGAGGGCTTTTCAAGAAGCAAAGGTCAAGTACAGTCCATCAGAGGATACATGGGACGCACCTTTGTCTGAGGGCCTCCGGGAAGATGCCATCTACCTCCTTGAAAACTATGCTGAGCTCAGCCAGCTGAAATTCATCAGAGCCTTGACGCCACCCGACCCATGTGCCAAGCCCTGCGGTGTCACCTTCTCAGATGGTAGCGAACGCTCTTACGGTGCTGTACTGTAACTCTGGTGGGAATCACCACAATTTGTGACCATACGGCTAGTCGAGTCTAAGGCCAGGCTGACTCCTTTAGACCACAAGGGCGGCGCTGTTAAGGCTGAGGTCTGCGGAGCCGTCTACGCTGCTCGTCTGAAGAAGCACTACCAGAAGCACTGCAGCATCCTTGTGGAGAAATGGTACCACCTGGTTGACAGCCAGACAGTCCTGGGGGCCGTCCAACGTGAGAGCTATGGCTACCAAACATTCTTTGCCAATAGAATTGATAGAAAATCCAAGGCAGTACGAATGTCCAAGACTGGTGGTGGATCCCTGGGCCCCTCAATGTAGCAGACAGTATCTCCAGAGGGGCAAGCCCCAAGGAGTTGAAAGAAGGCACAGAGTGGCAGCTGGGTCGCAAGTTCCTAAGTCTCTCAGAGGGTGAGTGGCCAGTGAAGTCTGCCAAAGTTGTTGCTGTCGAAGCCAGAGGGAACCTCGTGCACATCCAGAAGAAGGCATTGGTTGCTGAAAGACAATGTCAAAAGAAGAGTTTCCATGAAGGTCTGGGGGGTCGTCTTCTGCTGCATGGCAAGCCGGGCCCTGCACATCGATCTTGTCAACAGTATGTCCACAGAGAGCTTCCTAATGACTTACCAGAGATTTACTGCCATCAGGGGCCACCCCCTCAAGGTTTGGTCAGACCCTGGGACCAATTTCATTGGTGCAAAGTCCTTGCTGCAGGATTTGTACACCTTCCTGCACAGCCAAGACACAACAAGCCTGGAGGAGTATGCAGTGAAGAATGGGGCAAGCTGGACATGGAAAGTGCTCCCTGCCGATTCACCACATCGGAATGGAGCTGCTGAAGCTGCTGTAAGTGTTGCCAAGAGAGCTCTTCAAAGTTTGAGCAAGTCGACAAACCTTACCTTCAGTGAGTTCCTCACAGCCCTTCAGATGGCAGCTAACCTGGCAAATGAGAGGCCTATGGATGCAAGAGTCCAGAGTCGGGAGGATTGTGTGCAGTATGTGACACCAAACTCACTTCTCTTAGGCCGAGCATCTCACAGTGGTGACTTCAAGTCCTTTGATTTCCAGAACTACCGCTACAAGCGGCTCAGAGAAATCCAAAGCCAAGTCAACGAGTTCTGGAAAGCATTGTGTCAGCTTGGGGGCCCAAACCTTTTTGTTAGATCAAAATGACACACTACAGAAAGAAATGTCAATGTTGGCGATGTTGTTTGGCTTTGCGATCAGAACGCCCTGCGCAGGCAGTTTAGACTTGGTAGAGTCGTCTCTGTAGCTCCTGACTCAAAGGGCATTGTGAGGGATGTTGAGGTTCTTGTCACCCCAGGAAACTGTGCCTCAGTCCACCCTCAACAGTCAGTGACCCAGGCCTTGGGTTCTAGTGACGGGAGCAAGAGATCCAATGGTGTGATATTGCGCAGAGATGTCAGGCGGCTTGTGGTTCTTCTGTCTGTGGAGGAGCAGTCCCCTTAGTGTTGTAGTTCGCCTTTTCAGTTTTTGCAACCTTTCTGACTAAGTACAGAAAGCTTGAGTGGGAGGTGTCGCGGCGAACGCCCCCTTCTCATCAGCTGGTGTGCGAGCGCGAGCGCGTGAATTACTTACCTGTGTATCAGCGGAAGGAGAGACTCACTTCCTGGTTGTGGGAGAGGACTGAACCAGCAAAAAACACTGCTGCAGCGCAAAATATAAAAACTTGTGCATTCCTGCCGAGCATTCTGTCAAGCTGTGCTGAAGTGTTACCAAAATCAAGATCTGAACAGACAGCCGGTAAGGTCGCGGTTGTTGTGAATGAGTGAATGAATTGTTGCGCTGACAAGGCATTGAGACACAGGGAAAATGTTTGTTTGTAGCGTTTTAAGTTTGTAAATATTCACGTGGTGCTTTGTGTAAATGTTGGCTGGTAAGGTTTATTGTAAGTGAAGATATGGGTTAAAAGCATGCATCTTTATACTTGCATACAGTGCATGTTAAAAACGAACTAAAAGTATTTCATTCCTAAAACGTAATTTCATAGTGGTTTTATTTTGTAAATATATATATTTAAAATTGTGGTAAAACTTGCTGGTTAGTTGGCTAGCTGTTTACTAATTCATGTATTGGGTTTAGTAAAATTTATTATGCATCTTGTTGTTAAAAATGTATTTCATATTTTGATGCACTTATTGAAACAGTTTGAAATTATATTGAATTACAGTATTGAAACAGTTAATTTAAAATCTGTCCTAACTTAAAGTAATTTCTATCTATTTTCATATACATGTATTTAATGTTAAGCTTTTGATGATTATTTGTCTTGTGTAAAAAACTGTGCAAATTGGTAAATGGTTGGTTTTGTTTGTCTTTTTAAGGTTTTTCACCTGCTAACTACTCCTGTTGTAAATATCTGGGCCACGAAGGTTGAAGGAAAAATAAATGGAAAAAGATGGAACAAAGGCCTGGTTACTGAGTGGATTCCAGCTTTAACGTTCAGCATTGGTACTACCCTTCAAGTGTGGGATTAGCACAGCAAGGAAACAAAACACTTGACAGTTACAGTAGTTCAGTAGAGTCACTTTTCTGTTCCAGACTTCCAAAAAGTGCAGCTAAGGATGATAAAAACACTGCAAATGAGCCAGTAAATTATAAATGCAACAGTTTGGTCAGGGATTAATATAGTTTTTTTTCTAGAAAAACACAAAACATATTTAAAAAGACACAGATAATATATCTGATTCCTACATTTAAGACTCACCTTTAATATTTGGATATTCTCTTCAGTTTTGTATTCTGTTCAAGCTGTGTCTTTATATTTTATACATCTCCCCTTGCTAAATATATCATTATTTTCCTCCTTCAACAACAAAACCTCACCACATGTTTCACAATTTCATCTTATTTCATAAGGAGCATTCTGATGTTGCCATGCATGGAGTGGAAAACAGAGTTAACAGAGTTGATAACCAGCTTAATGATGACAGTAAATAAACCTGCTGTTATTGTGGATTAATATGTTTTTTTAATTAAGAGATAGTTCTAGAGGATCGTGAGGTACAGTTGGAAAAAGTTGAAGCTTGTGAACTTTGAGTTAAGATACATTCTCAATCTTTAAGGCTACGGCTCTCCAACTTGCTGTCAAACGCTGTTCATCTGTTGATTTGTTTGAAAGTTTCTGATTGAAGTTTTATGATTGGACAGTCGTTTCATCAGAATCAAACGCCACTGTCAGTCCTGTAACTCTAGCAATATAAAAATAACCATTTCACAGATATAACCCAAGATATAAACCAAACTATGATCCAACAAAGGTAAATGGTCTGTACTTATATAGCACCTTTCTAGTATTCCGACTGCAAGGTGTCAACTGCTCATCAGTTTTAGGAGCTAACCATTCATACACAGTCACACTTTAGGAGCAATTTGGAATTCTGTATCTTGCACATGCAGACTGGAGAAGCCGGGTTTATCTGATTAGTGGACAACTTGTGATACCTTTTAAGCCTTCCAAGCCTGTTCAGTATCATGTGAATTCTCTCAGATCACTCTGTAAAAGTGTTTAGTTGGAGTGAAAATCATCCTCTTCATCATAAATATCCATTGCTCTTCCTAACAAAACCTCATTCAACATAAATATGTTTTTTGAGTATTGCATCAAGATGGACTTGACTCTTTGGCAGAATGTAACACAGAAAGCGTCTTTCTTTCTCATTCACACTGTTAGAGGATCTTGGGATACACACATATTGGCAGTCTTTTAATTCATTAAATGAAGTTCATGGGGAAAAAAAAACTATGCAAAGAGATCATACAAAATTGTCTTTATCACTTGTCCTTGTCCTTAACCTTCTGACTAAACATTATTAAAATCTTTCCAGTTTCTCTCAGATGACACTGAAAACATAACCTTCTTGTTGGAGATGATAAAAATAAATTTGGCAAGGGCAGCTGAAACCTTCAACACGACAAGAAACATTAAAGTCTGTTTTTGTTTGAGCACCCAGCACTATCCCCAAATAACAGAATGTCCTCCCACAAGGTTTACAAAATGTGAGCGAAATACAAAAGATGTACCCAGTTATCAGAGCCTGCACCGCACAGACCGAACAAATGTACAACCCTGTTTAACAATTACGCTCATATACTGTACGTATAATGTGCAAATCTGTTATGAAGGGAATGATATGCTGACTGGATTACATTTTTAGATAAACACAAGGAATGATTCATGTTTTCATGGTTAAACCAAGGGTTCAGGGATACTTAATTGAATCTTTCACCACAGTTTGTCTTGATTAAATTCTGGTTTAAGTGCTTATGAACAATGGTTCAAATTATCAATAAATGTTCAAAGAGTTCTATGTTTATGAAATAAATTTAAGAGAAATTTTTTTTGGAGACAATCATAACCACAGTTTCTTACAGTTTTTCCCCTCTTAAAACTTTTTTGGAATGGTTTAGGGCGTCTTGTGTATGTTTTCTTGTAATTCTCCATCTCCTCATCTGGAACTTTGGTACCTTTACTTTTACTTGTGCCCTATGAGTTTTACTGTCACAGTTCAAGCTTGGAAGCAAGGAACACATGAGAAGGACTCAGAGGCTTAAAATGAGACTTTTATATCTACAGACACAGCAGGTAATCACTGAAGTCCACCACATTAAAGATGTAGCCCAGAACAGACAAACTACACACCGGCTCTATGGGTTATTTTGCCATCGTAGTTTCTCCTTCGAAACAGGATGGGATGGTGAGGCTGGAGCTTTATTCACTTAGTTGCAATCTGCTACTTTACTGCTTGATTCCACTAAATATTACACACTGAACCTTTATATATAAAAAGAATCATTGCTGACTTAAATGTGGAGCTCTGTCAATATTAAAACCAACTACTGACTTTCTCTCATCTTTACCAATTAGTTTTAATAGCCTGAGCATAACCACATGAGTGTGAACAAAGCCCATCCACCCCAACTACGTCCATGTGGCTTATGGTACAAAAAACACTGACAGTGAACATATACAAGATGTAATTACAATCTAAAAACTAAACCAGTTGGACTCTTGTATAAAAATAGAGAGAAAGCTGTAAGAAGTAAGTAAAGAATGAAAGCATCCAGACACACATATGTAATATACTGTCTGTAATAAAACCATGGCAGCAGCATGAGTAGAGGCAATGAGAACATCTCTGTAGTGTCATTTTGAGCTTCTGCCTCCTTAAAATTACCCCAAGTAAATGGATGCAAGGTTGCTGTGGAGCTTGGAAGTGGTGCGTCTGAACAGAATGGTGTGTTTGTGTGTGTGTCTGTGTGTGTGTGTGTTTGAGCAGAAAAAGAGAGGGGAGACAGCTGGAAAACAAGGAAGATAGAGAGAAGTGACAGGGCCTGATTGAAAGGCGTCACTGACAGATGAATGGATGACTGCTGTCATGTATCTGTGGGTAGAACAGATACAGTATCTTTCCGCTCGCTCACTGTGTATGTTTGCTCGTCTTTCTTTGCCGTTTGACGAAGAACAGCAGGGGCTGAGGAGAAAGAGACAAGAGCAAGGACAGGCAGCACACTCAGACAAACTCTGCAGGAATACATCACAAAAATGTACTTAATTACTTTACACGAAAAATGTGTTAAAGGGGACATATCATGCAAAAATCACTTTTCCAGCTCTTCTAACTAATATCTTTGAATTCGGGGTGCGTACAAACCCCCACCCAGTCTTAAAAACAACAACTGCCTCTATTTTCAGATTCAGATGGGTAAACGAATCAGATTCCGCTCCGGTTGTGACGTAGAAAACTTGTAGACCAGACCCACTTCCTGGGCTCTCCAGCAGAGGCCAACACCCAGTCTCCACCCACCACGCCCTACAGGTGATGACAACACAGAGCTCAGGTGAAGCTCCGACATTTCCTGCTTCACGGAGAAGAATGGCTGGGCAAGGCTCAGACCTAGGCATGCTCGTTACTCTGCTGTTGGCTGCAGTGACCGGCACAAGTCGCTATATTGGCCCAGCCTGAGAGGACCTAAGAACGGAGGATTACGTTTACTTTCACCGGAGACGTCCCCACACTGTCGACTAGACCTGAATATGTGTTTGCGCGAGTCGTTTCACAGACAAATACAATGAACACAGAACAACACAGGACGGCAAGAGACCTCACACGAAAGAGGAGTAATACCAACTACAGAGGATGGAAATGTAAGTGTGCTTTGTGTTTCTGTAGATTACCACGAGCTAACGCTAACAGCTAGCTAGCGTTATGTTCAGCACACACAGCTGCATGTTGACAGACAGCACCGCTGCCCCGTTATACAAGTCTGTTTTAATCTTTGTAAACTGAGCAGGAACAAAAAGTGTGTATCTACAGGCAGACATTCAACTTACAAACTACTGGCGTTACATTGGTGTGGATGAAGTAGCAAGCAAGTAATGCCTGTACCAAATGGCTAGTTAGCGTTAGCTCGTGCTAATCAGCGCTAACTGTGTCGTATAAAGATTCAAGAAGTTTTAATTATTTTAATTTTTTTATCCCGATTTAATTATCCCGAGGGAAACTGCTGTGCAACAGCTGCGATACAAAGTGGTGAAGTAATATGAGAGAGAGATAAAATAGCTAGACTAACATAAAATAAATAACTAAATGCACAAAATGACAGTTAATACGTAGGTATATACGATATACAACAGTATACAATATACAATAAATTGAAATAAAATAAGTACAAATAGTAAAATAAGTACAAACTAAATAAAGTGATAAAGTGAAATTGTGAAAAGCTGTACTTGGTTGTGATACACACTAACATGACGCCAGTAGTTTTTTAGTTGGATGTCACTTTTTGTTCCTGCTCAGTTTAAAGAGATAAATAGATATCTCTGTAAACTGTTTTTTACAGCACAGTCTGAAGCTAGATCCAGTCTTAGGGAGCTGGGTACATAAAGTAAACAAAGATACAATACAATAAGGACAGCATCAGTTCAGCTCATGGACTCAAGGTTAAATCTCAAGGTTAAATCTATATGAACTGTTTTGTGTGCTTTCAGTGTTCGATATGTAACATAACAAGTAACAAACATGACAGATTAACAGTAAGCAATGTAAGACAGAGGGGACAGTATTTTATTGTACTTTTATCCTTACTCATTTATATTACAATAGTAACAGACTACATCTATGCATAAAATAACGTACTGCTCTATTCCTCTCAAACATAAAGACCCATAGTCTGCTCTGTAGAAACTAAATGCGTTCTGCAGGGAGTACACATTTAAACATACAGGTTCAAGGCCAGGGTAGTCCACCATGCAAGTTGGCTGAATTGGAACCTGCTGTAGTCTTCTTGTTACCTAGTAAATTAGAAACGGTAAGTCACATTACATTATAGAAATCTCGACTACATAATGACAATTTCATTCACCACACACTCATACTACCTGTGGTATCTCCTTAGATATTCTCTGCAGATATTCTCTGGCTCTGTGGGCATTGTGACACAATTTCCACAAGTTCACCTGTAATAAGAAAGAAATTCAATAAGTGACAACATTGCAGATGTACTTTATTTGAATATTTTATTAAGTACAACAGGTTAGAAGATGCAACAATTCTCGAAGTTTTTCATCGCAAAAAGTACACATCTATGCTTCAATATCTGATAAACATACTAGTTATGAGGTTCCAGAAAGACCTACAGTGCCTGCTCTGGCAAAGTTAGCTCCAGACACCACCTAAATGTAGGTAAAAAAGTAATGTGACTAATAGGGTTCAGGCTAAAGCATGACTATTGAGTGGCTGGTGATTTTGAAGTGCTGGCTCAATTTATATATGTATTTTTCCAATAGCATGTAAACGCTACATACACGCTAGCATCATTAGCCTAGCGCAAGCCATTAGCCGAAACATACAAAGACATATAAAAACACGTTTCATAAACTTACCATTCAGATACGTCCTGTTCTGTCCTCGGTTCTCTTATTTTTTTCTGGGGCCTCTTCATTTTCCGGGTCTGACTCTGGCTCGAACATATAAGGTTGCAGCGGCATGTGTTCACCGGCAGCCATGTCCAGTGCTCGTGTTCAACTGTTGTCATGGCAACTTGATGCCGAACTCAGGTTGGCACGCTAGGCGGAAGTGTGGCGGAAGAGGGGGCGGAGTGAGCAGCAGCTTATTTGCATTGTGAGCGAGACACGAAAACCGACCGCCTGAGTGACGCGTGGCACAGACAGAGTACAGAGAGGGCTGCTGTGCTTGATCCGTGAGGAATTTTGACCAAAGGATTTCACAGACATGTCATTAAGGTGCCGGGGACCTGTGTGAACTGGTGGAAAAAATGCATAATATGTCTCCTTTAATAATAGGGTGCTTAATAGATAAAGGTTTAAATGAGACAGGCAGGTAGATAAGTTTATGATTAATGAAGACACTTGGAGCTTATGTGCGAGTAAGGTGGCCTGTGAGGGACATATTGGGGAATGATTTTTTAATGAGGCAGTGGTGGTCAGGGAGGTCGTTTAGATGTAAAGAGACAGAAAAGTCTTGATTGGAATAAAGTGCCACAGGGGAAGTTCATTAAGATGGAATCTGTCACTGACCTTGCAAGTTGGCTGGACTCACGGGATCACAAATTCACGAGACCACAAGAGAATTCATCTTGCCAGGCTTCAAGTTATGAGCTATGGTCCAATCAACATCTTATGAGGAAATGCTAGCTACTGCATGAGCTACAGGCATGGTTTAATTCTAGGTGTGTGTAAAGACCAAGCAGCCTTCATGGCTGTGAAGTAAAGCCGATACCAAAGTACCAAATATTGCATCCCATCAAACGTCCACTTGAGGCTGGATACAGAACATGTCGATCTCCATAAGGCCCCAAATATACTGTATAAAATATCTTTCAGAGAAGGTCTGTTTGAGCAACCAGACTAAAATTCAGCCTGCCTGAGCTCCACCAATGATCTTATGATGTGTATGATAAGAAGTGACTATTTGTTCGAAAACAATAATAGCGGCTGCAAAAAAGCTTAGCATAGCTGCTGCTAGCATCAATTCTATCAGAAATGGGAAGTATTCATTGAAAGGAGAAAAGAGCGACACTTAAGGATTTTCTGTTTTTACTCATCACTATGTCGTATGGTTTGTTGATCTGATCAGTTGAAGTTTGCCAATGAAAAACAATAACAGACACATGGTTCATTCAGTACATCCCATGATCTCCTGGCCAAAGCATCATTATACTCTTCAGATCAGAGAGCTCAGAGCCCCCCCCAACTGTCTTGTGTTGGTGTTTCCTTCTACATTGTTTGGTCATTATGAGTCTTGAACTTTTTACAGGAATAATCCAAAAGCCCCTGTTCTGGTGACCTGTGGTGGAGCTGAATTGCATAGTTCGTTACAGTTAATTTGAATTTCAATTCAAACCAAAACTGGATAGAAAGTGAGTGTAGTGAAGCCAGCAGCAGGGTCAGACGTGAACTGACTGAAAACAAAAGGTGACTTTGAACATGAGGCACATGAGGCTGGCTACAGATTGTCTCCATAAGTCCCCATGTTCAAATGTCCAACTTCACAGCAGAAATAAACATTTTTACAGCCTGGTACAAAAAACAGTTTTGGTCTCTATAGCTATATTCCCCGTTCATGACAGCTGTACTGAGGGTGAATGTTTATGCAACTCACCTGTTCAAATGATATTAAGGCTTAAAGTTATGCAGAATTAACAGTGTAGCTTTGATTGACAGATAGGTGCCGTCACAGGTGTCTTATTTCAGCAACCAGCTTTCATTCAGCACTCCTCAGGTCCACTGAGGAATGATCCAAGCCAATTTTTAGATTAGCCACGGGGTGGCAAAGGCAGGACTGCCAACATGGCGGGAGCCAGAGTCACCACATTCTCTTCAGAAACCCGTGGATGACGTCATGGATGTATACATATATACTGTCTCTGTGTGTGTAGTATTCATACAAGCAGCAGCAGCAGCAGTAGTAGCTGTAGTCATCATCTGGCCATAGTCTGCATTCTGTCATGTCATTGTAGGCTGTCTGTCTCTCTAGGATCCAGTCCACTTCACAGCATTCATCCTGTCTGTCAAATAAGCCAGTAGTCATTTAACCGTGAAGGAAAACTAATAACCCAGATAATCCTGTGAAAAAAAGAAAAAAAAGAACAGATTTTGTTTATCTCGTCTTGGCGGGGTGTTTGGGAGTGATGTCCTGCTTTCCCTCATGCATTCTTTGTTCTATTGTTTGTCTGTGTGTTTATCAGATTGCATTGTGGGATGGTTGACAGGAAGACAAAGATAAATGGGATGTTTTGATCGCTATTTGTGGTGCTAATGTGTTTTAGTCACTCAAATAGTCTCCATGGAAATAGAGTTAATGAGCACTCTTGTGTATAGGAGGTGGATTAAAGTTATTATGTTGTGTTGGGATGAATAATGCATGTTTGTTTGGGGGTTGCCGTGCTCTTAAAACATATATCCCCTTGCTACCACGATTGCAGCGAGTGTCTTCTCTGGCTTTGCTTTTGTTGTGGGGGTGAATGTGTGACTTATACACACACACACAGAAACAACCGCACAGACATGAGTGAAATATCAACTGCAAAAAGCCTGCATTAAGTTTGGAGCACCAATTATCATCCCCACCATCTGGATGAGTGGGACATGAAACGACTCACAGTCGCTGAAAAATAACAGGTGATTTGTGATGCTCATGTTTCGTTTCTTGGTATTGGACCCCTGTTAGAAGTTTTGGACCAGTATGTCCCATTATCCCCCGGCCAAAGCATCATTATACTCTTTATATCTGAGAGCTCAGCGATTTCACAAATTTCTCCTGCACTGATGAGAAGAAATGTTCTCTCTGATCAGAGCAGAGAATCACCTCTGAGCGCCGTTTTGATGTCGGGCTATTCCATTAATCTGCCGCAGATTCATATTGTATTTCACCTACACTGCCTCTTTGGTTTGCTTAATGAGCTGCTTTCATTATTCACATCTCCGCGTCCCGCCAGTCTAATGATGCCAAAGTTGATCAATTAACACACATTTTTACGATGATCTTGAAGACATGCGGAAACTGAAATGCGGAGCAGAATGATTGATTCGGAGTTCTGTCAGCTGTGACAGGAACACAGCAGCACTGAAGGACCTGTCATATATCACTGTGAGCCATTGCTCAAGGCTGTCAGGTTCAGCTTTCAGGCCAAAACACAGATATCAAGCTTCCCTGAGCACCAAAAAACAGAAAGTCTAAAGGAAACAGTTTCTAACTGAAAGTATCTCTAATGTAATTGAATCAAATCTACATAAAAACATTTTTCCACTGAGTGAGTTTATGAAACATAATGCATGATGAAGAAGGCTCTCCAATGTCAACTACATTTAAAGACAGCAATAGTGGACATAGTGTCTCCTGTTGTGGAATTTTTCAGCAGCTGTGTGGGTTTGCATGGGGAACAACTGAATGTTGGCTTCCTAGACAGCCATAGATAACTGGACACTGATGTTCCATAACAATAATCAGACAACAGTGGCCCAGACTAGAACGTGCTGACGGTAACACATGGGTAAATACATTGTCCTTGACTATTTTTGGGTGTATAGTATAGTGTATAGTATTTTTGGTGTTATCTGTAGAGGTTTAAAGTCCGACCACCAGCATGAGTTGAGTCGACTCAGGCACCTCTGATGTACATGAGAGTGTCTCTAATTCTCCTTGGCCAAGTTTCAATAAACATTACAGTATAATGTTACAGTGGCAGTAAGATTGTTTTAGCATGGTTGGACTTCTGTTACCTTTTTGACGTTTCGTGTTTTATATTTGCATGCTTTTATTGTGTTGTGCTTTTAATTTGCATGTTTTATTTGTGTTGTGTTTTAATTGGCATGCTTGTGGTTTTAATTTGTACTGCCGTAATCACACCATCTTAATGTTAAGTCACCACACCTGGGAGGTTCCGCCCGTTTCCTCCACAGGTGTCTGCTCGACCAATGGGCAGCGAGAGAGAGGTCCTGCCAAGAAGTAAAGGTGGCTCACGACACACTGATGGGGACTCAGGAGGAGACAGCAGGTTCGACACACGAGTGGGCACAAAGCAGACAAGACGGGACAGCGGGAGCAACGGCAAAATCGAGAGTGGTCCAGAGCGTTGCGACGCGACACCGTTAGTGTGCTCTACCCCCGATTACCACAAGAACTTGCATCCTAATTTACAATAACCTTTTTTTTTTTTATCAATTGATTAATTATATTAATCTCTCATCTCTATCACTTATCCCCCCCCCCCCCCCTTTAACAAGGAGACTTCCTACAGAGGTTCCTGAACACTTCCTTCCAGTCATAAGCTATAATTCAATTTATTTTTTTATTAATGCAACACCAGATAGTAAAGTTATCTCATGACACTCCCCATATGAGAAGGTCTAGACTGTACTCTTTATTATATTATTTACAGAGACCCCACAATTCCCACCATGATAAACACCTGGCAAATGTGACTTTTTACATTTTAGAATTTTGGACAAATCTTATATACTGGCCCTTTAAGTATTGGAACTTTTGAAAATACATTGAAATACATTGTTTCATTTGACAGCAAACTAGCTTATTTTCAAAAAATAAGTGCAGCTTATAAAATGTCGGGTCATCTTGACTTTTACTCTGGTTAATAATCATGATGAGAAATGTATATGTGAATACTTTACTACTTGGCAAAATGGCCACACCACACAGTTTGGTCACACCCTACTTGCAACATAGACATGAAATAAACAAAGCCAGAACACAACAGGTACAGTATCATACAGTACGTTTACATGCAACAAGAAATTCGAATTTCTGATCGTATCAGATAATGACATGCATGAGACCGGATCACTTGTCTGAGTATACATGCCATTCAGAGAATCGGATAAACGGCCGGAGCATGGCTGACTCTGTTACGCTAGGTGTCGCTGTAGCCCTCTGAACAAAGAGACACTTTCGGTTGACCTCTACTTATCAGCGACAACAAACTATCTGAAGGCATTCAAACAAAGATTACATACGAGGAGATGGATGATGCTACAGCTGCGTACATTTTGTGCATTATTTTCATCCTAATAATGCATATTAAAAGAACAACGGATCTTTTGGCTTCTGAGTGAAAGCCCCAGTGGAAAATGTCGCGCATGCGCAGAACGCAAATTCCGCTTCAGATCCGATTGCTGAGTATACATGGCGTTAAATATCCAACTATGAACGAATTATCTAGGTGTTCTTATCCGATTTTGAGATCCGAAGGTCCGAAGTAGATTGGACTAAGGTGTTTACAAGCACTTTAAAAAGTCCAAACTAAGTCCAGTATGATCAGAAATTCGAATTTCTTGCTGCATGTAAATGTTACTGATACTGATAGTTTAGTCCATGAATCCACCTGAGCATGCTAGTTTCAGTCACATTTCAGGCTACAGTAACTGTGGAGCAGTTTGACTGGTCTGATTGTAGAATTGGCCAGCGCAATATCAGGATGCATTTCTCCAAAAGTTGATTCTGGCTCAACTTCATCGCCACAGGTTCCCTCTTCTGCTGCCTGCACCACTTCAGCTAAAATGCACTACCTCCATTCAAATGAATGAAAAACCAGATTTTTTTTGCTGCAGATTAGATTTGTTCTGAATCAGGCTATGAAGAAATGTCAGTAAAGAAATCAGCCAATTTTGTGCAGTTTAAACAAACTTCAGTGTTATTTTTTTTATATCTTAAAAAGAACATTAGATATTTCAGTATATCAGATTTCTCTCTTTTCTGTACCCTTTAAGAAAACACAAGGTTTCTCAGAACAGGTTTTTCAAAAAAGAGGAAACAAATGCACCATAAATATCATGTAGAATCACTAGCCTGACCAACGAGAGGCCTACTTTCTTCACAGTTGCAGGGGGTGATGGATGATCGTAGTCTCAAGTGAACATTTCTTTCTAGAAGTGTGTGTGTGGAGTGTGATGCAGGGAGTTAGTCTCTGTCCTGGCCCAGCAGGAGGGAGTGAAAGGATGGGGTGGAGCTGCAGGGTTGATCCAGGAACCCCCATGGAGACCAGCCTCTCACCATCTATCAGCCCCCGGTGGTAGCTCTCCCGTGGGGTGAAAACCGAGCTGGGGCTTCCTTAGAGCCCGCAGGACCACCACCACCAGCTAAGAAGAATCAGACAGGAAGAGGAGAAATGTGGAGGAGGAGCACAGGTTTTTCACTCACTTTACTCACTCGTGTCTACATGCTGACAAAAACAGGATGAAACTGACAAAAATAAAAGAAGCTAAATAGCAATTCATAAAAGAAAATTATCTACCGGGAGAAACCATTAACCTAAAATACAACAGTGTGGATTTTCCAGCATAACTGATTATTGGGTATGGCTTCCCATTTGTCTCAACACTGCGAGCTGAGCTATCATTTACACATTTCTATTATTCACAAAACTATTCCCCTGTGAAAATAGATTTTCATTTTATTTACAGCGATGGTAAAAACACAGACAAAAAGGAACCGTTTCCATCGGTGAATTATCACTGTAAATCTGGTGAGTGGACTGTATTTGCAATTCAAAAGCTGGATTTATGTCGATAAATGCTGCTTTATTCTGTCTGTGGGGAATCGCTGTCGTCAATCACTTTGGAGACAGTCATTTTGGAAGGAGAAGGAAATATCAATATGCTTGTGACAAGTAACACGGCGCTGATGAGTCAGCAGAGCCGCTCCTGCCTTATTCTGAGAATATAGAATCAAACAGATGAGAGAGTGAAGATGGAGAAGCTAGAGAAGAGAGAAAGAGCAAAGGCAAGAATGAGTGGAGGGAAAGAGGGTGAGCAGAGAGATAAAATTCAAGAGGAAGAGACAACAGCATGTTCTGAGGTTGACATGAGGTCTTCTTCTGGTGCTTCTATGTGTGAACACTTTGATTGACAGGTTGGTGCCATCACAAGTGGCTTGTTTGATTCATTTACCCTGCCTCAGCTCCACCCCTAGTCCACCTCTTTGCCCATTTTTGTATTTGCTTCACAACAGTGCTTCAGAAATCTGTGGGTGACATCATTAAGACTGTTCTTCTATACAGTCTGTGGTCCTATTCCAAACTCCTGCCTGATGTTCATGACCCTGTACTGTGGTGAAGGAGTCTCTGCTCCTAGAGCTCTAGACACAGCTCTGTTTTTACCACCACACTCTGGTATAAAGACCACATAATGCAATAGACCTTTCAGTGTCGCTCTAAATAATGCTTCACCCATTTTTACCATTTTTTTTTACCCATCATTCTTGATATTGTAGAAATGCCTCAGATGCAGATCAACTTTCTTTTCTTGACCTCGAAGTTGTAATCCTTGTAAGATTTCAGTCCTGGGTGATTGGGCGAATCCCACGGTTACCGTGGTAACTGCAAATGTAGTTTAATACTACAGTAAACACTGGTTAAGCAGCTCAATTTGTCAGAAATCCAAGAGAGGAGCCGCTGCCATCTGTGTTTACAGTGCAGCCAAACAAGTCAGTTACTAATAATTACAACCTCTTTCTGATTTCCACAGAGCCTCCCTGTGCTCACCTGAGGAAAAAAGAAAAAAGAGCTACTCGTGAATCTGAACCCTCAGTTTACTAATCGGTGCCCACATATATGTAAAATATGTGCATGGATAATGTGATATCATATAGCATATTTGTAATCTGTAAAGCAGGAGTCCATACACAGATCTTGTTTTTCTCTGACCCCAGGGGGGCTCTGTAGATTTGTGCTGCACACAATGCCTGTAATTTTTCTACAGAACAGCAGGACACAACAAAGCGAGTTGGTTTTGTTGCTGAGGAACCGGAGGTGTGCTGCCTGTTGCGTGCTGCTCTTCATCTAACAGCTCACTGTGAATGTACGAATTAATATTTGTTTTTCTGAAATGTCGTACAAAGGTGGCCGGCTCATACGAGCTTACAAGACACTGCCAATTCCCTTTATGTTTAATAAAAGCCAAACTGGTGTGCTAATTAATTAAGCTCAGTAATGTCATACTCAATATGTTAACAGGAGTAAAAGTCTTGACTTCATGCTTGACTTATGACAAGTGTGTTGATTTCTTATTAGATTATTAATTACAAGCCAATATGCCGTTCATGGTGTAATTAGAACAGTGTGTGTGTCTGACAGCAATGTGACCATCATTTATCTGCAGGAGGCTGATAAGCTTGATCAATACCAGTGAATCCATCATTTGGAAAGCAAGTCATAGTCACCACTGGGTTCTTTGAAACTGAATTATATATGAGAGTTGCCGCTTATTAAAGGTTTTATTGTAAAGAACATTCAGGAAATGTTCTTTTCTGGCATGAATCACTCATTTACATGACTTCACATTTCTGAGGAATGAAGGCGACCAGCAGAGCTGGAGGCCTGTATTTTTTATTCATACTACTGATGTCAACAGGTGGCGTTAACAGAGGTGAATTGTGGGAGGCTGAGTTATTTCTAAAGAGAGATTCAAAAAATAAACTTAAGAATAGAATATAATTTGAATTTTGTGTGAGTGTAGCAGAGGCAGCACTGCAGTGCATTGATCAAATTAGACAAGTATGACTGAATATGTGCACGCTCTGAGAGTCCTCATGAAGTCAAAATCAATGTTTTAGAATTTTTATCACATCTGCCTCCTGTACTCCAGTATCTGGACTAATGACAATGACAAAAAAAGTAACTTTTAAAGTTTAAGGCAGGGGTCCCCAAACTTTTTTCGGTGGGGGCCACATCAACTTTCCTTTCTGTGGTGAGGGGCCAGGGTCAGTCTAATAGGAAATGATATGGACCAAAGTGACAACCAGTATTATTGTGGAGATTATAATGATCATTTGTTGCAGGTGCCCTTCGCTTGGCCTTGGCATCGGCAAATGTTAAATTCTTTGAGCACCGCCACTTTATCTTTGCAGATTAGACAAACTTGTTATTTTTTCTTTTTACCTTTTCCTTGCACTGTCTCTCTCTATTGTCCCTCCCCACCAAGACCACAGACTCCTTTGATTGGCTAGAATACGTCATAGGAACTGTCCACTGATTGGTTGAAAAAGAAAGTATTCTGCCTAGTAACGTTTTTCCATTCGTCGTCTGCGTATGGAGTCTGCCGAACGTCTATTTTTTTGATTGGTCTTTTACGTGGCGGCATAGGACAACAAGGTAGTGTCACACAGACATGAACCACACATCTCCATTCTCAGCAGAATCTCAGGGATACAGTGCAAAAACCACATCTCACTATCGTAACCGTTTCAGAGATATTCACAGATATGTAAAACTTAAGATTTTTAGACAGATATGCCCAGTCTGTTCCCAGAAGAGCGTAGAGTTTTTAACTCTACGCTCTAAATCTATTTTCCGTTTCCTCAACAGTTTCGACATTTTGTTTTCTGGCTTTCTTCCGTTAGCTCGCCTCGCCCGCGCACACTTCACGCTTGATCACAAGCAAAGTCACGTCGGAATATACCATTGTGTGAGGGGGTGAAAATTAGCTACTACTGTAAATAGTTCATAAATAAGGTAAATTTTAATTAGAATGCCAACCATAATCATTAAGTGCGGCTATTTTATAATAGGAAAATGCAGTTGAAAAAATAGGCCATGTTTAGAGGGATTGTTTGGGATAGTTAAGTGGGCCGCTCTAACTGTTTAGGCGGGCCGGATGTGGCCCGGGGGCCGTAGTTTGGGGACCCCTGGTTTATGGTATAAGGTACAAGAAAGTCTACTCAAAAACTAACCTGGAACCAAATGATAAGTCTGCCTCAGGAGCACCAAACTGACTTAATAACGCTGTCTATTTAAGGCATTAACAAGACCTGCAAGCTGTTTGACATTAATACCGGTTTACTTTTTAAAACTCACCTATTGCTAAACTCTGCAAAAGGACAAAAGGACCATTCTTGATTTAACAGGTGTGAAAGAAGACTGCAAAGAAGACTGAATGGGAGAAATATAATCTCTGATCCTGGTTCGTGTCGATACATGTGCAGCAGTGTTCTGAATCAACTGCAGAGTCCAAAGGAACTATCTGGGAATGAGATACTATAATCCAGTCTAGAAGTAACAAATTCATGGACTACTTTTTCTGCATCTGCTTGAGACAGTTACATAGGTGAAAAGAGTTCTTGAAACTTGTTTTATGTGGACATTAAAGGACAAATCCTGATCAAAGATGACTCCAAGATTCTTTACGGCGGAGCTGGAGGTCAGGGTGACTTCATCTAAAGTAACTATATCTTGGAGAGAGAGTTTCTGAGCTGTTTGGGTCCAATTAAAAGAACTTTGGTTAGGTCTGAGTTTAACATCAGAAAATTGCAGGCCATCCATTTTATGTCCATGCTTATGATTATGTCCAGGCATGCTTGAAGTTTATCTAACTGTTAAAAATTTAATGGAGTGATTTCTAATAATATATACAGTCCTTGAACCATCCAACACTGTGCAACGTTAAAGGTATCACTATAAAAGGAGATATTGGTAATATTGGTCTTCATCAGATGGACACAAAAATGACTGCAAATAAATGATAATGTTCCTCTTTGTCTGCTGGATATGGAAATAAGCAACCTTATTAACATGTTCACCATTTCAACTTAAGATGATCATAGACGACTGTGACAAACACAAGCTCGAGCCTCCCTCCTCTGTGCTTGCAGTTGCCAAACACTCGATCGCTCGTCAAGTTGACTTGCAAGACGTTGGAGGTGGGGATGGAATAGACATTTTCCTCCGCTCCTTTGATTGCTCACTTTGAATATTGTCCACCACTTTTGATTGGCTCTTAGGTTTGATCACTGACACAGTAGAATACAGACAGTTTCTTCAGAGAACAATCAATTTTCACGATGTCATTGTCATTTTAATATTGTTTGAGTGCATAGATTTGTTGATCATACATGCATTGCAATACTGGATATAACTGCGACTGTGGGTGTTGAAAGTGACATATGAGCAGACATCAGTCCATTCCTCCAAAGTTTCTCAAACATCCACTCAAAGCTAACAGACAGAATGAGTCAGTCTCCATAAGTCCCCATGTTCAAATGTCCAACTTCACAGCAGAAATAAACATGTTTACAGCCTGGTACAAAAAACAGTTTTGGTCTCTATAGCTAATTTCCCCGTTCATGACAACTGTACTGAGGGTGAATTTATATACAACTCACCTGTTCACATTATATTAAGGCTTAAAGTTCTGCTGAATTAAGCATGGTTGCTTTGATTGACAGGTGTGTCATCACAGGTGTCTGGGTTCAGTAACCAGAGCTGTGTCTCAATTCAGGGGCTGCATCCTTCGAAGGATGCAGCCTTCGTGACTCCTTCTGAGGGTCCTTTGAAGGCCGCATCAACTGTTGTTAAATGAGACGGTCTAGCCTTCGAAACTTTTCCTGGTTGCGTCACCAGCTGCGCACCTGCCGTCAGTTGGTACTTTTAACGTAGCCGTTGAAAAAACGTAATAAAATATTAAAATAAGTAATTAGTAAAAGTATAGGTAGTAGTAGTAATAAGTAAAAAAATAAGTAAAAGTAATTAAATATTAAAAAAAAGAATATTTACATTTAAATGTGAATCCCTTGCCGCTTGATAGTTGCGGTGCGTCCTCGAAAAAGAGGGAAAAGAAGGCTGCATTTGAAGGAGCCTTCGAAATGGGACAGCCTTCACGCAGCGTTGTGACGTAATCGGCCTTCAAATGCATCCTTCGAAGGATGCAGCCCCTGAATTGAGACACAGCTCAGGTTTCATTCAGCCCGATTCAGCTCCACCCATTGTGGTGAGCTGGCGGAGGTAGGACTTGTGTTTTACAACAACTTTTCAGTTACTTCACACACACACGTCCATGTTTTATACAGTCTATTGGAGAAACGCAAATCTCTGTTTGAAATAAAGCTTTAATGATAATGTTTTTGTTCTCACTCATGAACCCTGGACTTCAATTAAATGTTTTACTGCAAGGATGATTTTTTAATTTCTGTGTGTAATGCTTTTAAAGACATTAAATATAAAAAAAACAAACAAACAAACAAACAAACAACCCCCCCCCCCGGAAAAAACAGAACGGCCATGGCCTTGTTCAGTCCAGTCCTGGTGTAGAAAAAACATGATTTTGTTATGTGGATGTTCACAGCTCTATTTCAGCTCTGTAATTGCAGAGTTTAGGCATAATGACAGTGTGTGTTTGACAGAAAGACACGACCGACACAAACCAATAACAGCACAGTGGTTGTGTACGTGCAAGTATGTGTGTGTATGTGTGTGTTATGTGAAGCGATAAAGCAAGAGAGAGAACAATTGAGACATTTACTGAAATGAAATGAGGCCATCTTTGGGCGCCGGTCCCAGAAAGTGAAAGAGAAAACAGCCCCACAGGCCTGTTATTTGATTTGGATGACTTTATGGCCAGATATAACGTGATCAATTTGCCCCATCACTCTGCCCTCTCTGCTTTATGAAACCTACATCTGCCCTCTTACTCCTCCTCATTCATTCTCCTGGTGTTCTCCCTCGCTTTCTACAGTATCTGTGTGATTCTCACTTTATTTTAGGGGAAAGTCAACCATCTCACTACTGGAGGAGTGTGTGTTTCTGTCCGTGTGTGTGTGTGTGTGTGTGTGTGTGTGTGTTGATGACTTGGCAATCACTGTACAGCCTAAAGTGGACTGCCAGATTGAAACCAGCTCATTTATACTGTTTGTCTGTCTGGCAGTGTAACAGCATCTATACTCGTACTCATCGTTACACACAGAATAAGGGACGCTTTTCATTCAGATTGTTTCTAAACGCGTGGCTGAAACGATGCGTTTAAAATACTACTTTGCCCAAAATCATTTCTTTTTTAGATGCCAAGCAACTTGTAGAACTGTCGAACATCGAACAACAGGGGAGTCCGACAATGTTTCTAACTTTATGAATCAGGCAATCCAATCACGCCCACATTAGGTAGCAGTAGGTCATGTAAAGCAAAAGTTACAGATTAGGTCTCGTTAGAATACTGAGGTCAGTGCAGTCGAAGCTTCAATATAAATTTCTTATTGAACAAGAAAAAGGTCTCTCTCTCTCTCTCTCTCTCTCTCTCTCTCTCTATATATATATATATATATATATATATAATAATTATTATTATTTTTAATATCCTTCAATATCAAATTCAAGCTTAACCTTTGTGTCTGACATGGACACTTTTGTAAAATGTGTCAGTAAAAAATATTAGGGTACAAAGGTGTGTTGGCTGTCACATGTGGTGTTATTTTGACCAATTCTGTGTCTGTCGGCCAGCTCGATCTGATCTGTGCAGGTTGACGTGGTCTGTGAAAAAAAGAACAGCTTTGTATTCTCAGCAGAGTAGAATTTAGAACACTTCTGGAATGGATCGCACCGCCCACTTCTGGTTGGTGTTTGATACATTGACTAGAATGGCTGTGATGCCTGCTGCATCCGTGCCTGGCGGAATTTGGTCTTTGGAAACAGACTCAGTTAAGTGTTCCCACCGGGCATGCCGTGGAACATCCCAACAGCGTTGCGCTGCAGCGCTATCATTCCATAGCACTTCTATTTTTGATGGAGCCGTTGCTAAATCGTGTGAAGCTCAACAGAGCAGATTGCACCAGACAGGAAATCCGACACAGAATCAATGTAATGTAATGTATCACTTCGCCTCCTTTCAAAATGAAACACACTATGCAGTTCATGTAGCCTATCACAACTTCACATCAACATTACGTCATGACCGGTGGCACCAGGTCAGCAGTCAATCGATCAAAGGGTCTCAACATGAACCACGAGAGACAAATTGTTGAAGTGGACAAAAATTTATGACACAACAGATCCTTTTTATAATCTCTTCCACATTGGAGAAGCAAAGTAAGCTGTTTGTTGTTTCCTTTATACACAGTTTATCGCGGGATCTCGTGGTCTTGCATATGTTCAGGGTTATCATGTGATCTCGTGTGAATACGGCTGACTCACAAGGCAGCGCTGCATATCTAATAGATATCAAGCTATCTATTACGTCTAGGAAGGCAGCAATAGGTCTTTTCGTCCCTGGCCACCACAGTGCTGAGACAGACTGGGACCTACTTTTCTCAACCAAAGCCAAACAATTAATACTGCTGAGGACCTCACGGGCCCACACGTGACCTCGTGTAACCTAAGGATAGAAAATTCCATAACACACATGAGAAAGAGGCTTTCAGTAAATCTGGTCTGAGTGTCCTTGTTTTAAAAAACGCTGATATTAAGATCTCGTCTTTTAAATGTCAAAGGATTAGCAGTTGATTCATGACCTCAAAGTTAATTAAATTTCAAATGAATGCAACATTACTTCCACTTTACAAAATGGACTACAGCTCCATCCTCTTAGACATCAGTTTATTCCCACCACCAAACCCTCATCGCAGATTAGCTGTTAGATGCAAACAAAATAATATCTCACATAGGTAAAGTAGTATTTACACCTCATAGCATGAAGTTCAACAGAAAATTTAGAATCTCAGTGCCACATTTCTGATTTTGAGAAAATTGACATGAAACCGGAGAGCACTGCAGCAGACATAAAGACAAGACCGCATGAGTCCCTCTTACCTAACCTTTACCCCTGTGTACTGTATCCTTCTGTTCCTTTGTGTATGGACTTTAGTTCAGTGTACATCACTCTCATGTCTGGCTCCCCTGTTGGTTTGTGCTATTCTGTTCTGAGACTGATCCAGACATGGATGGATAGATGGATGGATAGAGTAAAGGAAGAGAGGTATACTGGCTTTGAAATCAGCAGCCTCTCTTCACTTTGAGCGTGTCTGACCATGAAAGAGAGAGAGAAAAAAGTCTGACCATGAAAGGGAGAGGCAGTGGACATTAGTGAAAAGAGCAGGGCTGGTCTGCAGGAGGTTGGGAGAGGAGGGGAGAGACTGACACGCACACTGGGTGTATGAGAGGCTGATTTGAAGGCAGACAGATTTGCAGACAACTCCAGGCGGCTGGCAGGTGGGTGGAGGGGCATGCAAAAAGATCAGCCAGCAAACAAGCTGGCGGGGATGAGGCAGAGGGGAGGAAGAGATGCCAGACAACAACAGTCAGATAATGAAATTGATTGCAGGGCACTGATGGGTGAAGGTGGCTTTGGCTGCACCGTCCGACAGGACTAATGGCTGTGATTGGAGTTTGATAAGTACGGCTATTATCGTTGTTTATTTTAGAATGGATGCATTTCTCTATGAATTTCATTACTTATAATTTAAAAGGCTGACCCTTAAGGCAAAACTAAGCACAGGAGTGAGACAGAATAATTCAGCACTTCCCAAAGATCTACATTCTCCTCTTTGAGCTCTTCTCTTTTTGCATCATAATTACAACAATTTCAACATTTATAATAGGCAACATCTGGAACCAATTATGCCTGATGGTTTAATTCTTATTGTGGCCACAGGATAATCACATTTCCATAACTATATGATTTAACACCAAAGATGGACAAAATATACAGTGAAAGGATGGATTGTATAACCTTTGGTGATCCCCTCACTTTTCTTGTAGCGCCATCATCAGACCAACATCTGATTCAATGTCTAATATGACCAAATACCTGCAGCACTGACAGCCCGGCAGCCTCAGCTGTGCTGTGTCTTCAGTTCATGAGCAAATGTTTGGACGCTGAGATGGTGAAGGTGGTACACTTTAAATCTGCTTAAAAAAAAGCATGTTGGTATTGTTATTGACATTAGCATTGACACGTCGTGTTTAGAAATATTAGTGTGTTGAATATTCAGTGTTTTAGAGTTATAAAACTGGAGGCTGGTTTGAACAGCTAATACATAATGGAAAACCTCCTGATCAAATTTGCATGTATGAGCGTTGGATATGGAGCTGCCACACAACCTCAACCTCAAAAAAAATCCCATTGACCACCATTATAGAAGAGATGACTGTAAAAGTGTCTAGTCAGGTCAGAACACATCAATCAAAGTCACACATTGCTCTTTGTATTTTAAAAATCATGAAGGTTTTAGATTTATAAAACCTTTGCAGAGCCTCCCCACTGGGCTTTTATGCTGGGTGAGCAATTTTATTCAAGTGAATGGCCACCAAAAGTCAAATAAATCATCCACTACACATCAGCACAAGCCTAGAAATAATTCCCTGTCTCACAGAGGACTGAATACTGATGAAATCTATACTCAGGTAAAACCCACACTGTTACTGAAACATTAAATACAGTAAGTAAAACTACTGGTGTTAAAAGTACTTAAGTAGAAGTATTTGTACTTCTCTCTCCCTACCTGTGTTTTTTGTTCATGGTTTTCATGAGCTCACAGTGTGTTTGCTGCTAGATTTGGTCATGATGCACAGAAACAGAGACAGCGAGCCACAGCATGCACTGTCTGGATATCTTAATTGGTCAACATGGGCACCAAAAGGAAGCAGGCAGGGCTTTGTGGCACTTCATGTTGTAGTGTTGTCAGCATTGAATTATGATTGTAGCAAAGTAGTGTAATGAATACTTTGTACAAGTACAAAAAGTAAGTAGTTGAGTAGTAGTGTGGATGCCCAAAGCCGTCTTCTGTACGTTTTAATGGGCACCTAACTACTCCCACAAATCTTGCCCTACAAATCTAAAAATTAAATCACCAGATGCCACTCATTCAGGACATGTCCGATCGTATGATTGATAAATGAATGATTATAATTTAATATACACAAGTCTACAAATTTTACTACGTTTTCTTTGAATAAGCATCAATGAACCGCGTAATATAAAGATGCCAGGAATTAATGAGTTTATCTTATTATTATATTTGTCCGTCGGTGAATTAGGTCCGTGCTGTAAATTTTTGGAATGTACGTATAGAGTTAGAAAGGGCCCCTTTATGCGTTATAAATAACGCAACATATGCATCGGGCATTTCAGCAAAGTGTGTTATATATATTAAAGCTCAATAAGTCTTATATGGTGCACCTTGACTGAAATGTTTCATATTTCATATTCAAATTGAGTTCCATAAATCCTTTAGACTCACCTTTCCAGTAGTGGTCTCTCCCCTCTCACTCACTGTGCTCCTCTGCCCTGACTCCTACAGGCCAACAGGAGTGGTGGAGTGATTATTATTATTATTATTATTATTATTATTATTATTATTATTATTATTATTGACCTCAGCTCCTGTTTCCTCCAGAAGGAAGTCACCCCAAAGATAAATGGTAAAGAGAGCGCACACTGAACTCTGTGAACAACCAGCTAGCTAAGTAGCAGCGTTCTTTTACAGCTGGAATGTAACTTTTGACCCAAAACAACAAAGGTAAGACGTGCAGAGATCGTCTGTAAGCCAGGTTTTTATTTATCAAACATGGAGCGTTTCATTAATTACATGGGACTTTCTCCTGTTAACTGGGGCCATAGCTAAGTAACTGTTACCAACCAGCCAACTACCTGCAGTGATGAATACTTGCTTTCCTGAAAAACTTTCTTATATCCATCCTTCATTCGTCCATTCATGTTCTTCTTCTGTGTTCTATTCGGCTCTGTGCAAACGGTATAAGTACCAACCGCTGCAGGTACCGAGCCACAAGCAAGGTTGCAGGGAAAATGTGGACTGGATTTCAGTAATGTGGGTGTTCTGAACAAGTGGAATGGATTGATAACAACGCACCAAAGGGGCTCTCTGTACCATACACTACGAAGTGAAGGCAGATTTATGATCAACACCAAACTATTTAGGGGGGCTTAAGAATATTCTACATAAAACAGGCCTAACTGTGCCACTGTTACCAACACAGTATTAGGGACTCTTCCTAACACTACTCAGGCTTGGTTTAGAACCTACTAGTCGTCTCGTTGCTTCAGGACACATAAAGACTATACAGAGGTGCATTGCGGTCCACACCTTAAAGAGGGCCTGACCTCCTGTGCTTTAACTTCTCACAGATAAACTTTCAGCCAGATAGGACAGTGATTCAGCGCTGTTGTGTTACTATTTAAAGTACCCTGAGCTATTTACTGAGTTTACATTCAATGTACATTCAACCCAACCAAACACACTGTGTTTATCCTTTAGGCCAAAACATCTACAGTATGCATTTACCTCAAACCTTTGCAGATGTGTTTGTCGAGGCTTGTCTTGTGTTTACTGCATCTTGTTCTTCTTTCCTCTGCAGTGCAGTGCTATGCGTTTGCAAACATTTGCAAATGAATATAATGCACTAGTCTGAGAATGGGGAGCAACAGTTTAATCAAACTTGTGCTTTTGAGGGGTGTCATTTAGCTCAGTTGGTAGAGCATCTGCCCCATGTGTGAAGGCTCAGTCCATGCCACAGAAGCCCAGGGTTCAAATCTGACCTGTGGTTCTTTCCCGCATGTCATTCCCCATCTCTCTCTCCTTACATCAGAAATAAAGCTTGAAAAGGACAAAAAAAAAACAAAAAAAAACTTGTGCTCTTGAGTTTCACAGACCAATTAGCTGCTTTGAATCCTCACTCAGACATTTACAAGGTGATCTCACAACTCAGTGTCCACTGTGAATTGCTGCAGAATGGTCCAGCTTTGCCATGGCCACCAGTGCTAATCGAGCCTAGCCTGGGAAATCCCATGCTGCCTTGCATAATTGTCCCGATCCGAAAGACAGCATGGAAACCCGGGCCAAAACGCTCGCCTGAGGTAGGGAGCCAATCAGAGAGCGGGGAGGGGTGGAAAGACGATGACGCGTACTACTCGACAAACGGAAGCTTGTAGTTTGTTTGTCACTTTAATTCACTCTGCCCGCCCCCAGCTAATGTAGCCAATAAAGCAGTCAGTGTAGGCTGACCTGGCTGGCTCCATACAAGAGGAATCTGCAGAGTGTGTAGTAGGGTCAGTGACAGAGCAGTGAGTATGTTGTTCATAACTTACAGAATCAATGTGTGTAAAACTCTGCCTCCTCTCTCTGTCACTCTCTCTTTCAAACACACACGTGCTGGTGACAGTCAAAGGTTAAATCTGAGGTAAAATGTTAAGCTTAGGTTAAATCCTCAGCCCAAAACTACAGTACTGACACATGTATGCTACTATTTTGTTAAAATTCACTATTAAGATGTAAAGAATGTATTGTGTATGCATGTGTGTGTGAGAGAGAAAGAGAGAGAGGGAGAGAGCTCATGTCCTTAATGAAGGCTTACTTGTTTTGCTGATATTCAACAATAAAGAACACGCTGGAACAATTCTTCTGTTTATTCAGCTAAGATCTTCCCACGGCTGTGGGCGGTGGATACACAGAGCGCTCTGACAGCTCCCTGACCTGTACATCACTCGTGTGTTCGTAAAAGAAATTGATTAAAAAGTCGTCGGATCAAGTTTGGAGTTTTTCAATGGAATTTATTAAAGCTATGACAATTTTACCAGCAGTGGGAGGGATATGACACCAAATGTGTTAACTCCTCTTGGGCTAATTTAAAGCCTCTGGATGTGGGTACTGGTGAAATAGTAAAAAATGCAAAGTTGAGCTAATCAGTGCTCTGCTGTGGACAGGAGCAGCAAAACTTATTTGATTATTTTAACATTTGTCTTTACTTTGCCGTCAAACAGCCTTTCTGACAGAGACAGACACATTTTTTTCAGAATATTTAGTGTCTGTCAAGCTTAAATGAAGTGTGTTTTACAAAGGGTCAACAACACAATAACTGACTGACTGACTGACCTGCCCACTTCAAACCACAATATCAAGAACATTCACAAAAACTGAATAGAATATATTTGGATCAATCTCTGTATTAAAGCTATTTACATGCTTACAATGAATGTACATTACATTAGAAGGCTGTTGTGGATGTGGGCTTCTGGTGACGTGTCAGTGTATTCAAAGAAACATTTGACTGAGAGACCAGTTTCAGAGAAGCTGGAGAAGGTAGAGAGGGAGAGAGAGAAATGGAAAACATGGCAGCGCTGATAAGGAGGATGATTGTATTTTTTAGGAGGGGCATGGGGAAATGCTGTGTGCCTCAAGAAGAGGAATGTGGAAAGACAGAAATGAACTACAAGACTGAGAGAATGCAACAAAGTGAAAAATGAAAGTATTTCTGGTGCAGGAGTAAAATAAAACAGCAGAAGATGTCGCATATACACATCGTGCATCATCTATTGAAGGTATGGCACCATTAACCCAACATTCACAAACTAGCCATGAGGTAAAAATGCACTGATTCACAGGACCCCTATATTCTGCAGAAGACTGTATACATCTACATATGTACCAGTGAATGTAAAAACAATGGCTGGTTTGCTATGTTTTTGTTTTAATCAGATGTTTTTCCAGCTTTATTTCTGAACCGTTGTTGATTGGATTTGATTTCAACGGGCTTCAGCTCAAAAAGATGATCCACTGAGCCACATCAGCCACCATGTCAGGTGCTGTGATCCACCAGCCAGCTTGGATTTAAGGCTTCTCCTGACTAATGTCCGGTCTGGATGAAAGGTGCCTCAGACTGGCCAAACAATAAGAAATAAGACTGTTGACCAGCTCCAACAACATCCTGGATCAAGCATTTGCCTGGAGGGCCACGCAGGACAAGAGGAGGCATGTTCATCTGTGTTTATATCGATGATATTTGGGGCTCAAATGCAGTCAAAGTTGATGGGCGCTGTTTTCCAAAATGTTACACTTTTCTATGTGGAGATGAAACCATTTCATCATCGCTGTTTACATTACAGACAGAAATTCAAAAAAATGTAATGCTGAATTCTTTCCAGGGGTGTGTTTTTTTAACTGATCTTTGTTAAATGAAGATGTTCTATGTGTGTAGAGTGGAGGGATTACAAACTTTAATTTTGTTGCACAACCTTGTGCTGTATAACAGCACATAAAAGACCTTGATCCTTGACTGAGAACGTCTATGTTGAAGTACTCCCTGGTTCCTTGTTTGCTGTTTGACTAATTAATTTGTGGTAATTTGATTAATCATACATTTATTCAAGAATGTTGACCTGAAAATTAATATGACCTGAAATAATCAGAATAAAGACTATATTTTGGGCCTCAGGATTAGGTAATTATCACCACGCCATGGCTCTTGTTATCGCCTTGAGGCAAACCGCCCCCTTTCGCCTGCTTTGCAGAGCCTTAGCTGGATGAAATGTCAACAGGCTATTTTAACCAGGCATCGCAGGAAGCAGTGATATTAATAAGGTTAATAATGGCTGCATTTTCATTCTTTGAGGCGGTTCCAGGGTCCTAGTACTGTGCCTGCTAGCTCATTGACAGAACTTAGCGGGATGCTTTAATGGAACAGTGCTTATTAATTTTAGTGGATTCACTCACATGGAAGGTCAAATTGTCTGCCATTAAAAAACAAAACACACACATTTGGAACGGTTATTTCAAGATATTTATTGAAGCATCAGCTACCCAACAGCAATATCACGTGTTTTACTGTTTTTGAGAATCTATATGAGAATTTATAAGTGGTCAAAACTTAGTGAAAATGTTTTCCAAACCAATTTTATCCTAGAGAGCAGACCGGTGAGCTGAAAATGACAGTGTTCAAAAACCTCTTCCAACCTTCTTTCATGTACACAGTCAGCCGAGTCAGATTTCAAATAAAACTGTCATTTAGATACAGTATTTGTTGCTTTTAAAGGAACAGCTGACATTTTGGGTTTGCTGAGTATGAGCGTATTGTTCAGATGAGATGATGGAAACCAGTT